>JBBDHG010000094.1:1277500-1877500 GCA_037951165.1 Lophius americanus
TAGCGCAACAGGAACTTCAACAGAACTCAAATAGTTTACCAAAAGACACATGAACTCATATCCAGATGGACTAATCCAAAGACACACACATGGGGGCGGGACTAAACATTAAACATCCAATCAACTCATAAATATTTACATTAATGAAGATAACAAGTAAATAAAACATATTCACAATCAAATCAACTCATTCTTAAACAACGTAACACTAAAAAAGAGTATAAATATAGTTTCAAGAGGTGAGCTCTTAAGTTGATGCCCCCCTCCTCCTGCCCCTGAATAACATTTTCTTCTTCCTGTGGGCGGGGCTTAAAATACCATCTTTTCATCTAACCGCAGGTTGTTTGTCATAGGAGCTCGGGAAGAAACGGTAGTTTATATAACGTGTTACATAGATAACAATGAAAGAAAGTTATCTAAACCCAAACAAACTATCATAACTTGAACAAGAAAGCATTCAGAGAGCGAACACAACACAAACATTACCCGAGGTAGACATTATCCTTTATTGATCATTATTTCTCTGCAGTTGACCCACCCCTGATGAAGATTAAAGGGTCTTATTCAAGGACCCCACGACATGTAGAACTGCTGGGGCTTGAACCAGTTACCTTCAGATCTTCCCATTGGGAGACGCCCGCTCTACCCATGGAGCTAGAGTCGCCCCGAGATTGTGAACAGAACTAATAAGATCACCTTTTTGAGGATAATTTGTAATTACTGAACCCATCTGAGTACTAAAAATCCATATGGATTTAAATGAATAACCTTTTCATAGGAGGTAGTGTGTTATTCTAGATGCAGCGTATGATTAACTCAGATGTTTTCAGGAAGTTGACCACTTGTGAATTTTTTTTGCCAATTTCACCTTCATGCTAGTTCTTTATATCGCTTAATTAAAATTCTACTATAAATGGCTTAACTGCGCACAAAATTTCACATAGATATATTTAGGCGTTTGTTGTTGTTTTTTTAAATATGCCTTAAAACAACAACATGGATCCAGCTCATTTCTCGTGGGTCGATATTATTGTTGACAATATATGCCTTTAAACTTTGAAGCAGATCTGTAAATTATTGCGTTATTGAAGAAAAAACAATGTCGGACTTTCTCGCCATGGTTGAGAAAATGATACTATGATGTCATGTTGTGAGGTCACGCTTAACTTCACCAAAATTGTATCATCAATTTTTGTCAAAAACTACCTTTGGGTAAAAGGTCATAAGGTGAACCCATCCCCGCATTTATGCACTTATCAGAGGATTAATTATATGTGACGATGAAAACTTCGTCTTCATCCTTCGTTGAGTTTTTGGACTCCTTAACTACCCAACAGTCTCCAGCCGGCAGATCTAACTGCCTTGTAGTTCGGGGTACATCCATTATTTTATTTTTTATTTCCCACTTTATTTTTACTTTAGTTCATTTCTTTCCTCGTGTTTTTTTTTTCTCTTCCGCCGTCTGTTTTCTTTCTCTGTTACATCTTTGTTGGTTTTTTTCCTTTGCCCGCCAGGAGAGACTCCTTAGCTCCCTAATAATGAAGTTTAAAAAATGAAAAATGAACTTTCGTTTATATCCTTCTTTGCCCTGTTTTTTTTCTATTTTCTATTTTCTCGTATTTACTTTTCTGTTCCAGTCCTCATTCCTTTCTCTTGAGTCCCCGTTCTAATTTGTCCATTTGTTTCCTCTTCCTCTTCCTCTCCCTTTTGAAATCCTTTTATTCATTTCCTTCCCCTCTTTCTTTAATTGCCATTTCTTCTTTCCTTTGACTTTAATTATTTTCTCTTCCACTCATTTATATTTAATTCAGTTCCTCCTTTCATTCCCTCAGCTGTTCCTTTTCCTCCCTTCCTCTTTTCTCCATCAGATTCTTCCTCTTCTCCATTTTTGTACTTTCATTCTACTCTCTTCCTCCAGTTTTATCACCTCCTCGTCTTCTCTCTTTTTATTTCCTCTCCTTCTTTGTTTATTTCCTCCTCATTAACTTCTTGTGATTACTTTCCCCATAACCTTCGCTCCTCCCCCTCCTCCCTTCTCCCCCCGTCTCCTCCCCTCTGCTTCTTGCTTTCTCCTTGAAGTCATCACGCAGCAGAACGCTGCCTCTGAGTTTTGCTCCTCCAGAGTGACGAGTGCTTGTCAGAAAAGCCCAGATAAGAATCCAACTTGAGCCCTTCGCCTCCAGAGATAACGTCGCCCACTTCACACACACAAACACACACAACTCCCAATTAAACACTTGGGCGCTCGCCGCGATCTTATCTGGTCAGCAGCTCGGCAAAATTGGCAGCGGCGATCAATGATTGTTCACCTCCGTCACACACACATCCACACACACATCCACACACACATCCCGTCTTTTCCTTTGCATCTCCATCTTTGCATCTTTCTTCGTCTCCTTCGCTCGCACTCACCCATAATCCTCCTGTGTCTGTGTCGGGTTTCTCAGTGTGGCAGTCTAAGTAGGTCGTTTTTGACAGCTGAGCTCGACACAGCCGGAGAAGAGACATTATTCTGGCTCTGTGTGGGCTTCCATGCAAAGACTCGCTCGCTCACTGTCAGGGGCTCAACCTCACTGCACTCTACAGACCGCCAGTACACATCTAAATCCCCCCAAAATATAGAGGACTCTCTGCACTGGATATCAGGTCTCCAGGGTCCCCTTAGAGTTGAAAAATATGGATAAAGTGCCTTTTGAGTGTCCTAACAGTGGAGAAGTCAGGATAAAGTTTCATCTAGGGTACCCTTCTGCTTCCTTAAATGTGATGAAGTGACTTCTGGGATGCTCTTCCAGTGCTGTAACTGAGTTTTAGTGCCTCTGGTTCCTTTAGAGGAGAGAAATCAGCACAAAACTCTCTCTAAGATAACCTCATGATATGGACCACTTTCC
Organism: Lophius americanus; assembly: GCA_037951165.1. Lineage (NCBI taxonomy): Eukaryota > Metazoa > Chordata > Actinopteri > Lophiiformes > Lophiidae > Lophius > Lophius americanus. The sequence continues at coordinate 1,280,389 of JBBDHG010000094.1, forward strand.
CTTGGTCCAATAGCGGACGTATCAGCATTAGGTGACTTTAGGATGTCCTCCCAGATGAAAAAATGTGATTGCCCTTGAGGACAAAATCACAAAGTTTCCTCTAGGTTACCCCTCCGGCTGGTAAAGACCCTTCTAGGATGCTATTCAAGTGGATAGACTGGGATAGGAATGTCTTTGTGGCTTTCAAGTTTACTATACCTCAAAGTAAAAGTCCCTCTGGTGTATCCCCTCTATATCCTATGATGTCTCCTCTCTATATCCTATGATGTGCCCCCTCTATATCCTCTGCTGTGTCCCCTCTATATCCTATGATGTGTCCCCTCTATATCCTCTGGTATGTCTCCTCTATATCCTCTGATGTGGCCCTTGACAGTTTAAAACCCGGTAAAGTTCTGTCCAGTTTTCCAGTAGTCAAAAATGATCATAAATTGGGATAAAAAGGTTCTTTGCCCCCAAAGACTCTGGGTTGCTAGAATACAGCCTCTCCTAATCCTCCTAATTCTTAGGAGACATAAAATCCGATGAAACACTCTGAACAATAAATGCATCAGGACTCCACATACTGTGTCTACTGTGGTTAGATGGTTGGTTTGTTGTTTGGATGGTTGGTTGGTTGGTTGGTTGGTTGGTTGGTTGGTTGGTTGGTTGGTTGGTTGGTTGGTTGGTTGGTCGGTCAGTTGGTTAGTTGGTTGGTTGGTTGGTTGGTTGGTTGGATTGTTAGTTGGTCAGTATGCTGGCTTGTTGGCTGATTGGCTGGTAGTCTGGCTGGCTGACTGATTAATTAAATAGTCTCTGCACATGAATAACTTCCAGTCCACGTGTGGAGCTGCTCCAGTTTATCTTGAGCGCATTGTCACAGTGTTGTTACAGTGGCGTTCATCTTCTCAGACCTCCCAACCCCTGGACTGACTCTGTCCTAATTGTTGTTATCATTGTTCCCGATACCATTTAATAGGAATTAATGGTCAGTTATTAGCTATCTATGATCAATCAGTAAAGTTGATGCTATTAAATTAGAGATGAGCCCAGAGAGAACCTGATGAAAACCAATATATGTTCTTTGGTTCAGGAATCTAAAGGATGGAGGAAAAAGGTACAATATTGTGTGTGTGTGGGTGTGCGTGTGTGTGTGTGTGTCTGTGTGTGTGTGTGTGTGCGTGTGTGTGTGTGTGTGTCTGTGTGTGTGTGTGTGTGCGTGTGTGTGTGTGTGTGTGTGGTGTGCTTGCTGCAGAGTCGAGGGCTGTCCTGGGTGCCTGCAGTGTGTTTAATTTTCAGCTCTCTGACAGCAGCATTATTCACAGACTAGCAGGAGGTTGACTGTTCTAACCTCCATCCTCCGAGTGGGTGCGGGGGGATGGGGGGATGTGGGGGTGCGGGGGGATGGGGCTTTCATGACGCTGACATGGTATCGTATATCTGTTTGGCCCTGTATCGCCTTATGACCATCAATTGCATCTACAGACATTTTTTCTTTTCCCCTCTGTCTGTCTCTGTGTCATATTATATCTGTAACCATCAGCCATAACATTACAACCACCGACATGTGAAATCAGAACGACGTCGATCAACTGGTTACCAAGGCGCCTGTCGGTTGAACTGATATATTAGAAAGGAAGTCAACAATTTGTCCTGATTTTGGAAGCAGGAATGGATGAGTGTAACAATCTGAGAGATGTTGACATGGACTAGATTTTCCAGAACAACTTCTGAGTGTTCCACAGAATGACAACTGATGAGAATGCGACACGATTGCGGGTTCCCAAGGCTCAATGATCATCGTGGGGAGTCAATGCTAGTCAGTGTTTTACAAGACCCTGAAGTAGCACTTATTATTGATTAATTTCTACTGGTTCTAACAGAAAAGTTGCCAGAACACCGAGTGACTTCTCAGAGCGACCATGATGAAAGCTACTAAATCACCATCAGAACTGCACCACAGAGCAACGGAAGTAGGTTGTCTGGACCGATGAATCACTTGGCCAGATTCCTGTCCATCGCTTACCTGGTGAGGAGTGGTACCAGGATGCATTTCAGGAACAAGCGGACAAGCCGTCATCGAAACGGTATTCATCAATGGTAGTGGGCTCTTCCAGCGGGTTAATTCTCCCGGACATACTGCAAGAGTGGTTCGGAGACGGTTTGAGGAACACCACCACCACCACCACCTTCAGAGTTCTGCTGGAGTCCAGGCCTCGACGGGTCGGAGCTGTTTTAGCAGCAAAGGGGGAGCTAAGATATGAGGAAGATATAAACGTCCAGTCGACCATTAAGAAGTTTGACTCATGAGTGAGAACTGGCACAGTGGGTTTCATAAGAACGTGTGTGTGTGTTTGTTTGTGTGTGTGTGTGTGTGTGTGAGTGTGCGTGTGCGTGTGCGCGTGTGTGTGCATGTGTGTGTGTGTGTAGAGGCAGTAAACTCCACTGATTGCTGTTGTGAAAATGGGCAGGTTGAGAGACTCTTCAGACAAGCGAATGAGGTTAAAGATCTCACCCCCCCACTTTTCACACTTTGAATGTGAAAAGTGGTTGAGCGTCTGAATGTGGATAATAAATTATATGTAGTCATGAAGTCAAAAGTGCAGTTTGTGGCTGGTAGCAACAGAACAGCCAGGACGAATAAGAAAGGTTAGCTAGCTATCATGTTAACACTCTAAAAAGCCAAACGTAATTCGCTTTATCTCCACACCGCCTGGAAAATGAGCCACACCTACTGTCCATGGCTTTCTAGACACCTACGAGTCCAGATTAGCCGGCGCCTTTTTAGGAAAAAAAAAAGAAGAGATTTCGGCACAAAGGATGGCAAAAAATAATCAAGAAAGCTTGTTTCTGTATTGTATAGCAATTTTGGTAAAAACAGGTTTTTTAGAAAACTATTTACTCTTATTAGACTTTGGGGGTTGCATCAAGCTGCATAATTCTGTTTAGTTTGTCTAACATGCTTTAATACGCAAAAAAAATCTTATGGAATAGGCCTTCTTCGATAGCCATTGCTATTGGCTCCTCCTCAGGGGTCGCTTTGACCTGTGTTGTGCCCCAGAACGAGACAGCAAGCTACTGGCTGCAGGACTTTAGGAGTTAGAAAGATCGGAGGGATCAGACCTTCTTTAATCAGAGTCTGCAAAGCAGCATCTTTAAAGGCTGCCCCAACAGAACCAGTGACATGACAGGTTTTTATCATCTTAAGAACACATGATCCAACAGAGTCAAAGACTTCTTTAAGGAGATGTCTTTTAACGTTGGACAGTTTTTACTGTACTCTCTACGTATAATCTGTGTGATAACTCATTTTTTCATCTTAAGTAACACCAATTGCAACCAGTGAGCAAAGCCCTTTAAGAAGCAGCACCGGGATGATGACCCATCTCTGTAGATGCCGGAGAATGAAGTAGTCAGATAAAGCAAAAGTGATATAATATACTGTGTACGCTACATGTCGGATGATGTCATCCTCTGACCTCGAGGGTAGGGACTTTTTCTTTTTTTTCCTCTTTGAGTTAGCCGCTAACCGCTACTTGCTGCTGTTAAGACGTCCTGTTGCCTCCAGCCTCGCGTTTATACGGATGGCCATTCCATCTCCGTCACGATCTTAGCCACCGTTTCAGGTGGAACTTGAACTTGATGGGTGTCTGGAAACAACTCAGACAACCATCAGGCCTCCACCCGTTTATACAGGACGAAATGGGTGGAGCTTTAAAAAAAAAAAGCGGGAGAAAACATTGCTGCCTCTTCTGTCCATTTCAATTCTGAGCCTTTAATATTTTAACAGTTTCCGATGTCTCGCTCCCTGGGTTTGTTCTAAGCTCGTCATCGCATTCTGGATGACGGTCTATCTCTCAGCGGTCCAACCGTGAGCCTGCAGACAGTTTTAGGCTGAGATGATGGGAAAGGAGGAGCGGAGGGAATAGGAGGAGTAACGGAGGAAGGAGTGGAGAGGATTGGGAGAGATTTGATAGATAGGAAGCCTGGAGGGAAGGAGCAAATAAATTGGATGGAGAGAAGCGGATGAATGAGAGAGAAGGAATCACTGCATGAAATTGGATTGAGGGAGAGAAGGTAACGAGGAACACGGAAGAGGCAGGGAAAGTGAGACAGCGAAAAAACAATGGAGATAAATGGGGGGAATAAAAAAGAAATGTGGAGCATTAGAAACCTGGGCCATGCTCGCAGCTGAATATCAGACAGTCTGAAGGCGACTGAGGCAGCAGGTCAAGAACCACTCGATGGTTTCGGGCTTTTTTCTGCACTAAAAAAAAACTATTTACGAAACCCCAGAAACTGAATGGATCTGGAAAATTCTCGGTGCTTCTAGAGTAGCTTCCTTTATAAAGGCCCAAATGTGCAAAAAAAAAATGTATATATATTCTAAATCAAAGATTTGAAACACTTTTACAAGTCCAGAGAAAAAAAAAATATTGCGAACCCTTTGAAGTTAAAGGCGTTCTGGAAAAAAAGGACTTTAAAATTACACTGAAGAACTGTCAAATGGCAAAAGGAAGACAAGGTCAGATTTAAAACAGTAGTAAACACAGTGAATGATCCTAAATCAAGGGACAGTAAATAACTTTATTTTAAGACTTGTCGATTGAAAAGATAATTTTTATAGTGAAATTAGGAACGTTTGATGTATTAACTGACCAGTAACATAAAAACCTCATCAGATTTTTCTGTTATATAAGCTACGTACACTTGTACTGTTAAAACACTTTTACCATTTAGCAAGAACATCCCCTTAATTTCCACAAAACAAAACAGATTAGAAATTTAGTGGATTTTTATGAAATACTGTTGATTTCGAAGGATATTTTACAGTTTTTACAATCATTTTATACAGCGTCCTTTTAAAGAGTTTCACATTATATCTGTTTTATCGGGATAATTTACCGTACCATGTCTTGTACATGGTCACTATGTTCTTAACAGGGAAATTCTGGCGTCAACAGCTGCTGGGATTTTTCCAGAAATGATATGGACTTTTATTTACAGTGTAGATCCTACACAAAGAGGAAGTAGCGGTGATTGGTGATTTTTGTTTTCATTGACGTGAACTCGTGCAAACATCCAAACCTTACTATGTTTAAAGCTGCCGTTATTTTATCATTAGGTCAAAATATGACCACATGGTGACGCTACATGTAGAGTCATGAGATTCTAAATCCTCCTGAGGGACTCGAACGTCTCACGATCCTTCCAATTGTTATTCACTCCTTTCCACCTCTTGTGAACACCTGTAGGAGAGGGTGAAATATATAAAAGAGTGTACAACAGAAAGAGAGAGAGGTAAATGTGGCACAAGTGGAGTCGGAGCAGGAGAGTGAGAGAGAGAGAGAGAGAGAGAGAGAGAGAGAGAGAGAGAGAGAGAGAGAGAGAGAGAGAGAGAGAGAGACATCTGGATTGAATGGAGGATTGCCGCCAATGCTTGACCAGCAAAATTATTTGCAGAGCTACGGATTTCCAGCTGCCTCGTTGGCCTTCCTGCCTGTCTGTCAGTGTGTGTGTGTGTGCGTGTGTGTGTGTTGTGGGTTATTTTTAATCCTCTTTAAAATCTGCTGGGAGATGCAGAAGCGCAGGAAGAGGATGGCGTCATCTCACTATTCCTCCAACAAGCTTCATTTCCCCTGCACAAACGGTCTGTCCTGCTGTGTGACCGTAACCGTCCACCTCTTCCTCCCATGATGCAGCGGTCCTTCTTCCAGTTAGCATTTGCATATCAATCTGAGCATCGCCCGGTGAAACGACTTGTCGGCTCATTGAGCCACTAGACTAATACTTAAACTGAGTCCCTCCTGGAATGCCTCTGAGTCCTGATGATCTCCTGCTTTTTAAAGTTTCTACGGCAACGCATATTTCTTAATGGTTAGAGAACAGAGGGTCCTCGTTCATTTGAAAACGAATCACATTTTTGCCGCGTTTAGGGTTTGACTCAAACTCTTTTTCATGAATTATGTTTTCCTTTTAAGAAAAATTACCTCCTACAGGTGACAATTGTTTGACACAGCATGATTAAATGCAAAGTCAATGCAAAGTTGAGAGTAGACATGAATTCGTCATTGGCATCACTAGTGGCATCTGTAAAGCACATTTTGCGTTGTCCCCCCCGTAGAAGCTAAGCATTCACTTTTTAAGCCACTGAGCTGTGGCTGTATTTCCATTTAAATGTTTCCCAATCTTAAACGGAGATCTAGCAAAAGTTCAATCGGAAAGACTATCCTCTGGTGCACTCTGGTGCACTCGGGCTGCAGTTATTGCTAATTCCACGCTACTATCCTCCCCCCAGCCCCCCATCCGCCCTATGTCTGATAGGAGGGGCTCCAGCCCCCCCGCGACTCTGAACAGGCTAAGCTATGATAATGAATGAATGAATAAATAATTAATCATCTGTCGTAATAAATCATTCATCTTTTCTTCATTCTCTCTCTCCGATGGTTGTAATAACATTATGCATGACTTCATAAACTATGTATTTGCGTTCACACATAACTACATTGGAAACTACTTACTAGTGACATGCAGTCTAAAAATTAAACTGGTTCTAACAGCCGCCATGGGACAGACAGGTCAAGCTGTAATTCTAGGATTACAAAGGACGCAATGTTAGTTTTGGCTTTACTCTACTTGTAAGAGCCGTTACCACGGATCATCATCTGTGACTGAAGTCCTTTGTGTTTGTCGTAAAAACCCGAAACGCTGCTGTGCCACAACATTATCCAGAGGTGGAGACAAGCAGCAACGAAAAGTCGATGGATCTGTGAGGACTAGTTGGAGGTGGGGAAATGGAAGGAAAGCAAACCCACAGCAAGATCTAGATGGTAGGATTAAGAAAGACAGACGCTGATGATGATAGGGTTATGATGAAGGAGCGTCACCATGACATTTGATAGATGTGGCTTGGTTTCACGAGTCAGGTCAAGTTTCACCATCTGCTGCTTTTTCTTGCGCTAAGTAACAAGTATGATCCTTTATTTGTCAAAACACAAAACAGATATCCAGCAACAACATATTCGTATTCTTCGTCTTTGGGTTTTAGAAGAAAAGGTGACTGGTCCAAACTCTAGAGACAGCGTTCAGTGTGTCCATTAAAGGCTACTCATCCAACATGGCAGCCACCATGTACGAGGACGCGCTCCATCGGTTGCTATAACGGTCTCAATCAAGTTAACATAAGTACAATCAAAGAGACAAGGCAACATTTTTCACACAATCTTTACCTTTTATGTGTAAAAAAAAAGGTCTTGAATCTTTAAACGGTGAAAATGGAAGTAAAAACAAAAACTGTTTATGTCTTCTCGAAATATCTGTTTCCCCAAGACTAGTGTTTTTCTTTCACTCGGGTTCCTTGCTGACAGAAGACTCTTTGACCTCAGACTCCAGTCCTGCGCTGTCCTCCTGCTCTTCCTCCACGCACATCAACAATCATGAGTCACCTCTCCATCGTGTGGCGGCTGACCCGCTGCCACACGATGTCGGCAGTTACTCGAAAAAGGGAAACATAAAAGCACAACAGAGCTTAACAGTGACAGGATGGAGAGAGAAACACTCTCTGGTATTTGTTTCTCCCAGGAGAGCAGCCTGGTTGTCTCCTGGAACGCGTCACTTTGATTTTTATGGCGGTTTATTTTTACTCCTCTTTGTGTTTTCACCACTGAATACCGCTGCTCCAGAAACTTCTAGAATGATTGAGGCGCCTGATTCGTCACCTTGAGGCTGCAATGTAAGCCTTCCAAAGTTGTCTCATAACTTTGGCTGTGAATACTAAAAGTGGTATCAGTTTTGGAAACTTTGTTCATTTTGGGAAAGAAATTTTGTTCATTTCAACCCCAGACATTATTAAAGATCCCTGGTCCAACGTGTGAAAAAAAAAGTGCAGGTGACGCCTGTGGTTTCCCATTAGAATTTTGAAGAACTACATCGAGGCTTTGCGATGCAGAAAACCCATGAGACTCAACATGAATATAACGTACAGGTTTCTTCATCCCCGCCTGAACAAACATGTACGGAAAGGAGAAGCAGGTGATGATGAGGAATTTATGTCTGTGTCTAATACTCAGGTACATCCATGCCCTCTACCTGGGCGCCCAGAGCAGCTGGCACAGCAACGGGCCTCGCCGACACTTCCACTGGCGGCTGATGTTTGAGAGCGCCGACATCACCATGCTCCGCCTCCTGGAAGCTTTCCTAAAGTCAGCCCCGCAGCTCGTCCTCCAGCTAAGCATCATGATCCACGGGAACGCCGTCCTCCCTCTGCAAGGTGGGTCAAAGTCTTCATTTTGTGTCGAAGAGTTGGAGAATCTTAAAAGAAACATTCTGGCCTCTAATAGATTGCGGATATTAAAATAAATAAAATATAATACGTTCTCGGACACAACTGATAAATGATCATCGCTTATGATGTCAAATGGTTCACTTACATCTTCTTTGAGTTATCGTGATAACACGAAGGACCTGGCACCGATGACGATCCCATAATATTCCCACCTCTGTAGGGCTATAATTATAGGTGTGATCCTTTTCCACAGCAGTCTTCACGTCACTTATATTACTAGGGTCATCAGTAGGGCCCACAACATCACAAAGAACAGTACAAAACTGCAACGCAGTCTCGTTACACCTGTGCCCTCCAGGAGGCGCTACAGGAGTGTGAAATCAAGGACTACAAGTCCTCACAAACAACATCTACCCAAAGGCCATCAGACTGCTAAATACTAATCAACACTGCCCCCCTCCCATCCCATTACTCTCACCGACTGTTAATTGATCCTTGCAGGAAGTATTTACTTTACTTTAAACTCAAAACTGTGGTTGGCGGTCGTTCTTTGGGGTCCGTCTCCTGTCTCCAGGCGACAGAAGGATAGGATTTGGCAAAGTCGAGGTGAGGCTGGAGCCACATTTACCCCTGAGCCTTTCCAAATCGACCCAGAACGCATCATGGTTCAACTCTGAGAAAGAAATACGCCTTGCAGTTGTTTGTGCGAGGCGTTGCACAAACAACTGCGTGTGTGTGTTTTTGATGAGAAGCATTTCTTCATCGTCTTTCTGCCACCCTGACCTAAAAACGGGGAGAGTCCTCACTAGAGCCGGTGTTCAGTTTGCCCATTCTAGGCTACTTGACAAAAGTGGCAACGCAACATGCCGTAGGAAGAAGCGTAGTTGTGTTGAAGCGTAGTTATTTTTATTCATTTCAATTGACTCAAAGGTACAAAAATGGCGGAAAGCACCTTCAAACGCTTTAAAGTCTACGCAGCTCTGCTCTGATCTTAATTCCGTCCCAGAGTGATTCATTGCTAATTTGAGACAAGCCTGCATGATTAAAAGGTATGAATATTTAATGGTTTAAAACTGCGCTCTGGGCGGCTCCACAGTTACTTGTGCCGAATAATCATCATTTCATTTCAGCAGGAACTGGTTCGGGTCTCTCTGAATGAGCTACGGGGGATAAAAACTTATTTTATGCCCTCCGTTTGTTGGTACTACTGTAGTTTGGGTGATTGATGCAACATCTTGGGATGTTCCTCTGCATTCATTACCTCTATTAGCATCGATGCATGCTAATGCATAGTTTAACACATCCGCTTATTTTTTTTTAATACAATGGTTTCGATGGTTCAGGACTTTGTAAAATAAATGAAAACCTACCAAACTAATTACTTGACCTCCAAAATAATGACTCCTCGTGGTTCCTTATGGTGATGCTGACACTTTATTCACACAAAGGGATAAAACACCCAGACTGCTACCAAAATTCCTGAACCTGATCGAGTTCTTGGTCACGTGATGAACTGCCGACCTCTTCATGGTTTACCCCACCCCTACTGCCCAATGTCCGATGAGCCCAACCCCCCATCGACAGAAGCGAATTTCAGCAGCTAGTATCTTTGACTTCATTCTTTCAGTCACTAGCCAGAGGTCATGACCTTAGGTGAGCGTTGGAATGTAGCGGGACGGATCTCTCTTCACCACAACTGCCCATCTCACCGTCAGATTTCTCATCACTCCAGAACAAGACACCAAGATACTGAAAAACCTCCAGCTGCTCCAGTGCTGCTTAAGGTCAGGGACTGATGAAGATCCTCTGATGAAGATCCTTTGATTTCAATAATGCCACACTATTTAATTAATATATCAGAGATTCTATATCACAAGCATTTATCAGGGAGGAAATAGTCAACCCTTAACTACCAACACTTCCAAGGTGGGTCAGCAATGGTTGCCAAATCACTGCCCCTATACCCCAGAACTCCAGCTAATGTCCTGTCCTGGGCTCCTCAACCCACTTCAATTTTGAATTAAAGGTTCAGGGTGTAATATTTAGTGATATCTCTTTGAATAAATGGAATATAATAGTCTTTACTATGTTTTTTTTATGAAACTAAATGCTCGTTTCTCAAAGATTAGCTTAGAATGAGCCATTTGTATCTGTAGGGGGGGCGGGTCCTATTCCTTTGGGGCCACCATGTTTGGCTGTCATGTTCGTACGGTAGCCTGGAACGCTCAAACTGAACACTGGCTTTGAAGAGGACTTTTCAGGTTCTTAGGTTGAAGCAGCAGAAAGACGGAGATGAAGAAACGCTTTGCCTCCTTCACCGCCAGATGGCTCTAAATTTTACACGCTGCACCTTTAAAACAAACACTAAATGAATTATTTCTCTCGCAGCGTCAAAGAAAGAGAAAAAACTTTTGGATCCACTCCTTTATCTGGATCTAATCTTGCCCTTCCAGAGTAGAATGGATGGACAGGAGGAATGGGCGAGTAGGATCCCCCCCGGTCAGGTGTTTTCTAGTAGTGTGTGTCAGGCGGGCGTCCGGAGACGCCCGCCTGACATTTATGAATTCACCGTAAAGAGTTGGTGTGGGAGCCGAGGAAGAGGCAATAAAAAACTTTCCTCTTAAGGAGTAGAGAGTAGTGGGCGGGATCTGATGGTAATGTTAAGATGATATTCCTGTGGAACCTTCCCTGCCTCTTGTGTCGGCTATTGGGTTCTAATCTCTGATTCAGATCAAACCTGTTCTTGAATCCAGCGGCAGAGAGGTTGTAAAGTTTAGAAGCAGGAACAGAAGGTGGTGTAAATCATCACGGTCCACATTAGGAGCATTTTCACAGAGAAGCCGGAGAGGAACCGCAACATAAAACGAATGTTCGTCTGACACTTAACAAAGTGAAAGGTCCGGGTCAACAAGGCAGCGTCTAAATCAACTGGGACCGATTTTCATGGTTCTACGAAGGAATCTTGCTGTAGCATTCTGAGCCGACTGATTCATCTTCGTCTTCTTTTCCTCTCTCAATCTGTTTCTCCAGGTCTCTCCGCCTCAGCCTCCCTGGTCTCTCTGGCCTGGATGATTGCCTCCTACCAGAAGGTTCTGCGGGACTCCCGCGATGACAAGCTGCCCATGTCCTACAAGGCCGTCATCACCCAGATGCTCTGGCACTTCTTCACCATCGGGGCGAGGACCGTGGCCTTTGCCCTCTTTGCGTCCGTCTTCCAGCTCTACTTCGGGATCTTCATCGTCAGTCACTGGTGCGCCACACGTGACCCGATGCAGAGTCTGGGCTCAGTTCTGTTAGCATTTTTTTAGTCTTCAGAGTGTTTAGGAGGGGAACTCTAGATCCTTTATTCTAGTGACGAGGAAAAAGCGTTGTTATAAAGAGAGGGTCTAATACTTTTTCACACTGGGGAGTACTGTTCGATAATATGTTTTCCTAAAATTCAAGACTCATGTTTTGTGTTCAATCAGGTTGTCTTACACTAAACGGAGTAGTTAAAGATCTGACAGCGGTATAACAGCATGTCCTCTGAAATACTCCAAATGTCTTAAAGTGAACAGCGTTTCTCAGTGAACATTTTAAATACATCCTCTGCTACAATGAGACATTTAATCAGCTCATTAACTGCATCGAGTTCCAGCAATGGTGTTAAAACAAAAACAACTCTCTTTTGCACTTCCTTGTCACGTTCATTCCCTGGGGGAGGATCTTCAGTCAAAGCCAATTTAAACGTTTCCTCTCTGATTCATTGTGATTATTCAGACGTAGATGTCAGAGCTGGCGCTGAATGGATGCCGTTCTCCCTGGGCTCCGACTCAATATTCATGTTTCAACAGCGTGTTGTGAATTAAACCCTCATCCTTTTGTGCTAAGATTATTGATTTTAATTAATTCATTAATTAATTAATTACTGATTCTCCCAGTTTACAGATGTTATTCCTCCAAACTAATTTAAATGTGATTTTGGAGAGGCCCTCAAAGGGAACACAGTGGCAGTACTCAATCTAAACTTGTGTCTAAGATAAAGTTTGAGCTAAATTTAACCTCAACTTAATGTTGGTAAGATTATTCTATTCAGGTTTATCCCACAGGAAAAAGAGAATTTTATGTCTCCTTATCAGATTTTGGAGAATTCATCATCCCCGTTTACGATTCCTCCTTTTAGAGTTTCTGTGAACCTCTTCCTTTGGACCAAAATCTTTGACCAATGTTACAATTCTTGTTTACAACTATCAGCCATAACATTATAACTACTGATGGGCTAAGTCAGAATGGCTTTTTTCAAAATATCTGTGACCTGAACAAATGTCCCTCCATCGTATCCTGCAATGTCGATGGAATTGAAAAAGGTATTCAATGTCCATTCCCAGATCCATCTATAACTTAGTCCAAACTTCCTTGGCTGAAATTTTACTCCTATACAAATTTTGGTCAAAATCCATCAAAAAATTGTTGTGACATCTTGTGGAAAAACAACCAAACATGGGTGATCACATATCCAACTGTCGTCAGTGGTCGTAATGATCTATTTGTCGTTCTATGACCTTTCTGAGGGGTTGTCATAGTTCTAAAAGGAGGGTCGAACTCTCTGTTAAGTCCTTCTGACGTTGCGGTACTGTACTGTTACTAATGACACTATTTATCGGCTTTCAGGTGTGTCATGACCTTTTGGATCATCCAAGGTGAAACCGACTTCTGCATGTCTAAATGGGAGGAAATCATCTACAACATGGTAGTGGGCATCATCTACATCTTCTGCTGGTTCAACGTCAAAGAGGGCCCTAGCCGCTTCCGTATGACCGTCTACTACTCTGTAACGCTGGCTGAGAATGTGGCGCTGACAGCTGCCTGGTACACCTACCGCGGCCCGCACACCTCCGACTCCTACGCCCTGGTGGTGGTGTGCCTGGTGGCCTGCAGCTTCGCCCTGGGAACCTTCTTCATGTTGGTTTACTACTGCTGGCTGCACCCTGATGGGCCTGTTCTGGGCTCAAATTGGGGAGCATGTGTGGATGAGGGCGTGGTGGGTGCAGGAGGAGTCGCCGGAGTGATTGATGCTTGTCTCACACCATCCCAAGGGTCCCAAACGGACATGGTCATTACCAGTCCTCCGAGGACTCTCCCCAGGACTAAAGACACAGGAGAGCCGGTTCCAGGGGAACGGGAGAAGGACAGGGAAAGTTGCCTGCCTGTATTCCAAGTACGTCCTTCCCCCTCCTCCTCTCCCGCACTCCTTCACAGGACCTCCTCCTCATCTCGTGCCCAGGAGGGCCCAGTGATTCGGATTGACCTCCCAAGAAAGCGATATCCAGCCTGGGATGCCCATTTCATTGATCGCCGCCTCCGCAAGACCATTCTGCTTCTGGAGACCACATCCGCCATCAGTCCCAGGATACAGTACAGAAGTAGCATGATGGGCAGCAAAGAGGTATTGGAATACGAGACAACTGTCTAAAACTTAAAAGCACAGTCTTGAAACGAGGCTCAACCTGAGACTAGTTCTCATACCGGGACTACCTACGCCAGGAGAAGCATGGAAAGGAGACACAGAGGTTTACTCTTTTTAAGAAAAGAGGCCGTCAACATTTGATTGGAAAGAGCAGAGGGGACCAAGGCTCTCCGGTTAGTGTGCAGTCTGGGAGAACATAGCATGAATGAGCCGTGGGGAGAAAATCAAGTTGTACTGAACTGGGATAATCTTTGCCTTTTCTGAAAGCTTGACGATGAGGACTTAAAGCTCTCATCGTGGGACCAAGGAATGTTGCATTTGGTTACATTCCTGACTAAGGAGCAAAAGCAATGAAGTTGCAGAGTTTGAGATGATTAAAAAAAAAAGAAAACGTACGCTGCATGACCCCCCGGCTTGGACCCTGGAGACTCAAACCGAGAATACCGGTTGCTAGAGTTTTCACAGGACATGCAATCACTTTGGTCAGATAGAAATTGAAGACACTGACAGAAAATACGTATTAAATATTTCCTCTTTGATTGGCAAGTCAAAAGACATCTGGAATTTAAGACAAACTGGATATAGTTTAAAAGTGGTGTCCAGTTCTGTTTAGGAACTTAGGTTATATATAATGTGTTAGATGTGTTTTGGACAGGTGAGTATATTTTAGTACATATTTCAGTGAGGTGTGATACAACTGTAGAATGAAATGTACTGCAAATGCGAATGAAACAGTGTACAAAGTACATATCCTACATGTCAACTACATTCAGGGCAGTTTTAAACAAGATGTCGTCTCACCTCCATATCACCGGGTATGCTTCATATTGTTTGAAATCTATTGACTTTTCAGGGTGTATATTTGACATTTTTATACCATAACTCAGCTACCTACTGAGTCTTTGGATGCAGAAAACAGGTTGCTATCACAACGTTTTGGCCCAAGCCATTATCAGGATGTCCATTGGTGACCACAGTTAGCTGATGAGTCACATTAAGAAAATACCAACCTGTGGGTGTCTTTTGATGAAAAAGTTAGTTCTGGAGTCTTTCTTGCTCAAAGGAGGAATATCCAGAAGATGTTACAGAGATCATTTTTTTCTGACGTGATTTGGAAGAGTTTTGGTTCACTGGGAAGGCTTCCAAGAGGTTGCATGTCCGGTACAAACTTTGGTAGCGGTCCAAAAATCGTGTCCAGTCCTGTCCGGCATATCCAACACTACATTTCTCTTTTGACACAACGGTCCGAGTCCTTGGACTCTGTCGTGTCACTCAAAAAGTTTGTCGAAAGTCCAAGGATCCTGTCCAATGTGTCAAGTGATAAAAATGAGACTACCATGTTTTATGAATTGCTGGCCTGATACACAAGACGTAACAGTCACCCATCCATATGAACAATGGCAGCCGCCTAGCAGAAGTCATATTTTTTTATCCTTGAGGTAATGACCAGCCTGAGACATGAGAACCGATCTGGACTGGGTGTAAGGATGTAAAGTAGAAGACTTCTGCGGTGGCCGAAACCATAGGACATACTGTAACACCCCACAAACAGACTTGTGATGTACAGTCCAATCAATACAGATGTCAGATATAAGCTATTGCTGTAGTTTGGTGATGAATGAATTTACTCATAAGAGTCTAAATGTTGTCCCATTTTCTTGGAATATAAACCACGTAGGGCACCAAGAGCATTATACAATGAAAACATTTTCCAGTGTTTGGAAAGAACCACAAAGTGATGGAAATATCTTTTACAATATGAGAAGAGTTGCGAAAGCACATCGAGCATTCATAAATGCAAAGCAAAAGCAAATTGATTGCAAAATCTCGGAACTGCAAAGCACCCTGGTTAGTTAGAATAGCTGCTATAGGTGAACATGTTTACAAAGTGAAACCGTGTACTGCAGAGACCTTTGATTCCAAGTAGATATTCAGGTTTGGACTGATAAGTAACATAATCAGTAGAGAAAATGAAATGGTTGGAACTGATGAGAAATTCTTTTTGCGGCTTTCAATCGGTTGCGTTGTTGCCCCGAAGCAACAAGCTGAGCCGATGAATAACTGAATTCAGAGATCAAATATCCAAAGGAGGGACCAAGTGTTTCTATCAATTAGGAGCAGCTCAATGCTGAGAAAGTCACACTTGGTCAGCATCTTAACCCGAAGAGTAAAACAAATTGGAAGCCCTCCTTCACAGAACCGAAGAAGATTTTCTTCAACAGCTTGTCTTTGGAGATCTTTTCAAAGACTTTCCTTTTAAAATCTGTTGCGCATAAAGGTCGGTTTGAAGTTTTGAAGTGAGACCTCTTTAAGACCAAGAGACGTTCAGATCAGTGTTGTGATTGATTTAGATTAAGTCCGCAGAGGATTTATAGCAAGAGAACTTCTTTGAAAATATTGCCTATGTTATCCTGGTTCATCCCAAAGATGAAGCATGCTCGTCGGCGTTTGATAGAAGATGAATCTAAAGTACAGCATAGACATCCCACTGAGCAGACAACACTTTTGGACGCACAAAACAGGGTGATACCACATTCGACGGGCCAGGCCATGATCTGGATGTCAATAGTAGAGAGAAGATGCTCGGATGATCCAACAACTGGCCGTCTCTCTGCAAACACATCTAAAAGCGACCATAAATTGACAGCTATTCAAGACCTAGACTCAATTATCCAACTTATTCCGGCTCAACTGAGGACCCCCTAAAGAACCTACCAGACGTCCAGGAATCAGAAATTTCTGATGTCTTTGACGACTTTGTGCTCATTGGGATGTAGTCAAGAGTTTTACGATACGACCCAACTAACATTTGGAATAAATGGATTCCAATGTTCAGTGGGTCACAAATTTTGTGGTTGACTGATATGAGCACAAAAAGGAATCACTAACGCACAAGCAGGAAAAGATAGGTGTCAACTGTTGGCACTTCCTGTACTCTTACAAAGACGGTCTACATTGTCACCTTTAACATCAAACGGTTTGTAATGTAGAGATTGAGAATATCTCACGACTGTTTACATCCAGAAACTCGTTGCACATCGGCGAACCCAGAGTTGTGTTACAGAAATCTACTAACTTACAGATCTTAACTCTTTGGTCATGACTATCTTTTTGCTTGAGTTTTAGAAATTTTATGTATGAAATGATCAAGGAGCATTTTTTTTCGTACCTTAAAATGAGTTTTTGCATCTACAAATGGAGTGGGCCACTGGAAGAAGATGAAGAAATACTTCAACTCTGAGTCACAACAAAGAAAAAGATCATTTTTTGCAGGCTAACGATTTTGATAATAATTATTTAGCGCAAGAAAAAAACCATAAAAGAGTAGAACCTTGGGATCAAAGAAGAAAAAGAATAAAGTCCCAACTCTTGAAACCTTGAGATCTGAAACCTTTCCCATTGACCAAGTTTTCGAGAAATGAGGGCCCCCATCCCTGCAGTTACTGCCAACAAACAAACTAATTATAATGTTTTTATTTTACATGAAAGCTCTGACCTTCATTTTGGAGGATAACCAACTGAATACGGGTTCTGTAGCATCAACAGTACATCAACAGTTACACACTCTTTTGACTAATCAAGATTAGAATTGCAACATTGGTTTCCGTTAGCAAATGTATTATATATTGGATGGAGCATTTTGGATTTTCCAGCCTGAGATGGGGGATTCCTTTCTTCTGCTGATTGAGGGTATTTAGGAAAAACGTATCTCACACTGTCCGAAACTTAAGACTTATGATAGAACTTTTCTGTAACACCTCTGGTTCTGTCTCCAGCGCCGTTCTCTGGACCGTAGGTAAAATACTGCAGATTGGAGCAATGCATTATTGTCTTTCTTTAGTCAGGACATTGTGCTAACTCTAATCGTTTCGTCTAGCTTCCATCTTCAGGTACAACTAAACGTGTGTGTTGTCGTCCAGTCTGGATTAATTAAAATCATCTTTATGGACGTTTTTTCTGCTGGATGGGTAAAGAAATTTACTATGAGACGTTGGTGTTGACCAGCGATTAGCTAATGCCAGGTTCAGACGACACGATTGTGGTAAACCTTTACAGAATCTGGTCGTTGATGAAATTCAGCAACGCCATCAGTCCTGAATACGAAGGAAAACGACCAAGGATGAGTTCTTGACGTTCGCACAGCAATGTGTCGCACCAGTCAGTAAAGTCTATGATGTCAAAATCTTTTTCAAACCGCGTCAGATCTGTTCTGAAGTTGACCAAAAGAATGGCACGGAGGCGAGTGGACACTGGTGTCACTGGTGCTGGGTGGAACATCGATGAAGAAGAGAGGCTTGTTGAAATGTGGCAATTATACTCCTCAAGCGTTGGAAATATTTATTTGAGGAAGACCCCTTGAGGTGTAACATCTTGTTTTCAAGCGGGTCCACTAACACCAAGATAATGAAACAATTAAAATCCAACGAAAAACAAAAACAAACACTAACGATCAGACAAATATGCAAACGGGAAATAGACAATAGCCATACAAATCTGAAGGTCATACTCTGAAGGTCTTTTCAAAGACAATAGAGTTTTAATGTCAATGATACTTTTGCAAAGTAAAGTCGTAAAACATGATTAATTGAAGACTTTCCTCAAAATCTCTTTGAAGGACAGATGGCTTGCTTGGATCGGTGCCAGTTTTCCAGTCAAGGCATGTCGTTCTTGGACATATCTGTCAAGACGAATCTTGAAAGCCCAACGCGGAATAGGAACATTTGTGCAGTCTCAACCCAGCATGACGGCTACAACTGCTAATGTTAGCATTCAACCACTTTCTAGCTAACATTATTGCTTCATAGAGTTCTACGTTATGAGGATCCAATTTATTCTGAAATGTTTACACGTATCTTAGAACCAACAATCAGAAACCCAACTTTCAAAACCCGAACCGTTCCGAACACGATAAATCGTCTGTCTTACCTGAACTTGTGGATGTTGGTACGGTGGGGACCGTCAATGGTGCTGAAAACGACTCTACGTCATGTTGAACATGATCGGCCTATGTACAGAAAACACGTCGACCACCTGATCATGGCCGTATTTCCTGGCATTCTGGGTAATGAACCAGTCCTTTCGTCGTTGAGGTAAAATAAAAGTGGTGCGCTAAATATATATCTATATATATTAAATGAACTTGAATCAATCGTGAAAAAGTACAGTGAGTTTAAAAAGCTCACATCATCTTTTATTAATTGAAGTATTTATGTTGATTTATTTTTGTATTTGTTTTCTATCTATTGTTTACTCACTTAGTGGCCATGTCTTTGGTATGACTCTTAAATACGATGTAAAAACTGAAAATAAGAATTTTTTTTTAAGAACTCATTCTATATATCTGTATATAACAGCGTGGCGCTATACTAGGACGTGTGTGTGTGTGTGTGTGTGTGTGAGTATGTGTGTTTTGGTTTGTATGTGTCGTATGTACAGTATGTATGTTTTTTGTTTGTTTGTTTGTTTTTGATAACGCTGCTTAAACATCCTCTGAGTGAACGAGCAGAGAAATAAACCACTGGTTGAAAAATATCTATGATGATGCTGTTAAAAAAAAAGAAAACAACAAGCTGTGCTGATAACTGTAGATGGGAACAATGCTGTAGTAAACTTGGCTGAACGGCCGTCCAAAATAAACTGCTGTGCCCGTGTGTTCTGTCTGAACTTTGTGCTCGGATGATGTTCTGAAGAAACACTTTTAAGGTGCTTTACTTTGAGTGTCCAGTTGAGATCTTGGGAGAGTTGGATTGTTTCTTCTTTTGCCATTTGAAAATCGCTTGAAATGGGATTTAAAGTCCAGTCGAGTCAGACTGAACGGCATCAAAAGCCGACCGGAGAAGGGCAAATTCAAGGATTTGAACAACTTAAGGTGATGAAGAATTGGATGGATGGATGGATGGATGGATGGATGGATGGATGGATGGATGGATGGATGGATGGATGGATGGATGGATGGATAGATAGATAGATAGATAGATAGATAGATAGATAGATAGATAGATAGATAGATAGATAGATAGATAGATAGATAGAAACTCTAATAGAAACTCTAATAATCCCCATATATATATATATATATATATATATATATATATATATGGGGAGTATATATATATATACTATATTATAAAGACTATCCATTCAAAGAGGCTCCATGATGTCATTTACTACATTGACAGAAGCGGTGTAATTTTCTTAAACCCAACAGATTCTCTGATAAAAACCATTTGCATATAAAAATATGAAAATAAATAGAAAAGTTCACAAACAAGTTTTTCAAGGACTTTTGCAAAGACACATAATTTAGAGATTAGCCTTTAATTATTCTCTCCTCCTTCAGAAAAAGGGAGAACATGGGCAGAGTTCCATACATTTTGGAATGCCGTTGTTGGAGAAAATAATCTTAAAAAGATACATCAGAGGTTCTGCTTTATACTTTTCTATATATAGAAAAGCCGAACCTCGAAGCTCCGGTTGAAGAACATTTTAAAAAGCTCTGATTGGCTGTTCTCGCCCCATTTGGTTAAAGATTCATTATGGGGACTTTCTAGGTTTAAAGTGGAGGGGGCGGAGCCAAAACCCATGCCGGAGCTCCACCAACCCTCTTCCTCCGGAATCTTCCCACCTTTCCTCTTTCTTCCTCTCAGCTCATTTCCTCGTGAGGCAACAACAAGAACCAACATCGTTTTATCTCTCAGTCTCCGTGGAATCCCAACATCCTGAGGGGCAGTTGTTTGTTTGGTCTCCGGAGGCGCCGGGGTCCAAAAAACAAACGTGTGATGCTCCTCTCTCTTGCTTTCTTCCTTTTGAATTAGGTTTTCATTCTGGTCCTCTTCCTCATCTGATTCACTTCTCAACAATTCACAATCTTCCTTTTTTTCTAGTCCTCCATGTGCTTTTAACCCTTTATTCTTGCATCCTAACCTTCTGTTTTATCATCTCGTCTACTCTTATTCCATTCTTTCTTCATCCATCCATCCACATTTTCTCTCCTTCCTGTTTCTCTTTCTTCCATTTTTCCATGCCACTTGATTTCCTTTCAATGTTCAAGCTAGGTCAGGTGACTTAGGAACCAGAGCCACTGGAGCTGGAATTTTATTTTCATAGCCCATAATCACAAATCACTGTCTGCCTTGATGGGCTTTAAAGTCTATACATGATGCAACATCCTCTGTCCTTAGACCCGCCTTTTATTTGGCTATTCCTGAGCGTGAGCGTTCACTTTGCCTGATAAATAGTTCTTCAACTGAGATATAAAGGATAATATTCATAATATATGAATGTCTATCACCTCACAACAAGGTGGAAAAATAATTAGCGCTTAGTCCGTTAGCTTAATGCTAACATGGGTTAGGAATTACCATATTCAGGCTATCGAAATTAGCATTGACGGCGCGACCATAAACAAACAATAAACAAGGATGTACAAATAAATAATTTCACTTTGTGAATATTTGTCCGTTAATGTTGGGAGAGTTTGTTAATGATTCGCTGGTCTGAATATTTTTTTAATGATAAATAGAGGAGAACTACGGAGGCCCTGAAGTTCCTTAAGAAAATAATATATTATAATAATATATAATAATATACTGTGGTCATAGGTTATTATCTTTTGCACACAAAATAAAATACTGTTAATTAATATGGCCCTCCGTGTACCCAGAGCCTCTAATAGTAATTTATTAACAGTAATTTATTTTGAAATATGATATGGAGTAAGTGTAACAAATTTATTTCGGGTGTTTATTCACTCATAATGGAAATATATTTTGATACGTAAATATTTCTTTTCTTTCTTTCTTTTTTATTCATTCATGTTGAAATAAGATTTTTAGAGTGAGCAGTCGTTTGCAAACGGGAATTTATTCTAATTTGTAAATAGTTATTTATGTTGAACTAAGGTAGAAGATGGTCATTCATTTGTGAAAAATGGCGTTTATATCAAACTTTTACTTCACTTGTGTGTGTGTGTGTGTGGGTGTGTATGTGTGTGTGTGTGTGAGTGCGTGTGCCTGTGTGTGCGTGTGTGTGTGTGTGTGTGAGTGTATATGCGTTTGTGTGTGTGTGTTTGTGTATGTGTGCGTGTGTGTGCGTGAGTGCGTGTGTGATTGTGTATGCGTCTGTGCGTGTGTTTGTGTGCGTGTGTGTGCGTGTGTGTGCGTGTGTGTTTGTGTGCATGTGTGTGTGTGTGAGTGTGTGTGCGTGTGTGTGCGTGTTTCTGTGTTTGTGTGTATGTGTATGTGTGAGTGTGCGTGCGTGTGTGTGTGTGTGTGTGTGTGTGTGTGTGTGTGTGTGTGTGTTGTGTGTGTGTGTGTGTGTGTGTGTGTGTGTGTATTGCAAACTTCAAAGAGGGCACATCATCAACAGGAGGGTACATTTGAATAATAAAGGATATTAAAGGATATTAATGGATATAAAGTGTTTGTAGACCACACTATATTAATTTAAAGGACCAGTTTACCCCAAAAATGTTAATTCTGTTTATATGTTGATGCCGGCATAGCAACTGAGAGTTTGCCAAAGGTTGTTAGTCTGCAGAACACAGCAGAGCCAAACCAAGCAGCACACACTGTTCCGCCCTAACATTAATGGAAGAAGTCTGAGTAACACTGATTGTCTCATTACAACAGCAACAGTCTGAGCGACTTCAGCAAGGACCATTGTGATGTTATTTTTAGATGACTAGGGTCGGAACATCTCCACAGCTCCAGGTCTTGTTGGATGTCTTGTTGGATGATTGGCCCCCAAAGCTAATTGATACATGTGGAAGAGTCGTCTGATGCTACAGAGGAGCTACGGTAGCACAAATATCTGAAAGTTAGTTCTGATAGAAGAGGTGTCAGAACACAGTACTAGGCTGGTGCTGGTAATGTTATGGCCTAAAGGTTGATCAGAAATCTAAAAATCTGTCAATATCCGCTCTATCTTGTCTATCATCTAGAGTCTGCCCAACAGGTTAACAATTTATTCACAAGCACTTAAATTGAAAAAAAAGATTTAATTGTGTTTATTTAGATTTTCATTTTGAGTGGAAAGTATTTTTTTGTGAGTATCTCTTCAAAAAAAAGCAAGAAACCAAGAAATCTATCTGATAGAAAAGGCCGATCTACAGTATCAGTAAGTTTGATGTTCTAAGGATGGACATTATTTAGTCCTGAATAGTTCTTCAGTCTGTGATAAAAGTTGAAAAATAAAAATGAACTATGTAATGTTTTTAATTTAGTTGCATGTTAGTGTTGATGAAAATCTCTGAGAACTTCTTGTTTGATTGTCACTTTGACACAGTAAAGCCCTTTGTCTGAGATTTCTACAGCTCAGAAAGAACGAGCGAGCGAGAGAAGAGAGAAACTCTGCTAAATGCCCCATTTGTCTCTGGTTGCCAAGGTAACTGGCCGGCCGTTAAGCCTCTGGCCAACATTGGAGCGGTGGTGCTTCTCCTGACAATAGGTGTGAGATGTGATGGAGGGAGGAATCTGAGCTTTCATTTCAGTCTAAAGTAAAGGATAGTAACAGATGTGCTGGTTCCAGCTGGACTGGACCACCCGGTACCGGATCACTACCAGTCACATCATCACTTCAATGGACATTCTTCCGAAGCAGGAAGCTGGCGCCAAAGTCTCATCGGTAGCACAAAACAGAATTTCAGGGAGGGGCTGACGTTGGGAGTAACAATCAAGACTAAATTAAATAGTTATACTTTCATAAGAACACTTTTTCTTTCACAGATGGTTTTATAGCGGGATTAAAGGTCATCTTGTGACCCCTGCGTTTGTGCCAGAGAACATCTGCGACAAATGGATAGAAGCTTGAAAGCTTGAAAGAAGGTTCCAGGTTCCAATCCCAACTTTTTTGTCTGGACTTTCTATGTTCTTCCTGTTTGTTCCGGTGCGGTCCAGGTGGTCCGACTTCTTCCCACTGTCCAAAAAACGAATGCTGAGAAATACTGCATTCTCCGGCAGATTTGAATTGGCCACAGTTCTAGAATTTTATAAAACATGAGGTTTACGTCACAGTGGAAGGTTGTCGTATGTGCGAGTAGCTCCCTCTAGTGGACGGAGGTCTTATTTTGCAGCCAAAATCACCATTTGGGTTGAAAAATGTTGCCACATTTTGGGAACAACCATCTGTGGGCTGTGTGCCAAATGGAGAATTCTCCTGGTCCCGTCCCACAAATCTGTGGAGACTAACATGGACTTTGTATTTCTGTCAGATCTAATGCAGGATTTGTCAAAGAGTTTCCGAGCAAATTCTCTGATCGTTTTGTGTCACGTTGTTACGCTAATATAAAGATGTTAGCGCCATCTTTATATAAAAATGAAATCAGGCGAGGATAGAAACATTGATATTTTATGTGTTTAATCACTGATTACCCACACATAGTAAAAGCTACAATTTTACTGACACTGAAAATAAATAATTCTATTTACCTTTCAATGGGAACCAAGGTCATGCACGTACATGATGGTTGAAAAGCTAAAATTAACGTTTGGTATGTAATTAAGTCGAAGTTTGACTCAGTATAATCAGTGAGCAGAATAAGTTAAAGCGTCTGGTACTCCGATACTCCGACATTTCACATTTAGCAGCACTGCACCTCTCTCCTACCTGCAGTGATGCTTGTGTTTATTGTCTTATTATTCTTGTGGGAGGGAAGGTTATAATGGGAAACAGTCCATTTTGATGATTCTGCTTCAGCCTGGATTGTATTTATAGCTGACATAACATTGGAACCAACTGCTTAATATTCCGCCGAACCCCCGGTTCGCTGCTGAAACATTCAATGGCTCCACCAAAACTCTGAAGATGTGCTGTTGTATCTGGCTCCACGCCATTCCTTAAAGTCCTGGAGGTTGGACTTCCTGGATCAGTTTTGTTTGACTTGTATCCTTATATAACCCACAATGAAAACGTCACCAGTCGGTGGTTATAATGTTATGGCTGTACAGCTCTTTTCTGCCTCAATGCTGAGCAAAAACATGTTCTCATCCCTCTCCTCATCGTTCCTCCTCCACTAGTCTTCATCCCGTCACTGCCTCCCTGTGGACAAACGGACTCACTGCAGCTGCTGTGGAACTCGTCTCTGACGTCACTGACTGAGACTGGGACGTGAATATTTCTACCTAGCGATGATATTTTTCAGCTTATAGAACGTTACAGCAGCAGTTCTGCACCTCGAGTTATTCTCAACACTTTTTAAAGGAGCAGTCCGCATAAAACGGGGCTTCAGTCGTTATCTATTCATCGTCATTCATTCATTATCTGATCAGCTGACAGCGGGCACACTCTAAATTATTTTCCATTTCCATTTCGTCCTACCAACACGTAAAGAATAGACAAACATCGGGCCACAAAACATGTGCTACCTGGTTGCATTCAGAGTCAAACTGGAGTTTTGGAAACAGCAAGTGGATTTAAGGAAATTGAGGCCGGACTGCCTTATCCTAGATGGTAGACAACAAAATTCAAATGTTTTTTTGTGACCACAGATGATCCAAGAACTACAACATATCTGTGACCCGTTTGTGAAACACTCTTGCAATCGTTCACCGCAGCGCCGGAAAAAGATCATCTCACATGCAGTAATCGGAGTGTTGAAATCTCAGGGCCAAACAAAGTCTCATTTCCACATATTCATAATCCAACTCTGCAGTTGAGTCAAACTTACTGAAACAAGCATCAATCAATCAATTACAGTGAAACAACAACACATGTGTTACAGAACTCTGTTTGTTGCCCGAACGGAAATAGAAAGTTTATCTAGGTGATTAGCTAGTCGCTAGCTAGTAGTCTGTGTTAGCCAGCTGAAGGTTAGTTACTAAAACCGGCTGAAACTTTATTTATGACCATTGAAAAGATATTTGTGTTCAAGCTCAAAGCCATTAAAACATTAATAAATCTTTTTTTTTTTTTACATTAATAAATCTGTCAGGAGGTAGGTGCTAACAGTTGGAGGTTTTTCTTTTTTTCTTGGTCGTTGAACATCAATCAGGCGGCAGCAAAAAATACATCCCATCATTGACACAATCATAATAATAATAATAATAATACATTTAATTTATAACGCACTTTACATTTGGATCAAATCTCAAAGTGCTACAAAGTAAAAGCAGATAAAAGCATCAATAAAAAATAAAATAATAATTTTATAAAAGCCTGACCAAAAAACAGCAGTGTTAATAAAGGTTATAGGTTCTGCTAAAAAGGAAAGATTTAAGTCCTTTTTTAAATGTGTCAGCGGGTATGAGCGGGTAGAACGGAGGGATCGTGTTGAGGTCAGTTGGGTGAGTAGTTCTAGTACAAGTAGTATAAGTAGAATAATAACTATATAAAAACATGACCAAAAAGCTGCAATGTTAATTAAAGTTATAGGTGCTGCTAAAAAGGAAAGTTTTAAGTCCTTTTTTGATGATAATGATACTCATCGTCATCATCAGTTTTACGCTGACTTCTTAACTGTTCTCCCTCTTAATATTAATTTACTTTGTCAAACTCGCGTCCATTGTCGCATTAAAAAACGCTGGTCCAAGTGAATCAGCAGCAGAAGTATGTGAAGCTGGATGTCTCTGAAGGACGGTTGGACTTCCTCCACTTCCACGGAAAAATATGTTCCTACTTTACCAAAGTTTGATATTAAAGGTAAATTTAGGGGGAAATCGAAGAACGCTATTTGAAGAGTTCTCAGCTAATTTTTGTGACTCTTTCCTTCAGCCTATGAGATTGAAATGGCCTCCTTGTTGCAGCTGTGGCGTCTTCTTCAACCACCACCAAGGGCACTGAAGTCTCCAAAAATCCCTGCAAGTGATGCAGCTTTGAGGCTTTTTGTCTTTCATAAGGTATTTGTGATATTAAGGTGAGGATAATTTAACTATCACGTCGCTTTCTCAGCCATATTGGTGAATTCATAGGCGTTCTCGTCCTGAACTAGCCAGAGAGAGGATTGAATTGAATATTGACTTCTGTTATATCTGTGGCTCCACACTATTCTGGTGATTTGTGTTCCGTTTCTTTACCTCGATCCTCGTCGTGCTGCAGGACGAACATCTCTGCAACCAGCCGGGTCAGCAGCAGCACCTCCTTGGCCGTCACAAGAACAAGATTGACAGATTCTGCATCACCATGGAAATGCATCTGTAAATCTATGCATCTCATCCTATTCCAGACAAACCGCTACCTTGGGTCATTTGGTAAACTTTTTCGTTACACATTCTGTGTCAATTTGTCTCATGAGTGGATGTGGATTTTTACACATTCCTGTAAAGGAGTCACCTAAAATCATTTCTTAATTACATTGTGTTTGAAAAATTACAATGTAATTTTTTTTACAATGTAATTTTTTTTTAATTACATTGTGTTTGAAAACATGGTGAATTGCATTCACCATGTTTTCAAACGTGTAAACGTGTTTTAACGACTGCATGGGAGAAAACACGTAATTTAAAAAATGATTTTGTTCATAGGAATTTGTTCTGATATTTAAATGTAACTTTCTTCAGTGTGGATAGGTTAACACTGTAGAAAGTGAAACTAAGGCCCCTTAATAGCTAACTATGTAACTCCAGAGAAGAGTTACTTATCCAATCTTAGCGTTACTTTAACTCTGTTTGTGAGTTAAAAAATGAACTCTGGCATAGTGTTACATATCTAACTATTTTGAAAGTGTTAATGTAACTCCGAAGCCACAACCTTAAAACTGCTGACAGGTAGAGCCAGAATAACATTTATCATCTGGTTACCATGGTTACTACTCAGTGGGTGAGATATATTAGGTGGAAAGGGAACATTTTGTCCTTTAAAGATGTGA
The DNA here is from genome assembly GCA_037951165.1 of Lophius americanus. NCBI lineage: Eukaryota > Metazoa > Chordata > Actinopteri > Lophiiformes > Lophiidae > Lophius > Lophius americanus. Next base: position 1,307,896 of record JBBDHG010000094.1, read on the forward strand.
AATTTTTAATATCTGAACTGTGGTGGCATGGTAAATTGGCATGACGGTCCAATCAAATAGAAGAGCTACCTTTCAGCAAAATGCTGGAAAATGTAATGCTGGTTCTGATAGAACGATGTCAGGGTGACTCACAGAACACGGACCAAAACAATATCCCGCCAGTACCTAGCATTTTTATGGTTAAGCAAACTCCTCAAAGTGCCAGTCTAGAAGTATATTATCAGTATTAAGCCGGTTTGCTGTTCTAAAAACCTTTTTTTTTTAATCAAAAACTAGAAAAAAAACACTGTGATCCATGTCGCCAGAAGACCTAAGAATCAGGAGAAGTTATCTGTGACAGAAGAGTAGCAGCAGGAGTGAAGGGAAAGGTTTACAAGATGGTAGTGAGAGCATCCAGACGTTGGCTCTGACCAAAAGACAGGAGGCACAGCTGGAGGTGGCAGAGTTGAAGATGTTCAGATGTTCTTGTGGAGTGACGTGGATTTACAGGATTAGAGACGAGCTCATCAGAGGGGACACTCCAGGTTAGACGTCTTGGAGACAGAGTAAGAGAGGCCAGATTGAGATGGTTTGCACATGTGAGGAGGGGGGATAGTGGGTCTATTGGTAGAAGGATTCTGGAGATGGAGCTGCAAAACCTGGATATGGTGAAAGAGGACATGCAGTTGGTTTGTGTCCCAGAGGTAGATGCAGAAGACGGGGCAAGATGGAAACAAATGATCCACTGTGACGACCTCTAAAAGGGACAGCCGAGACCCCAGATTAAATAGTTGTCCTTGTAATAGTCTGTACTAGTTATCCATTAGCCTTTGAACGATGCCAAACCAAATTTTACAGTTTTTGTTAAAAACGAGGTTTTACAAAATGTTTTTATATCTCTAAATCATTTAAATGAGTTACTGAGGAGATACTATTGTGTGTGTGTGTGTGTGTGTGTGTGTGTGTGTGTGTGTGTGTGCGTGTGTGTGTGTGTGTGTGTGTGTGTGTGTGTGTGTGTGTGTGTGTGTGTGTGTGTGTGTGTGTGTGTGTGTGTGTGTGTGTGTGTGTGTGTGTGTGTGTCGTTGTAATCAGTGCGGAGAGAATGGGCCTTATCAGTCTCTGGTGGAGTTTCCTTTTGGACAGGAACTGGGCTTCCTCGGCTTCCTGTTCTCTAGTCTTGTATGTGTGTGGCTCCAGGAGGGGTCTCACAGAACAATCAGTGTAGAGACCAGGAATGAAGCTGTTGGATCCGAAGCTGAAAGAACCCGGGGACGGAGAGAACCATGGAGAGAACAACTTAGAGACAACAGCAAGCCAAAACTAACCAGGACCAGGACCCAGCTGACCCAGGATAGAACCAGGAGCCTTCAGAGGGGCCATAGAACCACCATGGACTATGAACTCAAGAAATATAAAAAGGTACGGTGGCTTATATTCTGTCTTTGGGTTAAAACTTTACTGTTTTGGAGCCAACAATCCATTGGTGTGGTTTCTAGGAAGCAAAGAGGGTTGATGTTGGGATGTTTACGGCATCCAGTAGCCTCACAAGTTAGACCCCTTACCTGCAGCTAGAGGTCCAACCATCATTACCACGACTTCCAGACTGGGGTCACCCAGTAAACGCAGTTCAGTCAGTGTTAAAGTGGATCGAAGACAACATCCAACGGAAGTGAGTTTGACGACAGGCTACAGGTGGTTTCCTGCCTTGACACCATGACTCAGCTAACTGGACCACTAACTTCAGAATCCTAGTACTGACTATCAAACAGAAACTACAACTAGCAGCCTTGAAGCTATCTCAACCACCTCACTACTCTATTACTCATCGCCACACTGGTTGTTGTTGTGTTCAGTCTGGCTGAGGTCCTGGTCAGGCTCCTGAACCTGCATCAGGATTCAACTCGGCTGAAAGATGTTCTGCAGCGCCTCCCCCTGGCCAAAACTGACACACTTGACCTTTAAATATAAAGGTTTTTAGATATTTTATTTTCATTCTATTATAAATGTAAAAGACAAACAGAAAGATAAACAACAAGAAGAGAGAAAGCGTGAGGTGGGAGGGGCCAAGACGGCACATCCAATCCGGCCACCTGCTTCGTTGTCTCGTATTCATCGGAGGTTTTATGCCTTTAAGCCAGAGTTTACTAATGAGAGTCGGTGGGAGTCTAACAGTTGCTGTCGTGCTGTCAGAGAGTCTCAGCAGGAAGCTGTCAGACATCGCTGCTCATCTGTCCATCACTGCGGGAGCAGCCAGGGTAACACGCTGCATCAACGCTCGCGCGCTTGTCTCTACATACAAATAACCAGCGTCACGTGACTCCGCAGTCGCCACAGCTGTTCATCAGATCCAACCGGGCGCCAAAGATGTGTGTATCCGTCTCCTGCTCAAGCAGAGCTTCCTGTTTATCTCGTTTATAACACAGATACCAACATCTCTGATAACTGAAGATCAGTCTCTCACATCACTGTGGTGGCGTTTTGGCCCACTCTTCTCCGCGTTTGGGTCCGACCACAGCATCTGGATGGGGTTCAGGTCCAGACTTTGACCAAAGCCATTCAGAGGGGGATCATTGTCTCGCTGCATGAACCAGATCGCTTTGAGTGTCAACTAATGGACTGATGACCTGACATTCTCCGAGCAGAATTTCTGCTTCCCTCAATGATCTTAAGTCGTCCTGGTCCTGAAGCAGTAAAGCATCTCCACAACGTTCCACTTCCTCCTCCAGGTGTGCCCGTAGGTCTAAAGTTCTGCTTGTGGAATGCTGTTTTAAGCCAGATGGAACGGGACAACTGTCTTACAATCATCAGATTCTCCCAGAAGCTCTGAGGGTCATCAAGGTGAACCTCAATGTTCTGGGTCGGTATTGTCTTCCTCATCGCCTAACTCCCATGATGCCATTTCAGCCCAGTGTCTTTGGAATAGAATATCCGTGACCTCTGACATGTATTGAGGTGAGAGGCCTGCAGTTCCTTCAATGTTTTTCCTTGGATCTACCGTGACTTCCTGAATGAGTCTTCAACCTGCTCTTGGAGGAATTTTTATATGGTGGTCCACTTCTGTGAAGGTTCACTAATGTTCCAAGTCTTCTCCATTTGTAGATAACGTGTCTCACTTTGGATCTGTGGAGTCCAAGAACCTTAGAAACAGCTTTGAAGCCCAACTCAGACTTATGGATTTCAATCACCTCCTGGAATTTCTTTTTGAAATTGGAATTCCTCCTGGATTTTGGGATAGTTTGCTACTGGTGATACCAGGGGCCAACTTCCTGGTTCTGAAGATGGTCTATTGAAGTGATGGTGGGGCTGAACAGAACTGATAGTGGCCAGGTCTTAGTGGGTCTAGTCCAACTGAAACCAGTTTTTTGTATTTACTTCGTAAGGGGTTGAGACTTCTTCAAACCAGATCAGAGATCGTCAGATTGATCATCTGAAAATATAATGTATCTCTCTCTCTCTCTCTCTCTCTCTCTCTCTCTCTCTCTCTTTCTCTCTCTCTCTCTCTCTTTCTCTTTCTCTCTCTCTCTCTCTCTTTCTCTCTCTCTCTCGCACTCCCTCCTTCCCTCCCTCCCCCTGCAGGCATTTGTCTCTCCTATTAAGCGGCTGGTCTGGTCCAAATGTGGTCGTAGGCCGGTGGATCGGGGCAGCGTTTACCGCCGCCCGCTGCACACCGTCCCCCTCTACCCCCCGGACTACCTCATCCACCCAGAGAGGCTCATCTTTGACTATGTAGAGAAGGAGGTCAAGGTAGAGCCAGAAGTCCAAAACCATAGTACAACAAAATACACTGACATCACCACCGTGACCTCTGACCTCTCTCCCTAGTTCCTCGGTCACCTGACCTGGGTGTCAGTTTCACTGAATCCCTCCAGCCGAGATGAGCTGCTGCAGCTACTGGACACAGCCAGGGTTAGTGTGTGTGTGTGTGTGTGTGTGTGTGTGTGTGTGTGTGTGTGTGTGTGTGTGTGTGTGTGTGTGTGTGTGTGTGTGTGTGCGTGTGTGTGTGTTTGTGTGAGTGTGTGTGTGAGTGTGTTTGTGTGTGTGTGTGTGTGTGTGTGTGTGTGTGTGTGTGTGTGTGTGTGTGTGTGTGTGTGTGTGTGTGTGTGTGTGTGTGTGTAAAGTATAAATTAATTAATATTCATATTCTATCTATCTAAAAGTCGGATATTTTGTTGACATTAAATAGGTTTGGTTATCGATTATTAAAGACTTCCAACGTAAATTTGGATTGTTCCGATCAGCCACAGCATTATGACCACCGATAAGTGAAGTTAGAATACGTTCACTATCTCATTACCATAGTGTCTGTCAGTGGGCGGGACATATCAGTGAGGAAGTGAACGCTTTGTCCTTGAAGTAAGAAAAATGAACAAGTGAAGGGATTTGGGTGACTTTGCCTCTTGTCCTGAACACACCTGTTTTTTAACTTTTAATTGTCCTGATTATTTCAGCTGTATGTAATTTGCATAAATTTTGGAAATATTGTTCTTTGGGGAATTTTGTAATTTCAACCTCAGGGGGGGGCGGAGAACATGATTTATTGATGAATGTCAACTTGTTTCTAATCACCCTTCTTAGTGTCTTTTTAAAGTTTGTTACTAGACACAATGTAAAAAAAAACATAAACGATATGTTAATTACAAAATTAATCCAATTAGCATTGATTAAATCGAAAATAATATATTTAATTTTGTTTTGTTGTTGATAGGTTTTTGTTTGTATCAGTTTTTGAATTTTCCATTTTGAAAACATGGGCTTCATATAAACAAAGTGTTATTCAAATGGTGAAAATCCTGAAAATGAATTTTCATTTGATAGTTTTGATCAGGACTGATTTTAATTTAAAAAGAAGCTGAACTCTCTGAAAATAGAAAATGATGATGATGAAAATACTTAATTTTAAATCTATATATAGCATACTCCATAAATAATCTTTTAAATAAACAAATATAGAATGATATCAAATATATGAATATATTTTACTGATAAATCATTTATATCAATATATCTTATAATATACATAATGCAATAAAAGCGTATATTTATAAACTAATTATAATAACTTATTTAATTATTACTATAGTATTTAGATAAAATTATTCAACCATTACATTATATATAATGTAATACAATTATAATCATGCATTATTTTCATTTACTGAAAACCCTGAAGAATTAGAAATATTATTAAATGTATAAATATATTTGTAGTTTATACATTTTAAGCAAAGAAAATGGATGAATCTAAATTTATAAATGTATATAATTATTCAGTACTTAATATGATTATTTAATTATTATAACATTTTAAAACTATATATCATTAATGTAATGATTAATAAATAAAATTAATATCGATTTTTACTTTATGAAATAAAAGTTTGAATGATAATTTTTTTTATAATAAATTCAAAAAATATGTAAAAAATGAAATTCAATAAATAAATATAGAAGTAATAAATAAACAAGTTTACTGTTATTTTAACTAAACATTTCAGCACTTAGACAAAACAATGTCGTTAATCAATAATCGGGGGTCCCCCTGCAGCAGTTGAGGGTTCTCCCGTTGAAAACCAGCGTGGATCAGGACTGCATCCTGAGCCTGTCGGCTCGCTGCCTGCTGCTGACCTGGAGGGACAACGAGAAGCTGCTGATGAGGATTCCCACACACGAGATCGCCGCTGCCTCCTACCTGAGGGACGACGCGCTGCATCTGCTGGTCCTCAAGACAGGTGAGGTCCCACCTGAGGGCCGTATGGTGCAGATTTGAAATGAGTAAATATAGAGCATCTATTATTCTTCTTCGTCTACACATCTTCACAGGTCTGAACGTGGATACCGTGGTTGCCGGGGACGACAGCCTGGACAGGAAGACGCCAACGGGAATTGATGGCCGACGCCAAACCATGAGCTGCAACGCTGACCCTCGACCTGCAGGAGGAACCATGGAGCGCCGACACACCATCTGCGGAGTGGACTGGAGGCAGTCGCTGTCCCGGAGTAACCATGACAAAAACCAGAACGTGGAGAGAGGAGGAGGTGGAGGTGGAGGTGGAGTTGGAGTTGGAGGTGGAGCTGGGACCGGAGGTGGAGGTGGCAGTCTGGAGAGGAAGAGAGTGAGCGGGAGCTGGGAGAAGAGGCAGCAAACGCGAAAAACTGGAGGGAGCTGGGAGAACCGCAGAGTGAGACCCATGAGCGGGAGCTGGGGGGTGGGAGTAGGAGTAGGAGGAGGTGGAGGAGGGAGCTGGGAGAGGAGGCACGGGGGAGGAGGAGGTGGCGGGAGCTGGGAGAGGAGGGCAGGAGGGGGTGGAGGTGTAAGTGGAGGGGGGAGCTGGGAGCGGCGGCAAGCTTGCACCGGAAGCTGGGAGCGGGGTAAGAGCTACGGCAGCTGGGAGAGGAGGAACCACAACCCCCTGGAGCCGACGCCCTGTCCAGACGCCTACTGCAACCTGGTGATCCTGGCCGTGGAGAACAGGGTGGGTCACCCGATCACCAGATCTCCTAAACATCTAGTCCTTACCTTCAGTAAGGAGGTTGTCGTTCCACCAGCGTCAGCAGAAAATAAGTAGTTTACAGATGTACCAGAATCTGAGTTAAGGAACATGCCTAACACTCATGTGGAGCGATGGTGAGAAGACCATCCCATAATACATGCAATTTGATGAAACACTTGAAGAACCAGAACAGAGTTCAAGCAGTCTGCTAATGCGAGCATCATTAGCAAAGACGCAAACCAACCAGCCAACCAATCAAATATGTGGACCAACCAACCAACCAGCTAACTGATCAATCAAATATGTGAACCAACCAACCAACCAGCTAACTAATCACTCAAACATGTGAACCAACCAACCAGCTAACTAATCACTCAAACATGTGAACCAACCAACCAACCAGCTAACTAATCAATCAAATATGTGAACCAACCAACCAACCAGCTAACTGATCACTCAAACATGTGAACCCACCAACCAGCTAACTGATCAATCAAATATGAACCCGTCCAGCCATGCAGCCATTCTGCAGATATTTGTTTTGTTTTTGTTTTGGAGGGGCTTTAAGGTCTAAGGTCCAAATCCTTTTTTTACAGCAGCGTTTGTTGTTGCTGCTTCAAATCTTTACACATTGCGTTGTCCTTTTGCGACGCATTAATCTATACAATCGTTGCAGTCGGGGAAAAAAAATATATTGCTGATTTGTGTGTGTGTGTGTATGTGTGTGTGTGTATCTGTGTGTGTGTGTGTGTGTGTGTGTGTGAGTGTGTGTAGGATGCTGCAGAGGAGTACTGTTCCCTCATCTGTCAGATGTTCCAGATCATTTACGGCCATCAGACCATCGAGTGCGTGGACAGGGCGGGCTTTCACCACTCCATGCCGGACCGTTATTGGCTGCAGGAAAGTGAGTGACATCTGTTCTTCTCATTTACTCTCCAAACTTTCAACCTTGATTTAGTGTTTAATAGTCACACCCACATCCATGTCTTTAAAGTAGAATTTCATAACACCCGTTCTGTTGGAAGCTCAATCATTCACATCATGCCATCTCTGTATAGTTCCAGCCTTAATGGCGAGCATCTCCAGGACCTTGTAGGGATCCTAAACCCGCTGGAACCTTCTGCTAACCAGAAGAATAGTTACTTTGCAGCTTCTGGCAACATTCCTGAGGAACCTTAGCCCATTCCTTGTGTGCAAAAGTCTAGAGTTCTGCAATATTCCTGGTTTAAGTGCCACAACCAACGCCTTCAAATCCCACCAGAGACTATTTTCTAGAATTCAAGTCAGACATTCAGGACGTCTGCTGAAGCCCAGCCTTGGTGGACCTAGAATTCTTGGAATCCAATGGCACCTTAGTTTCAAGCATCGGCGAGCCACCGCCATGCTTCACTCTAGGTAGGGTGTTCTTTTCAGCATTTGCTTCGCTCTTCCTCCTCCAAACATGCCGCTCAACTATGAATCCCAAAACGTTCCAGTTTGGTTTTATCACTTCGCAGAAAAGTATCCCAGAACTTCTAGGTCGGACATTTTTAATGATTTGGGGTCAACAACCGTGAACGTCTGCTGAAGTGAGTCACTGGAGGTTATCTGAGTGTAAATGTGTCTCTGAAGTTGTTTGGCGGTGGAGAAACGTCAATGTTCCACTGTGAATCCATGGGTGAGACCATTCATGTGGATTCCTACTCTGACATGTACCGCCTCTCTAAACATCGCTGAATGGTTCAGGAGCGGTTTGAAGAACACAACAGCCAGTTCAATGTGGTGACTTAGCCTCCAGATTCCCTCGATCTCCATCCAATCCAGCACCTGTGGGATATTCTGGAGAAACAAGCCCGATCCATGGAGGCTCCATGGACTTTAAGGATCTGCTGGTAACATCTTGTTACCGGATACCGCAGCTCACCTTCTGAGTTCTTCTTAGGCTCAAGTCCAGACGAGTCATAGCCGTTTCTGCGGAAAAAGTGGAACCTATGCAACATTAGACAGGTGTTTATAAAATGACGAACCTGTTTCCCTCTGTCTGCAGGTGACAGCTGTCTGACTGACGTGTCCTACAGTTACGATCCAGAGTTCAGCTGCTGCAGCTCCTAGTGAGTAACATCCGCCCCCTAAAAGTGTGGACACAGGAACGACAGGAAGCACTGAATCTTCTTTCTGGATTAAACTATCTCATTAGCAGTTGTTCCAACTCATGGGTCGGATCAGAGTGATGTCCGAAAAGTATAGGTGGTAAAGATGTATTGCATTAAGCCTCCAGCGGACTGTCGTAGACCCCGATGGCCTTTGTTTTAACTGAATTACTGGACCTGAGACTCCAACATGTTTTCATCTTATCTCGCCCCACAGTGATGGTCTTCCTCATACAAAGTCTTTCTTACGCCACTCAGCACTAAAAAAATAAATTTCTCTTTGAATTTAAAAAACAAAATCGTGGAAATGATTTTCTTGCGATTCTTTCAATACAAATAAATTATGTTGGAGAAGCTTCATGTACTTGGGTTGGGTCGATATAGTATTAATCTTAGTTCCTTGAATTAGGTCCAGCTTTATGTAACGGGTTTGGTCCAACTAATTTTGCTGTAGTAAAAATACCCAAGTAAATGGAGTTTTTCCAACCCATTTAAATGGAGTTGGCTGAACAGAATTGCTTAGTAATATATATTTAACTAATATATATTATGGAAGTACTTTCCTTGATTCAGTTAATTTAGCTTAAAGAAACCGTGTTTCATTCAAATGACGTAGCAGCCTTTTCTTTCTCAGGTTTTTTTTTTTTTTTTTAGTTGAATTTCTAAACGAACTTGAACTTCAGGAATTCAGGAATAAATCTGTTATGTCTGTATTTCAAACCAGATGCAAATTTCCTCCTGGTGAATTTCGCATAGTGGCACAGCAAGAGGGTTCTGGGTTCAAATTCACCTGCATGGGGTCTTTGGGACCATGCATAATGGCAGCTGGGGTAGGCTCCAGCCCTTTTTGTGACCTGTGAGCTGATTTATATGTTCCAGATAATGGATGAATACCTGAATAATTTGTTTTTCTAACTTAATTATCAGTCTTAGGATGTCAATCCTTAATGTCCGAATTGATTGGGTTCTTTAAAACAAAACTTTATTAGAACATGGAACAATGACAAAATCTCAAAACAGTTTACTGGGTCCACTACCCTAACATAAGACATTTACAAGTCCAGCTACACATACGAGGGTTAATAACAAAAATAACGTGTTCACATAGAACAGGAGGAAAAACAAAAGAAGAGAAAAAATAATAACTAAAAGAGAAATCAAAAATGACCTTTGATTAAATAATAGATTAAAGGGTTAAAGTAAATTACACAAGATCACAAAGCCTTCTAGAATGAAAGCTGCCTTCATAACATAGAATATAAGTCTAGAAAGCAGAGGTGATGATAACCAGGTAAGTCACTGGCTTATAGCTGCTCTTAGCTCGTAGCTCATGCATTATAAAATCTCACATTCAGCCATTTATCCCCCCCCCCCCCCTTCATTCTTTTTCTCAGTGATGGTTCCCAGGATGCCTTCGAGCTCGACTACAGTGAGACGTACAGCGAGAGTTCGTCTCTGTCGCTGCAGGACTCCCATCGCAGTCTGGCTTCAGTCAGCGACGGAGGAGACAGTAACCCCGCCCTGCTGCTGATGCAGGAGTACATGATGACCGTCAGTCTCCACTGTTCCCCGTTATGAGCCAGATAACTCTACTCACAATATCATCCATTCAGTTGTATTCCCTTAGCACCCAATTGGAACTTTCTAAACACCAGCAGGTCGAGACCGATCTCCTAATTCTGCTGGGACCCAACAGTTCCCCCATGACAAAGGACACGGAGACGATGGAGACAAGGCTGCCCTTTAACAGGCAGAAACCTCCAGCAGATCCAGACTCAAGTCAGACAGAGGTCTGCCCTAAACAGATCCGATAGATAGATAGATAGATAGATAGATAGATAGATAGATAGATAGATAGATAGATAGATAGATAGATAGATAGATAGATAGATAGATAGATAGATAGATAGATAGATAGATAGATAGATAGATAGATAGATAGATAGATAGATAGATAGATAGATAGACCGACAGACAGACAGACAGACAGACAGACAGACAGACAGACAGACAGACAGACAGATCTCCTCTAATCGACATTAATATGGTGATATGGTCTGATGATCGGACCATTGGTTGAGAAGTTACGGCCCAAAAACCTTCTGAGGTAAACCTTTGACCTTTAACCTTACAGAGCACATCATTTGACGCTTGATTTGCAATCTGGAACATGACCACTAGACGCCACAAAAGTTTCCCACCTTGCTCCTTTAAGATACATTTGTTCCTGAGAGTTGCAGGATTTGACCTGAGGACGAAGACGTTGGATGTGATTCAGTGAAGGGAAGCTACTGTAGAAGAAATGTGATATCTATAATACTAGATCTGGATCGGCTGGAGGGACAGAGGAGACTAATCTTCTGTCCTAGATAGTCTCCGTGACCTTTCTAGATGTTATCGTGAACTCAATTGATCTCATTAGCAAGCAGCAAGAAAATGCAAACAATATTTTCCATATTGGATCAAAACAAATGAAGGAGGAACATCGTGTGTTCGTGTGTTTGTGTGCAGCTGCGTAACAAGCTGAGTCCGGTGGAGCTGCAGCACTTTGCGGTTCTGCTGAGGGAATATAGGCTGGGATCAAACATCGACAACTTCTGCTCCGAGCTGCTGCAGCTGTACGGAGACAACCGCAAGTTCCTGCTGATGGGTGAGACACATCGACACACACTGGGGGGGGGGGGGGAGAGAGAGAAAGAGACACACACATTCCACACTCTGCTGTGTGTGTGCCTGTCTTAAGTTCTTATGTTTGTTTACCACAACAACTTCAGCTGTGACCCACTTCCACCAAGGAAACCACAACTTCCTGTTGGGATAAGAGAAAGGGAGAGCGAGCGAGAGCGAGAGAGAGGGAGAGCGAAAGAGAGGGGAGGGTGTAAATGTTTTTCACCACACACCCTTTTAATGCTCAGCGTCCTGGTATGACATCATCATTATGAAGGGTCTCGGTGAAGAAACCAAACACGTTCTTACGCTTTCAGGTTCTGTTTACTGCTTCCTGTCCCTTTTTCATAACTCCACTAAACTCTTCCCTATGTTCATGGAATGCCAAGAATCTGTCACGGAGGAGTCATCTTAAAATTCATCAAACTCACCTGTGTCACATTAGCGTTGTCACAATTATGCGCTTGAATTCTCCCAAAGCTACATGCGAGGACTGATGTTTACCACAGGGATGGGACTGGGTCTGTTGGATTTCGGTGACCGCCTCAAATGCAGCTCTGTTTTTCCAGGCCCCAGATGATCTTATGGGATGGATCGATCCCAAGATTCATTGCAATTGGTATTCACCTGTATCTCATTAGCTGTGTCCCAATTGAAGGACCGTATTCTCCAAATTCTACAGGGGAAGATGCCTTCAAATGACTCCCTGCTTCTCAGGCTATGAAGAATCTATTGCAATGAATGGATCCCATAGATCCATTGCCTCTCATTGGTTTCACCTGTGTCTAGTTACCTATGTCTCAATAGCCGTGTCCCAGTTGAAGGACCCTATCTTCCAAAGGCTACAGGTAACGATGCCTTCAAATGCATCCCTGTTTATCAGTAAAGAATAGATCCCAAGATCCGTTGCCTCCCGTTAGTTGTGTCCTGTTGTTTTCACCTGTGTCTAGTTACCTATGTCTTGGTAGCTGTCTCCCCCTTTCAGGGGCTGCATCCTAAGAAGGCTGCATTTTTCTGACTGAATGCATCAAAGAGGAAGGAGGATAGGGTGAACTGATGTCTGGGCTCAGCCTTGGAGATAAGTGTGGTCCTCAGACATCTGGAGGGTGAGGAGCTGCTGCTCCTTTGTGAAAGAAGCCATTTGAGGTGGTTCGGATCAGGAAGCCCCCAGGTCTCCTCACTCCGGGAGGAGAGTAGGAGGGAGGAGACCCCAGTATAGACCCGCAACCTCATTGGAGGGACAATATGTATGTCTCATCTGGACAGGGAACACTTCAGGATCCCTGACGATGAGCTGGGGACTGATGCTGGCGAGGGGGATATCTAGAAAATCTTTCTTAGCCTGCTTCCACTACGACCCGACCCTAGATAGGAGGAAGAAAATTAAGGAATGGATGAATGGATGAATGATTGATTGAATGAATTCATTAATAAATGAGTGAAGGAATGAATCAGTCAATGCTTTCCGATCACAGACTTTCTGCACTGAGTGAGTGAGTGAGTGAATGAGTGAGTGAGTGAGTGAGTGAGTGAGTGAGTGAGTGAGTGAGTGAGTGAGTGAGTGAGTGAGTGAGTGAGTGAGTGAGTGAGTGAGTGAGTGCGTGCATGCGCGAATGAATGAATGAATGTTTTCCAAACAAACTTTCTGTGCACTGACTGAATGAATGATTGAATGACAGAATGAATGGATGGAAAGAATGGATGAATGGAATGAATGAACGGAATGAACGGATGGATTAATGAATAAAATGGATGAACGAGTGAATGAATGCTTTCCAATCACACACTTTCCTGTGCATTGACCCTGCTTAGATACATTTGCGTATAATCTCCTGTCTCCTCATCATGGATTTCCAGGCATGCGTCCCTTTATCCCAGACAAGGACGTCGGGGTGTTTGAAAGTTTCCTGGAGAGCATCGGCATCCGGGAGGGCGGGATTTTAACCGACAGCTTTGGACGCATCAAACGCAGCATGAGCAACATGTCAGCCACGGCCATGAGAGGGTATGTACTCCAGGAAGCGCAACCTGTGACGCGTGATGGTCTCACAGCGAGGTTATGTCCATAAATGGTAATAAATGGACAACAATGAAATTACTTCTTTCACAGGAGTGCATTAAATAATAGTTATAATTTAAGTATTCAATACCACCACCAATGAATTGGTGGCTGGTTCTCCTATTTGTTTTGGTTAGTTTTGGGGGTTTTTTGGTTGTTAGATGGGTTTGTTGGTTGGTTGTTTTTTATATAGTTTTATATTTTGGTTGGTTAGATTGTAAATTTCTGATTGGTCCCAAATCCGGATTCGGATGTGGGAATTTTCTTCAGCACAATAAGACAGAGCCCCTTTTCAAAATGAATACAATATCCAGGAAAGCATGAATGGCTTTGTCTTTAACTTTTGATTGCATTGAAATGGACACGTCCTGTGGAGGTGAGCTCCATTAATGATGTATTTAGAAGAGAGAGGAGAAAACTGTGGCGGAATAAAATGGTAGAGATTTATTGGGAATCTTTTCTGGTCCCTCCTCCGTTCCTTATTTCTCAACCAGTCAGTAAATTAAGTCAATTTCTAGTCATAAAAAACATTTCAGACTCTTAGAACTTCAACAAAATATCATGAAACAAGTGGGAACCTCATTTTCTCTGAAGGGTCAAATTACGTTTCGGTTAAAAGCTAAAGCTAGTTCAGGTTGAATCCCCATGGATGCCTCTTAGGAGGTGCTAAAATGTAAATAGTGATCGTCTTTATTGTAAAACTAAATTCATTTAGGAAACAGGAAACCAGAGTGATGAGGTGGCACTGAGTCTGAGGGGCTTTTCTCCCAGCAGGTATGACAACTGCTCCACGGCCTCAGGATCTCAGGAATTCAACCGACGCATTTCTGACATCACCCACGACATCCAGGCACTCGGCTTCCAGGGAACGCACGGAGACATCGAGGAGGAGGACTACTATCTCTAACGGAGGCAGAACTTTGACTTTGCATGGACACATGGACCTGAGCAAGAAGAGAAGATAATACCCTGATCTACTCTTCCCTACCAGAGATTAAATCCTATTTACTGTTACCACTTATCCTGTCTAGGGTTGTCGGAGGGGCTGGTGCCTCTCCCAGGCGACACCTCGGACAAGTTGACAGTTCTTCACTGGGCCTTACGTTTCATGTTCTCCACAATGATGGCGGGTTGTGATGATGTGTGGTTGGTCGTTTTCAGGATTTACCCTCTGTTTTATATAATATTTATAATAAAAGATTACAGGAGGACTTTCAAATACATGATACTGTTTCTTGTAATATCTCACATTCCCCACATGGAGGCAGGAGAGATGCATAACGATTTGGATCGGCGCTTCTTTTCCCGTCTCCCTGCGCCAATGCTGCACTGACCCGCTTCGTGACCTTCCCATGGTGCACTGCTCCTCTGCCCCGCGGTCCCCTCTTCTGCCAGCATAGATGAACGTCAGCGAGAGAGTCAGTCCACCCGTGGGCTTCACCTCCTCCCTTGCATTACGTAATGGACTTTGGCTGTGTGTAATAACTTTATAATGAGGGGAGGAGGTTCGTTTTCACCAGCAGTGAAACGGACTACACAATTCATCATAGTTAAAATAATGCATCTCGAAATAAGTTCTTCTGTTCGGCATCGTCTCAACAAACGATGAAAAATCAGAAGCGTTTCCATCAATCAGCCAAAACTTCATGACTTGATGTTGGGCTGGTTCATCTTCTTGCTGCTAAAACATCTCTGACATACCAAGACCTGGTCTCCAGCAGAACCCTGAAGGTGTGCTGTGGTATTTAGTCTCAAAATGTTCTTAGTTGATCCATTAAGTCCTGGGAGTTGCGTGATTGGGTCTCCATGGATGGATATTTGAGATCTGGGGAATCTTGAGGCTGAGTCAGCACCTTGAAGATAACCGTGTTCTTTTGTGGTCCAGTTCTGATGCTCGCTTAGAAGCTTTCAGCAGTGGACAGGGTTCACCCGGGTCCTTCTGACCGCTCTTGGCTACACAGCCCAATACGCAGCACACTGACATGTCACTGTGTTCAGACACCTCTCTATCAGAACCAGCAGGAATTTTTTCTAAGCAAGCTTATATTATATCCTCATGTCCTTATGCTTCAGGATCAAATGTTCACTTCCTGCCTAATATAATCCACCCACTGACAGGCGCCACATATCGAGATAACCAATGCCTCAGTCTTGAATCGAGGGCAGGATGGCCCCAAATAATCTCTGCAGTTCTGATGGACCGTTATAGTCACTTCCTGCGCTGTTTGGTGGCCGATCCAAACCAGGCTGCGATTGGTTGTGCAGAGAACAGACTGGACTATTGCAGTCGTGTGGGATTAGCAGCTCCTGAAGCAGGTTCAACATCCATCCTGCAGGAAGTATGTCTTCTCTTGGGCCTTTTTTACGGCCGGCGTTTAGATGGACGACAGCGTGTTGCTGCTTCTTGGGTTCTGTCTTGTGGTCAGAGCTCATAATTTGAAAGTGATACTAGGGATGACATCATGTGCAAGTCTGTTATCAGGAGGCAATTATAGTCCGTTTAATTATCCCTTTAGGTTTCCACGAAGATGATCCTCATCACCAGATTACAGCTTTGGGACCTCTGCAATCATCCATGTGGAGGAATCATATCATTATCATCATCCTGCTGACGCAGGCGCGGACACACACACACACACACACACACACACACACACACACACAAAAACCCTTCCTGCCCATGTAATATGCAGCCTTGCATTATCACAGATGCACCTCTCAGCTATCAGTAATGGTTCTGATATTTACCTCGACCACAGGAAAAGGTCTTAACTCTTGTTCAGTCGCGTGTTTCTTTGTTGGTTTTTGACAGGATTAGAAAAAAATCTACTAAACTGAATTCAGGAAACACTGGGAGGATGAGTCTTGGGCCGAAATAAATTCCACTAAATATTGGACCAGATCTGGATGGAGAGGTGGATCCATGGTTTTGATCTCAGATTCAGATTCAGATTGTATTGTATTGCAGTCATACTTACATTTCTTCCTTCCTCACTGAAAAGATGTAGGCTGGATCTACATCTACTTATATCTACACTTTTTACACCTCAGTCCATGCAAGCAGAAGGTATTATTTCTAGCTCCCTTAGTAAATCAAAGGGTGTGCCATATTAAGAAGTGTAGTTGGGGCAAGGCTTTGACCCAGTTTCAGACACAGGACAGCGAGGCAGAGCAGGTGCAAGTTAAAATATTTAATGCAAACAAATAATAAGGCCCGAGGAAAAAGCAATGGAGCAAACAGGAATAAAGAAAATATATATACACTGATTTAAGGAGACAATGAGACACAGCTGGAGGGGGAATACAGGTGAACATGATGATCAACCACACAAGAGGAAAACAGAATCACAGGACAGACACAGAGAGGGAAAGGGAACACAAGTGAAACACACAAAGATTACACTAGGAAGGATTAAGGAAATAAAGAGCAATAAACGGATAAACACACTAAAAAGGCAAGAGAAAGGAAACATGACAGGAAATGTAAAACTACAACATACAGGCTCTCAGTCACCAATAATTAGCTTTTAATGAATAAGATTATAAATTAGATCACTTAGAACTTGTTGTTAATGCTGACAAAACTCAATCAATGTTGTTTTCAAATGCAAAACCTAAGTCACTGCCACTTCCTCCCCAACACTACGTTTCAGGGCCCTGAATTTTTATATGAACCATGAAGAAGTTTTTGGGTTTTGTACAGAAAACTGTTTTTGGGGAGTAACCTGGGGTTCACTATCTTGCTCAAGGAAACTTCGACATGTGGACCGCAGTGGCCAGGGATTGAACCACCGACCTTCAGATAAGTCGATCACCGCTCTACAAACTGAGCCAGCGTTGTCCCACGACGCCCCCTCACTGAGGTAGTTAAGAGGCTGCCCAATGGCTAACGCCGAGGGTGGATGAACTTCGACCTGAGGTCCTGAAAGCTTTGGACATTGTTGGGTCAGTCCAGGACCTCAAGCATACACTGGATCGGTTTGCAGCTGAGTGTGAAGCAGCCGGCATTAGTGTCAGCACCTCGAATCTGAGGCCATGGTTCTCCACCGGTAAACAATGGACTGTCCCCTTCAGGTTGGGGATAAGTTGCTGCCCCATGAGAAAGGGTTCCAGTATCATGGTGTCTTGTCCTCGGGTGTTGGGATAATGAACTGGGAGATGGACAGGGGGTTCTGTGCAAAATCAGCAGCAATGCAGGCTTTGTATCGGGTGTATGTGGTGAAGAAAGACCTGAGTCGTAAGGCAAAGCTCTCAACTTACTGGCCCGTCTACGTTCCAAAACTCACTTATGATTATTAGCTCTTGGTTTTGCCAGAAAGAATGAGTTCAAGCTTACAAAGAGCTGAATTGAACTTCCTCCGTAGGGTGGCTGGGCTCAGCCTCAGAGATAGGGTACGGAGCTCAGACATCCGACAGGAGCCAGTTGAGGTGGTTGGGGCCTCTAACTAGGAATGCCTCCCTTTGGAAGTTTTCCAGGCATGTCCAAATGGACATGAGACCCCGAGGTAGACCCAGAACTTGCTGGAGGGACTGTACTTCCAATCTAGCCTTGGAACGCCTCAGGATCCCCCCTGGTTGAGCTGGAAAGTGTTACTATGGACACTGAATAGCCGTGATCGAAAGAAAATTAATTAAAAAATGAAATGTATCTTTTTTTATAGTCATTTAAAACTATTGGCCATTTATTACCACTCTAGACTTTTTAACATCACTCAAAAATACCAATAAGCCTATAAACACATGTTTTTGTATATTCGACCATATTTGTTTGGCATATTTAAAACAGCATGGCTAAACCCCTCCCCTTAGATGCGGACGCTAGCATCAGACGTAATTACGCTTTAACATATAGACCAATCAGAGTCGAGGAGGGCGTGGCGCAGTCTCGAGCCGGGTAAAAGGGATTTGACAGTTACCAGGTCTCGGGCCGATCTTCCAGTCGATTTCCTCAGCTGGACTGTAACGATGGCGGCAGCTGCTGCCTTCGGCCAGCACAGCGCACCCATCGCGGCCAAAAAAACGTATACAACCCGGGAGACCAGCCGGAGGAACCGGGAGAATTCCCGCCGGAGACAGGCGGCTCTTTTGTTCCTGAGTAACATCTCCCTGGACGGACGGCCGGTCCAAAGTAACCCCATAGAGAGTGACGGAAGTCACAACAACAGAGAATCGGAGGGAGCGGAATGTGGGGCCGGTGTGTGCCCGGAGCTTGTCCACGGCAACCAGGGAAGGACCGGACTTCTCACGGTGCCCCCTATCCTCGTAATACCCTCAGACATTAACGACGTGGGGAGCGCGGAGGTCCTGTTGGGGAGCCGCAGAGGCTCTCTCCAGTCACCGGGAAACCGTAACCTTCTGTCGGCATCCCAGTCTAACAGCAGCCTGCTACCGTCACCGCTGGGACCGCGGAAGTCCTCCACCCTGCTGTCGGTTCAGAGCTGCAACTCGGTCTCCTCATCATCCGAGTCCAGACAGAGGTACGTTTACCTGCATTTACTTAGCCGCCCCCTTCAGTAGAAAGTAGAACCAGGTAGTCCTTACAGGTTTGTGAATCAGAGTTCTCCCATCAAGAGTCCTGACTAATGCCCCCTGACATTTAACGATGTTGATGTAGACTCGCTGCACCTTCATCTCCCAGTGGCTGTGAGAAAAGGTCATGTTTGTTAAAGATCTTGGCCGCAGTCCCTGCAAAATAAAGTCTCTGGATCTGGTCCTAGGTTTGGATACACTTTGAGATTTGATCCGAATGTAAAGTGCATTATAAATTAAATGTATTATTATTATTATTGCTGTTGGTATGAAAGGGTCGATCTGGAGCAGGTCAGTAGGATCTAGAGTTTTATTTGGTCAGCAGATGTCAAATGTTAAATGTTCATGTCTGCAAGAATATCTCCGCTCTGCTTCCTGCAAAAATAAAGATTAGTAATTAATTGCATCTACGACTGTCAAAAACGAATTTTATTTTTGTTTTCAAATCTATTAATAAAACTACTATCTTTTCGATTATTCAAGTTATGTATTCATTATTTTGTTGATTTATCTGTAGGTTATTTTCAAATTTTGTTGATAAACACTTTGTCAAACTTACAAAATAACCAAAACTTTGACAATTAATTTTTCATCTTCTGACTTAAGCAACTTCTCATAAAAGAATACTTTTTAATTTTGCCGTTAATTGCCATCGAATGTTTGATTAACTTCAGTGTTAATTGCCAACTGTAACAGGGAATATACTTTTATTTTTTATTACCTGTAAAAGGTCCTGAAGGCTTTGATAGTTTAAAAAAAACTACTTACAATATGCTGAAAATTGATGTTGCTATGCTATGCTAGCCATTAGCATCTACCACTAGCACCTGTACTAGTATTTGTTGAGTTGTTGTCTGAAACCAAATAGTGAAGGATACAACATAGTATATGCGAATAGCATAGCATAGCCTAGTACATGCGTATTTGTAGCATAGTATAATGTTTCTAGGATAGTGTATTATTTTTAGTATATTTGTAGTATAGTGTAATATTTATATTATAGTGTAATATTCTAGTATAGTTTTATATTTAGATATATTTTAGGTATCTAGGATTTGTATTTTATTCTGTTATATTGCTATGTGAGCTTTTTGCTGCTGTAACCCTGCAATTTCCCCGTCGTGGGACTAATAAAGGCTTATTTTATCTTATGAACAGACAAACAAAGCTCATTGTAAAAAGATAAGTTTCCTCGGCCATAAAAAAAAATCCCATCTGGCTCATTGCCAGTCTATTAACCTGTCCTCATAAGTCTTAAGTCAATACTGAATTGTGCATTTATTTTCAGATGACACCCAGGTGTCATCTGAAAATAAATAGACCAGGTACAAAGACCAGGTAATAGAAATGATGCAGCAACTTCTGAGGCTTTCAGACCACACCTGTCTCTTTGAATCTTAAAATTTGTATTTGTATCTCCAAGTCCAAAATAGTATAACCAGTTTCCAGTTCCAGCTTTGTAGAGGGGAGGTGAATCTGTATGGATGTGGAATTCAAGCTGTTTTTGTGGCACAGTTACCCAGAACTTCTCTCATCTGGCTGTTTATCACTGTAAGGATTCATTTGGATAGTCTCTGCAGAGAGCGGGGAGCATTCAGACAAGAGAAGCAGAAATCAATCGCTCTAAGAAGTTGTGGGCTCATAGTGGGGGAGTGGGGGGGGGGGGGGGGGGGGGTGTCTGTGATTAGTGCAGGAAACCAAAATCAAATGTCAAATATGTTGTGTGAATATGGAGGCAATATGCACAAGAATTTGTCGACTTTATTTCTTTCTGCGCTCAAGACTTTGTCGATGGACAAGAGTAAAGACTAAGAGATGGTTTTCTGAAAATTAACTCATGTGGTTGTAATAGGAAGAGTATGACAGTTTGCTGTGCTCATGTGAGTGCTGATGGATGGATCAGCAAAGCCAGAGAACGTCAGCCCTGCAGCTAAAAACACTTCTTAACCTATTTACAGCTGACATCAGGCCAGTAAGTTACCAGAGGGTCAGAGCTCATCAGCCAGGCTCAACTTTAACACACTGTGACGTCAACCGTCGGTTTGTGGTCAACCGCCATGAAAGCTTTAGTTTGCCTTTACGGACGTCATCTTGAAACCAGAAGTAAACCTCCTTGGATGACTTAATAATCGATACTGTGAAAGCAGGAAGTTGTTATAACGCCACTGTCTGTGGGACAATCTGCCCAGTCAAATAATGGCACCCTTCTAAAAAGTTAAAGACATGCTTCCCATCGGCTTAGTCAAAGGCGAGGGTTTTTCAACTTTAATGGAGTTTGTTGAGCAAGAGTTTAAGGTCATTTAGAAAAACTATTTCTGAAAGATTAGAAACATCACATGAAGATAACAAACAGGGTGGATAGCGGGGCAGGGGGCGGGGGGTAACATTTGAAAACTGCAGGGTGACTATTGAATTGTATTTTCCCTTGAAATGCCCATCCATATCACGACGACGTGACGACTGTCAAGACTACTGTTAACGGGGAATACCTTTGTAATTAAGGCGGCTGGTTTCTGTGATGTTGTGTTAAACTGCATCACAGAACAAAACTCTCCATAGAAGTCATTATATTTCCCCTGATGGCTGCTAGAGTTCTTTCCTACTGGTTAAAGACTTCTAATGATTTGGGAAAACGCGGTTGAAGGATCTTCTGATGTTCAGTCTCTGGCGCCCACTGACAATGAAGTGAAATGAAAAGCCGCCCTTCTCTTTGATGGACACGCTGAGCGGCGTGATGAAGTTGGCCGTGGTCGGATACGATCACCAGTCACGCTCTCTTTCGCCAGTCCGTCCGTAACGAGGCTCAGCGTGTGAAGTTCTTCCAGCCAGCTAGCGAGCCAGCCAACTCCCTCATTAGCTAGCTCATGGACACACAGCTGCTCAGCAGATGCTCTTATGGTGAGTTTTTGATGTGAGCGGCGCTTAATGTTGACGCTCTGGCTGCTAAAGGGGATTGAATTCATAATTATTGTCGGGCACGGTTTTGTTTCATCACCCTAACTCTCTCCGAAGAAACACTCATTAGGGTTTGTTCGATAATGGCTCCCCTGAGCGGTGTCAGCTCTATTTATATCTATTGTGCTGCAGTTGTGACCAAACCGACCACAACAACGAGGATTTCCCATTTATCAGACGGGTCGTTCCAAAGTCAAGGAGCTCCAACAGCAGGTGCCTGGAACCTTCACTGGTTGGTCCATCCGCCAACTTTCTGCCGCTTATCAGGGGTTGGGTCGCGGTGGAGTATACCAGGCATGATTTTCCCGAGCAATACCCTCCAGCTCGTCTTGGGGGATCCCGAGCAGGTTTGGGTCTTCCCTCAAACGGAAGGTGTCCTGGTGGCATCCTAATCAGATAACCGCCTAACCACCAGCGTCTCGCAAGCGGTAACTTTATTCCTGTTGCTTTTTGAAGGCACTTTTCTTAATGTCACGCCCACGGCAAACACAGACTGCAAGTGTCTCGGAGCAAATGACACTAGCAGGAAAAATCCGGTCTTGGACCTTGTTTGTCACAGATGTGTGATCCAGATTATTAGCTGGTAATATGAGTTGTTTACAGATCCAGCCCGGTGTTGTGTTCCCTCCAAACACAACGCAAATTTTTCGTTTAGCTGAGGTCAGTGCAAAGCTTATTGTATTATTCAATAGAATGAAAATGTTTATTCAATGGTTTCCGCTACATCTTTATCTGTTAACAAGAAAAGACAACAAAAATGTCCTGCATTCAGCCATTTCTCATTTTTTTAGTTACTGTTGCGCAAACGAACAATTTTTGTTAAGTGCTATCGTGTCCCTGCATTTTTCATTTACTTATTCTAATGAGAAATTTTAGTATGCTAACTTTTGAAATGACTGATGATTTTGTATTTCTCTTATTTAATTCTTTCTACTCATTGGAATGGTTTTTATATAAGCCGGTACAGGTTTCCACTATACCCTTACCAATTTTTTTCACACATCGGCTCTACTTGGGAGGCCCGCCCGGTGAATTAAAACCCCGCCCAGGTAGATGCACACAAACCTGCAGACCACTGGGTACAGCCGGAGGCTCCAGTTTAAATTTTTTTTTATTCCGTTCTTCCTGAACGTTGAAGTTCACTTTGGCTGATAAACCGTTCTTCAAATGAAAAACAAAGGGGCTTAATACCTCACAACAATGTGGAAAAATAGCACTTGGTCCGTTAGCTTAATGCTAACATATAATGAGAATAGCCGTACACATACTAACGGACTTAGCATTGATTGCGCGACCATAATCAAACAATAAACAAGTATGTGCAAATAAATATTTCACATGGCATGTATTTGTCAGTTAAAGTCGGGAGAGTGTTTTTTATTGAGACGCTGCTCTGAATATTTTTTAATGGTTAAGGTTACTACTCAGCCACCTAAACCCCTTGAGAAAAACATTATTTTTCAGCTTATCTTGTGTGCACAAGATAAATAACCGTTAATCCATAAGCTTCTCTGAATGAACAAAGCCACCTTAAAACATAAAAGGGCCTGAACAGGGCTAACAAAATGTTATTTTCATTTCAAAATGTAATATTTGACTAAGAACCACACTTAGCAACCCTCATTTTCATCAAGTCAGAACATATACACAATGCCAACCAATCCTTACCTGCTGCTGTGATCCTCCAAAACAAGAGCACTTAAAATACTCTACTTAGCAACAGGACATGTAAGTATGTGCTTATGCCATAAACCAAAAAGTAATTTAAAAAAAAACAAAAAACAGTTATTAACAGTTATTTATTTTTGATATATGAAATTGAGCAGGCAAAAGATATATATATTTTTTTTACGGTTTTTCGTTTGCAAATGGTTATTAATTTTAGTTTAGATTAGTTAATCATGTTAACCCAATACAGAAGATGGTTTTTCATTTGTTCTAAGTGGAGTAAGTGATAAGCTTTTGTTTGACTAGTTTATTAGGGAACTCATCCGTCACACGCTGTGCCGGACAGCATGACCCTACCACCGCAAGTTAATTCTCAACCTGCGGGAAACGACACATACTTTTTTCTTATAGATTTACTTTTTATTTTATTATTACAAAAAATAAAACTGAAATTAGATATAAATATATATATATATATCCATGAGATAATCGCATAATCTGTATTTGTAGCTATTTCTGAGGATACAGCCCAGAGTAGAGCCGCTGCTTCCTTGCGTCAAATGGACCCAGTTCAGAGGGTTTGGGTATTTTGGTTAGGTCCCGGGCATCTCCTGTAGGAGACCCTGGGGTAGACCAAGAACTTGTATGTATCAGCTAGTAAAGGAATACCTTGGTTTCCCCTAAAAGAACGGGAAAATGTTGCTCAAGAGAGGAAGGATTAGATTAAGCCATAATAGTGTCAGAGATCCTGTTAGACAGGATTATATACCTATTTAACTATAAATCATCCAATCTATCCATCAGGTATTTGTATTTATATTTCCCTTCAAAGAGTCCCATCTTGATGACTTAACCCGGTTTGTTTGCTTTTACTCTCAGTCGATTATAATTGACAAGTTTAGTGCCAACCAAATGAAGTCGTCAACCTTAAGTCGGGCCCAAGTTTCATGAAATCGGAAATCTGCCTTGCTGTAAGCCAATTACTTGCCGGTTGCACGCATGCACCGTACACGCACACCAGGCATGAGCTATAAGGGCTCTAAACGTCTCACAAGTAAACCAGAAAACCACAGAGTTCTCAATTTGTAACACCAGTAAGGATTAAAAAAAAAAAAAAAAAAAAAAACCTGAGGAACAACCCTGAAATAATTCGGCACAACAAACTTAATTACACACTTCACATTTAACCCGCCCCGAGGAACACGGAAAGATAAGTAGCTCACGTTAGCAGAGCTGCTAAAGCTAGCAGGAGCATGGTAGCCTGGAGCGCTCTGAATATATGTATCTATGGTATCTATGTATTTATGGTTTAGGTTAGCAGCATCAGTGTGGAGGATAAGTTGAACACAAACAAAAACATTTTGTGTTGATTTTACAGTTTCATGTCAAACAACTCCACACACACACACACACACACATTCCCTCTGTAACTGGGTGCAGTGAGCCGCTTTGTTACTCAGACTTGAATTTGTTGCCTGAAGCAGAAAACTTATCAGATAAAGCAGGAACACTGATTAGACACTCCCTCTGGACTAACACCCACCCACACACACTGAGCCCAGACAGGAGAGGCAATCTGACTGACGTGTGTGAGTGAGTGTGTGTGTGTGTGTGTGTGTGTGTGTGTGTGTGTTTCCAGGATCAGTCCCCTCCAAACCTAACAGTTCTCTTCCCTTTAGACCATGACCTTGGTGAGAGGTGGAAGCAAAATTATTCACCCCTTATTTATATTCCATTTATTTGCAGAATATGTTTTTATATGCTGTTTGCAATTTTCAAATCAACACTTTCAAGAGCTTTCTCTACTGATCTCGAAATGATTCACCGTCATGAACGTCACTTAACTACATTTGATTTGTAAATGATATGCACTCTGCGAATTTGCAAATCAAATGTTGCGAAAATACTGAACCAAACTTTTTGCCATCACCTTTTAGCTGTTGAATCCCAAGACCTAAATTTCCATCACGGCTTCCTGTCTCCCAAACTCAAAGACAGAAACCAGCATCATAAGAAAAGTCACCCCGGTAGCTCAGAACCATTGCCTCGAGATCAGACCCAGATGTTTCTGGAAGGTCTTCTTCGAAGCAAGTTCTTTTAAGAACAGACTAATGAAGAAAGTGAGAGAAGGGTGGAGAGAGCGAGAACTTTAAATCAAGTCCAAAGGCTCAGTTAGTTAGGAGTGTAAGGAGTTTTGAAGAGGATGAAAATGGAATGGCGGTTGGTCCTGATGAAATACCGGTGGAGGTATGGAGATGTGAAGGAGAGATGGCTGGATGAAGAGATGAAGGAGTATTTGACTTCATTTTCAATATTATCTTGTAGAGTGAGGATGCGTGAGGAATGGAGGAAAAAATGAACTGGTGCCTGTTTTCCAGAACAAGGGTGAGCTGCAGAGCTCTAACAACTACAGACGTGTATATATACAAGTCTATAAAGCTGAAGAGCCACAGAATGAAGATCTTGGAAAGAGAAGTGGAAGCTAGGCTAAGAAATGAGGTGAGAAAAGCACTACAGGTGGGATGTTTGCTTTGAAAGTGCCGAGGGCTTGTGTAGATTCAGAGAAAGTGTACGGCCGAGTGCCGAGGGAGTAATTGTCTGATTGCATGAGACAGTCTGGATTGACAGACATAGTATAAAGTAGATTGGTACAGGACATGTATGAGACAGCGGTGAGGTGTGCAGTAGGAGTTGATGGATGGGTTCAGGGAAGAGTTCTGCATCAGTCCAGTTTTGGACTGGAATTTTCAACTTTTAAAATAGAATTCTGCACCAGTCTGTGCAAGTGCTTTGAGATTAAGAGATATACGAAAAGAAACATTTCGAGTGGAACCGGACCGGTTTTCGCTACAAGGTCGCTCCATTACGCAACGAAAATGTCTGACATTTACACCGGCAGGAAACGAATATATGATTCATTCATTCTAAGGAATGTAGCTCGTGAATTCACAGCATATTTGAAATAATGCAAATAAACCTAGGCAGGGTAGCAAGTTAGTACTCACAGTATGTTGCCTGCAGCTGACATTTAATCCTCAAGCCTGCAGTTGCTCTGTAAGAAGAGAATATTGTCTACAGTCTCTGGATTAAGCTGGGTTCTCCGCTCTTGAATAACCGACAAAGTGTCTTTCACTGGCTGCGTTCGATGCTGAGCTGGCAAGCACATTCCGTGCAATCAGGACCAGGCAAGGAAACTCTGGAGTATGTGCCTTCCATCGAGACCAAACACCAAAATGGCCATCCTTGTCCTTGGGTGTCTTGAATTCGATGTGGGCAGCCACCTCATCCAGAGGCTGCACATTTTCGTAGCTGGAGTCCTCCAAGTCGAGTAAATCTCCCGCTCCTGGACGGGGTTTCTTTTCTGGTGGTGTGACCTCAGCCTGAGCCTGCCATCTCAGGTGGCTTCCATGGTTGTCGCTAGTTCTTGAAAATATAAAAAAAGAAAAAAGGAAGAAACGATAAGATCAATGTTTTTTTTTAAGAGGCAAATGTAGAGAAGGATTAAAACATTTACACAGTCATGCTGAAAGCCAGAACACACATTAAGTGTGCCAATGTTATAACCGCAGGAAAGGAATAGCTTAAGAAAGTTTTATCTTATTATAATGTTTCCCCCTTGAACAAGACGTTCATCACACTCGTCACGTCAACCTGGTCTTTGAGCAGCTTCAGGCTTTTCCGTTTGGATGCAAGAACACTGCCGTCTTATGCAGAAGATGCACTTCGGGTTTGTCATTCAGTATTCTGAGGCTTTTCTCCTTTAGGGAGGACAGAGTTATGTGTTGAGGTGAAACATCAGAGTATTGGAGGCCTCCAACGCCTTGGTGGCTTCCTTGAATCGCGCCAGAGCGGTAACCTAGAGTCTCCGTTCTCTAACTCGGTGCTCAGGTTAGTCAGGCGGTGTTGTTCTCCTCGATTCTCCAGAAGATCACGGACTTATCCATACTGACTTTGGATGGAGTTTGGCATCGCGTGTAGCGAATTCCGGCGTGTCTCCACGAATGCGTTCAGTGATATCTTCAGACGCATCTGGAGGTTTGACTGCTTGTAAGTCACAAGGTACTTGGTAGACGCGATGAGAGAAGACAGTTCTTCCTCAAACGCATCATTTTTTAAGCAAGTTTTCAAAGTGTGATGTGAGGCACTGTGTTCAAGATGTGTGTACTACAATCCCGGTAACAGTGTGCAGTAGTGCAACTATGTTGAAACCACCATCAGCCACATAGACCAATTTGAGAAAAAACTCATCCTGGTTGTATTTGCGTAGCGCTAGCATGATTGCTGGTTTTGAGTAATGTACTGTCCCATTCAATCGTGCAACGCACGTGCTCAACCAACCCCCAGTTCTTGTCGATGTAATGTAGAGTGACACAAAGATAACCCACTTTTCGGTAATCATCTGACCTCATATCCAGTGTAACTGTAGAATTGCTCTCAGTTCTCAGTCTAATTTCTTCTGCACGTTTTGTGATTCTGCATGACTCAGTTGTTGGATCTGGTCGAAGTTTCACAGGGTCCAACCTGCCAGCTCATGCCCCGACGTCAACCAAGCCTTGCGCTAGGTCCTTGAATCCTTACCCACACAGAGTTTCACCCTAACCCTAACCACTCACTTGTTTAACTACCCTGTCCCTAGGAAAAGGAAACCAAAATAGCATTCATTCACCAGACCACTCTTACCCTAGTCAACCACGAGTAAAGAAGAAAGAAGAAAGAATCCTTTATTAGTCACATAGAGTCATACACAGTACAACATAGTGAAATTACTTCTCTGCATTTGACCCATCCCTGAGGGAGCAGTGGGCAGCCCCTCGTGGAGCGCCCGGGGAGCTAAGGATTCAGGGTCTTGCTCAAGGACCCTACGACAAGTAGACTCTGGTGGGATTCGAACCGGCTACCTTCCGATCTTCTGATCGGGAGACGGCCGCTCTACCAACTGAGCCACAGCCGCCCCAACGTCCCCCCAACTAAACGTCCCAAGACTCAAATTTCCCCGACAAAATGGTATTGGCGTAGGAGATTATCTTTTCTTTTGGCAAAGTATCTCTCAATTGACCCAGCGACTGTGTTCCCACAGGTGTAGGCGTTTTTTCTCAGTTCCTGTCTTGCGACTTTCGAAGGGTAAAGCTTTTTTGCACTTTTCGAAATGGCACAGCCTTTGCCGACGTTATGATTTTGGTCTTGAAGCAAACCAAACTCTCCCAGAGAGTCGGATTTTGCCTTTGACAACTTATTGTCCACTATTAGCTATTTTCTGCTAACTATCTTTGATTTTATCTTGTCCATTTGGCTCAGCTAACCGACCACGCGTAGCATTGCGTGTCGCAGATCAGTGATGTAAATTATTTGGGCGGAACTAAGCGTGTTTTTTCTCCGCTTTTTGCAATAAAATTGTTAACCATCCATTTAGTTCCACCCGTACCCATACCCGTGAATTTATACAAGTGTATTTTTTACCCGTCAGACACCGGTTAACCCGTACCCGAACTTTTGAAGGACTCTAGATGGGGAGGGGACTGTATGGAGGAATAATTTGAGCCCCCCTTGTTTTCTATGTTAACTAACAGGCTGACAGATAATCTCAGGCAGGAGGCTCAGTTGACTTTGATTTTCATGAATGACATTGTGAGCTGTAGTGAGAGTAGGGAGTTGGAAGAAAACCTGAAACAGATGACCCACTGTGGGGAACCCTAAAGGGAACCGCAGGCAGAAGTTCTGTGAAGCAATGAAGCCAAACTGGAACTTCTAGATCAGAAGTATGTCTTGAGGGGGCGGAATGAAGCAAAAGCTGCCTACAGCTCGGGCAGCACAATATCCCCCAAAACTATAATCCAGACTAATAAACTTCACAAATGGGAAAAGCTTCTCCTGGAATCCAAATACTTCTTGTTGGAGCTGCTCTTTGGATAAGGATCTATGTGGGCATGAAAACGACAAGGAAACTCCAGAGCACTCTCCTCAACAACAACGTAAATGCCCTTATCGTCAGGTGGCGGGCTTCTCAACCACAACTTGCCTTTTCTTCAAGGCTTCGTCAGGGATATTTTGTAGTGGTGGTGAGAATATCCCATAAGTGGAAGAAAATAAATGGATGGATACTGACATCCCATATATCCACCAAAGGAGGAGGTTACGTTTTCACCTCTGGGCTTTAATTTGTTTGTGACCAAGGCTTGCAGTCGGGGATGGAGCTGGAAATGCAGAAGTGGAAGGTGTAAGATAAAAAGGAGAGATGAACGGTTCCATAACACTTGAGAGATAGTGGGAGGTTATGGTAGATTAAGAGGGTGAGGCTCAAATCATTGAAAGAATGAAGAATTTACCATGTTAGGTTCATTTACCATGTTAGGTTCATTTACCATGTTAGGTTCATTTACCATGTTAGGTTCATTTACCATGTTAGGTTCATTTACCATGTTAGGTTCATTTACCATGTTAGGTTCATTTAGACAAACATTCTCACTGCTGACTTTTCTACCGCTATTCCTTCATTCCTGCTATTTCATTTGATTTCGAGTGATCACATTATTTAGATGGGCTCAGTAATTAGAATGTATCATTAATAAAGTGATTTAAATAAGTGAAGCAAAAGTGGAATGCAAAGGAAAATAATGAGAGACGAGAGTATTTGAGAGATTCCGAGAGAGTTTGTTGAAGTTCTTGCTAGATTTCGAGGCCGGTAATAATTAATAACTCAATGGGGTAATCTTCATGAAGCGTTCCGAACTACAGTGATCTAATTGATTCCGATCACAGTAGTGTTTACATTGGGTACTCTTGAGTGTTTTTTCTAGTATAGTGATGTAATGAACTGTCAGGCTTGTGTACGACTCCATGGCTGGGCTTGATCATAGGCCAGAGGTAATAGCAACTCCACAGCTGCTAAATCCTGCTGTATTTTGCCCTCCACGTTTTGCATGAGTATTTATTGATTTATATGATGTCAGCATGTTTTACAATCGATGAATACTCTGATGCACTGCTCAGGTTTTCAACTGGTCAATTTGGTAGTGGATTGGCTTTACAGCGTAGACTTAACTCTAAATTTGCCAAAGGTTGAAGCATTCACCTTTTGGTCCCTACATTTCATATGCATCGTCACTTTCTGTTATCTGTTGGATATTAGGGATTCTCTTGTAGCGGTACTCGTCTGGAATGCAACCAGGAAATCTTTGCACTGGCGGCGCGGTGCAGGACCAGGCAGTGGTTGAGGGAGCGCTTGATTTTCTTTGCAGCAGCGTTCTATGGGCAGAACATTTTTATCTTCAGCATCACTCAGTTCAGTGAATTTTATTGTTGGAATCGAGATTGCAACAACATTTTGATTAATTGTACGGCCCTCATTAAAGCGAACCATGTTTCTGGCTGTGGAAATTCTGCAGCATGTAGAGGGTAAGAAGGTCTCCACAAAGGAGCAGGAAGAGGAAAATGTCTCACCATCTGTGAGGGAGGCTGAAGCTTCGACATCATTGAACATTCCAAAAGGACGATTCCATGGAGACCTCATAGTCCACCAAGGTTAGAATTCCGAGAACATTCTAGACCATCCTGCTAGCTGTAACTGTTTTTTGTTACCTCAGGTCAAAAATAATCTTGGTTTCGTAACTGATTAAGTCATTTACTCACATTATCTATCAGGCCCTGAGTGAGCAGATGATTCCAT
Source organism: Lophius americanus (assembly GCA_037951165.1). Lineage (NCBI taxonomy): Eukaryota > Metazoa > Chordata > Actinopteri > Lophiiformes > Lophiidae > Lophius > Lophius americanus. The sequence continues at coordinate 1,339,036 of JBBDHG010000094.1, forward strand.
TTTAACCTGATTGGATTAATCTCCTCACATACTCACATAAAGACCTTAACCATCCTACCGGATTATACTCAAATGAACACAGCAACAGTAGCAGTTCTGAATTATACCCGTTAATCAAACAACGATACTCTTGGCCAGTTTTATGTCTACGTCATATCATGGGTTAATAACCACGCACTTTAGCTAGAGTAATATTATTATGGATTATATTGAGGGTGTAGTTGCCACTAAATTACTGAAAACATTTCTCACATTTTCAAACGAGTGTCTCCGCGAAGCAGGATTTTCTGCAACAGATTGGAGCAAAAACTAAATCACGGAACAGACTATAGCCGTAGCACAGCATGAAAAATACTTCAGTAGAATTAAAACAGTCTCTCTGAGCTTTATAAAAAAGCAAGAACAGCAGCCTTATGGGAAATCAGACAGTGGATTGCAACCCCTGACAATGCGTAATGTGGAGGAAGTGAACAGTAGCTCCATTGGAAGACCATCACGACAGAAAACATCCGCGGTGTCGGAGCATTTCCCCCATAACACGACCAAAAAGGTTATGAAATGGAAGAATCGCAGAGCCAACCAGTCTTGCCCTGGAGCCCCTCAGTAATGCTGGAGCATTTGAAGCGGAGGCTTGGTCTGGTTGGTTAGGTCTCGGTTCAATAACATCATGAGCCCAGAAAATGAGCTCAGCTGACCGCCTGAATGTCCTGACTGAGCAGGTTTTCCATCAAGTGTTTTTTTCTTTCCCTGATGGCACGGGCATATTCCAAGATGACTATGCCAGGATTCATCAGGCTCAAACTGTGAAAGAGTGGTTCGGGGAGCATGAATCCTCCTTTTCACACATGGACTGGCCGCCACAGAGTCCAGACCTGAACCCCTCTGAGAATCTTTGAGATGTGCTGGAGAAGACTTTACGCAGCAGTACGACTCTTCCATCATCACTACAAGATCCTGGCGTATCGGTCTGAGAGTCTGACATTGAGGCAGCGGTGTGTGTCAGAGCAGGACTTGTGAAAGCAACCCTTAATGTACTGATCTTTAAAACAGGAGATATTGAATAACCAAGATAAGCTCAACTAAATAATTAGGCTTACTTAAAAAGGACGGTTCAAGAGTGAATGAGCGAGCATGGTTATAAACCTGAAATCAAAAGCAACTTCAGCAAAATACCAAATGTTGTGTAAAGGATGCAAAGGAAGAACATAACACTCAACTGGAAATGTCACGCCCTCGGTGAAAAGGAAAACCATGTAAAACTTTGCGTGGAAACAAATTTTCCCACACCGCCACAAAGTATTTGGAGTGGGCTTTGTTAGGAAAAATGGAGATGGCGGTATTAACAAAGACGCAATTCCAAAAAAGAATAAGGAAAAGGAAAAGTCCGACAGCATTTGATTAAAGGTGACTGGGTCAAACGGGAACCGAACGGCTGTGCTCTTATTTGACATGACTGTAAATAAATTAACTTTTTCCATTGTATTTTGTTTTCCGACAGTCACTGAACGTGGCATGAATCTTGTGAATAAATACATGCGAATACAAGGTCTTTGGAGATACATTCCTCTTTGGATTAAATTGATTGACATTTTTCAACTTGAAGTTTGGCTTTTGGAAATAATTTTTGATCCAAAGTGAGACGCATTATTTACAACTGGAGGAGACTTATAACAATAGAGAACTTTGACAGAAGTGAACAACCTTCCAGAATTCCTCCAAGACCATGGTGAAAGCTCATGGCTCATACTTCATGGCTTGCGGCTTGGAGACAGCCGCAAGCCATGAAGTACCGGAACAAAGCCAAAATATAACATACAATGGGCTAAACAACGCTTACAAAGTTTTATTTTTACTTTGAAACAAACGGCAGGAAGGGACATTCATTTCAACAGGTCAAAAAATATAAACAATGCCGACCAGCCGTGTTACTTCCATTCCAATGTAGTCCTTCAAAATAATAGCACTTAAAATACACCACTCATTATGAATTTTTACACTTTAAAGAAAAAAAATCGTAATGGGCCAAAATTGGTCTTGGCCTTGCGCTTGGGATTGGACAATCCGGACAATCAGGTCAATCAGGTCATCAGGTCATCAGTCGGTGAGTTGAGGTTGAGGTAGCAAGTCAATGTTCCCAACCACAAGAGTAACTGAACTCGTCAAAAGGAATGGAATTTAGAGTTTGAAGTTTCCTCATCAAAGTCTGGACCTGAACATTATCTGTGTTTTCTATTGTACAAAGGAGTTGGTCATGTTTGTCACAGCAGGACACCCCAAACCGAGCTCTGATAAACAATTTAACTGTTCTTATCTCTGCACTGGAGTGAATTTAGTCGGATTGTTGGCGATAACCTGAAACCAAACTGTTCAAATCTAAAATGTGCATGAACACGGACAGATTTCTGGCCGTACAGAGCTAAAGATCCACAGGGACTGATTAAGCCAGTGTGAGTTGATCCTAGCCAGAGCTGTGTGAGTTAAACCCGGCGGAACTCTATGTGAGAAGGAAGTGGCTGCCAGCTCATCCATTGTTGATTCTGGAGGGCGAATCAGGACATAGAATGTGTAAAATACACTCTGCAGATCAACTCAATCCGATTAAAATCTGATTGGAAGGTTCTGAAAGACACTTATGTCATCTCTATTAGCGTTGTGTACGTTTTTCAAGTCCAATCTACGAGTTTAATCTGGTTAAATTACATTCAAGTATTATCAGCATCTGGTTATGGCAGTTAGCAAAAGCCGTTAGCACGACGCGTTGGTTCCCTTTGTCTTTAGAGTTGATAGTTGTCTACAGAGTCGACAAGAGCCTTGGTTAGGCCAGAAACCATATCCATGCGGATAATGAATGCAACGTTAGCGTTTGAGATAGTCGCAGTGCCAAAAGTGGAATTTCAAGTAAGCCCGGGTCAGATTAACCCCTGACCTACCAGGAAAGTCAATCTGAAGTAACATAATTGGTTTGAAGGTGCTGTTTTGTTAATTCATATTTCTGTAAACATGGTCAAATCTGCAAAAAGAAATTATTTCAGGAAGGATTGAGTTTTTTGCGTATTGTGGGACTCAACCTTTCGTTGGGAGGCAACTGTGCTACCCACTGCACTGCCCTGTTCTGCCCCAAAACATTGTCATGGTGGCCACAGGACAAGCAGGGTATTCCAAAAGTCCCTCTCCCCAACTCAGTCTCCAGCGTATTACCGGAGGAAGAATAGGATATGTCATCCCTCAGGTGAATTCTACCCTACAGGCTCCTCCCAGTTTGACCTGCCTGGAAAACCTCCAATCCGTAGAAGCCAAGATCCTCACTTTAACTTTAAGCTTGAGCCCAGCCAGGAAGGAAGATCATTTCAGTTACTTGTAAATAACATATCATAAGAGTAGCATTTTTCAAAAAAACATGTCAAAGCGGCCCTGTTGGATTGTGGAGCTACTAGATTTCCAATATTTCCATTTTTTATTTTTTTTTATTGTCATACACACAGTAGGAACATAATTCACACCTTAGGCAATGAAATTCTTATTTTGCAGTTTCCAACTACACAAATAGAAAATACAATATAAAAGAGTAAAAATATATACTAAAACTAAAGGTATAAACGTATAAAAAATATAAATATGTTCAAAAGAACAAAGAGTATCCAATTTAGCAGCATTTTGAATATTATGTATAGACCCTGAGATGATATGGATGTAGTACAAATGTAAAGAAATTGATTAGTGCCTATATGAAATTGGAAAATGGTGCATTGCACAAGGCGCAAATGTGCAAATATACTGTTCACAGTGTTATTGTTGAGTGTGTGGTACAGAGTCATTCAGCAGCCTGATGGCTTGTGGATAGAAACTGTGTTTAAGTCTAGTTGTTCTGGCTTTCAGACTCCTGTAGCGTCTGCCAGACGGTAGCAGTGTGAAGAGTGTGTGCTGGGGGTGTGTAGAAGTAAAGTCGCTGTTGAGATTTCCTGACGGGGTGTTGTGTGTTGTGAGACCGGGGGAGATTCTCGCTGATGTGAGTGCCGAGGAATTTAAAGGTCTTCACCCTCTGTACCTGAGGGGACGTTGATTAAGCTTCTATTTTAAAATGCTGTGATTTGTTGACAGTAGGGGTGTGAAGAATCTCCAATACCAATCTGAAATCAATATTAACGTTAAAGACGCGAAAGTGTGGGTCTCTATGTCGGTCCAAACATCCCATGATCAGGTCGGTGGCTCAACTCTAACAAGAGACTTTTTGTGTGGATCTTTACGAAAGTGACCTTGGTGAAGTGTTAGATATATAGATAGATAGATAGATACATAGATACTTAATTAATCACTTTACAGGAAATTGTTCTGTCGCAGACTGATTTACAGGTCAAGAAATTAACCCATTTCTCATGAAAAGATCAATTTTGGGGGAGAAATAGACCCAATGGACCACATTTCTGAAATTTTTATTAGAATGCTGCCCAAAATCAGAGGTCTGTGATGGTTAATTAACTGTTTGCTATGTCAAGCTAAAAATGAATTAGCTTAACATTTGTCTTGTCCTTATGTACACAGGTTTCCCTTTTTTTTCCTATAACATATATAAAATTATAAGTTTTACCCCATGAAATTGCATGGAAAATACTTTCCGAGCTAGTTTTATGTCAATTTGTTTAAATGTGCTGTCAGACCTGTTTTTATGTTAGAACAGATGTGTTAGTAAGGCATTGAGTGGTGAGTGTGTTTAATGGGTCTGATGGAAATCACTAGAAACTGGAGAAATGAAAGAAAGGACACAAGTCTAAAAAAAGGATCCTGAGATCAGACCTCATCCATCCAGACTAAAATCAGATGCTGTTTTGTTCTATTTTCAGCATGAAGACCTCAAACACTAGTTTATTTTAAGCAGCTCTTATTTTGTGGCTGTGGTTCAGTACATGACTGAAGGACATGAGATAAAATGAGTCTGACAAATTACTACAGTCCCTAGACCCAAACCCGACCCGCAGTCACTGATCACTGTGGGATTTACTGAAGCTCTGGAGTTTGTGAATGTTGTTTCAGTTCAAATATCACATCATACAGGACCTCTGACCATAAACACTCTTTAATATCCAGATGCACACGATCAGTCAGTAGCAGAAAGGCAAAGGCAGATACTTTAACCTAAAACACTCAAGCACAATATGCAATACGTTTGAAGCATAACTATAATGTCACGTTCAATAATGTTCAAGTTCAATAATGTTCAAGTTCAATTATGTCTTAAACAGTGAGGTGAAGTTAAAAAAAAGTGGAAAAAATCCAAAACAAATCCCCGGAAAATACTGTATTTCCTTAAATAAACTTCCACAAAGAGTAACCGCAGTGACGTCGTTCAAAGGAAGAAATAATGGGTGGAGGAAAACAAGGGTGAACTAAAATACTGTGTCTTTGGTTTTTGGCGAGTTTAGGGGGAAAATTTATGTATATTATTGGTCCCGGCGAAGGGAGTGCTAAGATGACACCACCGCACCTCCTGGAATAGTTTAAAGGAGCAGCCCCTGATCTCTGTTCCACCGGGAAGTATGAAAGTAAGTAGACCTGGGTGTCGTGTCAGAATCTACCAAAATGACCAGACCAGGCCAGATTGAGATGGTTTGGACTGAAAAGAAGGGACAGTGGATCTATTGGTAGAACTCTACTGGTACAAGGAAGAAAATATTGTTGAGAGGTAACCATGCTCCAAGGTTAACGAAAGTAATAGATATATTGGGGACCACGGATCGATTAAGCTTGCTGCTTGACTTGAAATTCTGAATTTTTGACATTCTCATAAGAAAACTGGACAAACTTGACCTCGTAAACTTTTGCATAAGTATACAATTATTCACTACACATGTACCAAAAATGTTCTTCAAATGAATTGGGTCGGTGGCAACATAAAAATTAGGGAGAGAAGTGGAATGACTGTGAAAACAGACATACCATCTCATACTCCACACCTCCAAGACTAAGGGGATGGTGGTTGACTACTGGAGAACTAGGCCCAACCGGCTACCGGTCAGTGAAAACGGTCACATCATACAATTACCCGGTGCTCCACCTAGACAAGGAACCGGACTGTTCAGTGAACACGGACACTATTCAACAATACATTTCATTCATTGTATTGTTGTACCTACAAATGCACTATTACTATTATTATATGTTTTTTAGCATGCCCTAAGTACCGTGTGAATCTGCATGGATGCTACCGGACACTTGAATTTCCCTCGGGATGAATAAAGTATCTGTCTGTCAGTCTAAAACCAGTGTTTGCCTCAGGTGGACAGATAGCTGCTGGTGAGAGGGATGAAGATTTTCATATGGAACTTCTTCAGAATTCGGCAGAAAATAGTTTTTTTAGACTTTAATTTAACTTCAAAGAGCTGTTTGTTGACGGTGTTTATTTACACTCCATTTACGGCATAGTTTGATACCAAGTATGAAAAAGTAGACGTGTATCACAGGTCTTAGTTTGTTTTGGGCTAAACGTCCGTTTTCTATGTTTTTACAAAAATAAACCCTCATCAGGATCAGATCCATATCCGTGAACATGCATCCAGCGCGCTTCTTATCTAAACTTCAACCATCATCATCATCAAACTGCATTTTTCCGTTCCCACATAAGGGAAAATTTTCCACAACATCCCAGAGACGTGTAGCAGAACTAGTTCTCATGGAAGTGGGCCGCTGGTCCTGAACTGTTGTGATAATGACCCTGAAGATCCAGCTCTGTGATACTGGGACCGATTTAGAAAGTCTGGGAGCGGACTGGCGTCTGCTGTGGCGCTCTTACCCCGATGCTGCTGATGTTTATGGCTGCGTTCTCCTCCGACATTTACAAGCTGAGAAAACAAAATAGAAAAGTATTCTCTATTATTAACCTCCGTTTTTAAATGTCGGTCTCGCTCCTGGCTGAATGAGTTCAGGATTGTAGATCTTGTTGTTGTTGCAGCACGGACAAACGCTGTTTATTAAACGCTGTAAAGATTAAACATTATGTTACCCCATTAGTGTGGCTTAATGCTTTTTTGGGGTCCGACGCAAATGTGTAAAGCTGGTGTTGAATCTTCTGTCAGAATTTCTTAATAATTCTTGTTTTTCTTGCTGAAAGTTTGTTGTTATTGACAAAAAGCGTTTGAACCAGCGTTCGCAGTGAATGCCACACAAAGTTTTCACGTGCAGGTTTTGCCGTGTCCTTATTATTAAGAACATCTACTCATCACAGTATAACACCGAGTCAGTTAAACTTCTAGGATCTCGGTTTGTCCAGTTAGGAGGTGTAAGCGATTTTAAATAAGTTTCACCTGGGTTTTCACCGGAGAACACCAGAATGGGTAGGTTCTCCATTGGTGCCATGCTCTCTTCATGGATTGGAGTAGGTTCACACTGAGTTCATGTGACAGATCTGGAATGGTTTTGAGAAGGCGTGGTGAAAGTTTTTCTGCCTGCAGCATCATCCAGCAGGATGACCGGTTTGATGATGGGTCAGTGTAGTCATAACCTTGGAGGGTCATGCAGACCTCCATGTGCTAGCCAATGGTACCCTGACTGCTTTTTGGCACCAGGACGAAATCCTGAGACCCATTTTGTCAGACTTGATGTTGGTGTGGTGGACCCAGGATTCTTCCTAGTCCAGGACACGGTAGGCGGTTCCCAGATGATGAAGACAGTGAGGACTTGTCCCCAGAATTCTGACCTGAATAAACTTGAGAACCTCTGGGATGTTATATATCGGTGCATCAGACACAGCCAAGTCACTGCACTGACTGTCCAGGGCTTCACTGACGCCCTGATCCAAGTCTTTTGAAGAGATCCTCCAGGACCCCATCCTCCCTCTCGCCCATATGTTGGATGAGAGAGACATCCAGATGTTGTCAGGAGTGCCTACAGGCACCTGGGGGTCAATCTCACTATTGAAGCACATCTGGAGCTGTGATGATTGTCACACCAGTTGGATCAGCCTGTGACTGTAAATATTGTCTTTAGAACTGACTGTATAAAATCAACAACAAATCAATTGGCAAGTATGCCTGCATACTTTGGAACCTTTGAGAACAAATGAGTGGAAGAACACCGGCTAAACCGAGTCAAACTATTTTGGCATCTGATGACTGTGAGCCCCGCAGCTCAGCCAGTTTTCCTCCTGTGCTGTGAAATGATGAAATGAGTATGACCAGTAAAAACTTTGTTGATGTGAGCAGGGTATGTGGTCCACCTGCTAACGTCAGATGCTTTTATTCCACTCCCTTTAAAAAAAAAAGAAAAACAATAAATACATAGAAACAAACAAAGTGATGGGTTTACTATGTGTGTACCACTTGGTTCAATCTTTCAGTAGGTGCTGATTACTGAGGGTAGGTTGGCTGTCAGGTGCTTGTGCAGCTAGGCAGAGGAAATTGTCCAAGCATGTCACTCATCACAGTGTCTATTTTATTTTTCCGTCTGTGTATAGAGTTTTCCCGTAGTCAGAAGTTTTCTTGGCTGCTCAGTAAGTGACAGGACAGGCGAATGCTTTGCCCCCCTGTACCGACTCTAGCTCCGCCCCTTGTCACTTTTATAATTTGATATACTATGTAATGTTGAATTGATATTCGTCTTATTTTTTTGAATCACAAATTTTCCAAGTAACCTCATATAGTTAACCAACTTGGCAATAAATGCAGTTTATTGAGGCGTCCTCTGATTGTGATCACTTTGTTTGTAAGTGTTGGAATTAACCAAAGATTTGGCGGGCGCATGAACAAAGTCTTAAATAAAGAAAGAATAAATGAATGTTCTTTGTAGGCTCAGAATATGTGGAAAAAAACAAATTTTAATGTGAAAATACAAGCTTTTGGTAAAATGAATGGAATATAGTATTAAAAGCAAGTTATTATTATTAATAACTTGATATTGTATCTATTCTGTATGGTAATTTTCAGTAATATGTTGACCGTATTTATCTATGGCAAAAACAACTTAAAGTATTTTACTGTAAATTATACAGACTCCATTGTTTCATGGATTCCACTGACGGATCTTTCATCATTCTGTTCTCAAATCTTGTATAATATTTATCCATGAAGATATTCAACTTTTAGTGTTTCGTTTATGAACATCCGTCCCGTGATGGAAGTGTTTCAGCTGATGGAACATTTTCAGCCGAGGCAAGTATGGAGCAGAGTTGTTTTCACTGTCATGGGAACCAAACACGTGACCTCAACCCTGTCGACTCTCATGCGACCATATTAGTCTTTATCATAAACACCAGCCACTATCAGCATCCCCTCCATCTGTCAGGGGTATTAGCCAATGGGCTTATTCCATTCCCACACAATAATAACACGCCACAACATCCGGGAAGGAAGCGGATTGACTGTTCCTGTGGAAATGGAATGCTGGGAAGATTCCATCATGTGACGATGGTTACATTAGCTACGGAACTTACAAACGTGGGTTTGGATGGGCTGATGTGGTTTATGCGACAGCCGAGAGTGTTGTGGTCTGCAGGTTCTAACATTTAAACCTGGAATCAGGAAATCCACACGTCCCTGCTGTGACACTCTGGCCACGCTATTTGTGGGGTTTACGGGCGTGTGGTGTTTGTCCGGATCTGACGGAGTCCCTGTTTACACTATCCCTGTTGTCGGTTCCCATCCAAGTATTTACTAATTCAACCCCCCTTTCATAAAATTCAGCCCGTTCTGGAATTAGACTGCTGTGAACCGCAAAATGACTTCACTAAAAATAACATCACATTAAGTCACTTAGTCACATTAAGTAACATTAAGTCACTGTACATAATAAAATGAACAGATGGAGTCGGTATGAAGCTTCATTCATGCTCAACAATTTTATCGTCACACCAGACGTTTCCAAAAAGAGCAGGTCTGGACCAAAGTCTTTATTTATTTGTGAACAGATCAGATCTGGACAAAATGGTGCAGAACCGCCGGGAATGTTTAGAGGTCGTGTTGCAATGATTCTGGACTATTCAAGACTTGACAGGTCTAGAGGGAGAACACAAAGAAGGGAAAACAGGAAGTGACAGAGCAAAAACCTTTGCTGCAGTAAATATTCAAACTATATTTCAACATTCTGTGACATTTTGCGATGGATCTAGTGCCTCTGGGACTTAATGATGCGGCTTAGTGCCTCAATGACATGATAACGCGGCTCTGGTGCCCCTGTGATGGGATTTTCATGCGACTGAATCAGGAGCAGTATGTTACGACACAGATATTCTGTTACATCACACTCGGCTCGCCTCAACATCTGCGTCTCTATCTTGTTAGGAGTGCATGTCGTTGGGATAAGCAGCAGTGATAACAATGTGGTGGAATCCGTAGGTCTGCCCTAAAAAACATTAACAGATGGTGTGTGTGTGTGTGTGTGTGTGTGTGTGTGTGTGGGTGTGTCAGTGATTGTGTGTGTGGGGGTTCGTGTTTGTGGGTGTGTGTGCTCACTTATCTTTGTTTTTGTGCTGATAGTTGTGTAACTCTTCTGTTTCTCTGCAGAAGTTCCGTTTGCTCCAGGGTTTGGGCCCCTCTGTCTGTGTGTCTCTCTCTCTCTCGCCCTCTCTTTTGGGTCGGGATATTTCCTAATTTTCTATCACATGATGTACAAAATGAGATGCAGTTGTATGTATCAGATATGAATAAATATGATCTGGTTGATTTAGACCTTTTTCGCCCTATTTCTATGACTGCAGGATCCCAGGGGGCTGGAGCCTATCTCAGCTGGTGAGGGCGAGTTGGTTACATCCTCTGTAGGTCATCAGCTCATCACACGGCTTGTGAAGTTAAAGTCATAATAAAAATTCTACTAAAAAATGTTTCCCAATTGAAAAATACATTGAAAATATTAAACTTGCAACCTTTTTTTTTGCATACAAGTTATTCTTTTATTCTTTCATTTTATCTTCCTCAACAATGGGACCTTGGGAACATTTGAGTTTTTACTTCTGTCACTCATAATAATAATAATACATTTAATTTATAATGCACTGTACATTTGGATCAAATCTCAAAGTGCTACAAAGTAAAAGCAGATAAAAGCATCAATAAAAAATAAAATAATAACTATATAAAAACCTGATCAAAAAGCAGCAACGTTAATTAAAGTTATAGGTTCTGCTAAAAAGGAAAGTTTTAAGTCCTTTTTTAAATGTGTCAGTCGTCTGTGGAGCCCTCAGATGGTCAGATTGAACATTCTCCCTGCTTCCAACATCACACTCAGGAAGAAAAAAAAATGGTTGCTTGCTGCTTTAAATATCCCTCCCACTTACAGGTTATTCTGAATTCCCATGTCACTGGTTATAATGTTGTGGCTGATCTCGAAAAAATGAAACCGTTTAAATGAAGTAGAGCAGAGAGAGGCTGCGCAACAGGTGCATTTCTAGTTTGCGTTGCTGCTGCATATGAATGTGACCCCTGGCTGTGATGTTATGTAATGGCTGTGATGTCATCAGACTGAGCTCCTTGGCATGCATTCATGTCTTTAATCCAGAAGGTCGACACGTCGACAAATCAAGCCTCCTAAACTGACCTTCAGCAGACAGTCACAGGGAAACTCATGAATTTGTTCTCCACACAGGGCCTCTATGCGTCCCACTGGAAACCCAAGACCTTTAAGAACCCCAAACCCAGAGAATAGGATCTCTGAGCTCCTGGTTCATCATTCACTCATCTTATATTGAACATTCATCTCTCCTTCTCCTTCTGTAGGACCCGCAACCTCTCTGGTGGCTCTCCAAGACCCCGACACACCAAGAAGATCCACTTCATCAAAAACATGAAGCAGTACGACACCAGAGGCAGCAGGTGGGGGCCACACACATTTATAACCCACCCCACACACACACACACGCACACACACGCACGCACGCGCACACACACACACACACACACACACACACGCACACACACATTCTGATAGCAGTACAACAGCTCTTAAAGCCAAGGCTGGTTTATTAGAGTTTGTTTGATGTCCCAAAGGTGAGGAGTTCTTGGACTGTTGTTGAAAGTGTGTAGTGGGACGAGGGGAACTGAGATGGTCATCTGTTCCTCCATCGTCTCCAATCCTTGTCCCTCCGTACTGGTGTATAAATCAGACCGCCGGGTCAAAAAGGCACGGAGCAACTCATCAGATAATAATAGACCGAGGGCTGATTGTTTGAGAATAAATCCAGCTAAGAATAGCACAGCTGTGGTTCGAAGAGACGCAGAGACGTTTGAGGTCTTCTGCTGGTGAAACCTCCTCCGTGGACCTTGTAGGTCAATAGAAGTATTCTCATTCCAGTAGTAGATTGTTTTCTGTACATTCATGAGAGTAATGTGTAGTGAAATGGATTCACCACTACCTCAATAACATGAAATGAGAAATTTGAAAAAAAAGAGAACTTAAGTCTTATTGATTTTTTTTTTTTTTAAAAGCAGTAGATATTTTGAGTGTCATCGGTCTCGACGCTCTGTTCTTGACAAATCTGTTGTGTATTTGGAAAAAAAAATGTTGACAAAAACCTTTTAAAGCAGAAATAATGTCCATCTAAAAAACTGTCCTAAAACATTTTTGACAGATTAGGCTAAAGCCCCTTTTGCAGAGCCTTTTCAAATTCGCCCTTATTCCGCCCCTTCATCAGAGTTTTCCCATAAGCCCCGGTGGTTCGCATTTCCCCTGATTACTTGGCTCTCCTCTGTCGCTACTTTCCCGGCAAATTGAGAGGATTTTTGGTAAGTTGTTTTCTTCAGATAATCTGCTATCAATGCACCCGTTACCTTCTCATCGCGGGCATTTGAAGCATTTGGTTTTAAGCCAAGCTGTGATTGAACGAGAAGAATTTCATCCAATCGAAGATACAAACAATACATGTACATACAAACTGAGCTAAGGCACCACTACCAGCCCAAGTTAAAGTTCGGAAGACATTTGAATCCTTTGAGACGGAACTTAAAAAAAAATGATGGCTATTTGTAAACTGTGATTAAGTCCAGCAGTACCAATGGATCTGAAGATTGGATCGTTACTAGCTGTAGCTAGGTAGCTAGCCTGTGACAGCAACAGCCATCCTATGAAAGCAACATGTAAAAGACAATAGCCGAAATGTTTTAAATACTTTTTCCAGCTACCGAGTGGCAAGCTCTAGTCGACCTAGTGGAGGACTGATAGTGGAGATGAGAACGATGGCTTTCATGGGTGTGATGAAGGCTGGGCATCAAGTAGTCATGTCTTACATCATAGTGGATCACCCGGACCCGAGTGAGTGAGACAGACCCCAGTTTTTACTCACTAAGCCAACATATTTGTTCATATTAGCATTTCCCTGTGTCAGCACAGGTTTCATTCTTGACTAATTATTAGCACATTTTTGGCCTTTAAAGGGTGGGGCGAGGTCCGCATTTAAAAATGTATGAATAATATTAGAAGGATTGGGGTCCAGATTTGAAAGTAGTTAGTCTCTGGTGATCGTACGCACGTATATTCTTGTAGAATCACATGATATAATTCACATATTTCAAATTTGGTTCAACCAGTTTATCAGCTAATTTTTGCATTTTAATGTATACTTACGACTTTTCCCCCAAAGCTTATTTTTTATAGTCAAGCATACATTCAGGCATTTGAAGTTTTGTCCACCATGGTATTAGTCCTTTCTTTCATTCCTGGCAGTTATGGTCTTTTCCTGGCACCCACTGTGTTTCCATCCATCAATAAAGTGTGAAGTTAATACATTGAATTATACAGAAAAGGGCATCAATTTTACTAAAATATCCACATTTTTATGTACATTTGTCGGCTGAAGGAAAATCCCACTATCATTGCCCAATTATTATATACGCACAATGGTACGTAGATTTAATTGCAAACTAGTGAAAAATGAAAAAAAAAATACTTTAAAACTGTAGAAATGTTAGGATCAAGCTATCTAAGATGAACTGAATGGACCTTTTAAGCACCATTGTTGCTCAACTATCAGTGCCTTGGTTGAGATAGTGGAGATTCTGAAGGCATAAGAGGCTTGACAGAGAAAAGGGGGGTCTTGGTGAAGGAGAGCAAGGGGAGTCATTTTTTTCATATCGCAGAGACACACAGCCGCTTCTCTGTGATTCATGGGAAAGTGAAGAACAGCAAATCACCAGTGAGTTCTTTGGAAACTACAGGCACAACATGACTGCGGATTGGGGGCCCATTATTCCATGATGACCTTAAAGACAAACACCAGACTCATCCCGCTGGGAGGTGGATCTCCAGATCAACACAAAGAATTCCCCATGATTTCCTGAGAGGATTATAGAAACCTCCGCCTTAAATAAACTCTAGATCCTCACAGAAGGCAGACGCTTCAGACGATCAAAATGTTTATTAACTGTTGATTATCTGAGGAATGTATCAGTGTCACACCAGATGTTCCAGACAACGGCATCCCAACCGAGGCCCCTCTCCGGGTCGCCTGTGTCTGTTTATACCCTTTGAGAAGAACATGAAATAAACCACGGGGTAACATGAGCAGAAAATGATTGTTGTTGTCATGTTAATCTCTGTGTTCTGACTCCCTTCTATCAGAACCAAGGTGAAAATTCTCAGCAAGCGTTGTTACTGGAGCTCAGTGGGATCAGACAGCATTGGCTAGTTTCTGCTCCCCAGGTGCATCCCTGAGCCTCAGACACCCATGACCTTGTCCCCGGTTGGGGAGTTATCCTTCTTTAGACCATTTTGGAAGGTACTAACCAGAAACACCCAACAAGATGTTCTGATCCAGTGGTCTGAACATCAATTTGACCCCTCATAAGGTCGCTTTGGGTGATTTGGGTGGGTCTAAAATGAGAAGCACTTTTTCTTTTTCTTAGAATCAGGATCAAGGGGGTATTTTGGGAAGCAGGTTTAGCAGAAACTCTGAGTTGATTAAGCCTGAGATGAAGGAAACTCTGGGTTTTACGTTCCAGAAAGTGGAATAAATTGAACTCTGACTCAGTTACTGTGGTGACTTATTCTGTGAACCTAACCTGCCCCCTGGCTGGTTTAGTTCAAGGAAGCCCGAGCTTGCACTAGACTCTTCCTCCTCCTCCTGATGAGGAGGCAGAGCTGTCAGAGGTGACGTATCCGTCAATTGTTTGTCCCACCACCAGATTGACATTGGGAAAGGACTGAGACCTATCATATCATTCTGTATCTCATTTTCTATCTTAAAAACAAAAAAGCAATTACCAAAAGAGACACAAACGAAGGTCCAAAGCGTAGCTTCTGTCTACAGGCCAAACTCTGCTGGGGTTTTACTGACAGATAAGTTTGTCAAATCTTCCCAGAACCACCCTCTTTTCTTCATCTCACCTTTACTGCCGCAACCTTCCTCAGCAAGTCTGGACACGAAGCTCCTTCAGAGTTTGTAATTCAAGTTCATTATGTAACGATCAGATTGACATCTCGCTCAGCCTAAAGTGAAACTTGGAAAGTTTTTGATTCCTGTTCCCTCTGACCATCTGAGGATTGACTGGATGCTTACCTCAGCTGTCTGAGCATGTGACCTTTTATCGTGGTCAGTGAGTTGAGGTCATCCTCACTGCTGCCTATTGGACTCTATATATGAAGAAAAAAAGTCTGACAGAGGCCGGTTGATGTTTTCACACATCATGAATCCTCTTCCAGTCCCGTTTGCTTCCTGTGTCAGAGATAATGACGGTAAACACTCCTCCTAGAGACAAACCAGTTTCTGCTCCTCGGGGTTTTATACTTCGGGGGATCCCCGAGAGCAAGGACACACACTTTGTTCCACTGAGTCCCAACTAGAACACATCTGAAGTGTGTTTGTAGTTTACATGCACACTGTAAACTACAAACAGAAGAAAATCGGATAATGTTTGGTTTGGAGGAGCATTATCCCAAAAATCATTGCTAGCTAGCTATTTACTTCAAAGTTTACTTTGTTATTAGAAAAGGTGTAGCGATATTAAAGACAAAAATACAAAAATACATACCTACCTACCTACATACATACATACATACACACATAAACACATACATACATACATACATACACACACACACACATACATACATACATACATACATACACACAAACATACATACACACACACACATGCTCCTTGGCTATCTCGCTGCTCTCGCTAGTTTTAGCCGCTATCCCAACATTACCTGGTTGAAACTTGCTTTTCTCGGGTGATTCGTTTGTGGCTGAGTAAGTTGGTTGTCTCAAAGGTTTTCGGGCTTTAGGGTAAAATATTTCCAAGTCGATGGAGATGTTTGTAGCCGTTTTAGCGCATGAACCATCCTGCAGCGCATATGTATAACTGGCACCTGCTCGGCCATTCTGAGCAAACTCGCCCGGTCACCAATCATATCAAGATAAGCCTCCCGGCGCCAAACAATCAACCAGCTGATCGATCGCTGCACCTCTAGATAAGACACACTTATAGCCTCCTTAGGGACATTTTTCCTAGGATCAGTTTTGCTGCTTCTATCAATTATCATTCCAATTTCCAATAGTATCATAAAAGAATACACCAAACTTATTGCAGAGCTGTGGAGAGGACGCTGGCGTTGTGTGTTCGCCGCTTCTCTGTACACGACTATACTCTGTGAAGCATCTTCGGGTATCTTTAAAAGCGCCGTATAAGTATAAGGTATTGTTATTATTATTATTACAAGGTTATATGTTCCACTGTTGAATAGTATTCCAAAAGCCATCATACCATCCAGAAACCATCATTTTGTCCAGAGATGTTATATATAATATGTTTTTAAATATACTAACACCTGCAAAGTGTTGAACATTCTAAGGCTTTAAGGCCAGTTTATGTTGATGTTTATGTGGGATATTGATGGGGAAGACACAAAGAAGATTTTGAAGCGGTTGCGGTAAAACTTTGATCTGTATAATGTCTGCTGGAGGGGGTCATTCGCCACACATAAAGGCTATATAACAATGTTCCAGCACTAACCCAAAACAACCACAGTACAGACACCTGAAAAAATTTAATGGGATTTATTCTCAAACATTATCAATGAAGACATTACACAAATATTACAAAAATGAGACTAAATAATACAAGTTAAAACATTCCAGGCATCGCAACCAGCAGTCCTCCGTCCAGAAACGTCCTCCTTCAACTTCCAAAGATTTTGCATCAAATATTTTTCAATTTAATTTCATCACTGTAATAATAATAAATGTTTAACATTCAATATTTGAATACCTAAGTTCAAATCCTGACTGGAGATCATCAGTCAGTCAATCTTTTGTAGAGGCTCTCATCAAGGATGTCATCTCTCATCTAAGGTATTTGCCCTATCATTAGAACCCCTAACAGAGAATCTTACACTAAATGAATACAAAATTCTGTTGATAATATAGTATTATTTAAGTTTTTCATGTTATTATTTTAGATTTTTATCTCACTGTCTGCAGATGACATCTGACTATATTTGGATAATGTCCTGTCTGATGTGCCACAGAATAGGGGTGTATGGATTTTATCTCACTGTATGCAGATGATATTTTACTATATTTAGGTAATATAATGTCTTATAGGCCAGAGGTTAGAGAAATTGTCATTTCATTCAGTGCATTATCAGACTCAAAATTAAGAATAGATCTGAAAATGATGCACAAGTCTACCTTTAAAATTAATTCAGCACTGCTAACACGTTTCTTCAGTTAATACAAATGTACATTGCTGATTGAAAATCACTCAATGACAATAATACGGATCCAAGTATTATGAAAACTTATTCTCGGATGAGGTTTTAATCGTCATGGTGTCACACAATGAGAGTCGGTCAAACTGTTGCTTTTTGTTGCGAAGCAAAAATACTGTTTTTCTTTGGGTTTTGTCTTTTCCAAATATCTCAATAGGGAAGTCAGCCGAGTTAATTCCTTTTTCTAATTCCAGTGCAAAGAGTAAACTTAACAGACGTTATGATATAACCACCAATGTGTTTATCTGTTTGTGTCTCAGGATCGTGCTGATCTGTGCTAAGAGATCTCTGTGTGCTGCCTTCTCTGTTCTGCCCTACGGAGAAAGCTTCTACCTCAGGTAACCAAAACACACGCACACACACACACACACACACACACACGCACAAAGCATCGGCAAGGGTGAGAGTTGGTAGAGCTGACCACAGACAGACTAGAGACAGAGAGATCTCACAAACGAGAAGAAGATTCATTTCCCATGTGCCTGAGAGGCTCTTGACCTGACCAGAGGGGCCACAAAATAACAAACTGATATTTTGACATGTAAACTCCCCCATAGATGGACACTTAGGTCTTCGTGGATGCGTGAACACATAAACATGGAGCAGAACCTTCATGTTCTCTCTTTATCCCTGACTCTTAACACTCACCCCATCAGATGCTGCATGGCCTCACATATTAAAACATGGAAATTTTACATGAACGTATTCTCTTGAGGCAATCTTGTGTGCCATATTTCACATATGCATCCCATAAATGCTTTCTTCATTATGCCTATTCTTACATTTTTAAGCAGATTTGTACCTTAAAAAATGATTTCTTGTGTTTTAGGCCCTCAATCACACATTTTCATACAAATGTTATGGTTTATTTTTGTCACATTTAGTCAACATTATCCTGTTTTCTATTCCAGTCAGGCTTAAATAAACTAGTGCTGGGTACAAACCACACTACTGTTGCTCCATTCTATTGCTTTCTGGTTGTTGGTGACAAATTCCCATCATCGGGTTGACGTTTGCATCCTGGATGCTCAATGACAACATTGAGAGTCTAGCCTGTGAGGAATCAGAGAGAGATCATTATTCCTTCAAATTAATCACGTTTTGGGGGATTTTATAGTGTTCCAGCGCTTATGAAACTTTGCAACGTTATCAGTTCTGATGTAAATTCAGGAATAGTAATCCTTTGTGGCGCCGGAGCTATCAAAAGGTTTCTGGTAGCCACGGCCCAACCCCAACAGGAATTCGGCAATTTTCAATTGAGCCGGCGTTGGATCCCTCCTTAGCTGTGACTGCACATCACACAACGTACAATAATAAAGTAATTTATTGGACAAAAATTCAGATTCAGATTCAGACTGCATTTATGTTTTTGTTTTTTTTCCACCCACACATTTGGTTCTTGATTTAGTGATGATTTTCCATCATAGTTGACTTTAATAAAAATTACCACTAATGTTCAAATCCCTTACTATTTCATCTTAGTTCATGTGTCACATTCAGACATACTCAGTTTGAGAGGCAAATCTACAAAACAAAACTTTTCTATACTCAACATGACCACACACACAGACACACACACAAACTGTAGTGTATCAGCACCAAGAACAATAATCAGTTGCGTGCACACAGATTATTTTAAGCCAAATACCTGCAACAACTGTATCTGGTGTGTTTGCGTGAGCGCACACACTCATGGTAAACTCCATAGGGATTGAATTTAAACACAACTAAGGTTTTTTTCTTTTTTCACGCAGAGGAAGTGAACTCATCTCACTTCCACTTTTCTCGTGCCGCTTTGGCGTTGTGGTACGACAGCATGGAAAGTTCAGTGTGTTACCCGCAACGGTTGTGTACCGGAAGAGACCCTTCAATACGCTGACGGTCTGTAAGCCACACCTCCTGCCCTGTCACCTATAAGGGTAGCGGGCAGCGGTTAGAACAGGCCCCTTTGGAACTGAAGGTTTTTAGATGGAGAGCTGGTCCAGTACTCCTATACGACAGGTATAATCAGGATTAAAACAAAACTAGCTGTTATTAAGAGTGCAAATTGACTAATCTCACTGACACCAATGATTGATTGATTATTTACTCTAATGAAGGCCTGCTGGGCCGAAACGTAACCATGCATGTTGTTATGACAAGGCCTAGAATAAATTAGCTGTCTTGTTTGTTATGACAAACTCTTCTTGGTAGGCGTTTATTAGGCTTGATGAAGTTCATAAAGGTTGGGTTAACCCTCTAATGAACTCTTTTCCTTTCCAAGGGTACATAAATTCGCAAATGGAATATAAAATTGACAAACAATATCTGCATATATTCTAGTGTTAAAAGAAACTGGGTTTGATGTCTGGCTCCTTCCCAAGATTCCTTGATACTTGGTTTACAACTTCTCGAGGGACTGTTCGGACTAGCAAACTTTCAACACGCGTGTTTAAGTAATCTCCTCGATGGAGGTTATAATATTGAGGATTTGTTGCGTTTCACATGAAGTCATACGGCGACAGAGCCGTGACCCCGACATCTGAAACTGCACATCTCCTCCTCAACAGAACCATATTTCAAGATGCTAACAGACAACCGCTCTCTCTCCCTGTCCTCAGTGACCCCACGTTAAACCACCCCAGGAGGAGGCACTCGTCTGGTAACATCTCCACAACGCTGGAAATGCTGCCGGGGCTGGAGGGCTTCCATCTGGAGACCTACGGCAGGGTAGATAACACATCCACAAACACAGAAGTTCATATTGTTTCGTCTGGCTGAGTCAGACCGCTCTCTCTCTCTTTCTGACTCAGTCGGTGTCGTACGCCCAGTACCTCTACCCAACTAATGCCTTGGTGAGGCAGAAGCCGTCGTCAACCAGTGACCTGACGCTACAGATTCCCGTGTCCAGGAGCACACACAGCATGCCAGGCAGGAGTTGCCCACCAAGCAGACTGAACAGCACCGTTGGACTGGACCTAGGTAAGCACACACAAATGGCCATCCCATCAACTCATCATCCCACCTTGTGGTTGAATATCTTTTTATTTGGGAAAAGTCACGATTTGACCTCACAGCAATTCAGTCAAACGCATGGCTGTGTGAGAGAACAGGAAGTGGAAGGCAGAGGCGTGTGTTTGAGGCTGCAGAGACAAAGAATGATAGAGCAGAAGAAGAAAGAGGTGAAGAGAGAACAAACACAGGATAGTGGAATGAGATGAGAGGGAGATGTTGCAGCTGTGCTGGAACCTAACACTCTTTATATTCTAAACGTCTGTGTATACATTGTGTCTCATGCTGCCGCTATCTATAAACACACGCACACACCCATAGTGATGGACAACTGCGTAAGGCCCTTAAGCCCCTCCCTCTGCTGCAGAAGCTTTCATTAACAACACACAGCTGTTTGGGTGTGGGTGTGTGTGCGTGCACGAGAGCAAGTTTATATTTGTGCTGTACTTCATTCTTAGGATTTAAAGTTGATAAACAACACGTGTTGGGTGACTAACTGCTCCAACTAATCACTTTGTCGGATAAATGAAACTCTGACATCATCATTCTGCAACTGAAACCAGTAAACAGCCACTGCTTGGAAACTAGCTGCTCGCCAATAAAGACCAGTCGGGGCCAATATCATGTCTATACGACTTAAATTCACACGACAGAATATATACACACGTTTGCAGCTCCTCCTCCAAATGCAGAACATTTATTTCATAGTGTTGTCCTGTATGACAAATGATGATAAAGAGTAAACATCATTATAACCACTGGTTTACGACATCATAGACGGCTCTACGTAAGAAAGCAAAAAACGTCCCCCCTTTAGGAGATGGGATGGTTGATAAGGCACAACTCTTCATTCAAACTAATTATTTCAACTGGGCCTATATATATATATCCCCGAAAAGTCCCCAATCCCCTGAATTGTACATGCAATCCCCCCTGATTGGAGTATTTAAATTAAATGTAAATTTATGTCCACAGTGTTTTGTAAAAAATAAAATAAAAAGTGCTCCCCCTTGTGAGTGAAATGTGAACTACTAGAGTAAAATATGATATAAACAAGATGGATATCCTCGGGTCGATTCATATGCACCGAATTTTGACTAAATAGGGCCCATGGATAATTAAGGGTCCAAAGTAAATAAGTCCTGGACCGTTCAATTAGAACAGAAGTGATGAACACCATTCCGCTACACGGACCGTCTTGAACAGCTTTCTGATGTAAGTGTTTTCAAACCGTGGACCGCAAACATTTGTCTGAGCTTGGCGATGGGGGTTCTAATCCAGTTTGAGTCCAAATTTTTATCGGGATTATTGTGAAAACTGCGATTATGTAACCATGATTCTTACTCTGACTATAGTTGTAATATCAAAATCTGAAATCGTGACGTCCGTAGAACTATATTAACGAACAACGATCCGGGACGCCCCACTGCACCGATCGGAACATTCTATTATGTTAGAATTTTCACACACAACACACAGTGTTCTGAAGATTGGTGGACTTCAGAACACTGCTCCACCACTGATCGGAAGTACACCAATCAGATGAAACATGGTGGCGGGAAGACCCGGTGATGTCACTGGTGCTACGTAGGACAGCCATTAAGACGAAAGGTTGTTGAAAGGAGGCAAGGATAACCCCCAAGTCCTCTTTGAAAGACAGACCTCGTCGTTATCCTCATGTCCAAGATGGATGGATCTCCAGTTTCCTTTTCCCCTTTCTTCTTGTCTGAAGAGAAGACTGCTAGCAGATCAGGGAGTGCCTGCCTCACGACCGACCTGCCTCCTCTGTGACGTCACATGACTTCATGTGACGTCACATGACTTCATGTGAACGAATGGTTGGTGTCAAACAAAACTATCCACTAGTCTGATGCTGGTATAACACATGACCTCAGGTTACCATCGGGCACCTTCAGTGTCACAAGTTCAGGGATGTATTTAAGTCCAGACCCGACCTTAAAAAGTTCTCAAACAAATCTTAAGAATCGGTTCCCAAATTGACTGGGATTCGATGAAGACAAGCCAAAACAGGAACGAGACACTGATGTCGTAGAAGGAACTCTGGCTGCTGGAGAACCCCTCATCCGTTCACTCACAGTCCCACTGCAGGAGGGATTCTGATGACTATGTCTCTCCCTCCTCTGACCGGGCTTTCTGTTTCTTCTCCAGGTCTGGAGGACGTGACTGACTACGACCCTAACCTCCTCAGCAACCCCCAGTGGCCATGTGGGAAACACAAGCGGGTGCTCGTCTTTGCCTCCTACATGGTGAGAACGCTGAAGCTGTTACCTCTGCCTTACGACGGTTGGTTTCTGAGCAGGATAACTTATAAGGTTTTGGAGGGAAGGGAGAGACGGATGAAGAGTCAGTGTCTCACAGTGAAACAGGAAGGAGTTACTATGACTCTACTCTTCATCGTTCAATCTGCTCCTCTCTTCACATGTTGGACGGGAGTCTTGACTGGATGTGTTTAATGCACTGGTTCTGGGGGGATCCCGAGGCGTCCCCCGGCCAGATGAGAATTAATTAAAAATGTTAGTTTAATTGAGGTTAATAGCTTTAAAAGTCTTCTTTTCTTTTAAGTTCAAATCAGGTCAACCGTTTTCTTTTTACAGTACATGACATCACCCCAAAGCATAAAAAAGTCAAATTCTATTCAAATCTCTTTTTTTCTCAGTTTCACCTTCAAAAACCTAAACTAATAAACAGTAAGTAATAAAAATGAATATCACAAATCTGACATTATTTTATTCTAGCAGCGTTTTAAGACAAACAGAGAATTTTTGGTGATTGTAAAAATGAAACAATTAAATTAAGTATTTTCAACTTAAACATTAAACTCGATGACACTTGATTTACCTGAGTCTTACCGGTGAACTTTTTCTACATTTTTTACAGTGTAGGGAGGGTCAAGATGTGGCGAGAGTTGGGTTTGTAAGTTTGCTTGTCGGAGGTGTTCGCTCCATGAGTGACCCTCAATGTGACCTGCAAATGTAAAACCCACACTTGTGTCGCATTAAGACAAAGTGACATCATCATTCCCCGCATTACCAGAGGGAGGAATAAAGGAGAGGAGGAGGAGGAGGAGGAGGAGAGACGTATGGAGGAGAGAGAGGGATTAAAGAGCTCTGAGAACACAATCATACTCAGAAAACAAACACACACATATATACTGTACATCAACGTAAATATCCTCTATGGAGCAGCTTAGTCTCATCCCTCTGTGGACACACACACACACACACACACACACACCTGCACACACACTTACAAACACACATTATACATCAACATAATTATTCTTCTTACCTACACACACACTCACACAGCTAGACACACACACACCGTGCTGTTTAATCCGTCAGAGGGGATTTCTGCTGAGGTGGGCTTCTTTGTCACTGATCTCCGTCCGTGTGTGAGTTGAGATTTGTCGTCACATTCTACAGCCTCAACACTTGGACTTTAAGTCAGAGTCACTGATCAACACGTCTCTGACGTCTCTGTGGCGGAATTTTAGCTTGTTCTTCTTTGCAGGACTGCTTGGAGGGTTTTTCATGAGCGTGAAGTGATCTTTTCAGGTCCCACCTCAGCATCTAAATGGGTTCAGCTCCGGACTTTGCTGGGGTCATTGATGATGATCCGACATTCTCCCTCAGAATTTTCTGCTAGAGAGCAGAATTCATGTTTTTCTCAGTGATGGAGAGCGGTTCTGGTGAAGAAGCACCGAAGCATCTCCAGAACATTCCACTAGCATGTTTGACCATAGGTCTGATGTTCCTCTAGTGGAACCAGTTCAACTTTCAACACATCAGTCCAGAGAAGATCCTCCAAAGGGTTCTGAGGCTCATCAAGGTGTATTGTGGGTGTGTCTTTGATAAACTCTGACCTTTATAGAGGTGAGAGAGGCCCTATAGGCTCTTGGATGTTTTCTTTTCTTTTTCTTTCCGTCTCAAGAACCTTAGAATCAACTTTCAATCCTTCCCAGACTGGATTTCAACATCCTCCTGGAATTTCTTTTGATGCTGGCATAATGTGCCACTGGTGAGACCTAGAGCCCAATGTTCTACTTCAGAAGATCTATTGATCTATTGAAGTGATGATGTGGTTGAGCAGGGTTGATGGTGATCTGTTCTGGGTGGGTGTAGTCCAGCTGGAACAACCTATTAAAGCACTTTGGGTGTTTTTTTAGGACTTTGTCTCCAATGTTTATACTCAAACTGTTCCGTTTCCTGTCTTCTCTGACATCCTCTCCTCTCAACTTTTTTCCTCCAGACGACGGTGATCGAGTACGTCAAACCGTCCGACCTGAAGAAAGACATGAACGAGACCTTTAAGGAGAAGTTTCCTCACATCAAACTCACCCTCAGCAAAATACGCAGGTCCAGTTCCGTTACACACACTTCCTGATCCGAAACCATCAATTTGGCGTATTGGATTTTTACACCGCGATTCCGTTTCACAGTCTGAAGAGAGAGATGAGAGTCGTCGGGGAGGACTTCGGCCTGCAGCCCGTCACCATAGCGATGGCGTTTATCTACTTTGAGAAGCTGGTGCTGCAGGGTCGACTCAATAAACAGAACAGGTACGACAACGCGGGTTCCTCACAACACGGCAGCAGCGGGAGTCTCTGAAGAGATCGTAAACTTATGGAATAAATAAAATTAATATCATTAAATAGGTGTTTCAATTAATTATTATTACAGATGATTCAATTCTAAACCTGAATATTTCAATTTACCTTTGAGTTTCAACAAATATGGTTTTAACCAAAATAATACTAAATACAATAATTGCAATAAAATAAAAAGATAGCATTAGTAAATATAATATAATATATAACAAATATAACCAAAAATGTATAATTTGAATGATCTATAACTTATAAATGAATAATTGAATGAATTTATGAATGTGCTAAGGTTTATTTTTATTTTTTTATGAATCAAGAAAGAATGCATTGTTCTAAATCATTCATGACCAGATAATGTACATATTAGAACAATAAATTATGATTGGGTCATATATATAATGTATTATTGTATAATATATCATTTGAATTATATATAGATCATAATTATACATTTAATGTATGATTATTAAATATGTAATAATTTATACATTTTATGAAAAAAATCCTAAACTTAATAAATACATAATTAATACATTATCTATTATTTATAAACCATGTGTTGATAGAAAATAATCTTATACAATTTTTAAATTCATTAGAATAGTGTATGTAATGTGATGCTGTGAGGTTTTCCCACCATGCATTTGGTGTGTGTGGTGTGGGAGTAGCTCCCTCTGGTGTTTGTTTTAAATATTGCCATTAATGCATTCGGGTTTGGAGTCTCATACTTAAAGAGGAAGAAGAAGGAGCCTTTATTTGTCACATAAAATCATACAAGTAGTACATCGTAGCAACATTTGTTCTCTGCGTTTAACAAGAATGAACTTGAATACGATCGTTGGTGAGAACATAAAAAAAAAACTGATTTCCAGCCTGGAACAAGTTCCCGATTATTATGGTTTTCCTTCATCAGCGACATACATTTTTAGATCAGCTGGGTTTTGTTTTGCAATCTATAGAGATGTTAAAATCATGTGTTAGACTGTTGGTGTTATTGTCCTGCAGGAAGCTGGTGTCAGCCGCCTGCATCCTACTGGCTGCTAAGATCAGCAGCGACCTCAAAAAGCAGGAAGTCAAACACCTCATAGATGTAAGTCACGCACACACACACACTCTCACACACACTCACGCACACACACACATACACAAACACTCACACAAACACACGCACACTCTCACACACACTCACGCACACACACGGAGGTTAGGTAAGTGTGGTCACAGATGTCAGAATCAGCAGGTACGAGGATCAATGAGCGACAAACATCAACACAAACTGTCAACGATGAGTTTGAGGTCATCTAGAAAAAGTTTCTCATTCCTGTGGTCGGCAGACAACGATGATCTTTATGTTTATATTCTAGCCTTACACACATGTGGGTGGTCATTCTTTAATAACGGGGATTCTTTACCAAATGCCAGTTCACACAACAACAACAACAACAACAACAACAATAAGAAAAAAACTGTTAAACGGGTTTTGGATAAAACAAAGAGAAAAAAGATTTATTTTTCTAAAACATGCAAAACGTTTTTGTAAGTTTTTACTCTCCTGTAACTCAAACATTAAACCGTCAGGTATTGTGAAGCGGGAGAATGTGACCGTTTTCTCTCTATGATCCGGTCTGTGCAGAAGCTGGAGGAGCGTTTCAGGATCAGCCGGCGGGAGCTCATCTCCTTTGAGTTCACCATCCTGGTCGCCCTGGAGATGGCCCTCTACCTCCCAGAGAGTAAAGTCATGCCTCATTACAAACGCCTGGTGCAGCAGCAGCAGTCATAGGGGCCATCGCCGGCCCCCCTCCACCCTCAACCCTCCACCCTCCCTGTGGGAGTCCCAGCACCTTCCTGCTCCACACTGAGACGGCCTGCTTCAGAATCCTCCTCCGGTGATAGCGGTACGGCAGCTGCCTGGCTCAACGGCACAGCAACACTGTGACACCCTTCTACCTTTTTCTCCCAACCACCAGAGTCATGACACACTGATTGGTTGCCGGAGAGTCCAGGTGGACTCATCACAGCCCGACTCAGTCATGGGTTTCTGTGCCTCGGTTTTCAAAAAGCACTCGGAAAAAACTCCTCAACCCACATCAGAACCGTTCACCGTTTCGTGAATTTATGTCCATCATATATATTTATAGACCACTCAAAAAAATGCAGGGAACACTAGAACCCCAGTCCGGATCTTGATGGAAGAAACATTCATGTTGAAAATCTTTATTGATATACATAGCCTAATGTTTGTTTAGAACAAAATGATGCAAGACACGATCAATAGAAATCAAAATCCTTAAACTATTAAAGGCTGGATTCTAAATGACCCCAAAAATCAAATACATAACATAAAACATAAAAGTTATGAATACGTAACATACATAAGGACGTAGACTCAGAGGTTCTCAGGTGGATTCAGGTTTCGGGGAACATGAGGACCAGTCAATGGCAGGTCTGATAGTGAGTTTGGTCCTGGTACTTAACAGCAGTCTGGGTACCGTTGGCTGGACCGTGGAGGTCTGTGAGACCATCCAAGGATCTGTCTTTCCAGACCATCACTGATCAACCACCAAACCGGTCCTGCTGGATGATGATGCAGCAGCATTACGTTCTCCATCGCCTCTCCAGACTCTGCCACGCCTGCTACATGACCCCAGTGTGAACCTGTTTTCATCCGTCAAGAGAACGGGCCACCAATGGAGAACCTGCCGGTTCTGCTGTTCTCTGGTGAACACCAATTGAACTCCAGGGTGCTGGACTGTGATCACAGGTCTCGGTGGAGGACGTCAGGTCCTCATGACTCCCTCATGCAGTCTGCTGCTGACAGTTTTGTCAGAAACATCACACCAGTAGCCCACTGGAGGTGATGTTGTAGGGATCTGGCGGTGCTCCTCGTGTAACGGTCCGTCTCCTGGCATCTCCTCCATTCTCCGTCCTGGAGGAGCTGGACCACCTGTGCAGTGTCAGAGGGCTGCAGGTTCTGCCTCATGTCCCAAGTAGTGACAAAGACACCAGCAGAACACAAAACTAGAGAAGAGTCGGTCAGGAAAGACGCACCTGTTGTCACTTTCATTTGCACAAAAACAGGTTTTTTGAGAGTTAGAGACACAACGAGAGAGAGAGACCGAGAGACCACAAGTTTTATTACATTTGACCCTCAGGCTTTAAAAGCAGCTTAAATCAAGTCTCACAAGGATTCTCTACTGTCCACATATTTCCGTACTAAATTCCTGATAAATTCAGGCCATGAGATCTGCTTCTCAGCATCTCGCTGGTCTCACGGGGAGTGATGTCATAAGCTTTGAAAGAGTCTGCTTGTTCCACTCACTCTTATTTGTCGGAGGGTAACATTGGCTATTTTTGGAAAAATGTTCTAATTTATGCAAAAACCACCAAATGGGATCCTCGGAGTGGGTCCAACAAAGACGGGTTTGGGATTTTTCTGTCTACAGAGTGCCGTTCCAGTCTCTTAAGTTTCAGACGAGATGATTCATCGATTCGTTGATACTGAAAATGACCACAGGTTGCAGCACTAGTAAACAGGTCATCACTACGCTGGAAGAACTTAATGCAGAAACTCAGCCGAATCTGCAACACAAACAAAACCAGACAATCTAACTTCGGACCACCGGGCCACGGGGATGATGTCATCACAACTATGGACAAAGCCGGGCTATGATGTCACCACTTGCTCATGAGTTGCGTTTCTCCAGCTAATGCCGAAACTGAAACATGGCATTTTCACAAGCTCGAAAACACTGTGGTTCTGTAAACAAGAAAACAAGAAAACAAAAACAACGAACCTTTTCATATGAAAGTTGATGTTGTATAAACGTCTTCCATCTGCACTGTGACGGAACTGCAGCGACCAAAAACACCTTTTCAGCTCATAAACTACTGTAGATAAACCTTTTTTTACTATTATCGATGATAAATATACATTTTGTCCGTACAGAACTTTTCACAAATATTATTTATAATGTTTTCACAGATATTTAACCAAACAGAGGATCAGGCAGGATGTTTGTACCCGTTTCTCCTCCGTGTTTCTGCAGATAAACCTGATTTCAGGATCAGAAAACATCAACGCTCCTTCAAGAGCATTCAGATCTGGATTATCTACGTCTAGATGATCTAAATCTTTGATCCAGATCTATAGCTTTCATACCTCTAGATAATGTAAATCTATACTAGAGGTAGTATAGATTAAGATACAATGATTATATATCATCTTTATATATAATCTATTTTTAGATAATCAATATCTTTATATTATACGGCTCTCTGTATATGTGTCTTTATTACATATATGTAATAAAGATTACATATATATTTATAGATATATATGTATATATGTATATAGATTACATATAAGATTATAAGATTACATTTATATATAAATTTAATATATCTATATAGATATAGATAAATATAGATGCATGTATACATATGTATATGATTATATATATGTGTATATATGTATGCCTGTGTATATATGTATGTGTGTGTGTTACCGTGGTTACAGGCGGCCATGTTGGAGGAAAGACGATGGTCCAAACGTTCCCGAGGTCCTCTGTTGTTTTTGCACTTTGCCTTTTTTGCTTCACAATCCTGAATGTTTATTCTGTCACTACTCAGCAAAGGTGGGATATTTTTCTACATGAATGTGTTATGTGTGTTGTACAACTGACGGTCACTGAGAATATATTTATTTACAAAAATCCTCCAACAGTCGTGTTTGAAGACGCCGGTTAGCTGAGATTTCAGGTCAAGGTTCTTCGGCTCGTGATGTTTTAACGGTATTTTGTTTCAGAGCGCGGGTTCGTCTGCATTCAGATATTGGAGCAGGAGAGATGATTGTTGTTTAATGTTTGCTTTAAATGAGCCCCTTACATCTACAGGGGTCAGGTCCTCTCCCATGTTTTTTACAGTAGCCTAGAAAGGACAAATTG
Organism: Lophius americanus; assembly: GCA_037951165.1. Classification (NCBI taxonomy): domain Eukaryota; kingdom Metazoa; phylum Chordata; class Actinopteri; order Lophiiformes; family Lophiidae; genus Lophius; species Lophius americanus. Next base: position 1,369,282 of record JBBDHG010000094.1, read on the forward strand.
ACCCTAGAGAAAGATGATGAACCACTTTCTTCTTGAAATCCAAAGAAGAAGAAGAAGAAGGTTACTACTAATACATTGCTGGATAACTAGTTTATGAATTTTGACAACCCAGATTTGGAAATATTGAGGATCCGACTAATTTCATAGCTAACGAAAAAAGCAACAGAGCCTGAATCCTCGCCATCCCAGAATGGAAAAGTTTGAGAGGTAAACTGGTGGGGTTCATGCAGCCCAGATTCAAATCAGAAGGTGGGGGATGATTGTATGGTTTAGGAGCAAAACTTCCTGGGACCTCAACCCGGAACTGGACCGCCCCCTGTCCTCTTACATTTCCCCCATGGAAGTGCCCCCCAACGGTTCTGCGTTGGCCTGTAAAGATTGAGGCTCGCCCGGCTGTGTGCTCGATAGCGCAACGCTGAATGGGCCTTGGACAAGCGCTCTGTCGGGGCTCGTTCAGAACCAGTACTTCAGCAAAATCAAGGGCTCTCAGCCAGCAAACCTGGAGTCTGAGGGATCCAAAACCTCTCTAGTCTAGAAACTAGAAAGTATTACATCAGTGGCTCAGGGCAGAATTATCATACCCAACCAAAATATTCAACTAAAAGGCTCATCTTTGGTCGACGCTACAGACGGATTTCATCCGTATTTGTTTTCATCTTTCCTATGCTTAAATGCAGCAGCACCATCGAGGGCGTTGTCGCCAGAACCAATGCCAGAACCATGTTTTTTTTCTCTCCTGCTCCATCGAAGAACCACGCCTCACTGTTTACACTGAAACGCTTCAGAGCAGAGTCGTACCTTTGAGTTCATTTATGGGACAAACGTTGTAACCTCTGTTGTTTAGAATGGAGGGGAAAGTTTAAAAGAACCACAGAAACGGATAAATATAAGATTCTGCTTCATCTTCCAGCGTAATCTTCTCTACATTAGAGATTTATGATATTGATCCTATGCAGCTTTTATTCTGCCCTTCACCCTCCTCTTCCTCTGTGTATTTAATCCTAAGCTGTCACAGCGTTTATTCTGTTTGTTTTATATGCACTAACTATTGTCATTGTGGTCTTACACGGCTCTAAAGGGAAACGTCTTTAAATTATGTTTTATATTCTAAGTTGAATTTCAGAAGAGCGAAGCGGCAGTTCACTCGGTAGTTGGACCATCACAGGAAGTTTATTGTGTCGTTATGACACAAACTGCAGGAGGTTATTTACCGAGGATATTTATATAACATATTTTGTATAAGACCATAAAACTGTTGGAATCATCAGTGTTTGATTCATGTTCAATTTATTTTCATTAAAAATATGTAAATTTAGGGTTTCTGTTCAGCTTCATGATTCAAGAGCAGTTTGTACTGATCAAAGTCCCTCAAGGTTACATCACTCATCTGTCAGAACAAGTCATTATCTAGTTATTTAACTCATGAACACAGTTATTATCTGATATTATGAAATTATAGTCTCTGGGAACAAGTTATTTAACTCATGAACACAGTTATTATCTATCTATTATCAAATTAAAGTCTCTGGGAACAAGTTATTTAACTCATGAACAGAGTTATTATCTGATATTATCAAATTATAATCTCTTGGGAACAAGTTATTTAACTCATGAACAGAGTTATTATCTGATATTATGAAATTATAGTCTCTGGGAACAAGTTATTTAACTCATGGACCCTGTTATTATCTATCTATTATCAAATTAAAGTCTCTGGGAACAAGTTATTTAACTCATGGACCCTGTTATTATCTATCTATTATCAAATTAAAGTCTCTGGGAACAAGTTATTTAACTCATGAACACAGTTATTATCTAATATCAATTATCTAGTGGTGACAAATTATATTATCTTGGGAACAAAATATTTAACTCATGAACAGAGTTATTATCTAGTGGTGACAAATTATAATCTCTTGGGAACAAGGAAGGGATGATATTTTGGGAACCAATTCAAATATCATCGGAACAAGTTAAGATCTGGGGGGACACGTTCTGATACTTGTGGGAACACATTCTGATACTTGTGGGAGCCAATTATTATCTTGTGGGAACAAATTATGGTCTGGTGCGAGTAAGTTATTTCTGGAACAAGTTATGATATTTTGGAACAAAAACAGGTCATGATTTACGTCGTGGGGATGGGATCTGTGCCATGACCGGCTTACCCTCCCTAAGCCATCCCACGGTTTGCCGGACGTTCCTCCTTCTCCATAGCCTCCCCAAACTACTCCCTCATCGAGGATTTTGCTTCACCAACCCCCCTTCTGGTCCCTCTGCGCAGCATTTATCAAGTAATGATACTGCGGGAAGTTGTGATCTTTTGGGGACAAGTCATTGTGTGTGAATGAGATTTAATCTCCCAAAAACATGCGATTACCTCATTGTAACATGTTATGATCTTTTGGGAACCAATAAGGTGAGATCTTGTTGGATCGTTTGGGAAGAAGTTACTTCTACAGAGCTGCAGGTCTTGATGATGGTCCTGGTTTGCAGTGGTTGGTATTGACCTAAGTGGTCTAAGGATGGACAGCTGGCGAACTTGAGATGAGGTCATGAGGTCACTGATGCATTTGGGGAGTGAAGCTCCACCCATGTTGTCTGAACCCACAGAAGAGCTTCTGCGGCGCAACAAACTGCTGAAAAAGTTCATGCCGGTTCAGATAGAAAGTTCTTAGAAGAACAAGCAGATCCTCGTGTCTGACTCTTTTCTTCGCTTGAACCATGCATGAACCAGGTTAAGGGACCCTCCGTATTTGACTGAGGGTCTTATTTTCTTTCAGTAAAATTCTCTTTGGTTCCTACCAGATGTAAAAGGACGTCCGTCTTCAACACAGTCCAGCTTTCCACTCATCAGTCCATGGAAGAAACTCCCATAATCTTTGAGGGCCGTCAAACATCTGGTTTGGATGCCTCCAGGCTCCTCCCTTTTTACCAGGCATTTCCAATTGGAAGGAGACTTTGAGGTAGAACTGGAATTCATTGGAGGGGCCGAAGGTTTTAACAGGGGATGAGCTGGGGAACGTCACGCTGCTTGGCCTGTTACCACGAGTACCAGCAGCCGAATTGATGTTTTTTTTGCCAAGACAATCTTGATTTGTACTTCATTTGCAGGAAATTGAATTGCTTTTATTTTTTATTGAACCTTTACGTTAGACGTCAACAGAAAATACTTCAAGGATCATCTTGTGTAATGGAGACAAGAGTGATAATCCAAACAAAAATACAAACAAATAACGTAGGTCAAACAAAATAAAAGATTTTTATTCTATTTGCGCAATTTGAACTTAAAGTAGCAGAAGTCTAGCTCCGCGCTTACAGTTGCGAGAACTGCGTTTTGGGTAGGATAGTATTCGAGTACAGAGGGGGGGGGGTGTCTCGGGTGAGGCCGCCACCTTCGCTCGAGTCGTCTTCAGTCTGGAAGGAAAGCTGGTCCAACAAGTAGGAGGTTAGTCACAGAAGTTAGCAGCAATCAGTTCACTGACACATCTAGGGCCTTAAACCTATCCAAACGCAGCCGCACAATCAACCAGAACCGGAGAGAGGGAATGCTAGGCCAGGTTTAGCGGCCCCTGCACTGACTCCCTGTTACATGTAGAACTTTAAAGATGAAATACAATAAGAAGATACTTCATTGATCCCACCGGGAGAAGTTCCAGTGTTACAGCAGCAGATTACAGCAGCGAGGCACTCGAGAGATTGAGACCCACGTTGCTTACAACCGGTTAGCATTAAGATAAAAAAATGAAAACAGAGGTTCAGGCCTACATGACCCTTTCAGTCTGGTTGTGACCAAGTGTGTCTATAATAGGAATAGATTGAGAATGTGGATGTATATTAATACACTCATATAAGTACCATGTACCTTCAGTAAATTGGCGCATGTTTACCGGTGATCGGTACGGTGGGGTTAAGACTGTGACATGGATAAGTTATTTAACGGCAGCGGGTGAGAATGGCCTGACGTCTAATTTTCAAACTTTCAGGAGAACAGCTGGGCATTAATAGTAAGTAAACCTGCTTCTGCAGCTAATCGGTCTGAATCAGTGGGTGAGAGGAGTTGTCCATGATGTCCAGAAGTTTGGACAGTACCCAGTGTCCAGTTCTCGGCTAGACCTTTCAGGGAGACCAGGCCGACCCCAAGGACAGACGCTGCCTTCTATAGCAGTCTGTCTATCCTTTGGACACCAGCAGCACCTTTGACACAGTTTCTCCAGAACACCACACAGTGAAACAGGAGCGGCTACAATTGACTGAGAGGAAATATACAGGATGGTTGTGGACCTGAGCTTCCTAAGAAAGTAAAATCTGTTCATGCCCTCCTTGTAAATGTGTTGGGTTTTGATTGTCCGGTCCAGTTTATTTGACAGGTACTCTCCCAGTTGTATATAGGGCTGTACCATGTCCGCGTCCACCCCTTGGAATGAAGAGGAGTCGTCCGTCTTCAGAAGTTCACCACCAGCTCATTGGTTTTGTCAACATCGAGAGTTAGATGATTCCTTTCACACCAGAGCAACTCTTTAATGTGCTCCTGACTTGATCCGTATGCGGTTTTGCGCACAGGATTACGGCTGCTACGCTGTTAAGTTTCTTGATGTTTTTTAACAAATTAATCAAACACAGACCAGACCGAGCAAGTATTTAAAATTGCGTTTTTAATTTAAAGTAGCCAATTAAGCCTTCCAAGCTAAACAAACCGTGTTTCTCAAAGACCCGGCACTGCTGCCATCTTATTGGGTTTTTTGTTCATGGTTTTTTATTGTCTGTTTGTAAGTAATATGGCGGGTTTTGGAGCAGATTGTGAAGTTTGCAGTAGGATGGAAGGATGAAGACCACGGCGTGCATACAGAGCTGAGTCGTGATGAGTGAGAGAGAACTTCTGATTCTTGTTCTGAAACACTTGAGTTTTGTTTTAACTTATTTTGTAGATATAATTCACTTGTTTGGCGAATCAAAGATGATTCCCAAGTACTTCTAAAGAGGATTACGTCTGTCAAACATGCAAAGTAGCACAAGATATTCATTTGGTACATTTGACTAAATAAATGCGCAATATCGGGCATTTTTTTTACCTGAAGGCGCAAAATACTGGGAGGAGTCGACGCAAATAGGTTAATCTAGCACAAAAATTGCGGCCCTTGTGATTGCGTCGGTATTTAATATGTTTGAAAGTGCTAATCGGCACAGCGTTGCGCACAGATAGAGTATGACAAAATGGAAATCCAGTTCCGTTGTTTGGACTGCACTGGAGAAGCATTGCTATAAAGTCCAGAAAAAGTGGCCCGGAGTGTAGATGTCTGTTGTATGTTGCACATCGATGCCAAACATCACGGGTCGGAACATGGTGCCATGGACCTGGAGGAGTACAACCACTGGCTCCTCCCTCTCCCTTCCCCAGCTGCTCTGTTACGGGACCACTTGGATGAAAGACCCCATCCCCACCTGTACCCCATCTTCGATCCCTCTTGCCGGGCCACTGATGGCCATCATCAGACCCAATCAAACACTGACCAGCTGCCTGGTGGTCTTCGGTAGCACAATCACCTGAGCGCTTGTCAAGTCAGGATGCGCAATGCTGTTTAAGACTTTTACGCTTAGTCACATGACTGCATGACCCTGAAGCTAAGCAAGCTACAACGGCTAATCAAAATATCATGACACGTTTGTGCATCATATATGTTATATTCAATAAATGAAGCGATAAAAAAGTGGTCCGGGGATGTATCCTTCGTAAACACTTGTCACTCTGGAATTGGCCAACTTCTGACGAAGACTCTCCACATAAAAAAATTCAAACGTTTATTTTTATTTTTTTCTTTGAAAATTAAAGGACAACTATATTCAGCAAAAAGTTGAACATGATGCGCATTCGTTTTTGATTGAGTCAGTGTGGTAAATAAAGTAAGAATATCTAGTTAGAAATGTGTCCATCTTTTTGTGTACATCTGCTCAGTAGTGGTCAGAGGCTTGTCTTCCATCGCCCCCCCCCCCCCCCCCCCCTGTTAATTTGCACATGTTTTGTAATAAGCTATTTCTTCTTTTGTTTTTTCTTATATATTCTATCTTGTCATCCCTTAATTTCATCTGTTGTTCTACTTGTTTTACCCGCAGCATTGACTTTCTCACAGATACACTCCCATATTGCGTTTCTTTTAGTAATATTCACATTTCTCTGCTGTAGCTCAACAAACTTTTTATTTGCCTCTTCCACAACTCCTCCGGTTACATTTTCATTTTGCGCTTGAGGTAAATGTGCTCTCCGTGGAATGCCCACGCAATTTAGCACTCACGATTTGGGATCTTAGTAAGTCAGGGCCCAAATGGCAGACTAGCAACGTCACGTTTTGCATGAAGAAAATTTGAAAATGATCCATGAGATTGGTTTTCAGGTATGGACAGAAAACCATTTTTTTCATGAATTAAGGCTCCCCCTAGTGAGTAAAATTTGAACTATTAGACTAAAATAGGATCCTAATACAGATCTCCTTGAGCTGATTCATATGCACCTAATTTGGACTAAATTGGATAAATATGCCTTTATTGAGATTAAGGACCCTCAGGCTCCACCCCCTGCCTACGAGATGTGGACACAGACTGTCTGATGAGTAAATATACCATTAAAACAGCCTCCACACCTCGAGTCCGAGACACCTACATATACACAGAACATATTTTATTTGTTCCAAAATATTTGCTTGTTTTTGGTTTCTGCAATGATTGCAATTAACAATAAATCATGGAGCAGATTGGACATCAATAATAATAATAATAAATGATCAAGAACTGATTCATTAACTTTGATGAGTATCTAATAGATTTTAAGAAAACATTTCATGTCATGCAAGGAGAACCTGCATGCACTGCGTTTAGCGATTAGCATGTAAAATAAAAATTTCCCCCTTGGGGATTGATAAAGTGTCTCTATTCTATTCTAAATTTAAATCAGTGATTGACATCAAATTCCCGGGAGCTACTTATAGTAGAAATCTTACTGGCAACATAAGAAACCAGATGATGCAAGAAATGACAACGAGGGTAAATAACCTTTCACAGACAAACGGGAAGTTACTAAACACAGAACCACAACAGCTAATCCTGATTGCATCAGGCTTAGAAACATTGCTGCTAACTCTCTTTATCCACTGCGACCATCTGCTGCTGGATTATGGGTTGGGGTTTAAATTTGTTAGTTTATACTTACTTCCTTCTGAGACCTAGTGAATTTTGACACAACTGTAAACTGTAGAGATTTGTGGGGGAGGAGTTCCACCCCTTCTTGGCTCCATCGCGATCTCCGCGTACATCGGTATGTCGAGCTACACGAGACGAGAGGCGCGGATTCACAAACACTGACGATACTGTGATTACCCACATTTACTCAAACTCACCTCCTTCTCAGTGTTAGGATCTTCCATTTCCTCACGATGTTCTGAAAAACATGCAGATCAGAAGATCAGGTCAACGATCTATGGTGGTCAAAGAGTCAGCTAGATTATGATGAACCTGACCCTGAACCTGAACCCTACAGCCATTGTAACCGGTCTCTCTAAAGCCCCTTTGATACAGACATCAATCAACAGCACCGCAATGAGGATTGTTGGACCGCTGTGGTGGTATGACCTCTATGGAAGTGCAATTCTAGGCAACTTGAAAAGGGGGCTAATGCAACAATTAAACTTGGGTTAAATTTGACTTCACCTGTCAGGTGTGCCTGATTGGTTACACCAATCTTGTGTGCCCGTTCACTCCAAGCCTCACCTTTGAGTTTTCCGGCCCTCCTCCTGAAGAATATGAAAACAGTCACCGATAACATGATGATCACGATGCCCAGAGTCAGACTCACGAACAGCAGAACACCTGTGGTTTGATCTGAATGTTACTTTACAGATAGTTTTACATATCTGGTCCATGTGACACCTCAGGGTCCAGTCATACACATTCCTGTATTCGTATTATTGTATATACACTTTCAAACAATGAGATGTGGTTGGGTTTTGGAAATCTACCTGGACCTTTAGTGGTCCCTTCCAGTCCAGACTGGTCACTAGATCCAGGGGATGGAGGAGATGTGGGACTTCCTGAACTGGAGCTTGTTGCTGGGTCTGATGGGCTTGATGTTGGTAGTGCCCAGTCTGGTTTTGGAGTAACTGGAGCTGAAGAGAATGGCAAACGCAACAAAACATTTTTCATGCTATAAATGGAATCTTAGTTGAAAAATTAGAAGCTAAATATAATCTCACCATTTTCAACTCGTATTTCAAAATCCTGTTCTGAATCTGGTATGAAAGATCTATCTATCCCACATCTGTACCAGCCAGAGTCAGACTTCATCAGGTTCGTGATGCTCACATACAGGACTGGTGATAAAAAAGAGGGCTTATATTCAACACTGTATCGCTCATACTGAGCTGTGTGATTTGGCGTGTAGACCAGAGTGTCTTCTCCAACACACTCATTCCTACAGAAGAACCTGTTAGGTCCACCGAAAACGAAGGAGCATTTATGGGTCAAGTTTCCTCCCTCCTCTCCTACATGGATAACTCCTGGATCTCCAAGAACGGCAGGTCCCCCCCACAGCACTGTTGTAAAAAAGAAATATATAGTTAATAAAGCGCAGATCGTGCCCTAACACTGGAGTACCCATCAGGTGTGCACCAGCCACTGGGCTTTTTACCCGTTTAAGGTTTAACAAGAGGTTTAATCCAGGGCTTTCAGATCCCTGGATTATTGACTTCACCAGATCAAACTGTGAGACTCTCGGCTCCTTCAATCCCAAGGAAACTTCAGAGGAACCATCTACTAGATAGATCCAGCAGTCTTTACACCTGTACCAAGGTCAGACCACCAAGTAAACCACCACAACCACTGTAGATCTCTACTGGAGTACATTAGCAACACATTTGCTAGCGTTGTCCTCGACAGCTCAAATTAGTTAATTATTCCTTTGAGGGTTTAAATTGGCTTAAATTGGCTAACTTCAGCTATGAGCTCTGAAATAAGCTAATGTTAGCCAGTACGGCTGAAATTGGCTAGCTTTAATTAGCTAACTTTAGCTATGACAGTTGAAATTAATTTGGCTATATTCAACTATGAGAACTGCCTTCAGCTATCTTAACACTTGAAACACTTAAAATTAATCGTACCTTTACTGTGGAAAGTGAACTTTACCAGCTTTAGCTTTGACACTTGGATTTTGTTAAGACAAGCTGCAAAAGTTAAAATTGGTCAACTTTTCCTGTCCAAGCTGAACTAAGCTAATGTCAGGTTAGAGTCAGAGTTAAAATGAGCAGCGACTGAAATGAGTTAATTGTCGTAGTGGGAGCTGACATTAGCTATACTAATACCAAACGCTTTACCACCATTAGTCCATCAGAACCAAAGATTTCCTATTCATATACTCGCTCACCCTTCGCACCCCTGACGGATCGGGGGCCAATAAGTATCCTCCAATATAGATGATGATTTTCTTGATTATACACAGTAGTCTAGTTCAATGATATAGGTCCCGTTTGGACCTTGTTATGAAAGAAAAGGTTAATTAATGAAGAATAGTTCACGTTTAAGAAAACCATGCGCTAATTTAGTGCGGACAGGCATTAATTGGTGGAGCGCAGGGCTTATCTATGCTTAATTTGTCTCAACAGCAATGTACAGTGGTCTACCGCCTACGTATCTATGGAAAAAACATTGAGCTCTCTGATAATGTCACCCAGTGGCGCCATGTAAAGTGACAATAATAAAGGTCCACGGCAGCTCCCCTGATGAACCCAAAACAGCTGTCATGTTCCTCGGGCACATGATCTCCACTGCGGACATAGAACTTCCTCCCTTTCATGTATGTTTTGAGCCAGCTCAGGAAACTTTCAGGCAGAACAAACAACTTCTCAAGACGGCTGGTATCACGGACGATCGTACCTAAAGCAGGAATGCTGTAGGTACCATCTCGACACAGGAAGGGGAGAAGCAACTCTCAAAGAGGGTTTTTAAAAAGGTCAGTTAACGTGCAGGTGAATTTTTTCTGATGGTAACATCTTACAGTAAAAGTGTACTTACAGAGGAAGAGGAAGAAGACTTTCATCTTTAATGCTCGATGCTCTGACTCTCCTTCCTTCACTGACCGCGGAGGACGTTTCATTTCTATAAATGATGAAGCTCCTCCTCCCAAAAAAAAGTGTTTCAACAGTACCCTTCCTCCCTGAGCAAGTTCACACGTTGGTTTAATAAGGGCATCAGTACAAGGCTTGGGGGAAGCATTCAGGGCATCTGCAAGACTTTAGCACATCAGGAAGACAAACTAGTTCTTGCTGGGAATGAAAGTCAGACTCTTCCACAGCAATCTGCTCTCTGAGTGGCTCGTAATGGTGGATTGGTTGATTTGAACATTATCTTCCATAATGGATCCTTCAGACAATCTGCCGGATCTTTTGCCCCTAAAAGATCTTTAAACAGGAATACCAAGAGCCAGTGGCATCAGAGCTCCTTATGGCAGCTTTGAGATGAAGACGCAAACATAGCCGGCCTAAAATAACGTGACAAAAAGATGACATAACAAGAGAAGAGAAATGTGAAATTGATACAATAAGTATGGGAGATAAGAGATATACATAAGCTTGGACACAGGCAAAGGGAGATCATTATGGAAGCTAAATAACTCTCTACTATTGCACATCTGTAACTGGACTATTTTAATTCATATTATAAATGCCATTGGAGATCAGACTTTTTCCCTTTTTCTTTATATTTGCATGCACTTTATTCCTTTATTTTAATTTACATGTGTATTCTTTATTTCTTAATTTTGGATTGAGTCTATGTGTATGTGTATATGTAGGTGTATATGTGTATATATACATATTATGTATATATACACATATATATATCTTATATAAGATATATATATCTTGATCCAGTTGGTAATCAAACCACTTGTGTCCCCAACCTCCAGTGATGCTGGGTGGTCAACTGTAAACCTTGTGACTCCAGCCACCTTTGAAGATAACCATGACCTGAATGAATGAATGCACCCTGCATGTTTGGGGTCTTGATCGAAGGTGATGGGAAAATGGACCGTGAGATAGGCAGGTGGTTCGGGGCATCATCAGCAGTAATGTTGGTCTTGAATCCATCCTAGTGTCAGTCCATCTACGTTCCAACCCTCACCTAAGATCATGAGGTCTGAGCAGTGACCGACGGAAAGAGGTCTCAGATACAAGCAGCTGAAATCCCCTCTCTTCGTAGGGGGTCTGGACCTCAGAAATAAACTGAAAAGAGCTCGAAGTGGAGCAGCTGCTTCTTTGCATCCAAAATCACCAGTTCTGGTGGTCCCTGCGTCTGATTAGGATGCCTCCCTTTGGAGATTCTCCAGGTCAGCCAACATTGAGGACACTCCTGGGTAGACCCAGAACTTACTGGACAAACTGTATATCTCATATAGCCTGCACTGTAAAAAATAAAAAATAATTACGATTACAATATATAACAATCAAAGAAAACAACTATGTAATGTCAACTTCCTTATGGTTTGCAACAGTTGCTGCTTTTTGGTCATACTTTTATAGAATTATTATTATGTTTTTTGTTGATGCTTTTATCTGCTTTTACCTTTTAGCACTTTGAGATTTGATCATAATGTAAACTGCGTTATAAATGAAATGTATTATTATAATTATTATGTACCAGCTAAATCTTACATTTAGACAAATTATACTTTTACATGATTTGCTTTTGACATTACATTATTTTTCTACTCAAACGCTCTGTAAGTATTTTCTTCTGTAGTTGGATATCAGACGGATATTTTTGGTGTTTTGCATTTTCAGCCTTAAATGTCACTTTTAGTAGATGGGTTTCTCATCGTTTTGGTTTATAAAAATATCCTCCCTACATCTTCCTGTGTTAGAGCAATGAGGAAGTGAAAGAAGCACCTGATGTCTTCAGACCAAACGCCGCTGACGGAGCCTCTGATCTCTACACAAGCCATATGGCTTCCTTTAAAATGAAAGGTTTCTTAGTTGTTGCTTTGTTTGTTTGTTTGTTTTGTTTAGTCCATTACATAAACGGGGAGTCCTGTTCAGATCTCACGTTAAGGAAAGCTAATGGCTACTACAAGCTAACTGCCACTAGGTGTAAACTGCCACTGGCTTCCAAATGCTACAATCCGCTAACTCCTACTGCTTACTTCTACTGCTAATGGCTAAAAGCTACTAATTGCTACTAGCTTCTAACTGCTACAAGTTGTTAACCACTACTGATAACTGCTCCTAGCTTCTAACAGGTACTAGCTGCTAACTTCTACTAGCATCTTCTAGCTAAACGCTTTTAACTGCTACTAGCTTCTAATCGCTACAATCGGCTAACTGCCATTGCTAGCAGCTACTAGCTCCTAATGACCGGACAGAGTTTGCAAGATAGGATTGTTTTTTGTTTTTTAAAGCTACAGCTGGAAACAGAGAGGTGAGGTGACATTGAGCAGATTCCTGATCCATCAGACGAGATGGAAATAAAACATTTAAATACAATAAAGATTAACATTAAGTCTTAAACTCAACAGTGGACCAGCGGGGAGCAGTGAAGATGAGTGGCTTTTTTATTTATGGAATTAGGTTCCAAACTTTTTCAGTATTGGTCACCTTTCTTCTGATTATCAGAAATTTTTTCTGAGAAAATATCGAAAAGCCCACTTTGGTGCTTTCCTGTCAGTCTTTGGTATAAGTGTATCGTGCAAACTTTTGATAATCTTTTCCAGAAATTATTTTGCACTCTCATCACAAAACCTGTCTTTCATCACATCGCTGCGTCTGCATCTGCTTCTCTCTACACTTCCTGTTCAATCCCATTCTGTTCATCAGCATCACTGACCATCCTTCCAGCAGCAATGGCTGATGGGAAATCTGGGCTGGTTGGGGCAGCAGCGCTCGTCCGACCTGAGGGAAGCAGTGTCATAGTCCACTGCCACATCTCCCTCTCTGGAAGAAAGAAGTTCCTGTGTAGGGGCGCCTGCAGCGATGAAGACATTCTCCTCCAGACAGAAGGTGTGGGCGCTCAGAGAGGAAGATACAGCATCTTCTACCAGCCCGGAACCTTCCTATGGTCCCCTGTAGTTCTGTAAGTGAGAATCACGCAGCTCAGCAGGGCGGACTCAGGGAGGTACAGGTGTGGTCTTGAACGACCTTTCTTTCCTGATTCACACCTGGAGTTTGACCCCATAGACACAGGTGAGTTTCTACTGAGCAAAAAGTTACCTGAAGGTTCTTTCCACGGAGAGCAGCTTCAGACCCAAACTCTGTTTTCACCCTAGTGACCCACCAGGTCAGCCATCAGCAAGAACATGGAGACAGAGGAGAGGAAAGACCTGAGCAGATCCACACTCAAAGTGGGTGACTCAGAGAAACTCAGAATTTATACTTTGTGCTGCAGGTTTGAACACCAGGAGGCGCTCAGAGGACAGGAACATGGAGGTGACCTTCCTCACCGCTCTGGTGGTGATTAGCGAGTGATGATGGACCTTATGTATATATTTTGCATAGTGTGGACCCATCCTTTCTTGTTTTACAGTGCACCACCTATGAGAAGTGTTTCACACGTGAAGACTACGCCTCCCTCGCTGTGGCGACCAGCAACGATCAGGACAGCATCTACTACGACCTCTGACCTTTACTTTTACTTGAAACGAATTGTTCTCATAGCTCTTGCGTCTTCCCTCGTGTTTGTTGAGAAATGCTTTTCTATTTGGAAGCATTATTGTTTGAATTTGACTTCCGTGTTTAGTGTTTGGTGTCATCTCATCCACCCATTGGGTGGCAGCGTCCCGGGGTTGGATGAAATCCGCCCTGAGGGTCTTAAAGCTTTGCATGTTGTAGGAGTGTCACGGCCGACACGCCTCTGCAGCATTGCATGGACATCGAGGGCAGTACCTCTGGAGTGGCAGACTGGGTTGGTGGTTCCCCTTTTCAAGAAGGGGGACGGAGGGTGTCCGGTTCGGCGGCCTTAGGATCCGGTCTCTGCTTTTTGCGGATGATGTGGTCCTAATGGCCCATTCGAACTCTGACCTCCAGCTCGCACTGGGACGGTTTGCAGCCGAGTTTGAAGCGTCCGGAAGAGAATCAGCACCTCTAAGTCTGAGGCCATGGTTCTCAGCCGGAAAAAGGTAGAGTGCTCACTCCGGGTCGGGGAGGAGTAATAATAAATAATAATAATACATTTAATTTATAACGCACTGTACATTTGGATCAAATCTCAAAGTGCTACAAAGTAAAAGCAGATAAAAGCATCAATAAAAAATAAAATAATAACTATATAAAAACATGACCTAGGCATGACATAGGTTCTGCTAAAAAGGAAGTTTTAAGTCCTTTTTTAAATGTGTCAGTCGTCTGTGGAGCCCTGAGATGGTCAGGGAGGGCATTCCACAGACGACGGGCCGCAGAACAGAAGGCCCGATCACCCATGGTGCTGAGCTTAGTCCGGGGAAGGAGGAGGCGGTATGAGTGGGTAGAACGGAGGGATCGTGTTGAGGTCAGTGGGGTGAGTAGTTCTTTCAGGTAGGGGGGTGCGTTGCCATGGATGCACTGGTGAGTGAGGAGAGAGATCTTATAATCAATCCTGGTAAGGATTGAAGAGGAATTCAAGAGCGAGGGGAAAAGGGAGCGGGAGATGGACAAACGGATGGGTGCGACATCTGCAGTTATACGGAAGCTATATCGATCCGTTGTGGTGAAGAGAAAGCTGAGCCGACGGCAAAACTCTCGATTTTCCGGTCCATCTACGTTCCGACCCTCACCTATGGTCATGAACTGTGGGTCATGACCGAAAGAATGAGATCGCGGATACAAGCGGCCAAAATGAGTTTTCGCCGCAGGGTGGCTGGGCTCAGCCTTAGAGGTAGGGTGAGGAGATCAGACATCTGGGAGAGAATCAAAGTTATAATGACATTATAAGTTACATGAGTAAATTATAATGTTATATAATGCAAACTCATAAGTGGGCCTTGATTTCCCATGATCCTTTGAAATTAGCCCCACGTCTGACGGTTTGGTCCGTGGTGGAGTTCTGTTGTTTCTGTGTCACTGAGTTCGGCCTCTGCTGAGTGGACTCATTCTGAAACCGAACCCGAAACCTGAACTGGAACAGTCCAGAGAGATAGAGAGAGAAAGAGAGAGAGAGAAAGTATATGCACTGCTATATATATGTATGTATGTATGTGTGTATGTATGTGTGTGTGTGTGTGTGTGTGTGTGTGTGTGTGTGTGTGTGTGTGTGTGTGTGTGTGTGTGTGTGTGTATATATATATACACACAGGATTGTACAGTGCTCAAATAAATACACACATGCGCACATAAATACATTTCTCCCAAAATAAATATATTTACACACGTACTGCAACAAAAAATCAAAGGAACATTTAAATCACTGATTGGATCTCGCTGAACAAAACACACCAGTTGAGGGTCTTTATACATATACATTGTATGACTCATTGGGAACGAACTTAACGTAAGAACAGTCCATGGAAACAAAAATCATGAACCCATTTCATTTGGGTCTGATTCATTTAAATCAGACTCAAAATGAAAGAGAAGCGCCGAAAAGACCCCTCTGTAAACGAGAAGGCTGACACAGCCGGTGTGGATTTCACGAGGGCCACAAGCGCTTTCACTTTCTCTTACAGTCTGCTACTTAACGACCTCCTGATCTCCTCCTTCAGACTGAACTTCAGCAGCCAACATCTCCACACCGAACGGGTGAGAAATCCAGGACAAGAGATTTATTGGACATTGAAACGTCTGTCTGAAATGCAGGCTTGGTGTCAGGATTGTTCGTTTTGAACATTTATCCTAAATGATGCAGCGTGCAATTTTACTTGATTTCAGCTTTTTTTGTTCAGTCTGACGTCTCAAATGTCAAGATGGGATTGATTCTGATGTTCCCTGTTTGTCTTTCAGAAGGAAACACCTGAATCCTGAAGATGTCAGGTAGGAGAATGAATGAAAGAATAAATAGAAAAATCACTTCTTTTTATTTTTTTGACTGATGAATTAGCAGCGGCAGTAACTTCAGGCTTTAACCTTTAACCCTAAAGTCCTCCTGCACCTCCTTCTAGCCTTCCTAAACATCGTCCTAAACCATCTATGCCTCGATAGTAAAAGGCACGATCTCCATCATGGAACTAAAACATGTCCTCTCTGTTTGCAGCTGAGTCGATGAAAGCCATTCTGAAGCCCCTTTCTCTGGTTCCTGGGATGCAGGAGCGGATCGACAAACTGGACCAAACCGGTAAAAACCTCTGCTGCTTTTAAGGGTTAAAAGGATTTTAAAAAGCATTAATTGATGAGCAAATAACAGATTTTGTTTTGTTTCTCTTTCAAACCCAGATGGCGAGGGTGAGTCATATATTTACACTTGACCTCTGACCTCTGATCTGCCTGTGAAAGATTTTCATGGATAAATCAGAAAATAACATTTTAATATCTCTTTTTCAGACCTAGAAGTTAAAGGTGAGTACATCAGTGTGTGTGTGTGTGTGTGTGTGTGCGTGTGCGTTTGTGTGTGTGTGAAACCATGAGGTGGATGGATAAAATTGTAGTAAAGTGAAAAATAAAATTAATAAATCATTAATGATAGTGAAAAAATAACTAGAATAGAATCGAGTTTATACAATATATATATATATTATATATTAAATATATATTTTATATATATATAATATATATATATATTATATATATATATAAATAATATATATTATATATATAATATATATATTATACATTTATATATTATATATATATTATATATTATATATAAAAAATAATATATATTATATATATATATTTATATGTATAATATATAATATATATATTATATATTATATAGATAATATATAATATATATATATATATTATTTATATATATATATATATATATACATATTATTTTACATATATATATAAAATAATATAATTTTAAACAGCATAACATAATACGAAATAATGACATGAAATAAAAAATTACTAAATAACACAGCATAACTTTGCATAACAAAACACAGCGTATTGTAACGTCACATGACTTAACGTGACGTGACTTGATGTGACATAACGCTATAGAACACAACGCAGTTAGCACACCTAACTGTAAGAATTCAGAAGAATTCAGAATGATCAACCTCATAATATACAAATAACAGGAGAAATGCAAAATTATTGCCACTTTACTAATTTTCAGGTGTGTCGGCCACCTCCGGTGACCTTTGAACTTTACTATAAAATAATCTGAGCAGAACTTAAAATGCGTTTCTGATGTCTCTCTCTGGTCGATGGTGAATTTCCCAACTAGTAACTGTTGTTGCGTGTCTGTTTGCAGGGGCTAAGACAATTTTGGCCGTCATACCCGGGATGGGGGAGATAGTTGACAACTACGACCGGCCCGGTAGAACTTTCAACACTGATACCCATGCAGGTGCTGAATGGAGCCTTTTTGCTGTGGAGGCCAAAGCTCTCCACTCTTCTTCCGGAGCCTCCGAGGAGAATTTCAGCGCCGGAGCCTTTACCAGAGCCGACGTGGGCTTGGTTTCAGCCACCGCTGGTCCTATCAAAGCTACACTGGGTCTGTCTACAGACACCGGCGTCGGCATCAGTCCGACACAAGTGGAGGCTAAAATTCTTGGCACGGGAGTCTCCCTTGGGCGTAAAATGGGCATCTCTGTGCTCGGGACAGGGTTTGAGTTTAAGTTATGGTGAGATGGGACTTTTAGCCTGAGCCCAGAATGAAACTCAGCCTTTGTTTCCGGCTTCATCTCTACCTGCCTGCGCAGAAGTAAGAATCAATCATTCACATACGCTCAATATCAGAGTTCAGCGCTGGTCAATGCTCACTTTATTCACACGCTGCTGAAATCAGACTTCCAAAAACGCTCCTGTAATGTTTTACTTGTTGTTTTCTGTGCTTTCATCAAATACGCTGTAAAACGTTCAGCGGATATCTTTGTGTCTGGTATTTCCTTGAATGAATGGGATATTACACTCATAAATATGGGGGGGGGGGTTGCATAACTCCCACGTATACAGGAAGGAGGCTTTTGATTCAGTTCCATGAAGTCTGATAGAATCTTGACCTCTGTTCATTGCAGACATCATTTACCATCATGAATCATAAGAAGCCATTTCATAAAATTCTCCCGACTATCTTTCAAACAAGCCTCAATAAAAATGTTGCAATAGCGAATAGAAGCTGAGGTCCGTGTCACGCACTCATGACCAGGTGAATCACTTTGACAGTTGGAACGAGAAATATAATAAAATGGGATTTAATAAGGTCGTCGTCCTTCATACACCTGAAATTCATAAATCCCGTGAAGCCCTTCTAGTTCTGGAAAACAAAACTGCTGAGTGGACCCATTTTCACCGGAGGCGGAGATTAGAGCCACAGAAGCTCCAAAAGGAGACCATATGACGCTGCTATGTTTGTACGGTCGCCCAGAACCAACAAAGTTAGACAACAACTGTGAATAAAACTGACTTGAGGGTTTTCACGGCTTGTTCTGTGGTTTCTGGTTCTGCTGAGTGGAGTCATGCTGAAAGTCAAACCTGAACCAAAAGAGTTAACTTTGGACCTCAGCCTGTTTGTGTGGGATCGCTCCAGGTTCTGGAGCTTCTAATACTAATACGTAACTAATATACGAGACATTAAGGTAAACTACCATAAAAAACATTTAGCAATGGCATCCTTTAGTTTTGACAGTACCGAGACGCTAAAAATATGGTATATATTTGTGAAATAATGTTGATTTTATGGTTTTTAAAAGAAGTCAAAATTTATTATACTCTACTTTATATGTTATTTTTTCTTGGTAGTTTATCGTAATGTCCTAAACATCATCATCATAGTTTTAAGGCAAAAGTCTGACAAGCAGAGCTGCCGGTATTTAAACATAAATTATGAAGAGGGTTTTTTTCTGGAAGTGGTGAACTAGGACATGCAGTTGAGTGGGAGATGTAGGGGGACAGGTACAGATGGAGAGGGCTGATCTACCTACAACGATGGCATCATGAACAAAGCTAAGCTCACCTCTACAGTTGAACTGTTAGCTCCGCCCATCAACCAGTAACACAGAATTTCACCTATTTTTCATCAACTCATCTTCACTGGGAGACGGGCTCAACCTCCAGGTGGTAGATTTAAGGTGAGCAGGTCCCTCTTCATTTCCAGCCATGTGTCCGGGCTGGGAAGAAGAGGCCAAAGGTTACCGCTGTGGAGGTGCTCAGTGACTTCGACCGATGTGGAACGTAGTTTGTACTCTAATGTAGTCTAATCAGGGGTCAGCAGGACCCAGTTGAGGACAATCACTAGGGAAGGACATGGAGTTTGAAGGAGGGGAGAAACAATGACAGGAAAAAGATGTTTAAAAACCCTCAAGACGGCATCCTGGTAGTAACTTCCTCCTATTCACTTCTCCGTCTTGTGTGCTTTGAAAGAGACGGTCATGGTGGGGGGCCTGGTGGACTTTCTGCCCTCCTTCCTAAATTGAGGATGAGGCCCTTTAATCACTTTCATGCCATGCTGACTGACAACATTCCACGGGTGGAGCATGTCTAGACCCACTCTGTCCATCACTTCCCCAGTTCAGGTCTGCAGACACAACAACCTGGACTGAGACCTCAATCTGTGACGGTCCACTATTAGCCAACAGGAAGGGGCTGGTTATCCATTATGGAGGACAACTTACCCTGACAGGCTGGACTTTTTACCGCTGTATTTGGTCATTGACCAAATAATCTGGGCAGAACTTTAAGACAGACCAATGATCCAGACCAGGCAGGTTGGGTTGAACATCAGGACTGAACAGAGATACTGACCAGATCATCCAGGCTGAACCTCAGGAGCAGACCGGAGTTCATCCTAGATAATCAGAGCCAAACATCTGGACCGAGAAACGATCCAGACCAGCCAATACGGGTCCCACATCAGGGCATATCAAATTTCAGATCCCATGTTAGGGAGGGTGGGTTGTGTTTCGTACTTCAGACTAACAACTACACTTTTCAAACAAAAACCTGAAAATAGATTTTACTGATCAAAGAGGTTCATTTTTTTTTACAGGTTACATGTTGACATCATTCAATCAGTTAAAGATGCAAAGTCTCCTTCACACAGGCTCAGGTGTCGCTGTGGGAGCGGTCCTCATCAGGCCATGTATTGATAGATCTATGAGTCATGTGACCTCAGCGTGACCAGTGTTCCACAGCTTGAACCCACTGCCCACACTTCGAACCTACTGGCAGGTGTTTCCGTGACAACAGTCTTGTCCAACAGCCAATCAGCTGTCACTTTGGTTGCAGTTGAAAATCTTAGCAAGCAGCGACACATTTGATTGGCTCTTCTGCTGAATGACACGGGCCTTGTCCAGGTGCTTCTGGGTAACGAAGTTCTTCTTCTTCTTCTTCATCTGGATCTCGTCCTCCGTCTGTCGCTGGGTGAAGTCCCACGTCTTCACCTCCACCTGATGAAGAGATATGCAAGTGTCAAGGTGTTTCCGTGCTGAAGCTGCAGGTCAACTCAGGTTAGTCACTGTATCACTCACCTGTTGGCCGTCTCTCTGCCTCTTCCTCTTTCTGTCCAGGTGAGCACTCCGGTCCACATTGTTCAGGTAAAAGTTGGTCTCCTTCTTGGCCTGAGACACTTCAGTCCTGAGTCTCTGCTGCAGGACCGTCTGTTCGTACGCCAGCCGCTCATTAAGGTGAGTCCACTGGAACTTGTGCAGGTACTACAGACAAACAGGTGAGAGACAGACAGGTGAGTCCACTGGAACTTGTGCAGGTACTACAGACAAACAGGTGAGAGACAGGTGAGTCAATCGGAACCTGTGCAGGTATTACAGTTACACAGGTGAGTCCACTAGAACCTGTTCAGGTAATACAGTTAAACAGGTGAGTCCACTAGAACCTCTTCAGGTAATAAAGTTACACAGGTGAGTCCACTAGAACCTGTGCAGGTAATACAGTTACACAGGTGAGTCCAATAGAACCTGTGCAGGTAATACAGTTACACAGGTGAGTCCACTAGAACCTGTGCAGGTACTACAGACGGACAGGTGAGAGACCGGCGAGTTCATGACTGTGATGTCAAGGCTATGATGTCGAGGCCGTGATGTCACCTTGATCGACCAGAGGTCGGAGAAGAAGCGATGGCGTTTCCTGGTTCCCATCGGTGTGTTGTGGAGCGAGGCAGCGACTCGCTTCGCCACTCGTTTATCTCGGAACTCCACCCACCCTTCAGTGAAGTCACATCTTCTCGACCCCGCCTTCTTCTTCA
The DNA here is from genome assembly GCA_037951165.1 of Lophius americanus. Classification (NCBI taxonomy): domain Eukaryota; kingdom Metazoa; phylum Chordata; class Actinopteri; order Lophiiformes; family Lophiidae; genus Lophius; species Lophius americanus. The sequence goes on from JBBDHG010000094.1 coordinate 1,390,591, forward strand.
TCCTCCTCACCTGACGATCTGAGGCCAAACCAGGACAGAAGGAGATGAGGACAAATGAAGATAGAGAAGAAAAAGTGAAAACACTCCAACTCCCAGGATACATTTCAGTAAAACGCTCCTTCACGCCACCAACTGAGCACTATTGTAATTTGGAGAGAGGTGTAACTCATTCAACGTGAAGGTCAGAGGACCCACAGATAGGTTCCTACCAGTAGGTTCTAGATGTGGTTTTTAGCTTAAGAGAGTTCTCACCTGAAGGTTTAGACATTCAATGATTCATAATCCATAACCGCTTATCCTGCTCAGGGTTTCAGGGGCTGAAGCCTATCCCAGCTGACATTTGGCGAGAGGCAAGGAACTCCCTTGCCAGTTCATCTCAGGGCCGACATAAAGACAAACGCTCACAATCACTCCTACGGGCAATTTAGAGTCACCAATGCATCTAAAGTGTAGGATTTCTGGACTGTGGGGAGAAGCTGGTGAACCTGGAGAGGACCCAGGCAGACACGGGGAAAATGGCCGGTGGCGTGGGATTTGAACCCATTACCTTCTTGCTGTGAGGCAGCGGTGCTACTGACTGCGCCACAGTGCCGTCTCGTACATGCATGTCCCTGCCTCAGAGTTTATTCGAGAAGTGACCAACCAAAAAGTTCCTAAAGGATGCTCCAAGCTGAAGGTTCCTACATGAGGGTTGATGGGACCTAGCTGAAGGTTTTCTTGCAGAGAGTTCCTACCTGTAGGTTGCTGCCTGAAGGTTCCTGCCAGAACGTTCCTATTTCAAAGAACTTACATGAAGGTTACTCCCTTAAGTTTCCGACATGAAGGTCCCTGCCTGAAGGTTCCTGTGTGAGGCTTTGAGTTCCTAGCTAAAGGTTCCTTCTTGGAGGTTCTTACGTGACGCTTCCTTGCTGAGGGTTCCAACTTGAAGATCCATACATGCATATGCGTGAGGGTAGGTACCGGGTTCAAATCCACCTCTGCTGGCCTTTCTGTTCACAGTTTTCATGTTCTCCACATGGGTGAATTGACGACTCAAAATTGCAAATTGTAGGGGTGAATGTGAGAGTGACCGTCTGTCTCTATGTGTCAGCCCTGTGGTGAACTGGAGACTGATTTTGGGTGTACTCTCACCCAATGTCAGCTGGGATAGGCTCTAGCCCCCGCGACCCTGAACAGGGTAAGCAGTAACAGATAATGGATGAGTGCATGAATGCCTGAGGATTCCTGTCTGGATTATCCTAACTAAATAGGTTCCTCACTTGAGTTTCCAACACAAAGATCTTTGCCTGAAGGTTACTTCATGAAGGTTGAAGGTCCTGAACTAACCGTTCCTGCTTGAAGGAAAATTAGTTCTCCCTTAAGGTAGAGCACACACACACACAAGCAGACAGGGCCGTCACAGTTTCTACAAGAGAGTTCCTGCCTGCATGTTCCCAGCTGAAGGTTCCTGTTCCTAAATGAAAGTCGAAGGTCCCGTCTAAAGGTTCCAACATGACTGTTCGAGTCAAAGAGCCCCTTGCTGACGATCCCCACCTGAAGGTTCTTCTTTTCTACTGCTCTTATTGTACCACCTTAAATCTGACCTCTGATCTGTTTCAGTCTCACCATCTTTAACCAGTGATGTAACTGCTACCGACAGTTAAAGTCAGTCGTGTGCATTGGGGGTTGTCCTGACGTTACATCAATGACCACAACCGATTAAACATCTCAAGGTTTGACTTAATGACATCATCAGGGCAGCTCAGGTACAGAATCAGTCACCGTGATGAATGTTACCATGACATCATGATCTACACATCTACTGCATCTGTGGTAGACCTCTGAGGTGTGACTGACCTTCTGGCTGCAAGAAGATCCGTCCAATCTCTCCGTAGACTGACAGCAGGTTCCTCAGGTTTTTCGGACGGAGCCTCGGAGGAATGTGACCCAGGTACACAATACCTGGAACACACTTCCTGTCTTGACAGGAAGTCACTCCATCTCTTTTCTGTTTGTTTGTTTTATTCATTCCTGAAGCATCTTGATCATCGCCATCTTCATTATTGTCTCCTTCATCATCACTTCCTTCCTCTGGAGCCGCTCTCTCCTCCTCTTCCTCCTCACCCTCTTCCTTTTCTTGCTCTTCATCCTCGTCCTCTTCTTCTGTCTGGGTTATAGTTTTCCTCTTCTCGTCTTCTTCTCTTCCCTCCATCTCTCTGATCACTGTGATCAATAGAAAACGCAGAATCAGAAATTCATGTTATGCTTTGGATCTTCACTGATTTGAGCAGCAGAGTAGTTTGGAAGACCTAAAATGTTTCAGAAACAGATACTTAACCAACAGTTAAAGTGTACCGAGCTCTGCAGAAAACATATCCAGAATACATTTGTGGAACTAGGATCGGAAGAGACAAGATCTTCATTTAAAATGGAGTGAATGTTGAGGCAATAAAACAGTCAACGAGAACTTTTGATCCAATATAAAATAATGTACAAAACATATAATACAAGAGATGGGGTGGGAAAATATGAAGAAAACATCACTCAAAGTGTTGAAATGTGGGATTGCAGATTAACGAGATGGAACACTGGCGGTCAGACATTTCGAGAATGAAAAGAAAGTTTTAATTCATTAACTTGTTTTTTCAAAGATGTGTTACACCACACTGAGAGACACGCACGAACCTGGATTATAATTTTCTCCTCATTTATTCTAATATGACTCCTAATGAATCACTTGAAAACTATGAACACTCCATCAATAGCACCATGGAACAAAGAAATGTATTTCTATTTTTCTACTGAAATGACCATCGTCAGTGACCCAAAACAAATTGGTTCAATAAGAATGAACAAATGGGAGCAAGATTTGCTAGCTTTGAGCTCATTTATAAAAGTAGAAGAGCAAAAGATTGTTTTCTTAATTGTTTTTTTTTCTTTAAAATATGCAATACCTGGAAATTGAGACACATATTTTAGGGATTTGATGGAAAGATGCAGATTTGTCTGTGAGGTTTGTCTTCATTTGTTATTGTTTGGTCTGTTTGTTTTGATCGACGTTTTGTTAAATTGGTGAGACTGCAACTGCATTTAAATATATATACTGAAATACGTGAATACATTCTTACAAAGAAACAAAAAGTACAGTCAAAAGACACACTTCAAAACAGTTTCAGGTCTCCCTCAGAAGCGTTATCAAGTATGTGGACATCAAACTGTGATGAAAGCTGGCATTATCTTTTTCTAACTTTAGCGACACCCGAGACTCGCTGCTTGTCGATCAGTAATTTGATTACTTCTATGTCTGGAATGGTACTTTATTGATTAGTTAATAAACATAATAAAACGCTTTTCTTTTGGTAAATGAAGAAATATAAGAGACTCACCATCAAACTGCTGTATGCGCTCACGTGTGTCGCTTCTTGATGACGAAACAAAAACCCGTCATGCACTTCCGTGTTCTGGTAGTACCGTCAAAATAAGAGTTAACAGAAAAGTCACAGACATTTATTTTAGTGTCGACACGTTGTTAGGTAATTCTTTATTATTTTACGGATTTTATAGTTAGCTTAATAAAACTTCCATAATATATTATCAGAAGTTACTGCTCCAATGCATGCCCAAATAATCCACTACAGCGTACTGTAATTATTTTATCTCAAAACTATTTTTATTACTTTTACTATTATTATTTTTTTATTTGTAACTACAATAGTGATGTTTCTCCTTTGGTCTGTACAGTTTGTCAGTTTTCATTTCTGTGTTTGGTCTTTATGGCTATGGTAGGGGTTTCTTTTGTAGTTGTTGCTGTTCGTTTCGTTATATTTTATGTTCAACGTGCCTTAAAAAGAACCCCTTGGGACAAATAAAGGTTCTTAAATTAACGGAATATCTTGCTGGCATCTGTAATTTTCCTTTCTCAATTGATTTCTATGTATTACAAGAAACAATGGCATTTATTGGTCATTATTGTTAAGAAGTTATTTTAGAGGTAAATTCAGCAAAGAATTTTTGATATGTGTGACAAAACATAAAGAGGGTCATTATTAAATAAAAATAAATATGCAAATGACTTTAAGGCTGTTAAGGGACTTTTATAAATTTTTTCCTATGAAACTTTAAAAAAAATTCGATTATCATAAAAAGATATATCATCATAGTCCAACCACTCTTACTTTGAAAAAACAAACCGGAAGTATCCTTGTTTTGTTCTTACGTAGCTCTCCAGTGAAGGTATGCTGGGATACATGTCATGGCGGGATATTTAGAAAGTAGGAACCAACAGTGAAGATGCAAAGACCAATATCCAGTCTGGGTCTGAGTCCTGGTGTGACCGTTAAATTGGTCGGCGCTGGTTTCGGGTCCGTCGCTGACCTGCTGGACTTGGACCCGCCACGGCTCCGTGGAGGTAACGCAACTGCAGTTACGTTTACGGCAGTAGCGTCGCACCCGTGTAAGCGGGTTATATAACACTGGATCTGGTCTGACTGGTTCCAGAAGATTACTGGACCAGGCATGAATGGTTCCAATGGAGGAACTGAATTAAGTCTGACTGGTTATACAAGAGTTACTGGGCCAGGGCTGACTTATCCTAGTAGAGGTACTAGATCAGGTCTGGGTGATTCCATTGGAGGTTCTGTATTAGGATTGACCGTTTTCAGTGTAGTTACTGGATCAGGTCTAAATTGTTCTGTGAGAGTTATTGGATCATATTGGACTGGTAAGAGAAGAGTTACCAAATCAGGTCTGACTGGATCCTGCGATGTTACTTGATCAGGTCTGACTGGTTCCCTGGGAGGTACAGGATAAGCTTGACTGGTACTAGAAGAGTTACTGGTACCGGTCTGACCGGATCAGATATGACTGGTTCTATAAGAGTTACTGGATCACGTCTGACCGGTTCTATAAGAGTTGATGGATCAGGACCGACTACATTAGGTCAGACTAGATCCAGTGGACATACTGGATCAGGGCATAATGGTTCTGCTGCAGTTTGTGCGCCAGATCTAACTGGTTCTGGTGGAGTTTCTGGATCAGGTCCAACTGGTTCTAGAAGAATTACTGAATCAGGTCATGTTCTTTCCAGAGGCCGGTCTGACCTCTCAGGAGGCCGAGGAGGTGCTGCAGACCATGTCAAGGGTCGGAGTCGGAGCCCCGCCATCTCTGACTGCTCTGGAGATCCTTCAGAAGGAGGAGGAGGAGGAGCAGAAGATTGTGACGTTCTCCTCACAACTGGACGCCGCTCTGCACGGGGGACTTCCGATCGGCAAAATGACTGAAGTGTGTGGAGCGCCAGGAGTCGGGAAAACACAGCTGAGGTCAGATATACACCGTGTGATGTCACAAGACTCCACATCACCTGTCAATCATTGCGATTGTAGACACACCCGTCAATCCTGAACCACTGCAGCTTTTACTAGACACACTCGTTGCCATGGAGACAGTACACTGTATCCTTCAGTTCCATTCCATTCAACTCAAACAACTTTATTTATCCCTCCAGGGGCAATTCATTGTGAGCAGCTCACAAATACACAAATCACAGTCGAGCCAAAAACACCATATGAATCAATACACAAGGAGTTAAAAAAGGAAACGATACAAAAAAAGATAAATAGTGTGCAAAAACTATGTTTGTTTGAATAAAGGTCTTAATGCAGAGGGGATGAATGATCTTGCATACCGGTTGGACCTGCAGACAGGTAGAGAGTACCGACGCTCTGATGTCAGCAGAGAGAGTTCTGAGACATGTTCAGAAGAAGCCAGAGTACACATTGCTCTCCGAATGATTTGTTGGTTATTTATCTACAACTTTTCATAGATAAAAAAAAAAAGTAACAAAGTGCTTAACATGATTAAAAAAACACTATCACAAATTTTACAAAATACAGTATGGAAACTCTGGGAGCAGTGAAAACTACATAATAGCAAATTTAAAAAAAGAATACGATAAAACATGAAATTAAATCCCACAGAGCAGTTTACTTTTACTGCCGACAAATTAATTAATTGATAAATGGATTTAGTCAAAAGCCCGATTAAAAGGATGCGTTTTGAGTTTGCTTTTGAAAACATCAAACTTTCTGCGGCTCTCAGATCCTCGGGGAGGCTGGTCCGCAGACGTGGACCTGAGTAAGAGTAAAAGAGCCTTTGTTCGGACTTTGAGAATAATTAAAAGGCCACTACCAGAAGACCCGAGGGTTCTAGAAGGTTTCTAGGACCAAAGCAAATCTGATTAATAGGAAGGACCGTGGCCTTTTCCCGAGATTTTTAAACCAATAAAAGGATTTTAAAATAAATCTGAAGCAGACGGCTGTCCAGTGCAGGGATTTTAAAGTTTAGGTCTCTGTCTTGGTGAGAGAGAATCGGCGGCACCCCGACGATGTGCTTCAGATGATGGAATGAATAGTGCCAGCGCTTTCTGTTTCACCTACAGTTTAATTTTATGTTAATAATATAATCACTAACCATCTGATTACGTCATCGTCTCAGCCTACAGCTTGCGGTGGACGTCCAAGTGCCTCCTTGTTTTGGGGGGGTCGGAGGTCAGGTAGTCTACATCGACACTGAGGGCAGCTTCGTGCTTCAGAGAGTCCTCGACATTGCCAGAGCTGCTGTTCGACATTGCTCCTTATTGGTGGAGGACGATGAGCAGCACGTTGCTATGGAGACGTTCACTATAGAGACCATCCTGGCCAATATGTTTCTGGTAATATGAACTGGTCGTAAGGATAACATGCAACACAGCTCAAAGGCTCCTGATGGTCATCCATCTCATCTGTCCCAGGTCTGTTGCCATGACTACGTGGAGCTGCTGGCCGAGCTCCAACTGCTGCCTGACTTCCTGTCCACCCACCCGAGGGTCCGACTCCTGGTGATCGACAACCTGGCGTCTCCATTTCGTTTACTCTTTGATGAGCTTTCGCTTAGGACCCGCCTCCTGAACAGCCTCTCCCAGCAGCTCATTGCCATGGCAACCAGAAACAACATTGCTGTGGTGGTGAACAATCAGATGACAACAAGGCTGCGAGGTGGCCAATCACATCTAGTCCCTGCCCTTGGGGAGAGCTGGGGCCACGCCCCCACCATCAGGCTCCTCCTACAATGGGAGGGGTCACATCGAATGGCAGTCATCTTTAAATCTCCCAGTCATATGGAGACCAAAATCCAATATCAGATCACCTCTGAGGGCTTCAGAGACGCCGACCAAACAGGGCAGCCAGAAAAAAAAAGGCCTCGGACACTGGGGGAGCAATCGGATTGCAGCCCGAGCAACAACTGATTGTTCAGCCAATCAGACGCTGAGCTGATCTGACGGATTCTATTTGATGTTGTTCAGTTTGTTTCCTGCAGATGGAGGCAGAGACACCTCATTCATCCGCCTGTCTGCCAGTCAGAGGCTGATGTAAATCTAACCTGAACTTTTGACACATAAAAGGATGTTATATGATGTAATGAAGCGTATGTACATTTATAAAAAAATAAATAATAAATAAATTATTATTGTTTTTGTTATTCATCCTAACGATTTGTTGCTAACAGACTTGTCTGTGTCTAAGTGGAGTTCTTTGATGACATGATAATAAATCCTGTCATCCAGTCCAGAAATTCAACATGAAGTCATGCACCACTCAATGATGCACTTCAACTTACACCCCCACCACCACAGAGAACACATGCTGTATAGGCCAATGTTGGCATGGTCACATGATACTTCAGATGGATAAACAGACAGGTGACAGGTCAGACGGATTTGTGAAGACCGAGTTGAGCAGACAAAAAGGGAAGTCAGACAGTTGTGCAAAAAGACAGCGGTGACGTGTCATACAGTTGAGCAGACAGACAAACAGGTCAGCAGACAGACAGGTGGATGCTCTACCCTCAATGAATTAAACAGATGAGTCCTCTCTCAGAGTGTTTTAATCACAGAGGCTGATCTCTCTTCTGATTGGACCATCGGCAGGAGGTGAAGCTCAGCTCCAGATCCGACAGAGGCTCACTTCTCTGGAGGCACAGAAAGAGCAGCATCAGGACCGACCTCAGGATCACCTGGGACCTGCAGGAGACAGACCACATCCTGCTCTGGTATGTTCAGCTCTCCTTCTTTAGAATAGTAGCCACCATCAAAAGAGGAAACCAGTTTAAACATATGGTCTCCACCAGTGGAATAACTAGATGTTCTGTATAACTTGGATATAATGGACTGTCTATAGTTAAACATCTTTCTGGAGGTAGACGAGAGACACCTGGAGGTGAAGGGTAGTCTGGAGTTACAAGACAGCCTCAAGGTAAAGAACAGTCTGGAAGTAAAAGACAGTCTAGAGTTAAAGGACAGTCTGGAGGTGAAGGACAGTGTGACCAGTTCATATGAGTGTGAACCCTCATATGAACCGGTCTTAATCAACAATGGCAATTGTAGGGTGTGCTGCCCACACAGTGCAGGCTGGGAAGGTTTAGACTCCCCATGTGACCTCCACACTGGCTAGACAGAAGCTAAAACATCAGCTGTACAAACTAAGAGCGCTCACATCCAAAGCTCAAAGAAGAACCTTTATTATAAAGAATCTGCACAGCATTCACAAGATTATTCAGTTTCACATATCAGACTGGACGCCTCTTCTCGGTATCCTCTAGGTTGCTGTGGGTCACATGATCTGCTGTGAATGAAGATGAGGAGTAGAGTCTGAAGGTTCCAGCAATATGTAGACCACATTTCTACAGTGTCTTATCACAAAGATAAGACGTCACAAAAATGCAACAGTGAATCTGAAAAGTGTGTACCACAGGGACCTATGTTTGGACCCTTAGATGTGTGCTTCTTTTAATCAATTAAATGTTTATTATGTAGTAAAACTCTACAGAATTTTTTTTTTACTTTTTTTAAGTGTCCACAGCAGAATGAACACTCTACCCTGAAAACCACCTCAGAATGACATCATCAGGTCCCAGCTCCTCCACCGGCCCCCTACACCATCATGGCTTTCTATGGTTTGGAGCAACCCCCTGTCAGCCCCGGCTGTGGTCCCGCCTCTTGCTGGCTCTGCTGCTCTGGATTGGTGATCAGGTGATTCAGGTGAGCTCCTCCCTCCAGCACTTTCACCCCCACTCCATCAAGATACCTGGTGACATCACTCTGGGCGGCCTGTTCCCCATCCATGCCCGTGGCCCCCATGGACTCCCCTGTGGCGAGCTGAAGAATGAGAAGGGCATCCACCGTTTGGAAGCCATGTTGTATGCTCTGGACCAGATCAACAGCGACTCCGAGCTGTTGCCCAACATCACACTGGGGGCCCGCATCCTGGACACCTGCTCCAGAGACAACTACGCTCTGGAGCAGTCGCTCACCTTTGTACAGGCCCTGATCCAGAAGGACACGTCCGATATCCACTGCTCCAACGGTGAACCGCCGATCGTCCGAAAACCAGAGCGGGTGGTGGGAGTGATCGGGGCGTCGGCCAGCTCTGTGTCCATCATGGTAGCAAACATATTGAGACTGTTTGAGGTAATAACACCTTACGCACAGATAACAGGCATGTTAATGTACAGGTAGCACCTGGAGTACTCCTTAACAGACCGGAATATTGTTCCGTGTAAACACAAACACTGTCAGTGATGATGATGCACACACACGCGCACACACACACACACACACACACACACACACACACACACACACACACACACACACACACACACACACACACACACACACACACACACACACAGGGGAGAAGTCTTGTGTAATGCTCTCAACTGAATGTGTCACATAATAATCACATTAACACACAAACCAACTCTCCGTTTTGTCTGTGTGTGTGTGTGTGTGTGTGTGTGTAGACGTAACCATGGTAACCTGTGGATTCCTGTCGTCAGATCCCTCAGGTGAGCTACGCATCGACAGCTCCGGAGCTCAGCGACAACAACCGTTATGACTTCTTCTCTCGGGTGGTTCCTCCAGACTCGTACCAGGCTCAGGCGATGCTGGACATCGTCAGAGCTTTGGGCTGGAACTACGTCTCAACGCTGGCATCCGAGGGGAACTACGGCGAGAGTGGCGTCGACGCCTTCATGCAGATCTCCAGGGAGGCCGGTATGAATAGGCTGTACCGTCAAAACCACCTGACCATCCTAAGTAGAAACCTGTCTCTCCGACAGGCCTGAGCGCCTGAACGAGTTCATGTTTGATGTTTATTTGGATGGTCAGGTGAATTCTGAGTTCCACGCTGATTGGACAAAGTTGCCACGATTTGGCAGAGAAACGCCGGTTAGATTCCCAACAAAACACATCTGTGTGTCTACAACAAGTTTAACCAGAAGGACACAACTTTATATATATGTGCCTTTCCACCGCTCTTGTTTACCTTCCTGTTTCTCTCTGTCCCTGTCTGTCTCTCTGTTAACCTGTCTGTCTCTCAGGTGGGGTGTGTATTGCTCAGTCGGTAAAAATTCCTCGGGAGCCGACAGCAGGAGAGTTCGATAAGATCATCAAGCGTCTGATGGAAACGAGTAACGCCAGAGGAGTGATCATCTTCGCCAACGAGGACGACATCAAGTGAAAACACAAACCTCAGATCAGCTGCCAGCCTTCCAAAACTCCAGTCTGACTCTTTCTCTTTCCTCCTGGTAGGCGTGTCCTTGAGGCGGCAAAGCTTGCCAACTTGACGGGTCACTTCCTGTTTGTGGGGTCAGACAGTTGGGGAGCAAAGAACGCCCCAATAGCAGAGCTGGAAGACGTTGCAGAGGGCGCCGTCACCATCCTCCCCAAACGGGCATCAATAGAGGGTGAAAAAGATTCCAGACCATCTCAGACTGAGAGGCTGACCCTGGATCAGTGTCTTGACCTGCTTACCCAAGTCTGCCTGTGTTTTCCTGAGTCAAACCAAGTCTTCATGAGTCTACCCGAGTATACCCAAGTCTGCCCGAATTTACCTGAATCTACCTGAGTTTGTCCAGGTCTATGCACGTTTACCTGAGCAACCCGAGTCTGCTGGAGTCCACCCATTATTACCCAGATCTGCTTGAGTCTACGGAAGATAACCTGAATCTGCCCAAGTCTACCTGAGTTTATCTGAGTATAGTCGATTTTAGTTGAGGCTACTTGAGTCTAATTGACCTATTTCTACCTTAGCCTACGCAAGATAACTTTTGCGCTACCCAAGTCTTCCCGAGCAACATGGGTATACCTGAGTTTACCCTAGTCCACCGAAGTTAACCTGAGTCTATCTGAGTCTACCTGGGTCTACCCTGGTTAAACTGAGCCTACCTCAGAAAAACCCATGTTTCCTACTCCGGTAAACAGTATAGGCAGTAACAGGCCGTATTTTCCCCTCCACTGGTTTATTGAAGTGTTCTCTCAGTGTTATTACACTGTTAAAACTAAACGCCCAATAAGATAAAATGAAACTGTGTCAATTTGAAAGAGCATGCAGTGCTAGAAATAACAATGGTTATATATTTTTAAAAAACCATACCTATCCCGCCTTTTAAGTCTTACAGCAGCTGGTAGTAGTTAGCATTTAGTAGCAGTTAGCATCTAGTAGCAATTAGCATCTAGTAGCAGTTAGCAACATATAACTAACTAATATACTCAAAGAGAAATAAAATCAACTGAAATTGCCTTCAAATTGCCACCAATGTTACAGTGAATATGCTGAACGCACAATAGATGCAGGCCTAACTCTGTAATGTTAAGCCTCTTATGCCCTTGGAACCCGCTTTGACTTCTGCTGTTTTTAGCCTGCAGCTGCTTTGTCTATAGGCTAAAAAAGGGAAATGTCTTCGAATTCTTCAGAGATTCCTTCTAATAGTCCAAGACAGCTTGCGTCTGTTTTACAAGCACTCGTTTCTTACGTTACTCTATCTCGCATCGCTGTACTCCACTATATACTACATCCGTGAATATACGCGCTTCTCTTCTGGGAACAGAGAAGCATTTGTTTTGAAGGTTAATAGTCATTGCTCTGGGTTTTACGCCTCCTGTTTTATTTTGAAAGTTGAAGTCGTATCTCTTGCCATGCACTGGTCGCTGTTAACCCTTGTGATATATTTTACCTTTCTATTTTCTCTTTTGTCTTCTGATATTCCACTCCTCATACATTCTCTTTTCCTTCCTGTCTGTGGATCTCTTGTTTCTTGCGTGTCACAGGCTTCGATCAGTATTTCATGTCTCGTTCTCTGGAGAACAACCGGAGGAACATTTGGTTCAACGAGTTCTGGGAGGATGACTTCAGGTGTAAACTGACCCGACCTGGTGTCAAACTGGACCCAGACAAGAAGAAATGTACAGGTACACATCTAGCAGAGAGTATGGGACACGGGGAGTGACCCTACAGTGACCTTCTGTCCATCAAGACAAGCACCCTGATATGATGACATATGTTGGGACCATGATGACACTGATGTCACTGCAGGTCAGGAGAGGATTGGTCGGGACTCGTCTTATGAGCAGGAGGGGAAAGTTCAGTTCGTCATTGATGCTGTTTATGCCGTTGCTTACGCCCTGCACAGTATGCACCATGACCTGTGTCCCAGCAGCAACGGGGTCTGCAACAACATGGACCCTGTAGAGGGTCGCTTGCTGCTGGACTACATCAGAGCCGTCAACTTCAACGGTGAGATCACCCAAAATATAAATGTACATCAGAGCTGCCAGCTAAAATGGTGAGACCCTGTCTCTCTCTCTCTCTCTATGATTTATTTCACTTTGTTTCTATTTCCTGTCACTGTCTGTGTCTAGGACCTGTCTCTCTCTTTCTCTATCACCTGCCTTACTTTGTTTCTATTTCCTGTTTCTTTGCCTCTACGACCTGTCTCTCTCTGTTTCTATGACCTGTCTGCCTCCCCCTTTCTCTGATCTGTCTGACTATCTTTCTGTCTATGACTTGTCTCTCTTTGCTTTCTGTCTCTATGGCCTGTCTCATTCTCATTGTCTCTATGACCTGTCTGTCTCTTTCCCTACTCTCTCTTGCTTCTCTCTCTCGGCGCTTCTCTTTGCGCAGTTTCAGGCTGTTTCTGCCTGTTTCTGCCTGTTTCTGCCTGTTTCTGCCGCTGTTATGATGCCTACTGCTCAGTGTGGGTCTATAGATGCAGCCGCTGCCTCAGCAATGAGTCCTGCGCAGTCAACTGTGCGATGTCAGGTTGTTTACTCCAACATCATCAAAACCAGTCTTGGAAATTCTAAGCAGCTGTTTCCCCTATCAATCATCTTCTTAAACCACAAACTCCCCCACTTACAGAAATTACAGAAGAGCACTGTAATAATTTCATGACATTCTTCAAATCGAAAATTGACTCAATCCGTTCAGTCCTTTCTGGTTCCTCCACTCTATCTATCCAGTCTGCTTACTCACAGTTTGAGATCTCCGAGCCTCTAAAGTGCTTCCCAGAAATCTCACAGCAAGAGGTTGAGGTTATCATCAGGACGATGAAGCCCTCCACCTGTGCCCTCCACCCCTTTCCTACAGCCCTATTGAAAACTAACATCTCTTCCATCAGTCCCCTGATCACCGCTGTAATAAACCAATCCTCCCAGGCCGGCTTTGTTCCATCTGCCCTAAAAGCCGCCATAATCAGACCACTCCTCAAAAAACCTGCTCTCGATCCAGAACTTTTTGCTAATTACAGGCCCATTTCCAAACTCCCATTCCTCTCCAAAGTTCTGGAAAATGTAGTTGCTGCCCACCTCCAGGACCACCTCAAATACAACAACCTCTTTGAAAACTTTTTCTCTGGTTTCCGCTCCGCCCACAGCACAGAAACATCTCTGCTTAGAGTCACAAATGACCTACGGATGGCAGCAGATGCTGGTTCACCTTCCCTCCTGATTCTCCTTGATTTGTCTGCTGCCTTCGACACAGTTGACCATGGAATACTCCTACACCGCCTCCACCACACCACTGAACTCACTGCCACCGCCCTAAACCTGTTTCAATTCTACTTCACCGACAGAACAGAATACATTTCCCTTGGAAGTTCAAGGTCCTGAACACACACCGTCACCTGTGGGGTCGCCCAGGGATCAGTCCTTGGCCCCATTCTCTTCATACTGTATATGCTCCCCCTTGGCCATGTTATCAGTCGATATGGACTCTCATTCCATTGCTACGCTGATGACACGCAAATCTACATAAAAACTGACACACGTTCCTCCACAGCTTCTCCATCTTTATCGTCATCATCATCTCCCCTGTCAACAAACATTTTATAGAGTCTCTGCACACAACACACACACACAGTACATTTGTTTGGCGCTCATTCTGAGACTGATGACCATCTTCTGATGGCCTGCCCCAGACTGGTGGGTCTCTTTTCTCTGCTTAAGCGGTGGGTGGAGGCTGTAGGTGAGGGTTTCTCCCTACCCCTCTTTGTATTTGGAGCTGCTTGGTCCAAAATTTAAACAAATCAAATTAGGTCTACATTAGTTTTGATAAATTTCATCTCGGCCTGTCCTACTTTAAGGGGTTGATTTAAGGCAACTTTAGAGTGGAACATACATTCCACAGATTGACTAACAACATTGCCATCTTCACAGCAGTATGGGCTGTAAGGAATGTCTTCTGCTTTGGCAAGGGACAAAACTCTGGTTCTATACTATTAGCTTTATATGCGCACCTGAGAGTGTGACCTTTTGACCCTGGTTCTGTTTTTATCTTGTTTCACTGTTTCTATCCTTTTTTTCCTTCGTGTCGTTGATGTTCACCTCATGGTGTTGATGTTCAACGTTCAACTAATTAAAGCTGTGTTAAAGTCAAAGTTTCTCTGTCTTTATGTTTTGACTAGCTGTCTCTTTCTCTGTCTCTATGACCTTTCTCTTTGTCTCTATGATTGTCTCGCTCTCTTTGTCTCTATGACCTCGCTGTCTCTCTCCCTATGTCTCTTAATGACCTGTCTCTCTCTCGTTGTCTCTAAGACCTGTATGTCTCTATGTGTGTTCTCCAGGCAGTGCAGGCACCAGCGTTTTATTCAATGAGAACGGAGATGCTCCTGGTCGTTACGACATCTTCCAGATCCAGATGACCAATCACAGCCATCCTGGTTACCGTGTCATTGGCCAGTGGACCAATAACCTGAGACTCAACGTAAGTCTGCTGGTCATTAGACAGCTCTCTCCCTCTATACCCCTCCTGATTTGTGTTGCGGGGCTCGATCATCATGGGAAACAGTTGTTTATGTTGCTATAGATGTTCTGATGGTCCAGGTCTGGATTTGGGGGTATTACTTGTCTTTAACGTCCTGGCACAGTTTACAGGTGCAGATTAACTTCCTGTTGCATGCAGTTGGTGCACAATCTTTTCTTGCCAAATGTTCCTGTGGCGGCCGCTGTCCACCACAAGGCTGCTTTCATATGTTTAAGGTTTTCACTTCCTTGGGATCAGTCTGTAACTGAATATTCCTTGTTTCAGGCCAGATAACATTGGAGTTTACTCTGGTTCTTAGCTCATTCTTTCCAATGAGTCAAATAGTTTTCTTTTTCAATCTTTTCTTTTTCTGTAAACACTTATCTTGTGCAGGGTCGCGGGGGGCCAGAGCCCACCCCAGCTGACACTGGCGCGAGGCAGGATGCACTTTGGACAAATGGACAGACAATTTAGAGCCCCCTCTACTGCATGTTTTGGAGTTAGCTGGAGTACAGAGAGAGAACCCACACAGTCATAGGGCAAACACGCAAACTCAACAGACAAAGGGCCCAGGTCCGCAGGAGGATTTGAACCTGTAACTCCCTTGCTTTGAGGCTAAAGTTCTACCCTGCCCAGGTTTTCCTTTTCATCAATTAATTAATCTATTTTTTTCCACTTATCCGGGGTCCGGTCACATGGCATCAGGCTAAGAGGGATATTCCTGATGTCTTTCTCCTGGGAGATCCTGAGGCGTTCCCAGTCCACATGAGATACAAAGTCCCTCCATTTGTTGTGGGTCTACCTCAGGCTGTCCTACCTGATGGATGTGTCCAAGGGGAGGTGTCCTGGCAGATGTCTGAGTCACCTCAACTCCTTTCGACTCAAAGAAGCAGCGAGCAACTCTATTCAGAGCCTCAGGATGTCCAAGCGCCACACCTTATCTCCAAGACAGATCCTAGCCACGCTATGAAAGAAGCTCATTTCAGCCGCTTATATCCTTGACCACGTTGTAGGTTTTTGTCCTACAAATGTCTCCGTATGCAACCTTTCTGGAAATTTTTTTCTCTGTTTTTGACACCATAAGAAATTGAACTCAGGCCTTGTATATTAATAATAATAATACATTTAATTTATAATATTCCAGGATGAATTATACATAGAGATATAAAATAGAGAATAGAGATAAGAATCCATGGTTTCTGGTTTCCTACAATGTCTTCAGGACTTGACCATTAAACTGAGACTCTGGAATAGGTTCATGTCACGAGGTGGAACCAGATATCGTTTGGATGTGCTTTGTATGGGTGATGGCCTGGATAAGGTGTTCCTGAATCTGTAACCCCATGCGGGATATGCTTGCTGATGTTTTTTTGGTTTTTGCGCGATATTGGAGTTGTTTAGGAAGCAGAATAGCGAAAATTACCTTTGCTCTCAGGAATGTGGATTTGGTCCCCTTTCTGTGCATTATCACGTCATTTGTGTCGGGCCTCAGATGAGCCCCCTTCCTTTACAGAAAATGTCTGGTATTTGAGTTCTGTTTTTCTCAGCTATGTAGTTCCCATTCACGTCTACAAGAAGCCTGTCTTTCTCTGTCTCTCTCCACCTGTATGTTTACCCATCTCCCTATTGGCCTGTCTCTCTCTCTACTCTTCTCTTCTCCTGTTATCTGCCCTGTCTCTCTGTCCAACGGTTACTGCCTCTACCTCTCTTTCTCTCTACCTTTCTCTCCATCAATGCGTCTCTCGGCCTGTGTTTACCCATCTCCCTCTCTCTCTCTCACGCCACCTGTCTCTCCATCATCCCGTCTCTCGACCTGTCTATCGTTACTGTCTACACGTCTACACATGTCATGTCTAACTTTGCCGCCTGTCTCTTCCACTTCCCATCTCTTCTCTATCGCTCTACCCATCTCGCTCTCTCTCCCCACCTGTCGCCCTCCCCAACTCTACATCTTCTTCCTCCCTTTACCAACTCTCAACCTATCGTCCTATCTTTCTTTCCCCTCTTTTCTCATTACCTATAACACACTCTGCCTGTCCTCTACCTGGCTCTTTCTACACCTGTCTCTCTATCTGTTTGACCACCTGTCTGTCTGTCTACTTATCTATCCTCTTGTTTTGCTACCCAATTCTCTCTCAACACCCGTCTCTCCCCCAGATGGAGGAGATGCAGTGGTCTGGCGGTGACCGGTCTCTTCCAGACTCTGTCTGTAGTTTTCCTTGTAGACCAGGAGAGAGGAAGAAGATGGTAAAAGGGGTTCCCTGCTGCTGGCACTGTGAGGTGAACCATCATCATCAATGACATTGTGGAAAAGTGCCGTCATTAACGATGAAATGAACACACATGACATCATAGAATAATAAACTATGAAAACAACAACCTTCTCCAGCTGTCAGGCAGACCCATCATCTTCACCTCCATGGTGCAAAGTAGGTAGTCTGTGGTTTTGAAACACAGACAAACCGTCCAACTCACAGACTCATACAGTCAATGTTCACACAGTGAAACAGTCCAGGTTCATAGAGTGAAACAGTCATGGTACATTCTGTGAAAAGGTCCAGGTCCATACAGTGAAATATTCCTGGTGCATACAGTGAAATAGTCCAGGTTCGTACTGGGAAACAGTCCAGGTTCATACAGGGAAACAGTCCAGGTGCATACAGGGAAACAGTCCATACAGTGACATCTGGCCAGTTTCGTACTTTGTCGTACTTTCTAAACTATGTGCTCCTCTCTCCTGTCCACAGCTCTGTGATGGATACCAGTATCAGCTTGATGAGTTCAACTGTGAGACCTGTCCACCCGATATGCGCCCTGCCCAAAATAGGACCACCTGTCATCCAACACCAATCATCAAGCTGGAGTGGAACTCTCCATGGGCCCTAGTGCCTGCCTCTCTCGCCATGCTTGGTATCCTCGCAACCAGCGCTGTGGTGATCACCTTTGTGCGCTTCAATGACACCCCCATCGTCAGGGCGTCAGGGAGGGAGCTCAGTTATGTACTACTGACAGGTGAGTGGAACAGGCACTACTACTGACTGGTGAGTTGTTCAGACACTACTTCTGATATGCGAGTAGTCCAGGTACTATTACCGACAGGTACTACGAACACTTGGTACTACATACAAATTAGTGGTAAAGGTACTACTGACCAGTATTACTGTAACGTGAGTGGTACAGGTACTACTAATGACAAGTACTACTAACACATTTGTTATGCAGGTACTACTACTGACAGGAACAGATACTAAGATTGGCACTAAAGCTCAACGGGGGAGAGACAGGTTTAACCCAGAAGGGGGGGGACTACTACGCTAAAGAATGCCCTGATGACATCACCTTCCTCTTTGCAGGTATCTTCCTCATCTATCTGATAACCTTTCTAATGATTACGGAGCCAGGAGTGGTGGCTTGTGCGTTCCGTCGCCTCCTGCTGGGCCTCGGCATGGCCATCGCGTACTCTGCCATGTTGACCAAAACCAACCGTATCTATCGCATCTTCGAGCAAGGCAAGAGGTCGGTGACTCCACCAAAATTCATCAGCCCCACCTCCCAGCTTATCATCACCTTCGTCCTCATCTCTGTCCAGGTGGGAACTCAGACCACTTCCTGATTCAGTTCCACCAGTTTGTCAAATGACTCGGGTGTATCTCTGTTGTGTATCAGGTCCTCGGTGTGTTTGTGTGGTTCGTGGTTGTCCCTCCCCACACCATTATTGACTATGAGGAGCTCCGCCCCCCCAACCCCAACCTGGCCAGAGGCATCCTGAAGTGTGACATGTCTGATCTGTCAATCATCTGCTGCCTCAGCTACAGCATCGTACTCATGGTACCATAACGACACAAACCGGTCCTCTGTTGATCTGTTGTTGATCATGGTACCATCTTTCTAAGTAACCCGTCTTGTCTCTGGTTGCTAGGTAACCTGTACAGTGTATGCAGTGAAGAGTCGTGGTGTTCCAGAGACGTTTAATGAAGCCAAACCGATTGGTTTCACCATGTATACCACCTGTATCATCTGGCTCGCCTTTGTACCAATCTTCTTTGGGACAGCCAAGTCCACCGAGAAGGTGAGACCCTGTATCTTCCCGTTAAAACTTGAAAAGTTAAAAAAAAAAGAATAGACCACAACTCCTATATAATCAATTTACAGTTCATGGTCTAAAGTCCAGAAAAAATTGATACAGCAGAATATCACAATTCAGATTTGGACATGCTGACCTCTAAATCTGAGGCTATGGTTCTCTGATGGAAAATGGTGGACTGTCTCATGTTGGATGGCAATCAAGCGAAGGAATTTAAGTGTCTTGGTTTAAGATACTTAAAGTTGAATCTTAAGGCACGAACTCTCAATTTACTAGTCGATCTACATTCCAACCCTCACCAAGGCCGGAACCTCGGAACGGGGCCCTAGTGACTGGAAATGTATTGAACTTTTACTGTTCTTATTATTATTTGATAGTTTTATGGATTTAATTATTGACATATTCATTTATTTATTTTAAGTGATTTGGAGGACCTTTATCAACAACTCTGTCTGAGGAAAGTGAACTCAAGAAATATCCAGCGGGACATCAACCAACATAGGTACCAGGATAGCGCTGGGAAAGACCATAATATCTCCTTTCTACTGCTTGGGATGCAGAGGAGTATGCTCCTTGTTTTTTAATAGTTTTGACTCATCGCAGATTATGTTAATGGAGAAACAAAATGCTCCGATTGATCATACCACAGTAAAAGACCAATCTTGAGTATAAGAAAAAAAGAAAAAGACACCTGGGCCAGAGCCTTTCAAATATCATGATTGACATTTGTAGTCCCATTCCCTCACCTATTTTCACGAACTCTGGGAAGTGACCAAAAGAACGAGGTCATGGATACAAGCGGCTCAGATGGGCTTTGTTCGTAGGGTGGGCTTGGCTCTGCCTTAGAGAGAAGGTTCAGAGTTCAGACACCCTGAGGTTCAGCTCCTTCATGTTAAAAGGAGGCATTTATGATGGGTTAGGCAATTGATATGGATGCCTTCTTTTGGAGGTTTGCCAGGCGCGTACTCCAAGCATTGGAGGAAGCAGACAGTCTGCAGTCAGCGTTTTAAACGAAAGGGAGGACCTTTTCAGGATATTTGTATCCCCGAAAAGTCTGGGATATTATTGAATTGTCATCAGTGCCGCCACGTCCACCAATTCATTGTGTAAATGCGATAACTCACAAACTATGTCATGAATCATTTCAGATTGTATGCACACATAGACCTTAGTTCGAGGAAGGACTGACCTGATTTTGGGAAAGATGGGTTATGTGTATCTATCACAAGGGAAGCTTTATCTCCAAAAGATTCGGGCAACAATTTCTCAACCATTGCTGTGATTTAGTCCAAATTCGATGCATATGAATGGACTCGAAAATGTGCATCTTGTGTCTGTCATATTTTCCTCACAAGGGGGAACTTTTTTGCGAAAAAAGAAATACACTTTCTGACGTACCTTCCTAACCATTGGTCCGACTTATACAAGACATGGTACATATAAATCAACTTTTGGATATCAATCTTGTCATATTTCAGGTTTTTCACAAAAAAGTACTGTGCACATAACTACACATTCATTTGAATGGTTCAATCTGGGGGATTGCTTGTACAACGCAGGGGATTAAGGACTTTTTTCTTCTTTTTTTTATGTGGGGCTGAAAAAAGACAGTTGTGGGTATTGTGAATGTCGAGGTGGACTGTCGACTTTGTCGGTATCCCTATTGGTCGCAGCCACACAGTCTAGTTTTGCCGAGGATAAACGGATGTCACACTGTGATCGTTAAAAATAAAGCTGCTTCTGGGTGGGTTCAGGGAGGGACAGTGAGTCTTTAATACCGTTGAGAGACGGAGTGGAACAGATGGATTATGGAGATTATAAAACAACACTATTATAGAACTGTGTTCAAACCAGACCTACAAAAGAGCCTCAACAGACGGATAAAACCCAGGAGTGAGCAGATTCAAAGCGGATCATCCCCCATTTTCACTCCCAGGTGGAAAACCTGCACTGCCAGGCAGCGTTCTCACCAAAACCAGAACATCTTCACTATGAAATGTTCCCAAACTTTTAGACAGTCAGTAAGATGTTCTTAGACATTCTGAAAGTTGTTCTTATAGATATTCCTAAATGGTGTGGACATTCAGAGAGACATTTTAAGAGACATTCTGATAGATGCTCTGATAAATATTCTGATGTTCTGAAACGTTCTGAGACTGATGACAATCTGATCAGATGTTGAAACTTCTCCTCCTAAGGGTCTCTTAGGAGACCCTTCAGAACGTCTTAGAATATCTCTCTGAATGTCTCAGAGCTTTTCAGATTGTCCAACAGAATTTATATTGGAATGTCTTTGGTTGTGGTGGTCTGTCAGGATGGTGTGGAGCTGGCCTGAGGGGTTCTGAGGTCAGTGAGGAGCTCCTCAAGGAGTTACTGTGGTCATACGTGAGGGAAAACCATCAATTGTTGTATTCAGGTTGCTGTCTCTTCTCTGTCTCTAAAGATGTTCATCCAGACCGCCACTCTGACCGTCTCCATGTCTCTCAGCGCTTTCGTCTCTCTGGGAATGCTCTACATGCCAAAAGTTTACGTCATCATTTTCCATCCCGAACAGAATGTCCAGAAGAGGAAGAAAAGCTTAAAGGTTTGAAGAAAACATCTCACAGAACGTTATTCAGAATGTTTCTCGGAACGTCTCGTAGGTGTATGGTCTCTGTGTTGTCTGGTCTGATGGTTGCTGTGTTGTCTGGTCTGACGGTTGCTGTGTTGTCTGGTCTGACGGTTGCTGTGTTGTCTGGTTTGATTGTTGCTGGGTTGTCTGGTCTGATGGTTGCTGTGTTGTCTGGTTTGATGGTTACTGCGTTGTCTGGTCTGATGGTTGCTGTGTTGTCTGGTTTGATTGTTGCTTGGTTGTCTGGTCTGATGGATGCTGAGTTGTCTGTTCTGACGGTTGCTGTGTTTTCTGTTTTGACGAATGCTGAGTTGTCTTGTCTGATGGTTGCTGAGTTGTCGGGTCTGATGGTTGTTGAGTTGACTGGTCTGATGGTTGCTGTGTTGTCTGGTTTGATGGTTGCTGTGTTGTCTGGTCTGATGGTTGCTGTGTTGTCTGGTTTGATGGTTACTGCGTTGTCTGGTCTGATGGTTGCTGTGTTGTCTGGTTTGATTGTTGCTGGGTTGTCTGGTCTGATGGTTGCTGTGTTGTGTGGTCTGATGGTTGCTGTGTTGTCTGTTCTGACGGTTGCTGTGTTTTCTGGTTTGACGGATGCTTAGTTGTCTTGTCTGATGGTTGCTGGGTTGTCTGGTCTGACGGTTGCTGTGTTTTCTGGTTTGACGGATGCTGAGTTGTCTTGTCTGATTGTTGCTGGGTTGTCTGGTCTGATGGTTGCTGAGTTGTCTGGTCTGATGGTTGCTGTGTTGTCTGGTTTGATGGTTGCTGTATTGTCTGGTTTGATTGTTGCTGGGTTGTCTGGTCTGATGGTTGCTGTGTTTTCTGGTTTGACGGATGCTGAGTTGTCTTGTCTGATGGTTGCTGAGTTGTCTTGTCTGATGGTTCCTGAGTTTACTGGTCTGATGGATCCTGAGTTGTCTGGTCTGATGGATGCTGAGTTGTCTGGTCTGATGTATGCTGAGTTGTCTGGTCTGATGGATGCTGAGTTGTCTGGTCTGATGGATGCTGAGTTAACTGGTCTGATGGATGCTGAGTTGTCTGGTCTGATGGATGCTGAGTTGTCTGGTCTGATGGATGCTGAGTTGACTGGTCTGATGGATGCTGAGTTGTCTGGTCTGATGGATGCTGAGTTGTCTGGTCTGATGGTTGCTGAGTTGTCTGGTCTGATGGATGCTGAGTTGTCTGGTCTGATGGATGCTGAGTTGTCTGGTCTGATGGATGCTGAGTTGTCTGGTCTGATGGATCCTGAGTTGACTGGTCTGATGGATGCTGAGTTGTCTGGTCTGATGGATGCTGAGTTGTCTGGTTTGATGGATGCTGAGTTGTCTGGTCTGATGGATGCTGAGTTGACTGGTCTGATGGATGCTGAGTTGTCTGGTCTGATGGATGCTGAGTTGTCTGGTCTGATGGATGCTGAGTTGTCTGGTCTGATGGATACTGTGTTGCATGTTTTATCTGTGTTACAGAATGTTGTCCAAGCTGCCAAACTGTCTAAAAAATCATCAAACGAGAAACAGAACGGAGAGACAAAGATTGAACCTGACAGATCGCAGTAACACTGTAACAATACTACAAATCACAGGTACTACAGGGACACACTAGTAGAAGGACACACTAGTACTAGTAGTACAGGTTAAAGCTGTTTTCTAATTTGGATGACATCCATGTTTACATCGTCACCCACTCTAAAGACGTTTTGCTCCACTCCAATGACGATGCCAACCAATCTAATAATGTTGTCAACCAATGGGCAACCTCATCACCCTAACACATTATACAATCTGTAACCAGCCAAAATGATCCCAGACCTAAACTGGGATTTCTTGGAAACCAGTTTGGATATCAGAATGTCCATATAGTCCGGTAAAGTCCAGAGTCTTGAGAACAGTTTGGATTCTCAATCGTGTCTCTATGTTAAGGTTCTGTGAAGCAACATGGTGCCAAAGTGGGGCCGGCTGACCTCTGTTCAGCTCAGCTTTATTTATTCTGGCATTTATTTGAACATTTTTTTTAGTCATTTCCTTTCAAATGGTTTTGGGAATTGATAATTAAACACGTACCACACCAGCACAGACTGCAGAGGGATTCAAACCTTTAAATGTGAAAGATGTCCCGATGTTTTCACGCGGACCTCAGGTGTGACAGCATCACACCTCATTCAATCAGTGTCATGAACAGCTTCTCTGACCGGATCTCCCTCTCTCCCCTCAGGAAGCTGCTGACCAATCCATGAGCAGAGCTTGATAATACCATGAAAACCCACACAGATGTGTGTCGTGTGTGTATGACGTATGTCATATGTATGTTGGACATGTGTATGACGTGTGTCAGGAGCCTCATCTTTGTAAATGTAGCCGCTGACGTAAACCATTAGTGCTACCTTCACCAATGTTCTCTCATCATTCATCAATAAATGATCAATCTCTCTCTCTGTTGTACATCATATGTTTCATTCATGTGTGAAGAACAGGTGGTAGATTTCACAAATCAACGGTTTTATTTTATTTTGTTCAGAGGAAGTAAATATGTTTATTGATCATGTTATGATAAATAAATCAGCTTGTTGATGTTGAGATTAGATTAGGTTCTGGAAACACTGGTGACGTTCCGCCCCCTACAGGCTGAGCTATGACATCACACTTTCTGTCATCAGTGATTTCGTAGCGTTTCTCAATTGTGACGCAAGAGTGGTATGAATAGAATCATTAGTGATACAAAATCTGGCTGTCTACAAAATGAATCGATGCACGATAATATCCGACGTATTTTAGACTTTACTGATTTATACACATTTGGTTGAAGATAATGGTATTATAGTTTTTCTGGATTTCTTGAAAGCTTTTCACAAGATTGAACACCCCTTTATCTTACATTCACCGCATTATATTGGATTTGGTGAAAGATTCATTAATATTTTTTTAATGTTGTATGGAATGACAAGTGTTGTCTTACTTAAATCTAGGGCTACAAGATGATTTGATGTTAAGAGGGGTGCTCGCCAGGGAGCCCGGTTACTCCTCTTGTTTTTATTCTAGCTGCTGAATTATTAGCCATACATATTAGAAAATTATGAAAATATATAAATATATATATAATAAGGGTTGTATTTAAATATTTAAAAAATAGGACCATTTGCAATTAATGATAGCACGCAAACTTAAATTCATAATATTCCAGTCAAGGTTAAGCATTTGGGAAAGGCAATAAGTAAAAATCCGGGGGAGAGGGAAAACTATAACGTTCAAACTACTTTGCAATAAAATTAAAACATTTAACAGCTGGCAACAAAGACATATTTCAATCTTTGGTAGGGTCTTCATAAAGATGGAAGGGATTTCAAGACTATGAATGTTGTTGATTTTGTGGCGAAGATTTCTCTTGAGTTGTAACTTTGATCCCATAAAATTACCTTTTTAGTTTTCAGATTATCGTATGCGGATATGAATTTATTGGAAAATGTATCATAGCTATTCATTCAACATAATGCTACAAACTGGAAAAAGGGGTGTGTTTTACATAAGAGGAAATCTTTATTTTATGAAAACTGGACGGAGAAACGAGTTTGTGCGACAGTACCTTTAATGGATGAAGATCGTAATATGTTGAATTACACAGATTTTAGAAATTAAGTTTCATTTGGATTGCTCATACAACCATCATTCTTTGGTAGTCAAAGCTTTGTTAAATTTGAAAGATTGTACAGTACGTGTAATACCTGATTCTGTTTCTTTGTTTATTGACAATTAAAATTTCTTAGGTAATGAATGTGATTATTGGATTTTTAAAGGTCAATGATAACAAGAATGTTTTTGTCTTCCTGTCAAAAGAGAAATGTTATCACAAAGATTTTTGAGTGAAGACAATATCAAGGTTAGAACCAGATATTTGTCATTTTGAAGGAAAACACTTCAAATAATTTATGACACTTACTTCTGTAAAGAATCTCTAAGAGCAAGGTTTAATCGAGATGATAATACGAGTACATGTTGTCAGGAAGGTATTGAGTGTCAGGAACATCTTAACCACTTTAACGACATGTATTGATTTGTATACAGTCAATATTGAATCCCGGAGGAGCCGGTTTTCTGACTGTTGTTGTGTTCATGGAGATGCTATTATCTAGTGTCTTTGTTATTTTATAACCGGAAGTCGTTAATCGATCTTCCGTTCTGACTTCGACACCTACTAAGACCGAGTTTTCACTCATTGAAAGGACATTTATGAATTAATTAATTAAACTAGTTAGTAAGTAATCAGTCATTATCTGAATCCAAAGGTAATACTTCCTGTTTTTGCCTGTATTCATTGCGATTTTATAATAATAATGATAATAATAATAATAATAATAATAATAAATAAATAATAACAATAATAATTCATGTTGATGGTAACAGATGATCTGCTGCGGTGACCCCGAAAGCAAAAGGCGGGCAGACACAAGATTATTATCATTCTGAGTTTAACCCGGATGTTGTTCATCAATTTTCCCGTTCGGTTCATTCTGTCTGTCTCGTCCAACATGGCGGCCTCCTCGGCTTCACGTGAGCTCTTCAATGCAGGCGTCCGAGCGGTTCTTCAAGGCTGGCCCGTTCTCCAGGTACCGAACTCAGCTCTCACTGAAAGATGACGTCACACAGAGATCACACTGAAACCGAATTGAATAATAGGCTTGAACTAAAAGGCTAAAGCTTACAGTCTAGTATGGTGGTTACCAACATTGCACATTGTCCAAGTCAATAAGGAATAGTAACTGAAGAAAGGGAACTGAAAAATGCCTAACCACAAAGTAAATACTGCATGACAACACCCCTTTCCTAAAGAGAAATTCCTTCCCGATCGAGATTTCATTATTTTGCAAGAGGATAGACTCCTTTCCGAAAGAAGTTCGAGAAGGCAACCGTTGCATGTAAACGGTGTTTCGGAATGATCCCTTGTGAGCGCGTGCCCGGCGGCGCAGGTAACAAACGTTCGCGATGCAGACATTTTATGATCTAGACCAGTGGTTTTCAACTCGTCTTGCTTTGCGACCCCACCATCACCCCTTAATGACAAGCCACGACCCAAATCAAGGGAAATTTTCAACTTCTCAAATTTATTTAATGAAAAGGTTTAATGACAAACCAAAATGAATGGCCGGTTATAACGTAATCTTTGTCCTCAATGTATGAAAATCCACATCTCGTGTAGTACTTGATCAATTAACATATGAAAACAAGCTTTGTGGTTCTTTTTCCATGCTGTAAAATGGCCAGTGTCAATTAGCTTTACTGGGCACTACCGCCACCTACTGTTAAGGACGGTGAATCGACGGCCCTCTGCTACAATAGAAATGCCCTTCAAAATAAAAGCAAAGGTTTTGTTTGTTTCCTTAACATTTTTTTTTCAGGCAAAGTCCCACTTTCTGGTCTCGACCCACCAGTTGAGAATCACTTGTCTACGCCAAAGCAGGGTTTGTTTTTAATGGAAACTCTCAAACATTTAAGAGGGAAAGTAAGCAATAACGAACTCTCTAGGAACCGTGATAGACCGATGCATTGAACAAATTAAAAAGCACTTGAAAACTTATAAGACGCCAATTTTATACTCGACAACGTACGCATAAGACAATCAAGTGGGTCAGACCCACCTCTTTCTCTCTTTTATTGAGCTTGAATGAAGTGCTTAAAAGACCTGGGATAGGCTCCATGCCCCTTGACCCCAAATGGAGTATGAATTAATCAAGGTCTGTCATTACGTAGTTTTCACGATGAAGCGCCTGATGAAGAGTTTCTGCTTAAAACCTTAAGGATGATGTTAATTTTCACATTTCTCTCATACAACACAACAATAAATACAGTAACTAATAATAATAATAATAATACATTTAATTTATAATGCACTTTACATTTGGATAAAATCTCAAAGTGCTACAAAGTAAATGCAGATAAAAGCATCAATAAAAAATAAAATAATAACTATATAAAAACGTGACCTAAAAGCAGCAATGTTATTTAAAGTTATAGTTTCTGCTAATAAGGAAAGTTTTAAGTCCTTTTTTAAATGTGTCAGTTGTCGGCGGAGCCCTCAGATGGTCAGGGAGGGCATTCCTAAGACGGGGGCAGCAGAACCGAAGGCCCAATCACCAATGGTGCTGAGCTTAGTCCGGGGAAGGAGGAGGTGGAGGTGTGAGTGGGTAGAATGGAGGGATCTTGTTGAGGTCAGTGGGGTGAGTGGTTCTTTTAGGTAGGGGGGTGCATTGCCATGGATGCAATGGTGACTTAACAGGAGGAAGGGCAAAGTCTCTGTTTAGCAGTGGATATGACTTTTCAGAATAAGAGCGCGTGATGGGGAGTTTCTGCTTTTAACGTTACGGATTATGTTTACATTAACATTTATGGTGACAGACGTTCTATGTCATTAAGTAGGAGGATCGCAGCAAGTCTCTGATCATCGGTGGATGTGGGTTTTCAGAATAAAAGCCCGTGACGGGGAGTCTCTACTTTAAACTGCACGTTGGATGATATTGATGTTATCGTATAATTTCTTTTGAGTTTACCATCTAATACGACCTCACAAATATGTTAATATTTGATAACGTCGTAACGTTGTAACGTTAGTTAGTGTAAAAACACTCATAGTACTGCATCTTCTTTTCCCCCCGGTCTCCTTTATAGACCTAGACCTGAGTTCTTATCAGCTCTTTCTTCATTTAAAAAATGCACAGTAACAGCAAAACCTGCCCGATCCCACGGTACACGCCCACCCTCTGATGAAACTCATCTATTGGTCGCTTTTGCACTCATCACTCGCTGGGTTTACATGGACAGCCTGATTCCGATTAGATTCGGAAAAGACGTCTAATCGGAAAGAAAATGCTGCATGTAAACACCCCTTTCAGTAAGGAAAGAACCTTTCCGAATTAGATTTAATTGCCTTGCAAGGAGGTAGTCAAAATCCTTTATGATAGCCAGTCGCTGCATCGGAAAGCTTTCTGTTTTAGTTGTATCTGCGCACGCGTTGCATCGTGACGTAATGCTCCGCTAAGTATTTTTTCAACGCCGCAATGCATTTTAAATTCGGCGACTTCTTAACAGTACTAGTCTGAATCGTAGAGTGAGTTATCCATTGCAACTTTGAAATATTTTAACATTTGTGGACGGTTAAATGTGTGAAAAGACACTTCTTTGTCATATTCTTGTTGGTGGTCGGCAGCGAGCTCACCGAAGCATTATCGCCACCTTATGAACGGGAATGTTGATCGTCTGTGCGTGTGTGAGTAAATGCTTGAAAACCCCGGTTCGGAAAAGATCACAAGTCATTTTAACAGGCGATCGACATTGCAATTTGGAAAGGTTTGATTTGGAAAAGAGAAACGTGTCCCATGTAAACCCACCGACAGCAGTTGACAGCTCTTCTGATTGACTTGTGTGTGTGTGGCGCATGTAATCACCATTTCCGTTTAGATCACTGTTTATGTAAACAGTTAACACAGGAATACCCTTTTGGAATGATTTAATTCTAAATGGGGAAAACCGTCCATGTAAGCCATGTCCATGAAAATCAGCCTATAGGGCAGGAATGAACACATGAATGAATGAATGAAGTATACTGAACACAGTTTAGGGAGAACAGAAATATTACACACAGTTGCAACCTTTTATAAAAAAGTGAAATAAACATACAATAACATACTTTTTTTAGTATTTATAGTAAGGTTTCGTCTCTGCGCTAGGAAAATATGCAAATGGGCAGTATTGGTATGTATATCTAAATACATTTTTTTAAAGTTTTTATTTTTCAAAAATGCTTTTGGGATGGACTCTTCACCAAAGCATGACGTGTCTAAATCTAATGAACTGAATGCTAAAAGGCTATGGCCAACAGTGTGAAATAGGAAACAAAGTCAGTTTGGTCCAGATGAATTCATTGACGATACAAATTATATCAAGACAAAAAGCCAACCATTTCTGAGATAGCTATAAAGGATACCACCACACGTCTAGTAGTTTATAGAGCCAGGGTGGAGCACTTAATTACTATTTCTTTACAGATAGCCGTTGACAACGGGTTCGGAGGAATTTATGGGCAGGAGAAAGCCGATTGGATGGTGGATGTTGTCCAACAGTACTTCCATGACAACGGTACGTAACCATTGTAACAGTCAGCCGACAGCAGGTGTTTGTTAGTAACTGTAATGTTCTGTGTTTGATCAGCCGACCTGCAGCCAGATGAGGTCGAGGACTTCATCGGCCAGCTAATGGATCAGGAGTTTGACACAGTGGTGGATGATGGGAGTTTACCTCAGGTATGCACATACCTTTAATTCTACCTGTGTGATGCCAAACATTTACAATTTACCTGTGATGTCACACCTTTACAATCTACCTGTGTGATGTCACACCTATATGTAGGTGTCGGTCAGCTTGTTGCAGATGTTCCGTCAGTGGCAGCAGGGGGCGCTGCAGCAGCTCAAACACTCCATCAACACTTTGACACAAAAGAGCAGTCACAGGGCAAAGGTCACAGCTGCACCCAGAGAGTCAGACGACAGTGATGATGAAAAGCAGGTACGTCCCACCAACGCAGAACTGTTTCCTGTTGCATATTTTTGCTCCAGTCACACTCATTAGGTGAATTCTGATATTGATGGTGTACCAGTTACTTCTGCATTTACCCATGTGAAGCTGCTTACATCATCAGTCACATGACTCGTGCATTCAAATTTTTGTTTGTTCAGATGATGGACTGCGAGTCTTCCAGTAGTCCATCAGTCAGGACACAACCAGCTCCACCTACACAACCAGCTCCACCTACTCAGGATGAAGAGGATGGATGGACGGTGGTTCGCAAGAAGAAGTGAAGATGAGGAGAATCAACTGTTGAGGTCAGACTGTGAACCAGGCCAGACTTTACGGCCGTCAGAGGTTTTTGACAAGGCCCCTGACCCTCAGGACAGAGAATATGAACTGATTTGTTTCCATGAGGAACTGATTGTTGTTAAACCAGTAATTCTGGTTGTTTTTATATTAAATTTTATGTCACCGTGACCCATGTGATGTCATTTTGTAGGTGGTAACCAGTGATCATCTTCTGGTCAAGAACCACTATCAGATCAGTGCTAAACAATCTTTGGCTCGTTTCATGACTGGATTGAAAACAGTCAAATCTTTACATCTGTAGCAATAGAGCTCAGATAGCTCACCTCTAATCAATGACCCATTACCCGTACAAAGGCTCAGGAGGCGTGGCTAGCTCTCACACATCTTTATTTTCTCTGAGGAATAAACGTTCCATACAGACACATAGAAAAAAAATAGTGATGCCACCTTGACAGGAAGGAGGGGGCAGTGTCATTTTCAAGGCACTATTTATATCACGGCGTCCCGGTCTAAAATTAAACTCATCAGCAGGAGTTTGATCAGTAATCAACAAATTCATAAAGACACAAAAGGAAGTGAAACAAAACCCAGTAGATGAAACCACAAATAACCTTTGACCTTGACAGACGTCACACATGTTCAACATCAGAAACCAACGCACGCAGAACGCGATGACAATTAACATCACGCCATCAGGATCAGACACCGACAGAAGAGGTCAGAATCTCCTACAACACCTGAACTCATCAATGACAACCGCTTCTGATACCACCTGTCCTAGGTGTGCAGGTCGCCCTGTGTTCATGCATGCAGCCAAGCGTGCTGCAAACATTGGGCAGCGGTCGCCCGGCGGTCTGGCTGCAGCACCAACATGGTCAATAGGAAGTCACTGAACTGCGCTGCTTGATCCAGTGGCCACTCGTACTTCTCCAGCAGGACCTCGAACAGACCCCACGGCTTCAGATTGGAGATGTGACGCAGGTCACCTGACAAGGGCAAGAGAAAAGTCAACTACAACTCCCAGCATGCATTTCATCTGGATTCACCTGCTGCTCCTCAGGGACCGGTCAAAGGCAGAGAAATAATATCACAATGCTGTACTGAGTGAGTCTTATGAGCGATGGAAGTAACAATAGTTCATTAACAAAACTGGGATGTAATGAAAATTTAAGTGAACTGAAAAACGGAATGCTATATTGTCACTGGTTTTTAGAGTTTTATTTTTTAATAGTATTGCTCTGATAATCATTTTATCATTTGAAACTTATTTATTTTTTTATGTACATAATACATACATGTTAAATATTCATCATTATGAGTGTAGTTAATTCCAGTCAATAGTGCTTTTTTTTTTGTATATATATCAGCCACAAAAAAAAATTTTGTTACGTCCAAACATGCCCACTCCCTCTAAAGCTTTGATTGGCCAGCGTAGCGGGATCTTCATATCAATCAATAGTTGGGTTTACACGGACAGTCGATTTCCAAATAGATAAGGAAAAGATGCCTTATCTGAAATGAAAAGCTGCATGTAAACATTCCTTAATGTTTGCAAACGTTATAATGCTACGTTAGTCAGAGTCAAACCACTCAGATGGGCCGCTAAGGCCTTGATCTCCTTTTCCCCTCTCCACTTAACTATAGGAGTAGACCTGCATTATTAACATGTGTTTCATCATTAAAAAAACTGCCCTGATAACAGGATAGACACAAGTGGGGCTCTATCGTGTGATCATCTGTTTGATGTCACATTTATAAACCTCGTTATCTACCGTTCATTTAGCGCTCGTCACACAGCTGTTAACAGCTCTAACGATTGATGTCTGGGTGCATGTAAACACCATTTCCGGCTAGAGCACCACTCATTTAAACAGTCAACACAGGAATATTCTTTCGGAATGATTTTATCCTGAAAGAAAAGTGTCCGTGTTAAAGTGTCCATGTTAACCCACCTGCTGTTGCGATGCACCCTGCTACACCCCCCGACTGCACTGTGCCCGCTAACACTCTTTTATTTGGCCTGGGGTGAATTTTCAGTGCATCTGCTGGCACGTCCTCAGTTGAGGGAAGAAGCCAGCCAGGTTTAAAGTGGGCTGGGTATTAACAACAGTTGTTTGTTAACTCTATCAGGGTTCTACAGCCACAAAGATGAAAAGAAGATCCCGTCTCACTGACCCAGTAAAGTTTTGGAGAAAAACCCAAGAAATAACATTTTCTTTTTTTTTGCTGGAAGTAACAAAAAATTGCACGCTGTTATGATAAATGTGACTTATTTGTCGTTACTTCCGGCTCTCATATGTGCTGTACAATAAAACTTGATAATAAAGAATATACATTACTATAATAACCTTTCCTGGTGAAGTACTCCCTGGAATACCTGCCAGACAGCCCAAAGGGCAGCGGGATCGGTCCAAGCAGCTCGATGATGTGGGCGATGTGATCTGACAGGAGGTACAGCGGTAAGGTTAGGAATACTAATGTTAATATAGTAATAGTTGTAGGTAGATCAGAGTAAACTTTAAAGTATTGTTATATTTTTCTTTTTTCTTTTTTTTTGCATTTGTGGAATGAAAAAGTAATAAATGGGTGTGAGCCCAAAGTAATGGAAAAATGCTGATATGCCAGGAATGATTACCTTCATCTCTGGTGTAATCTTCTCCTGAGTGCGGTTCGAACATGTAGTCTCCAGTCGCCAGCTCAAACGCCTGAAACACCAATCAGTAGGTGTAGATTTTCCTTCATCCAGGTCATTGTAATCCATGAGGTTTGAATCCAAAGCAACTGGACTTCTATTTTGTCTTGAACGTGTTTCCTCTCTAATCCAAGAGGCTTCTACAGTTCTAACTGGCTGGTGGGGAGTCAGGGATTGTATACCTGCGGTAGGTGTTGGTACATATAGAGTCGTTGGCAGTTTGTCGTGCATAACCACGATGTCTGAGTGTTGAGTCCTTAGGGACAGAAAAGCCTTGATTGTCCAAAATGTGACAGAGGAAAACAACGTTCACATTTTGCACAGAGGATAGATGGCCTCCGTAACTCCTCTCTCAAACAATCTATGTCAAACTGGAGGGGCCTTCTCTAAACAGATGGGCGGTCTACACAATCACCTGTCACCCACATACAATGCAGTTTCAACATCTCTCCCAAGATGGTTTAGCCGTTGTCCCACCTGGAGTCACATTATCCTAACGACGCCCATAATGTCCAGCAGACATTCCAGACCACTCTGTCCCTAACGACTCATGACCACACTTATTAGTTATGCACGACCAATTGCCAACGACTCTCTATGTACCCAAACCTACTAGAGGCAGACAATCCCTGACTCCCCTCCAGTAGGTTAGAGCTGAAGAAGCCTCTTGGAGGAGGGGTGAAAAGTCTCCCAGCCAAAACGGAAGTCCAATTGCTTTGGATTCTACCCACATGGATTATTAATCAGAACATTAATGTGTCAGTCAATCACTCCGATAGCTGATCAATACATGGAAGTGATGCTTACCATGCAGGCGGTGCTCCAGATGTCAGCTGGCGGTCCGTATTCTGCTCCAATCAAAACCTCCAGAGCTCGGTATTGTCTGGTCTGAATGTCTTCAGTGAAATGTTTATGCTAGAAAGAAGGGACCTCTGACCGGTTAATGCTCACAGTGACACAGAGAGGAGACTTCTGATTGGTCTTTGATCAATGGCATGAAGGAAGTTGAGGAGACTATGTCTCACCACCCAGCAGGCATTTCCCAGATCAGCGATCTTCACTCTGAGTCCCTGAGCGTTGAGAGGGTCTAGAGGGCTGAGGACGAAGTCTGAGGCCGGCAACACTGAAACACACAAAACATTGATAGTGAAGTCACAGAAAAATCTATCACATAGAAATCTGTTACATAATCATATTCCTCACCGTCTCGCCCACTTGAGTATCCTGACTGTGTTGAAACTGCGGACTCGGATGTCGCTGACATCAAAGAACTTGACAACCCTGAAAGGCCAGAGGCTGGGCTGGAGAAGCGTCCAGTGGCGTGACCATTACACCTGTCCTCCAACCAGGAGGAGGTGGACTCAGGACTGGCTATGCTATTGGCTGTGGAGCAGGAAGTGTTGCCATTGACAACCACAGAGCCTGATAGCAGAGAAGAAAGAAAGCCTTTGTTTAGCTAGCATTCGTGTGACCCAATACCAACAATCCCATGATAGTCTTGATCCTCATCACGTGAATCATAGACCGAGAAATGAGACTAACGGGGGTCCTTGTTCTCACATTCTCCATCACCAGATCCAAATTATTACTTGATGATGTCATCGTGTCAATTTTGTCCTGGCATACGTGAAGGTAAGCATTACATCATGCATACTCACAGTTGCTATCCGTGTCTTCAGGCTGTATTATTTCGCCCTCCTCCTCCAACCTCTGGACACAATACAAAATGAAAACATTTATTTTGAAGGAAACATTTAATCGCTTCCTGTTTTATTCTGATTGAAGGCCCGACAAAGATTAGCCACTTTGCAGCCAAAGTAAAGTACCAGTTTCAAACACTGTGACCATAGACAGCATGTCCTCGGACTGGACTGATTAATCTGAGAAGAGATTTAATGTAGAGGCTGAAGTCGTCAGCAAAAGAAGAGACTTCTGTTATTTTTGATAAGAACACTTTAAATATTTAACCTGGTCTTCTTCTTCTTCTTCTAGTGGTTGAGATGCATTAACCAATCTGACAGACAGACAGACAGACAGTTCAAACAAACACTAACAGCTGTATTTGTTCATTGCTCCTGTATTACAGTATTATAACAATACTACCGTCATATAGCAGTAATATAACAATACTGTTGTTTTTTTCCTTTTAATTCTGCTCAGCTGGGTAGACCTCCGGTGGCAGCAAGCTAAGAAGGGTTTTACAGGCGTCCCTTCCCTCAGCAACACTCTCCTGCTCATCCATGGGGATCCTGAGATGTTCCCAGACCAGATTACAGATCTAATCCCGCCAGCAAGTTCTGGTTCTATTTTAGGGAAGTATCACGTACTCAAACTTGGAATAGGGTCACTGCTCCTTCGTGTCAAAGGGAGCCAGTTGAGGGGATCCGGGCATCTGATTAGGACACCGCTACTTGGTGGTTTTTCAGCCACTGTACTAATGTTTGGTAGCATTATAAAAGTATGACAGTGGTATCAGAATATAGTTACAGCATTATCATGGTACTGTTAGAGCACTAATTTAGTTCAGAGGTATTAATACAGCAGTATTCTGGCACTACTGAATACTAGAGTACCTGTATATCCACCAATCTCTCGTCCAACAATCTCTGCTGACGTTTAGCCTTCCTCTTTATCTTCTTTTTCTTGTTCTTTGAAAGTTTACCCGCCTGCACACACAAAAACACAGACATGTTATCATTTACAGACCTACACACTCACACACACACAGAAAACAGAAATTAACATTTACAGACCTACACACACACACATAGATGTTAGCATTTACAGACCTACACAAACGGAAAAACTGATATTAACATTTACAGGCACACACACACACATTGACAGTCATTCATACACACACTGACATTTACAGTCATTCATACACACACACACAGATACACAGAAACTTATATTAACATTTACAGGCCTACACACATGCTTACATTTACAGACAAACACAGACGTTAAAATTTACAGACCTAAACACTCGCACACAAATGTTAACATTTACGGACATACAGACACACACAGAAGGAAACTGATATTAACATTTACTGACCTACACACACAGAACTGGATCAAACCAGTGATGTCATGCACAACTGGTTTGTCCAAACAGCTCAGAATTTTATTGCTGTAACCAATAAGAACACATCATGTAGCACTGCTGGACTTACCTGTAGATCCCTGGGAGCCATGCTAACTATAGAGACAGACAGGCAGAGAGAGAGACAGGAAGAACGCTTCAGAAACAGAAGATATACATGTGATAGGTAGGTTGAGAGAGACAGGCAGAGAAAGAGACAGGCAGAGAGAGAGACAGGCAGAGAGAGACAGGAAGAACACATCGGAAATAGAAGATATTTAGGTGACAGACAGGCAAAGACAGATACAGGTGGGCCGAGAGAGACAGTAGGAAAGCATCAGAAACAAAAGATATAAGCCATAACATTATAAAGGTGGCAGATAGACAGATTAGAACTGTGCAGAAGGAGACAGTTTAGAAAGCAGGCAGACCAGAAGCAGTCTGGAAACCACAGCTCCCAGCTAGAGTTCAGTTTGGGTTCCCGTCTCCTGACCAACGTTTGAAACATCTTCCTCCAATTTTAACAGCTGATAAACAATAATCTCAACCTCAGATCCAACAGTGTCTATAATTCACTGTGTGAGTCTTGTATCTGCATGTTAGGGACAAAAGCGTTCCTTTAAACCTCCATTAATCAGCAGAGAGTGAAACCATGTTTCACTCCAGATTACAATTTGAGATCAATCCTCCCTAAAATGTCGAGTAAACCCCACATTAGCCCCCTGAATCGTACCCGCTGCTCCAACCAGGTCAGCTTTCAGCCTTCACGGAAGTCTCAGAACCGGGAGCGAGCCCACCCTGTGGAACTATTAGGCACCAGCACAGCATGAGGAGGCCCTGTCTCCTGGGTTCAACCCTGATGGCTGCCGCCACACACCCCGAGTACCAAACCCTCCAGTGTCTCCCGCACACACCTAAGCGGTGGGTCCGGAGTTGTTACATCAAACCCCCTTCTGTGACTGTTCTTGACGGTGATTCACACCGTGTTGATGAGGAACACAGTGTGCTGTGAAAACTACATAGAATTGCAGCAAACACTAGAAACCTGCAGTCACTGCCTCACCTGTCATCATGAAAATAAAAACCGAATGATGATTAGATTAGATAAAATAAATATTAGTCTACTGATATGTGCTATAAATGTAATTTCTGTATGTTTACACGTTAAATTTCATTCATTTTCATAATCAAAATCGCTGAATTAGTCTGTTCAAACAGAAAGCAGCCCCGCGAGGTGAGGCGGCTTTGAGCCTCATCTCAGATTGCACAGTCCCTTTCTCACTGTGTGTCACAAACGTAATGTTTTTAATACACTCTCCTCACTTTCCATAGAATAGGTAATGTATTTAACGTTTGTGTATAACATATATATAGTTCCGCTGATCCGACATAAAACCGGAATGAAAAAGTAGGCGGGAGGCAGCAGTACCTCTGCCACACTAAGGGGGGCGTGCCCCGCCCACGGGTTTATGTTGGTCAACTTCCCTACAGTACTCCTTTTTTTTATCTTTTGCTCTGACTGCAAAAATGGAAAATTCTGTTTCTATGCCACCCCAGGAAAATCGATTATTAAATTTTAAAAAGGAACTTTTTTGTTTTTTGTTTTTTTTTTCATATATAATTGAAAATGTATTGAAAACAAAAAATGTAAGAGGGGTAATGATAAACTTCATTTTTTAAAAGAAAATACCACATTTAAAAAACATTTTTATCTCATCTAGACTTCTTTTTTTTTTTTCTCCAAAAAATAGGTTGAACCTATGATTTTTGTCTCGCACTGTATGAATTGTGGAATTGGCGTGATATATTAAGAACTACCGGGAAAAAAAGCAGAGCGATTGCGCCGTTTCTCTGAGCTGATTCAAGTTTAACGTTCTTCTTTGGCCAAATCCGTACCTTATATATATATATGGAACACAACCAGTAGTCAGTGTGCAAGCTGGCAATTAAATGGTTAAGCTACTCTATTGGTTTCCTATTTTTGTAAATCTGACTCTGCAAGGGTCATTGCCTCACCTGACATGGACCTCACCGCACACACTGACATTCCTTTACAGGATTTCATTATATTCACCAGAGCCATAATTTCCATTGGGAAAGACGCAGAGAAAAGAGACAGATAAAACAAAAAAATGAATCCTGTCCCCGATACCGATTCGCACTGGACAGAAACCAACAGCTGACCTTTGTGTTCGTAAAAAAATCGTAGGTAATTTTCGGTGGGACTTTGCTTACAGATTACATTAACACCTACTGAAATTATTACAAATGACCACAGGTCCCCAGATAGCAGTAGTTCCATGTGAATACGGCTACACACATACAGTGGCAGGTCTGATCAGAACAGACGGTGGTTGGAAGAGTTGACTTAAACCAATCACATGGCCAGATCCTCACCTGATGACCCTGATGGGGGCGGGGCTCCAGCTCTCTGCCAGATGGTTGCCTCAGCAGCCAACTTCCTGATGTAGACGTCATCGACATCCAACAAGATGTTCTCTGGTTTGATGTCTGTGTGGATGATCTTACACTTAGTGTGGAGGTAGTCCAGACCCTGGAGGACCTGCAGGAAACATGGCACAGCTTAATTGACAGGTCTACGAGTCAATGAACACATCTTAAGGTCAATGCAGTTGTGTTCAGGTCATCTGTGAGTAGGTGTCTATATTGCCCTCCAGAACTAGTGCCACTCTTTAAAAAAAAAGGAGCAAAATGAGATACAAAAATGTCTTTATTGTCCATACCCATGATCTTTGAATCAAATAATTCACAAAAATCTAACTTTTAAATCAAGCTACACAATTAAAGGAGACATAACATTCTTAACATAAAAACTTGTTTTTAATCAAGAATGTTTGCTACAGTAATTGCTACCCCTGAGAAATCCTGTAATTAAAAGGTAACTGAACACTTGAGTTGTAAACAATGACTTTCTGTTTTACTTTGGTATAAATATGAGGCGACATAGGCCTAATTCTCTTCGACATTCTTCACAAAGCGAAAGACCAGAGGACACATCAATGATGTGCAGAGAACCCCTGCAGAGCTGCACAAAGTTTGGCAATTTGATACAAGAAAATTTCAACGGTTATAATTGTCAATTTCAACAGTTAGATCATAATTAAGAGAATTTAAAAAGTACTAAAGATGATAAAAAAAAATGTCCTGGAAGAGGACATATCAACAAACTGACCCCACACACTGAAGGTGATGGGTTGACTGGCAAAATTCTTTCTATGGATTACAGCCAGAGATTTGCAGAGGTTAGTTGAATCCTGTAGTCAGAAAGTCTCCCTAACCATCATCAGACGGCAGACACCAACACAAGCTGTTTGGTAGGGTTGCAAGTGAAAGGTTCCGCTGTCATCCACACACACAAAGCAACGACAGTTTGCCAAACACCACTGGAACCCCTCAATGAAACAATGTCATAGGTCATATGAGACCAAAGTAGAGCTTTTTTGGGAATAAATGTCAAAGATGGTGTGGTCTAGCAGAAAAGAAAGCCATATAGAAAAGCCCCTCATATCTACTGTGAAGTATGTTGGTGAATCTGTGATGCTGTGGGGATGTTTTTCGTCCAAAGGCCCTCAATATCTGTCAGGATTGGACCTTCCTGCAGGACAATGATCTGTAGCAAACCACAAAATCCACCCAATAATGGTTCAGACATCACAATATAAAGGTTTGCCATAGCCATCCCAGTCACCTGACCTAAGCCCCACTGCACACCTGTGGGATGTGCTGCAGAGGTGCTGCAGAGCCGAGTCCACAAGCATCAACCTCAGAATCTGAAGGAGTGTGAGAGTTTCTTTCTTTTCGTCTTCTCAAACCTCATCACACACTACAGAAGATGATTCAGGAATGTTAGTGTGGCGTAAGGGGGCTGCAATAAAAATGAGTTGCAGGGTGCCAATAATTGTGGCTCACATGTTTTAGTTATTTTTTGTTCTATATTAAGAATGTAAAAACTTTTTTATTATGTGATGCGAGTCAAAGGTTAGATTTGTGGATTAGTAACGGAGATGACTATATATATATATATATATATATATATATATATATATATATATATATATTTCACCTGTGTCACATGACTCACTGTGTCATGGCCAGTGTGTGTGTGTGTGTGTGTGCACGGGCTTGCGTGCGTGTGTGTAGTCACCTGGCGGATGATGGTCTTCACGCAGGCCAGAGGTAGTCCCATGTAGTTGGACTTGATAATCCACTTCAACAGCTGATGACCTAAAACCTCCAGAACCATACAGACATCTGAGACGCTGAGGAAACTACTGACAGGTAGGTAGATAGCCAGGTAGACAGAGATGTCAAAAGACAGGTTCACAAAGAGGTAGGCAGACAGGTTGATAAACAGGTTGGTAGACGGACAGGTAGACAATCAGAGGGAAGAGAGACAGGTGAGGATGAAGGATACGGACTCCATTGACTCCAGAGATCTTAAAGTCATCGATCAGTTGGACGATGGTTTCTCTGTAGGGGTCTGAGGGGTCACTGTCTCTCACCTGTAGACAGGTAGATGGTCAGACAGGTAGACAGACTGGAGGATTGCAGCAAGACAAGATTTTGTTGGTGGAAACTCACACATCTGAGCAGCTTGATCTCGTCCAGCGCCGTCTCGGTGTAATGAGGCGCGCTCTTCACCACCTTCAAGGCTACAAACCGCTTCTTCCTGAACATAGAACCAGTGTCAGAAGAAAAAACTCACAGAACTAACAGAACCAGAAGACTTAGAAACAAGATCAGAGTCCTACTGCAGGTCCCAGCAGAGCCACACTGTGGAGAAGTGTCCCCAACCCAGTTTCCTGACCACATGGTACCGCCCGTTGAACAGATCGCCAGTCTTGACCGGGTAGTAACCACCTGGAACACAGCGAGATCAACTGATGGTGAAAACACCAGTGCAGGTGGACCAAAAAGTGAGGAGGTTCTCGAGGGAGATCGGACAGCCTGCCTGGCTTATCAACTAGTTTCATCAGTCTAGTTTTCACAAAATTAACTGTTTCAGGTTCATACAGTGAAAGAGTCCAGGTTGACCGGGACACTCACTGACATTGTCCAGTCCTCATCTGACTGGACGATGCTCTTCAGGAAGTCTCACCTTTGCAGTAATCTGAAGGGTCTTCCTGCTCTTCATCATCGGAGCCTAGCGGGTGAGCAGGGGGCGGGGTAAACTCAGGTGGGGGTGGACTCAGGGGAGGCGGTGTGGTCAGTGATGGGGTGCTAGAGGACATCATGGGAAGCCGACCAATAGGAGGTCCCAGAGATTCAAGGGAGTGAAGGACAGAGGACGAGTGGACAGGTGAGTAGATGTGGGAGGAGACACTGGAGGTGAAGGTCAATGAGTTCAGCAGGAATGGGTCAGGATGGGTGGGGCTTAACGGAGGACTGGGAGGAGCGTTAGCAGGACATGTTAGTAGTTCAGAGGCATTGTGGGTGATATTATGTGGTGGGATTGGAGGTAATTGTTCATCAGAGAGATTCTGATTGACAGTTCTGTGAGGCACTCTGGTGGAATTCTGGTTAATAGGGGTTGGCGGTGATTTGTTGTGGCTGTTTGTGGGATGTTGAGATTTGGCGGGACGTGATTGGCCAATAATCTGAGGGGAGTGGAGGGTACCTTCAGGAGTGACTGGGTTCTCTGGTTCCCCCAAAGAGCGGGATGAGATGGTGAAAGTGCTGTGGGGAATGGGGATCTGGTCGACATTCTGGGGAGGCGGGGGGGTAGTGGCTCTGGGTAAAGATGTGGTTTTGATAAGGGGGCAATCAGCCTGGGGGACCCTATGTGGGGACGGAGGTGTGGTGTAGCTGGGTAAGGCAGTTGTCTGAAAAGGGGAACAGTAGTCCTGGGGGGCATTTTGGTTGCCGTCTCCGGGTAACGTGATGGTCTGGATAGAGGGGAAGTAGGTCTGGGGGACATTCTGGGGGGGCAGCAGAGTGGTGTCTCTGGTGAAGGTTGTATTCTGTGTGGTGGTCTCATCTGGAACTGGAGCAGATTCTTGGAGGTCTTTAGCACATGCTGAAAGGTTTCCTGGTGAGGTGGTGCTCTCCAGAGTATTATGGGTCAGAGGCAGGGAATCCCTCTCCACCAGCGGAGGGGGGGGACTGTTGGGTCTTAGCCCCTGAGGGTGTATGACATCATCAGCCCTGAAACACAACAAAATAATGAGGCGTCAAAGCGGATAAACACATTTATTGCATAGGGCGGAGTCAGAGGAAACGCTGCTTCATCAGTCAAGAGGAGATAATGATTAGACATCTGAAACAATCTCAACCTAATGGCAAATTTTAAATAGGTAGGAAGCCCGGCTCACTGTCTTGTTGTTCAGCATAAATATGAAATGAGAACATGATCCATGTCTGGATGTATTCCTGGAATGATGAAGTCACTGTGAGGTTTGACTCATAGGATCATTTGTGTGGTTCTCACCGGTTCTCGTCGCCTCTTTCTCTCCGCTGTTTTTTCCCTCGTCGTCTGTGCTTCTTTCCGCCACCGGCCGTGTTTCCACTTCCTGTTCCGACAGCTGCTGGGAGGAAGAGTCAGTCACAGTCTTTATCATCCAAACAACTCTAACATGACCTCAAATCTTTAGAACGTGACGGAATCCGGCTTTAACGCGTTCGTATAAATAGCCCCAAAATCCAGCTTCTACCTACTTTTCTTTTACTGCACACAACGCTAGATTTGAACAAACATTGATTTATGCCACAGCCAAAGGTTGAGGTATGTTGGGTACATTGGCGTATCCAACTGTGCAAATGGACAGTCCTCTTGGTCCGATCCAACAAAACCTGTGTAGAATGAACTTTGTGATATTTTTTCCAAATCTGATGCATCAGTTATGAAGAGTTTCTGAGCAAATTCCGTCAGGAATTCCGTCAGGACGGATTTGCATGAAAATTTTGCATGTCAGAGAGGTGATTACTTTTCTGGTGGTATAACGTGTTTTGCAGCATTAAAAATAAAACATAAAGTAATAAGTCATTTTGGTTGGTGACAGAGCTGTAGCCTTTTTTAATCATCGGCCCTCATTCACCAATTATCTCCCTAATAATTTTCTGAAATGTGTTCGTTATAAGAGTCCTAAGAGAAAAGCTAAGTCAGATTCATGAAGCCGTCTTAAACTGCCAAAATGTTGGAACCTGTGTTCTTAAGTTGGTGAATCTAATTCTGCTTGTATGCTAGAACTCGTGCCTGTGACCCTAACTAGCAAAGGTTAACGCCCCACCCATAGAAGGGCATTGGACTACAGGTCCGTGTACAACAACCACTACTGCCACAGAGATTGCAGAGAAGAAAAACGGAGAAAATGGCAAAGAAAGTGTAAAGACTGGACTCCAAATTGTTAAAAAGGAAAATGACAGCAGTTTTGAAGTGGAGGTATTGCTCCAGGAAGAGGACAGCAAACGGCTGTCTGATTTAGTAGTGTCAGTAACAGATTTAAAATAACTAAAATAACGTTCAAATAAATAAAGAAAAGACATGAATGATTGCAAACTATTTGCTGTCGAACATGTATTTTAAAATAGCATAATGCTTAATATTATAAATGGAAAATAATATTGTAGTGACTCCTGTATTATACAACAGTATAATTGAAGAAAACACAATTAATCGATTTCTGAAACGTGGAATCAAACATTTTTTTGATTCTGTTCTTACCTAAGAAAAAATCCCAAATAAAGAAAAGATTGGTGAATGCAAGAACGTTGGTGAAAACTGCACAGGTGGGGTTTAAGAACAAATTTCTTTGTGG
The DNA here is from genome assembly GCA_037951165.1 of Lophius americanus. NCBI lineage: Eukaryota > Metazoa > Chordata > Actinopteri > Lophiiformes > Lophiidae > Lophius > Lophius americanus. The sequence continues at coordinate 1,434,791 of JBBDHG010000094.1, forward strand.
CAATGGTTGGCAAATGAAGCCCATTATCTTTGAACCTGTTTAAAATTATATCAGCTGGGATTATTCAATTTTCGTTATTTTTCAGTACATAAAGAAACGTGAAAAGGGCTTCAGTTGGGGGGCTGAGCTGGGGAGGGAAGTTATTTTTTCACCCTTGTTATTTTGTCTGTTTTGTAGCGAGATATCAAGAGAACTACTGGACGTTCGGAACCCGAGGTAGGTTTTAGAACGTCACTCAGATGATGAAATCTTGTTGACCTTCTGTGTTTCGCAGCATTTATAACTAGAAAAAGCACTCAGAGAGTGCAAACTTTCAAAAAGTCCTACCTCTGAACTTACTTTGTTTCTTCATCTCACGTTCACTTCATGTGTTCAGCATAATGTTTTATTCTCTTTTACACGCCCCTAGATTTTGAGCAAGGCATTACTGTAAGGAGAAATTGTTACGTCACTTCCTGTTCCTCTCCAGTATAAAACATCAAAGGGAATAAGGCACAGCAGTACCCAAGGTTTAGGAAAAAATCATGCCGATTTCTCTATCAATGCCTATAAATCCACTGAACACTCCAACAAACTCTCTGAGTATCTTTCAAATAAATTGCACCTTCCACTTCAGCATCTCTGCTCAGGCCACTAAGCACCAAGCTCCAACCCCAAAGGAACAACAAAAGAATCCAAAGAATGAATGAGTCTGAGTGCTTTTCTAATCTAGTATAATGCTATAGCCGAGAATAGAAATACTGGTATTTTTTGTGTTTAATCACGGATTACTTACACATAGTAACAGCCACGATGTTACCGACACTGAAAATAAAAATTTTTAGGCCATTGACACCAAAGACATGCAAATACACCTGATAGAAAGGAAGCTATTTTAAATGAACAGAACAGAGTCCAGATCAACTTTGAAGCATAGAAGTGGCACTTATTCTAACCACAAATATATTATAATACTTATAACAACCACAAATATACAGCCTTACTTCTAAGTTGCTCCAAGTGACAACAAAAATGCACTTCTTACAAGATGTGGGTTTTCCAACATCATCTCATCATGGCTACACAATTAACGAACTACAACTCCTATCATCCCCCACTTTACAGGTACACAATACCCCTGAGGCCAGGCGTGGTTGGTAACAGCAAGATGGAACACAAACTGGGCTTGAAGTTTTGTAAATGGAGTGCACAGATTTAAGATTTGTTTTTTTTCTTCATGTGGCACATCTAGTGATGTTTATGTTGAATTTATATGTCTGCATGTCATGTTACATTGAAGGTGAATTAATACATTTGCAGTGCTGCTAATTTCTAATTTTAAGTTAGGTTGTGCCACTGTTTGTACAACGATAAAGGAATAAAGGTTTCAAATATGACTACTGTGGCAAAATCAGCTTACAATGCCCCCGTTTTTGACTCTCTTTACCGTTCAGATTCCAAAAAGACCCAGTGGAGATAGCTGGATTAATCTCATTTTCATTTGGATCAGCAGGGTTTTCTTCTGGATTCATTCTTGCTTTTTTATTTGTATTTTTTCCTCAGAAAGACAGACAGCTTTTCTCCTCCGGTTTCTCTGGCTTTTGCTCGACCTCCTCATTTCTTTCGCCTCAGCATTACATGATCTAATACTGCGCCCTCCTCGGCTGAAGGAGAAAAATACCGAGCTCTACTTGGCTGAAGGAGAAAAGTACAGGTGCTGGCTTTGCTGCAATTTTATGTTATTGTTATTAAAAATGCTGTAAGTTCATTGATAATACATGAGGTTGAATTATTTACTTTTGAGTTGAGATCAAAATCCTTTTATGAATAACCACCCAGCGAAAACCAAGGGGATTAAACTTGGCGGACGGCTGCATTTTGCAGGAGGGCTTGTACCTCCTAAAAGGAAAGAGGTACAGCTAACACTCTGTCCAAAGCCCAGGGAAGCGGCAAGGTCCAGGCAAAGATTTCCCAAAAGCCTCCCCCCCCCCCGGATCCTTCCAAGCAAACACGAAGATGGTTGAATCCCTCGAGACCACTGTCGCTGTTGACTCCGATGGCTGAACTGAACAAACTCCACCTTTTACCGCTTAATGGTTTCACGAGTTGGGTCTTTATGCTTCCTCTTATTTGAGAGTAAAAGGTTTCACACTCTGTTGACTTTTTTTTTTGCTAAATAATAAGTATAATCTTTTAATCTTCTATAATCTACGGTGGATCAGGAGGTATAGCCGTCGTCCACTTATCTGACAGTCGGTGGTTCAATCCCCAGCACCTCCGGTCCACATGTCAAAGTATCCGTGAGCAAGATACTGAATGCTTCCAATGGCTGTTCCATTGGTGTGTGAATGATTGCATGACTGGCTACCGCTCCTGATGAGCATATGTCAGCCTCCGTCATTACAGTGTGAATAGTAGTGTGAATGGGTGAATGCTGACTCATGTTGTAAGAGTGCTTCGAGTAGTAAGGCAGACTACAAAAGTGCTATATAAGGAAAGTTCACTTACGATTTACTTGTCAAAATCTGGGTTCTCAAATTTCACAAACTGAGCCCAGTTTGGTTTTACTGTTCTGCGCTCCTCCATGTAGACTTGTCTTGAACATGCATTCATGTAAGAAGACCTGCTACACCTTTAAGACTTTTCATTCTGACATCGGAGCCTTGAAAAAATAGTACGAATTAGGGCTTTCCAAGCAAAACCAGAGCCGTTCGCAGTGAACACCAGTAACAGGGTTGATGTGTATCACCACATTAACTCACCTTCACACTGGTTAGATTTGTGAGTGAGGGGACATGCTTACTTACAGTGAGGGTCAGCTTTGATTTGTGTGATTGTGGAGAGGCGAGTCTGGGTGTGTCTCCTCCTTTAGAAGGTTATTTAAGTGACCCACGGTAACCAATGCTGTCCTCGCCCCCTTCCCCTTTTGATTCTCTGTGTGCTGGTTTGTGGAATGCTGAACATCCTGTATTCTACAAAATGTTCACATGTGTGAGGTTCTCTCTCAATCTGATGATTTTGATTCTCTTTGTGCAGGCCATGGTCCGCTCCACAAGGCAGAGTTGGGCTTCCTAGAGTCTTAAGTTATTGCAAGCATTTTGTCCGAGTGATGGTGCAGAAAATACTGCCGACATACGGAGTGCTGAACTAAGACTGTGGAAGCAACAATGTTGCAGTGCAGGGTATCACTAACCTCTCAACTTTTAAATGACTCTCAAAAGGACAGTGGTTGGTTTAATAGTTATTCTCCAGAAGTAAGTCCTTTATATATTTTTATATAACATACAATAAAAATAATTATAAATTTTATCTTTAACTTTTCACTGTTCTGTTGTCTCTTGTCTTTCTGGTGGTAGTTGGTCAATGTTGTAATCTGACTGTTATACACCCTCAAGAGAAACTGTAGTCCTGTGAGTACAGGCCAGCAACAGGGGGAGGTCCAACAAGGGGATCCTGACACTCCCTATTGCCATTTCCCGCAAGCAGAATTGGAAAGAAGATAGAGCAACAACTTATTCATCATCTTTTTTCGTCTTTGTTGTTTTTTTAGAGGCAAAGCTTTTCTTTTCTTGACACTTTCTGCATACTAACTTGAAAACCATCTCTCTCTGCAGCCAGAGTTCTATTTGTCCACTATGGGCTTATGTGAAAACATGGCAAAGCAACATGGGTGAGGACCAGAACTTTCTGCAGATATATAAAACTCATTCCTAGCCAATGTAAAAAAAAAAAAAGAAGGGAAAAAAAGACTTAATTTCATCTGATTGAGCACCAACAAAGTTCTAGCTGTGAGCATTATACTCCATTTATTCAAACGTGCTCCTTAATTGTACACACTGCACCTTTAACGGAGTCGCAATAACTAAAAGTAACGGTTTGTTGACTTAATACTCAAACAAGCCGGCTGATACTCAAACTAATAGCCGGGTGATACCTCAAGATCAACAGCAGGCAGCGGATTCATTAAACCGGATTAAAACCATCCTGAGACCCGCTAAAGATTTTAAAAATGTTTAAATGTTATGTTTCGTTAATGTGATCTTGCAAGGAGCCGCAGCAGCGACACCAGTATAGCTTATGGTATCGAGCAGGCTGCATATTTTCTTCACGATAAACCGATGAGGTTTAATGTAAACATGCCGGATAAAAGTTTCAGGTCAGAAGCAGACATTTAAGTCATTGATTCGTATCATAATCATCGTGAGACCGCTTACAGATTACAGATAGATACATTTTTTCACTTGAATTGTCTGCAATTGAGTGTTTGGACTAGCAGAAGCTGGCATATTAGCTAACGGCATCAGTCTGACAGCTGGTTTTATTCACAATAAACTAAGTAAAACTAAGCATTAGAGTTACAGAAAATAGTCGGATAAAACCTGAAGGCCAACAGCATTCATCTGATCATTAAACCGGAGCAAAAGAATCCTGAGACCCGCAATAGATAAATATTTTTAAACGCCAGGTTTTTTCAATGGAGTATGGTTAAAGTGGGGGCAGCGACTACATGCTAACTAACATCCGTCTGACAGCCGGTTCTAGTCACAATAAACTAAGTCGAACTAAGCAATAAAGTTAATAAAAAGTTAAAACATTAAGCCCGACGATGGCTCCAGGTCAACATCAGACATCCGGTCTGGTTTAAAACCATCCCGGGACTCGCTTAAGACAAAACATTTTTAAATTTTGGCTTTTTTAATGGACTCTGGTTCCAGAAGGGACAAGCTGGTACCGTTAGCCTAGCCTGTTAGCCTCTGACTTCAGTGTCTGTATTTAACGGTGATTGAATCACACCCTGGACACCGACCCCGGTCACGACTACTTACCGATTAACATGCTGGCTGCCAGGCCTCGAACCGAACCGTGTCAGGGTTTCTCGTCCGTCTGGCTGCTATCTTAGCTCAGAGCCTGGAGCCAGTCCTCCTGGAGATGGTTCGGGAACTGACACGGGTCGGTACGGTTCAGCGTGGTGAACCTGCGCTAGCTGATCGTCAGCTAGCTCCGTTATCTCCGTTAGCGACTTTAGCGCAAGCAGATCTCTCTGTACCCCTTTCTTGTCACTGAGGTCTAGGTAGCGGGTCAGGACTGGGTCCGAATCAGGTCAGTACCAGGTCTTTGGTTTATTCTGGGTCGGCTGTCTCCTTGGTCTGAACAGCTGCTGCCTGACAGTCTGACACCGGACACCGGGTTGTGAGCATGCGCAGTGTCCGGACATGCTGGGTCTGAATCCAGTGGCGAATCTCGAACATTGAGTGTGAGGGAGGGGGGGGTCCACACAGCCCGACCCCAAAAATAAGAAGGCGTTAAAAGACTTGGACACAGCTATAGCTATTATATCATTTATTTTATGTTATTCAAGATAGATTCTGAATCTCATCAGAATATACCTGTGTATTATTTCACACTATGAACCTGGACTGAGTAATTGTATCAACGTGAACTGTATCATTTTGTGAACTCGGACTGTTTCAAAGGACGAACCTGGAATTTTAAGTGTGTGAGCCTGGCCTGTTTCACTGATTGAACCTGAACTGTTCTGTAGATTAACAGATTTGAGACCTCAGAGACAGAGCTTTTAAAATTATAACTTTATTTTTACATAATAAAAATTGTTTGGCCTCCTGCCTCTTCACAATAAAATCACATTTCCAGTGCAGACGGACTCATCTTCTTCATCATCAGATATTTACACACACATTTACACGCTGTTGGTAAACTGTACACAGCTTCATTTGACCTGATCCTGGATCAGTTTATAGAAACCTTTGACATTTTTATTTCCTTGTAAAAAAAAAAATCGTTCCAGTAACAAACAGCTCTATTAATCAGAGCTCATAATTTGTCTCTATTCGCCCAAGAAGATTAGAAAACTGTACAGAGATCAGGAGGTCAAACATTCGTCCACCTCGCACAAACGTCAGCAGAGTTTAAGCCCTGCATCTTGTCTTTGTTTAAAAAAAGGATGCTTTAAGAAGCACCATTAATCTTCTTCATCATCATCATCACCACCACATGCATGCAGAGTTTAATTTGATCAGAACTACAACTACAGGTCTAACACACGCTTAAGAACACACAAGGCAAAAACACAGAAGGGAGTTAAGGTTAAACACCAATGATGAGATATTTTAAAAATGAAGAAGAAAAGGAAGAAGCTGCCATCATTCAGCAGGAAGATCATTGGACGAACGTCTCATAACGGAATCTGTTGGCGGCAGAAACAACCACCGAAGCATTATTGCCTGATTGGTTCAGTCTCAGAGTCCAATAAACCGAAAAACATACAGCAGGAAGTGACCTGTGAGGAGACTATAAAGTAACCTCTAAATATCCACGGAAGTATTCTCTGAGGAGAGGAAAAAATGCATTGCAAGCAGTCTAGAAAGTAACCTCTGATGAGACTAGAGAGCATCCACTAAGGAGACTATGAAGTGTCCTCTCAGGTGACTAGAAAGTATCAGACAGTTAATGTCAGACTTAAATTATAACTGAAGCAACCAGCTGTTTAAGAACAGTTAATACTGTGCTAGCTGTTAGATGCTAGAGTGCTAGCCTTTTAAATATATTCTTAATGTCACACCGGCTGGTAGTCGTTACTTGATATTAAAGCTAAAGGTGAGCAGGTAGCTAGCCCAACATTCTTTAAAAGTTTACACAAAATCCTAGCATATCACTAATGCTAGCTGTTGGTAGCTAGCTTTGACCATAAATGCAACGCTGTACTTACTGTATAATGTCAAAGCATTCATTAGCGTGACCTTGGAGACAACAGTTTACACATCACACTTTAAACATATCATCATGCTTCTAGCTTGGCATTATAGCTTTTAACTATTTCTAGTATCTGTTTGCTGTCGGTCCATCAATCACTTTATCTTCCCATGATGCACTGGGAGACATTATCAGGAAGGCTGCTGTAAAACACTTGGTCGATCACTGACAGCACCCTCTTACTGCACCAGTGAAGGCACAGCAGGGTTAAATACGACGTACACAAAATAAATAAACACAAATACTGTTTAACTTCGTTGCCATGGATACAAATGTTCTCATCTTTCAGCAGGTTCGTCATTAACATTTAAGTGTCAGCACAAGTTTCCTGTTCTACAGCTCACCAACTTGTTTTAGGCCCTGCTCTTAGAACACCAGCTAACAAAGTTAGCTGCCATGTTAGCATCATTGGTAGCCCGCTAAGGCAGCTGGTCCATTTTAAAACCACCATATTTTAATTCTGGATCTGAGCCATAAAGTTTGCCAGCATGTGTTGCTAATGTCAGGACCACTAGCATATCCCTCTAATATTAGAATGGTACTATCAATTTGTGCTAATGTTAGGAATAGTAACATAAATTAGCTGTTCTTCCTGCTACCATCTTAGCTTATAGGGGTTCATTACGAGGGTTCACCAGAAGAAAGAGGGACATCTTGTCTCTGATTGGTCCGCCCTGACTATCATTGACAGGAGGGGAAGACTGATACCATTAAACAGTACTTAATAAGAGCAGACGTCTTGATAAACTCAAAGGGGATTAGAATTATTGAAGAACCGAAACCCAATCCCAACGAGACCTGAGGAGGCCTTAACGAACTCAAACTTCATCCAAGGTACGACCATCCAAGACTGATCTAGAGAGATGGACTTGATCCCAGGTGGGACTGAGCAAACTGATCCAGACAGAAAAACCCAATCCTAAGTGTGACTGAGCAGACTGATCTAGACAGACAGACTCGATTTTAGAGGGGGGCTGAGTGGACTGATCTAGACGGAAAGACTCGATCCTTGGAAGGTCGGAGCAGACTGATCTAGAGAGAACCACACAGAATCATACATGTCAACAATCAGATATGTGGTGGTCCCTAGAAGGATAAAGGTCTCAAAGGTAATGAGCTCCACCATCCTTCAAAACACCTGTGAGAGCCGATTGGTTGAAAGTCAAACATTTGGCACTTGTCAAATGGCATTCTAAACGAATCTGAGGACCCGGTAGAGTCACTCTGAACTGGAAGACTTGACAGTCTGGGACTTGTTCAGGTCCTGAGGTTTTAGGTTTCGAGTCTACCCGAGGTTCCAGGTACATTTGGTTTGAACTGGACACAGAAACTGGAATCACACGATTTAAAAACTCTCCCTGATTATTCCATTCAGTCAAACGGGTTAAAGCTCATTTTGTGCAGAGTTTGGCTGGTTTCAGTAGAAAAGGTAAAAATATCAATCCAGCAGGTCAATAACCAATAATCCTGATCAAAACCAATACACCGGACCAAAACTAAAACATCTGATTAGAACCAATATAACTGATCAGAATCAATACACCTGATCAGAACCAATACCCATGCTCACAACCCATACATTTAACCAGATTCAATAACCCTGATCAGAAGCAATACTTCTGATTTGAACAGAAACTATTCACATTGTGCTTTCTGACTCCACAGCCCAAAATCAGGGAACTCTGCGAAATAGAGTGCAAGGCAGCAGGTGACGATGGTGTTCCCTGATCTGATTGGAAGGATTGTCGTTTTGTGGTGTCGATTCGATCTAATGCTTGGGCTTAGGATTGAGAGGAACTCCAGGAACCGGGTTCTCCTGAGTCTGACTATAAAATCAACAGGAATATAGCTTCATCCTCCTCTTCCTCAACAGGTGATCAGAGGTCATCAGAGGTCAGTGACCTTGTTCTCCACCAGGGCGGCAACCTGCTGCAAACGATAGGCCAACTGCATCTTCTGACCAGAACTATCCTCCTCCAGAGACAGGATGATCTGATAGGATGAGAGAGCGAGATAGACGCCATCATACATCAGATAGGACCAGCGCGGTAAGTGATATCTCACCAGTGTGTTTTACCTGGTCATAATACTTGTTGATGTATTTGTAGAGTTCATGAAGAGCCACCAGACTGTTCATCTCTGAGGCAAAGCTCTGCAGACAGACAGGTGAGGGTCAGACAGGGGTGTGTGGGTTGTGGCGGTGGTGGGGTTTGATTAACAATACCTATAATCAATGCATTAGTAAGTGAGTAACTTAGGTAGTGTGGTGAGGTGCGTTCACTGACCCCAGACAGTTCGGTCAGAGTTGAATTCATCTCCTGATAACAGCCTGAAGCAGCGTTGTGGATGTCACTGTAATACCTAAACACAAACACACACACACAAAAAGATACATTTTATTTTGGCTCACGATACTGTGACTTTCACAGAAACTGGAGATGATGTGTCTATATGTTGATGGTGAATCGCTATGGTGATGATTTGTTTCTATGGTGATGGTGTGATTCTATGGTGATGATGTGTTTCTCTGGTGATGATGTTTGTCTATGGTGATGGTGTGTTTCTATGGTGATGGTGTGTTTCTATGGTGATGGTGTGTTTCTCTGGTGATGATGTTTGTCTATGGTGATGGTGTGTTTCTATGGTGATGGAGTGTTTCTCTGGTGATGATGTTTGTCTATGGTGATGGTGTGTTTCTATGGTGATGGTGTGTTTCTATGGTGATGGTATGTTTCTATGGTGATGGTGTGTTTCTGTGGTGATGATGTGTTTCTGTGGTGATGATGTGTTTCTGTGGTGATGATGTGTTTCTATGGTGATGATGTGTTTCTCTGGTGATGATGTAATTCTCTGGTGATGGTGTGTTTCTATGGTGATGATGTGTTTCTATGGTGATGGTGTGTTTCTATGGTGATGATGTGTTTCTGTGGTGATGATGTGTATCTATGGTGATGGTGTGTTTCTATGGTGATGGTGTGTTTCTATGGTGATGGTATGTTTCTATGGTGATGGTGTGTTTCTGTGGTGATGATGTGTTTCTGTGGTGATGATGTGTTTCTATGGTGATGATGTGTTTCTATGGTGATGATGTGTGTCTATGGTGATGGTATGTTTCTATGGTGATGATGTGTTTCTATGGTGATGGTGTGTTTCTATGGTGATGGTGTGTTTCTCTGGTGATGATGTGTTTCTATGGTGATGATGTGTTTCTATGGAGATGATGTGTGTCTATGGTGATGGTATGTTTCTATAGTGATGATGTGTTTCTATGGTGATGGTGTGTTTCTATGGTGATGGTGTGTTTGTATTGTGATGATGTGCTTTTATGGTGATGATGTGTTTCTATGGTGATGATGTGTTTCTATGGTGATGATGTAATTCTCTGGTGATGATGTGTTTCTATGGTGATGATGTGTTTCTATGGTGATGATGTGTTTTTATGGTGATGGTGTGTTTGTATTGTGATGATGTGCTTTTATGGTACTGGTATGGAAACTGTCTCACCTCTCCACCAGCTGCTTGTATCTCGGTATCTCTCTGGCATACAGCAGTTTGTTGACAGGAGAGTCCTGATTGAACAGAAAGGCACCATGAGGTCATATGGCTGAACAGTACAGCCCATAATAAGGCTAGAAGACAGACAGACAGGTCGTACCCGTCCCACTTTGTGCTCTGAGGTGGTGCAGGAGTCAATGAAGGTCTGAGCGATGACGGACAGGACGGCGTCGATGCTGTCAGTCACCTGGACATCCAGAACGAACTGAGGGTTCTTCAGGATGTTCACCCAAAACCTGAGAGGGAGACTGGACATAGAAGACAGGTCAGACACGAACATAGGTCAGAGACACGCAGGCGTCCAGGAAACTCTCTCACCTGTTGGTCTTCCAGATGTGGACAGTCTCAGGGTCGTCAATGCCATGTTTCTCGGCCATGTCATCCAGGAAGTCGAAGAAGAACCGGACAGCAATAGGAGGAGGACGCTTTGTGCTGAGGATCGCCAGAAAGACGTCGTCCACAAACTTCTGTAACGTCCCCTACAGAGAGACAAGTGGCGAGTGAGACCGGTACCATGTTACTTTCACAAACAGCAGTCTGGTCATGTAGATACCGGATCAGGAAGTTCTCAGGTGCCTCATTTATAAAACTGTGTCAGGATTTGCGTCAGAAGCTGATGCACAGACAAATATATGATCTGCGTACATTCCAAAATATTTTGATTGGTAAAACATTTCTGAAGCATGTCCTACGCCGAAATCCTTTTATAATTCACAACTTACTGGAAGTGTGGCGCAGCAGGTGGAGCTTCATGCAACACCCTTGGGTGCCCTTATAAAGCCAGTGGAACACCTGTAATTAATATTAATGACCACTGATTGATGACATCAGTCACGGCGAAGGAAGACAGCAAGACGAAAAAATAAACCTCACACAGTGTTGAGTTGTCGTTCTTAGTAGAGAAAAGTAGAAATAAGAGCTCAGATGTTGTTTGATGGACAGACTGCAGGTGTTGCCAAAATTATGCCTTTATTTTAAATGAGTGTGAACCAAATAAATTCAAGTTATGTTGAAGGAACACACACACACGTTATTATACTAAAACAGTGACTCCATTTACGTTTACGTCCATCAGAACTTCATTCCTATTTAACTTTGTGTTTCTTTGTCACTGCATCCTCTAGCGGGGTCAGAGGTCATGCTGACGAGCGGCGTGTCTCCCCACACTCTGACAGCAGCCTCAACAGCAGCTGCCTAGCGTGAGGAAACGGACACAATTGGCTTAATCAATGAGTTGCTTCTTCCATTCGCCACATCCTCCAACAGCGCCAAATCAGCCCCTGTGCGTCATTACGCGTTTTTATACCAACTGATTATAATAATACTAGTAATAAAAAAGATATTATGAAACACAGTATATCATATATGATGAGAAACTGCGCTCATATCGACCGACTGAGGCATCGGAAATGCCCCAGTTTAACGTCTTTTGTTCGACGGTTTACCTTTTTTAGGAGAATTAATTTCAATGCCATATATTCATACATGTATTGCCTGATAATTTCGCAATCGTATGAGGCTTCAAATGGTTAAATTCGGTTTTATTCTACACAATGGTATTAATTCCATACTCCATTTCTCTGTTTCATCCTTCTACCATCAGCAGTGAGGTCGGGTCGACCTCAAGTGTGTTAGAGTGTTACCTTCATAGACAGCAGTCTGGTCAGGTAGATCTCAGGTATGGCCTTGGCTCTCTCGCGGTCCCTCATACTGCTCTTTCTGTGTTTTGGTATCTCCGGATCCTCGCTGCTCTTCACCAGGTGCCACAGACGCAGACCCTCCTCCTCTTCGACTTCCAGCATCGGCGCTTCTAGGGAAACCACACACAGACTGTCAAACACGAATATGGCCAACAGAAAAGCAGAGGCGGGATTAAAATATATTCCGTCACTTAGTCAAGGTGTTCTTCTCCGTTTTTTTTAGTTTCAGACTTCCTACTCCTGATGCCATAGGGAAGACTCCCAGCCAGATCGTCCTCCTTGTTGTCCCCATTTCCTGTTATATTTAGTCTGAGTTCCTCTCTGTGCCAGTCTGAGATGTTCCTCTAGCTTTATGTTTCCGGGCAGTTCCCCGCGTTTTTGTTTTTTGGACTTTGACTAACTTTGGGGCCTGGAATAACGATAAAGTCCTTCAAGGGATGATTACGATATTTTTCCGAAACTGCTTGTGTTTTTCTCTTCCAACTTTCTCTACTCCTCCAGTGGTTTCCAACCTGATAATCTAATAATGATAACATCCTTTGCCTGAGATTCTGGTAACTCAAGACTCCACTTTTACCTGAAAACTCATTCCAAAAGGGCCGATTCATAGGCTCGCACTCTAAGTTGACTAAGGCGCCATTTCCATAATGGTTTTAACAATGAAATGAGCCACAAAACAATTTCAGACCATCTCATTTTGTTTGGGCAACCGACTGTACATTTTAAGTTGTCTATCCTTCCCAGTCAGTTTTCTTTCCGGTATCGCTTTATGAAAAAATATACACTGCCATCTACTGGCCTGGCATAGAAACAACAACGTTTTCATTAATTCTGCGTATCAGTATACGCTGTGTATAAGGATTTTTTTCACAATATTGTCATTGCGGCGCCACATGAGCTTTGGTTGTTGAGATACAGCTTTAGTTATTTTTTCTGAATTCCGTTTCCTGGACCAGGAACTGATCACATTCTGCTAACTAGTGCATCAGAACTTGTTTTGACTCCGGGTTCTAGTCTAGGTTTTCTACTTGCTTCTTCTCAGTTCATGGTTATAGATGTCTGCATGTTCCATATTGTTCTCTCTGTGTTTGCTTTATGTTCAAGATGTTCTGTTTGTGGTCATGGGCTCTAAATATTTAATTTAACATTTGGATATTGGTGCTAGATGGTGTTTCGGTTCATGGCTTTACATGTTGTCCATAATTATTTCTCCTAGATTTTAGATTTGGCTCTGCTTGAAGAGCAGAGGATCTTCCATGGGTTCTAGATTGTGTTGGATTCTTACTCTCTCCTGTCTGGAACACCTGGTTGACTCCACTGGAACTCTGAGAACGAGGAATCAGGGCAACTGTCGCTCCATCTGGAACCTGGAGAACACCAGAAGGCGTTAAACTGATGGAACGTATAAAATGAAAGGGAGAGGAGGAGGAGACGAGAAGAAGTAGATGATGATGGTGATGATGTGGAGAAGCTGTAGAGAAGCTCTGATTGGTCAGCGGTTACCTTGTAGTGCTGCAGAGTATTGACTCGTTTCCAGCGACCTTGAACCACCGCTGTGACATCATCATCTGACAGAGTCAGGTGACCCGCCTGTCCTGAACGCCACTCTGTCAATCAATCACAGAAACACAGGAGGGAATGAGCTGTCAATCAAAGTAGACAGGTAAGACAGGTGTGTGTTGGCATACCTAGGTCAAGACTATCCGCTGCTGGTTTCTGAGAGAACGGAGCTCCTCTGTAGACCTGATCAAGGATCTTATCCTTCACCTGCTCACAGACAGACAAGCAATCAAGAGGCAGTGAGACAGGTTAGGAAACACAGACAGCAGTCGGCAGGCAAGGTCGACTGGTCATAACAACAGAAAGGTACATACCTGTGTTATAGTGTCGGTATCCAGAACTTTAACAGGGCAAGGTTGAACGTCAATTCCATTTTTAACCAACACAGTCAGAGTCTGAGAGAGAGAGAGAGACCGGTACAGAAAGAGAGACAGTTACCAACATTAATACAGGTGCATAAAAAGGCGTGTGCAGGAAGTGATACCAGTACAGAGAGAGAGAGAAAGGTATGGAGAGAGAGACAGGTAAAAATAACTGGCAAGCGCTGGGTCATTGACAGGAACAAAGCGTTGACAGTTACCTAGACTAGATACTGAGAGTGAGACAGGCACCAAGAATGAAGCAAGTGCTGAAACATAGACATGAACATAGCGTGAGACAGGTACGGAAAGTGGACAGGAACATAGAATGAGACAGGTACCAAGAGTGGACAGGAACCCAGAGTGAGGTACGGAGACTGAAAGACAAGAACCGAGACACAAAAGAGACAAGTAACCAGGGAGACGGGTTATGCACTGAGAAAGTAAGGTATGAAGATGAAACAGGTACTGAAATGAGACAGGTACCAAGAATGAGGCAGTGCTGAAACATAGCCAAGAACCAAGAGTGAGACAGGTTGCGAAACTGATGGACATGAACCCAAGATTGAGATGGGTACTGTACTGAAAAAGAGCCAGATACTTAAGAGTGAAATGGTGACTGAGAATGAAACGGGCACCAAGAATGGACAGGAACCTAGGATGAGAGGGCAAAACTTAGAGCATGAGGGAGACAGTTACTGTGTTACTGTCAGTTACTGTGAGTAAGACGGATACTATACTGAGAGTGAGGCAAGTACTAAAAAAGAGGATAATAAGATAAAAGTAACAAGACAAAGACACAGGTATAGAGTGAGAGAGACAGGAACAGAGAAGGAGGGACCGGTAAAGAGGCAGGGGCTGTGGGTAATTTGTGTTGTGATGCTTTGGTTAAATAGGAGTGTGGGTAAATGTGGTTGCTATGGTTACATAGGGCTGTGTGTAAATGTGTTGCTATGGTTAAATAGGGCTGTGTGTAAATGTGTTGCCGTGGTTACATAGGGCTGTGGGTAAATGTGGTTGCTATGGTTACATAGGGCTGTGGGTAAATGTGGTTGCTATGGTTACATAGGGCTGTGGGTAAATGTGTTGCTATGGTTACATAGGGCTGTGTGTAAATGTGGTTGCTATGGTTACATAGGGCTGTGGGTAATTTGTGTTGTGATGCTTTGGTTAAATAGGAGTGTGGGTAAATGTGGTTGCTATGGTTACATAGGGCTGTGTGTAAATGTGTTGCTATGGTTAAATAGGGCTGTGTGTAAATGTGTTGCCGTGGTTACATAGGGCTGTGGGTAAATGTGGTTGCTATGGTTACATAGGGCTGTGGGTAAATGTGGTTGCTATGGTTACATAGGGCTGTGGGTAAATGTGTTGCTATGGTTACATAGGGCTGTGTGTAAATGTGGTTGCTATGGTTACATAGGGCTGTGGGTAATTTGTGTTGTGATGCTTTGGTTAAATAGGAGTGTGGGTAAATGTGTTGCTATGGTTACATAGGGCTGTGTGTAAATGTGTTGCTATGGTTAAATAGGGCTGTGTGTAAATGTGTTGCCGTGGTTACATAGGGCTGTGGGTAAATGTGGTTGCTATGGTTACATAGGGCTGTGGGTAAATGTGGTTGCTATGGTTACATAGGGCTGTGGGTAAATGTGTTGCTATGGTTACATAGGGCTGTGGGTAAATGTGGTTGCTATGGTTACATAGGGCTGTGGGTAATTTGTGTTGTGATGCTTTGGTTAAATAGGAGTGTGGGTAAATGTGGTTGCTATGGTTACATAGGGCTGTGGGTAAATGTGGTTGCTATGGTTACATAGAGCTGTGGGTAAATGTGTTGCTATGGTTACATAGGGCTGTGGGTAAATGTGGTTGCTATGGCTACATAGGGCTGTGGGTAAATGTGTTGCTATGGTTACATAGGGCTGTGGGTAAATGTGTTGCTATGGTTACATAGGGCTGTGGGTAAATATGGTTGCCAAGGTTACATAAGGCTGTGTGTAAATGTGTTGCTATGGTTACATAGGGCTGAGGGTAAATGTGTTGCCGTGGTTACATAGGGCTGGGGGTAAATGTGTTGCTATGGTTACATATGGCTGTTGGAAAATGTGTTCCCCTGGTTACCATAACGCTGTAGTCAATGTCTTCGCGCAGCAGGTGGCTGTCGTTAAGCGTTCGTTTGGCTTTTCCAGTCACAGTGTCCACCGGTCCTTTATCCACCTGATACTTGATGGCCCTGTAGAGCATGTAGAGGGGCTCCCCCGCCACTTCCTGTCAAACAGACAGGTGAGAGAGACAGGTTAGTGCTGTACACTCAGACAGGAAGGTGAGAGTGAGACAGGTAATGACCTTGAGGAAGGCGTAGAGGCAGATGGACATCCAGTTGGTCAACATCTTCTCCACAACTGTCTCCGTCCTGAAAGACAATAGGGACTTAGTTTGACTGACAGGTGGACATTTCACGATCCAACCAGCCTAGATTAAAGTAACTACCTTCTGTTCTAGACTTAAAGCTTCAGCTAGTCTTGAACCAAAAGGCCCAGAGACGGATCCCTCTAGTTCTAAACCAGGCTCAGAGAGGGCTTGTACTAGTCCTGACCCAGGTTGAGAAACACCTTCAGTTAGTTCTGAACCACTTCGGCCATCTGCTTCCCATCAAATCTGGTTTACATGAGACCAAATTATTGATTGCTTTGTCTCTACAGAGTCAACATACCGGCGGAGCATCAGTTTTGGGTTCTTGACGACGTACTGCTGGACCAGGTCCTGAAGTAGACCCTTCATCACCTCAGTGAAGTATTCCAGTTTATCGTGCAGGGCCATGGTGAGCAGGCTGGCGACATAACCCCGGTCTCTCTGAGAGAACCCCTGCTGGGCCTCCAGAGTGTGGATGAACTGAGAGGCAGAGACAGAAGAGACCATCACCTGCAGGTTCAGGTATGTCCTGCTCTGAGAACAGGTTACATCACATGACGCTCCTTCTGCCTCCCTGACCTACCCTGGTGAGGAAGAGTCTGTTGTTCAGGAGGTTGTTGAGCTGGTGGAGGCCCTGTTCCACAGTCTGCTTCCTGGACTCTGGCAAATCCAGCTGACGGCTCAGTGGTGCCACCGGCTGGCCAGGGAAGAAGACCCTCTCTGCGTATGTCCTGTAGTCGAGCAGAGGGAGTCCTAGTCCTCCGACATCACTGGTAAGGTCCGTCATCTCGGTCATCAGGTCTAGAAACAGAAGAATAGTTTGTTGCACATGATGGTAGCAACTGGGCTTCAATCGCATCAACAAGTCCGGATATTTTTGTGGATTAATTTTGTCTGAACTGAACTCTCCCTGACAGGACCATGATGACGGACTAAACCTCTCAGGACCACGATGATGGGCTAACCCTGACAGGAACCTCATGAAGGACTATCCCTGACAGGGCCATGGTGATGGACTAAACCTCTTAGGGTGAGAAGTGATGATGATGATGGACAGAGCCTACCTGTGAACTCTTTGCGACACTGATCGCCCACATTGATCTCCAGAGTTTCCAATTGCACTAGAACCTTCTTATAGTCTCTGAGAGCCTGTTTGCTCTTCCTCCTACAGAAGGGGGACCAGAAAAAGTCTGTGATCAGTAAGCGGATCTATGAACAAGAAGGCCAACCTTATAGAACATGGGCTTCACAGCTGACAGACAACATGCAGGTTTGATAACACAAAAATGGAGTCAGACAGACAGGTACCTGTACATGAGAATGACAACCAGCACAGACAGGATGATGACCGCTGCTCCCGCCCCCAAACCGATCTGAGCAGCCAATGGGACCGGCGACAGCAGAGAGTTGCTGTCATACTGGACCAGACCCAGGTCCACCTCTAAATGTCCCATGAAGACCTAAGAGACAGACAGATACTTAAATAATCTCTGTTCAAATTTCTATGGGGGTTGAATATTATAGTAATAAACACCCGGTGCATTCCCAGAGTAGCCATGAACACGCAGACATGTGGTGTTGCTACCTTGAGACTGGGCAGCTCTTTGATGTCGTCCACGCTCATCGGTTGAACCTCTGGTGGTTCACAGTACAGATGTGTGCTGTCCAGAGTTTTCACCTCACACTCCTGGTCCCCGAGCCGAGCTGTCACCTCCTGTCTGGACATGGCTCTGGTGAGGCCCTGTCCCTGAGGGGACCCACAGACAGGTGTTACTGGTTGAGTCAGAGGAGAGGTGGTTACTGTGTGCGTATGAGATGTTTACCTCCACAGCGATAACCCCTCCAGGTTTGAAGCGGTATGGTGAGTCTGGATCTTCTCGGTTCAGACGGGACAACTTTGGGTTTGGATAATAGGTGAAGCTTTTACCCTGAGAGAGAGAGACGCTTAGACACTCAAGCAGGGAGACATCTAGACATACAGATAGACAGGTGACAGACATACAGGTACCTTGATGCTGTCATACTCGACTCTGACGTTGTCCAGTTGAAACCAGACTCCCTTCACTTTTACATCTTCGCTCACTGTTGGGGTGAAACAGGTCATCTGAGAAGACGAAAGGACAATGCAACGCTCCAGGACCTGAGACACAGACAGGTGAAGGAACAGAGAGGTGAGATATAGACAGGTAGACAAGAGATGTGGAGAGACGGTTGGAGAGAAAGACAGTTCGAGAGACAGACAGGTGGGAGACATAAAAGATAAGTAAGACAGACAAACAGGGGAACGGACAGGTGGACATACAGAGAGATAAATGTGAGACAGACACATATAGAGAAAAACAGATAGGGGACTGACAGGTGGAGAAGCAGACATTGGAAAGACAGACGGGAGGACAGAAAACAGATTGAAAGACAGGAAAACAGAAAAATAGATGGAAAGACAGACAGAGAGAAATATAGACAGGTGGACAGACAGGAAGTGACAAAGTAAAGTACTGAACTTTCTCAAACTAAAACAATATTTCAATTGACCTTTGACTCTGACATATAGGACCCTAATTTTTCTCTGCTTGGCCGGCGACCTCACCGTTGCCGAGGTGTTGTTGAAGACCATATGCTTCCTGGCAGTGAGCAGAGCCAATCCCTTTTTCTGTTTGACCTGCTGGAACTCCAGGGGCTCCACCCACACTGCTATGATTGGCTGCTGGACAACATCTAGGTTCCTCCCAGTCACCGTGATGGCCCGCCCCCCTCTGAGGACAGGAAGTCCTTATTAGGACATGAGTTTATTCTTACATGACAGTGATTACTGATTGGTGATAGGATTCATACGCGTAGAAGCTCTCTGCAGGCGAGGCGTCACTGATGACGGGGTTTTCAAGGTAACGGAACGTTACGCCGGGAATCGTTCTCTCTGCCTTCCCGAACAGAACCCGAACTGGGACTGCACCAGTCTGGTTACTGAGTCCAGTCTGACAGACAAGCTGGTTTTCAGTAAGAGGGTCCTCACTGAGGGCATGAGATGATGAGATGAGAGAAGTAAATAACAAAGGAGGAGAGGATGTTAGTATTAATGTTTCCAGCAGGAGGAGCCAGAGATTAATAATTCATTAACACAATAAACACAAGTAGTACTGTAGTTGTCACAATAATATTGTTGTAGAATTCACCTGTATTATGACTATAGTTGTATTTCTAAAGTATAGTAATACTACTACCAGTACTGGACTAATACTAAATAAGTAGTACTTTTAACAGTACCATACGCAATGTCGTAGGTCTGTAGTACTGCAATAGAGATCACATGTAGTATGGCTGTAACAGTACTTTAGTTGTACTAGTATGTTGTTGCAGAAGTAATAGCAGTGCTTAAGTAGTACTGTGGTAGTAGTAGTACTGTAGCAGTACTAAAGTAGCCCCAAGCAGTAGTAATGTAGTAGTACTAGATTCAGATTCAGACATGTGGACAAACAGGCAGTACTGCAGTAGTACTATAGTGCTCACAAGTAGAACTTCTGTAAAAGTACTGAAGTAGCACTGTGGTTGCATCGTATTAGTGGTATTGTGATTGTACTGTAGAAGCACTGTAGCAGCACTGTAGCAGTAGCAAGCACTGTAGCAGTAGTGTAATAGTAGTAGAAGTAGTAGTGTCTCATGTGTAGTAATGTAGTGGTAGGACTGTAGGGATCCTATACTAGTACTGTAGAAGTATTGTATTGCACATAGTACTGTAATAGTTCTGTAGTAGTACTTTAGTCGTACTGCTGTAGCAGTAGTAGTACTGTGCTACTGTAGTAGTCGTAGCACTGTATTAACACTGTGGTAGTTATATGTAGTAGATCCGTACTAATTTGTAGTAATGTATTAATAATGTAGCAGTACTTTAATAGTAATGATACTGTCTTTATACTTTATACATATTGTATTTACGCTGTAGTAGTACTGTAATAGTAATGCAATTGTAGTAGTAAAGTATGAATACTGAAATAGTACTGCTGTAGCAGTAGTAGTGTGGTGCTACTGTAGTAGTTGTAGCATTGTATTAACACTGTATTAGTTAAATGTAGTAGTTCCTTAGTAGTTTGTAGTACTGTATTATAGCTGTAGTAGTACTATTTTAATACTCTAGGAGTACTGTAATAGTAATGATAGTGTTGTAGTACCGTCTTAATACTGTAGATATATTGTATCAATACTGTAATAGTACTGTATTAACACTGTATGAGTTACATGTGGTGGTTCCTTATTCGTTTGTAGTACTGTATTATATCTGTAGTAGAACTGTAATAGTACTGCAATAGTAGTAGTACTGTATTAACGCTTTAATAGTGCTGTAATAGTACTGCAATGGTATTAGTACCCTATTAGGGCTGTATTAATACTCTAGTAGTACTGTAGTGGTATTGTAGAAGTACTGTAGTGCTCACATGCTGCAGGGCTCGGGGCCCACGACGGCACTCAGGTCAGACTTTTGTCCAGTCAGCAGATGTCGTCCTCTGATAGTCAGTCGGGTTCCTCCAGAAACTGGACCTCGATCAGGAACCAGATCCAGTAGCTGAGGGTCCTGCAAACACAGAGGAGGGATATTAGAACGAGAGAGGATCCTGATCATAAGTCGTCAAATTAATTTGGATCTGTAGGGATTATTCTTAGTGGGAGCTCCCACAAGGAGTAGGAGGAACCTGAGAAGAACCTGAGGAGAGAGAACCGCCACCAAAAAGTAGTTTGAAGACCGGCTGATACCGATTTTGGCTAATTCCGATTTTTTTCTTCTTAAAAGTTTAAAAATCATAATGAGTAATGTATTTCAAGGGCTCTTATTTTGAAGGACTGCAGTGGACGTACCAACCCTGGTCGGCACAGTGTTCTGTGTATGTATTCTGACCTGTAGAAACGAATGTACCCTCCTAACTCCTCGCCGTGCGTTTCTTTAACCGATTTCATTTCAATTCATAGTGAAAGTAAAACTTTGTTTTCAACAGCCTATTTTGTCCTTATTGGTCTTATAAATTGTGAGTTTTGTGTTTTCCTGGTTTACTTGTTAGATGTCTGGAGCTGCAGTAGCTCATCTCATGCTCGGTGTGCGTGTACGGCGCATGTGTGCAGCCGGCATGTGTGTAACCCGCCTCCAGTGTCTCGGCTCAGCCGATTTCTCAAACTTGGCCTTCCTGGCGCATATCGATCAGCGGGTGCACCTCTACTTCCTCAAGGACCTCTTGGACACCTTTTTAGGTATATTTCTGGAGTCAACAGGGGGTATCCTCAGAGGGACTCAAGAAAAGGACTCCCTCTGAAGACCTACATGGTTGATGATGAAGAGACCTGTAGGAGGCGACGGAGAGGAACATCGCCCCCGATATAAAAATCACCTATCCTCCGTTCCTCACCTTGCTTTGCATCAAAACCGGATTGCCTTTTCCCCTGTTTTGAAGCAGGCAGTCAGTTTGTAGACTAGTACGGTCTATTATTCAGGATGGATCATTTTACCTTATAGGTGAACGTCTGTGTCGACTTTCCAGGGGGATTTCTTCCTACAGTAACCAGGATAGGCCCCTCCTTCTGCTTCCCACTGGGCTGCAGCTCGCACACAACCCTAAAACACACAAAGGGGACACAGGTGAATGATACAGTAACTGTGTGTGTGTGTGCGTGCGTGTGTGCGTGCGTGCGTGCGTGCGTGCGTGTGTGTGTCTGTGTGCTAGAAAGCATGTGGGTGTGTGTTACCTGGTGGAGATCTGGTATCCTTCAGGTTGAGGTAGACAGTCAACGCCTGCAACAGTGACTCCGCCCACCATGTCCTGGTACCTCATCCCCAGGTTAGACCCAGTGATTGTCACCAGGATGCCCCCCTCTAGAGGACCAGAGACAGGTAGCACCTAAAGACAGGCAGGTAGACAGTTAGACTGACAGACAATTAGACAAAAGGGTAGATAGACAGGTACACAGACAGATTGGAGGGCAGACAGAAAGTTGGATAGACAGAGAGACAGGTAAACAGATAGACAGATCGGACAGGTAGACAGACAAGTAGATAATCAGGTAGACAGGTGGAAAGATAAATGACACGAGGTAGAGAGACAGAAAAATAACTAATTAGAAACATACACCCACAAGACAGGTAGAAAAACACAGAGAAACAAGATAGACGAGACAGGTGGAAAGACAAACAGGTAGACTGACAGATACGTTAATGGACAAACAGACAGGTTTATAGGCAGAGAGACAGGTTTAAAGCTAAACAGGTTGATGAGACAGGTGAAAAGAAAAGTATAAAGACAGAAGAACAGACTGATCAAAAGGTAGACAGATGGAAAGTTAAAAGAGACAGAGGTAGAGAGACAGACAAATGGGTTCTCAGAAAGATACACAGACAAGACAGGTAGACAGACAAACAGGTAGATGGCAGAGAGCCAGGTTAACAGATAAACAGGTGGATGGGACAGGTGGATAGACAAGGGGAAAGACAGACAAACAGGTAGATGGAAAAGTATACAAGACACATAGACAAACAGACTGGTGCACAGACAGGTGGATGGATAGGCATATGGGTGGACAGACAGGTAATGAATAGCTGATCTGGACTCACCTGTGTGATCTGGGGATGTGGGCAGGTCTCTACGGAGATGCTACTACAGGATTGGTTGTAAACACAGCGGGGGGCGGGGTTTCCTGGACACCACACACAACCGTACTCGGATGGTACCGCCCTACATTGTGAGCAATCTGACTGGCCAGCTGAGCAGTCATACAGCTTAACTGAAAAAATGATAATCAATAATTAAAGTCATAAGCAGAAATACACAGATTACATTCAGGTGAGGTTCTTACGTTGGAGGCCAGGCAATGCATCAATGCGCCGTTCTCCTCTTCGTAGGTAGACATGAGCAGAGTACTGAAGGTGACTAACAGCGTACTGAAACTACAAACAGACAGGTAAAGAGAGAGATAGAGCAATCACATCCTGTCACGTGACAAAGTTCAGTAACCCTGGTTACAGCTCTAACAACAAAGCACCACACTCTCATCTAGTACTAATGCTCATGGGGGATATAGTGTTGCAATGAATGCAATATGAAATACAATAAAACCTGACATAGCATTGAGTTTAACATTAGTTACCTGGTGAGGGCTACAGGTGAACGTGTTCATGCCATCATGTGTTTTCTCCACAGTTGCCGTCAGGTTGATCTGAATGCCTTCGATTTCCACCACACACACGTACTCAGCTTCATCCTGCACACACAGACACACACAAAGATGATCAATCAATGTATAGATTATCATAAAATATCTAGCATAATGCTAGCTACACTGAATGTCAACAACTATGAGCCAGAATGCTAATAATGTGCTAGCTAGACCGAATGCCAACAACAGCTATGAGCTAGTAAGCTCACGCTATCGTAGCCGGAGTGAACATCAACAACAGGTAAGAGCCAGGAAGCTAACATTATGCTAGTTACACTTAAAGTTAATAACCGCTATGAGCCAGAAGGCTAACATGTAGGGTTGATTCTAAAGAGAGTTATCAGTGATGTCATCATCCCAAATATTCAGCAAATCATAATCCAGGATTCAACCAGACTGAGGATAAAAATGAAACAACCCGCCCCCTGTGTGTTGGAAAATAATGGGCAGGAAGTGCTCTCACAGTATAGACATCCAGGTTTCGTCCTCGCAGCACCACAGTGGTGCTCAGTCCCAACGGCACTAAGCCAGAACTCTGTAGGGAGAATACCAGAGGACAAGAGGAAAGACCAGGAGAGTCCTGTAAAGAGACAGGTAAGGGACAAACAGGTCAGAGACTGATAAATGAGAGGCAGACAGATGAACGACAGAAAGACAGTTAGACAGGTAGACAGGTGTCTCACTCTCTGGTTCAGGATGATGTGCTGGTTGGGACAGCTGTGGTTGTGAGTACAGAGTTGATCCAGAGGACACCAGTTACACCGCCAGATACTGGAGACGCAGGCCAGACACCTGGAACACATCTGTCTCATCAGTATCAATCTCATCACTGTCAATATTATCATAATCATCAACATTGACATCCTCACTATTATCATCATCATCACTTATTGTTAATGGTGCGTTATCATGTCTTACTGGGAGCTCTGGTTGAGCCGGCTCACAGATCTACAGTCATAGAAGGTCATGTTTCCCGTGGTAATGGTCACATTACCAAACATCAGCGACACGGGCAGGATCATGTGATCTGGGAGCAGATTGTTACAGGAAATCAGATTTTGCTCAGTAAGTCATGACATCATCACAGCTTCTACCACTCACCACGTTCTGTTAGCATGGGGGGTAGGAGCTCTGGTGCCGGTGACTGACAGGTGATACTGGCTCCCATGACAATGGCTGGCTGAGGTGGGAGGAGCCCAAAGACGCAGGATAGAGACTGCACCTCAGTGAGGGCAGGAAGCTGGATGACTGACAGCGTTACCTTGGAGATTAAGTATAAATAATAAGATGACAAATAATAAAATATGAACAACAATCCAATTGAATACAAAAAGGTAAACGTGAACAAATACACCATCACAAACTTTAATAAACAATCATAAACACAACCATTCACAAAAATACACTGTCAAACACACAAACATAATAATAAACAAAAACATTGATGAATAACTTTTTTTTTTAAACCCACAAACCTATAGAACCATAATCATAAGCATAAACACACTAAAATACACAACCAAACACATAGACATAAACAATAATAAACACAAACATACTACAACACAAACTTTCTTTATCACAACAAACTAAATAAACATTCATACAAACATGAATAAATGTAAACATACAAACAGAATCATACACACAAACACATGCAAGAGTAATTCAAAAATTAAAAGGTATTCAGATAAACAAACAACATAAATAAACAATCCTAGATAAAATATGACCAAATTTAAATAAAAAAATATCAGCAAAAAAACAAAAAATTAAAACCATATTCACAAACATAAAAATAAAATTTCACGCGAACATGAACAAATAAAATCACACAAACACAAACATTAAACAGAAACCTATACAAACCTATATACAAACAATAAAATGCATTTAGAGGTAAATAAATCCCAAATATAAACAAAACATAAAACATTTATTTACAAAACATGACCAAGTGTGAACATCAATTCTTATCTTGCTTTCATATTTGGTATGTTGTGAAAAAAACAAACAAACAAACAAACAAACAAAACAACTATGGAGCCCCATGAGAGGACAAACCAAACGAGAGAGGTCACTGGACCTATCAGCCAATCAGAGTCACGGCCTACCTGAGTCTGCTCATCTCTGCTCTGATTGGCTGGCTGCACGCTCTGCACTGTCACACACTTATGGGTCGCTTCAAAGCTCCAGAGCCAATGGTTGGGCTCTGTGTGACGCTGACATAGATGTTTACGGGAGCACCTGAAAAAACAAAAAACAGTATTAGATGTTTTAAACAATAAAGGCGTCAGTGTCCTAAAACAACTGAAGCAAATTAAAGGATCAAACAGCATGTCCTCTGGCTGCGATGTCTTTGGGACATCATGCCTCAACTTGAGAACGGTTCTACAACATTTTGTAATCATGTTAACAGACTGATGGACAAACCTACCTCCCCTCCAGGACGCACCAGCCACAGTACGGGTCTCCGATCGCGAGACAAGACTGACAGTCTGTCTGTCTCTCACAAGAGGAGACCGGAACCTTCCAGAGCTAAGAGACGGACAGGAGAACAGACAGGAGATCAGTCAGACTAACAGACAGGAGAGATGTTGGGATGAAAGTCACAACAGACAGAGGAGCAGTCAGGAGTCCAGACAGTAGGACAGAAAGGACAAAAGTCAGGAGAGAAGGCAGGAAAACCTACAGCAGTACAGGAGATCAGGTGGGAGAAAAGACGGGGGAACAGACAGGACAACAGTCAGGAGAGAAGGCAGGAGAACCTACAGGAGAACAGTCAGGAGTAAAGACAAGAACAGTCTGGAGAAAAGACAAGAACATACAGAAAAACAGTCAGGAGACATCAGGAGAACAGAAAGAACAACAGACAGGAGAACTGTAAAGTGAACCGACAGAAGAACCGACTGAACAGTTAGAAGAGACAGAAGAACCGACAGGAGAACCGACTTAACAGTTAGAAGAGACAGAAGAACAGACAGGAGAACCGAATGAACAGTGAGAAGAGACAGAAGAACAGACAGGAGAACCGAATGAACAGTTAGAAGAGACAGAAGAACGGACAGGACAACCGACTGAACAGTTAGAAGAGACAGAAGAACAGACAGGAGAACCGAATGAACAGTTAGAAGAGACAGAAGAACAGACAGGACAACCGACTGAACAGTTAGAAGAGACAGGAGAACAGACAGGACAATAGGCAGGAGAACATTCTGAACAGTTAGAAGAGACAGAAGAACAGACAGGACAACAGACTGAACAGTTAGAAGAGACAGAAGAACAGACAGGACAACCGACTGAACAGTTAGAAGAGACAGGAGAACAGACAGGACAATAGGCAGGAGAACATTCTGAACAGTTAGAAGAGACAGAAGAACAGACAGGACAACAGACTGAACAGTTAGAAGAGACAGAAGAACAGACAGGACAACCGACTGAACAGTTAGAAGAGACAGAAGAACAGACAGGACAATAGGCAGGAGAACATTCTGAACAGACAGGAATGCTGTCAGGAGCACGAATAGGAGACTTTGACTTTCAACACATCTTTATTAAGCGGACAGGGAACTCGAACAATGCCACGAGAGACGGAGCCTAGATGCCGATTATGTCAGCTGGAAGAGTCTCTCACGCAAAAAGGAAACGTCTGTAAAATGTCCAGTAGGTCCTGTCCAAGGATGTTCCGGATGTGTATGAAAAAGGCAGTGTGTAGTCCATCGTTGCACGTGCAGAGATAAGATTGTGACGCCAGCTTAATCATAAGGAGGGATGACCCAGCACCGACAGCCATCAGTGTGATCTCCGCTTCTTAACCCCTGTGCCACCATCCTGGCGTTTTCTCAGAGCAGCAACCGGCTTCTTGAGACGGTACCACTTACGTTTATCAAGCACATCCTCACACACAGTCTTCTGCAGTGCAAACGCTGTCCGGATATACTTGTCCAGGTCGGGAAAATAGTCTGCTACATTCACAGACTTCCCAAAGTGCCATTAAGTAGGAACAGGTACAGATCTTTCATTTAGGACGCGCAGTCAGCGACAGAGTCATCATTTGGATCTGACTGAGTCTCCATGCCAGCTTCCTGACTGATCAGAACAGCCAGCAGAGGGTCAGCCTGCTGCCCAGAATCTCCCTGAACAGTGGTACGCACAGCCGGACCCACAAAAATAACATTCCTTGAAGCTGAGAGCCACAGGCTGCTCATTCGCAGTCACACCGGCAGAATTCTTTGCAGTAATAGAGACACTCTGGCTGACAGATTCCTCTGCATCAATGGTACCAGCCTCACCTTCTGGAATCACAACGTTCTGACCGATAGCAACCATAATAACAACCCAAACCCTCCGGCCTTTTCTGAGGCAGAGGCAAACTGAACAGGGAGAACATCCGTCCTCCCGGCTGAACGCGCCGGACTTACTGCTGCCGCAGCGCCCACTTCAAACTCCAAAACGACTCCGCACAGGCAGGGCTCAACTCGGGACCATTGGCGACATCCTGGTCTGTGGTGGCAGGATGTATGGTGAGTGCCGCCGCAGAGCCGAACCGGCACCAGCGGAAGGTTCAGCGGACCTGTGGCACGTTTGAGGCCCTCTTCTCCAAATTCAAAACATCTCATTCAAAACATCTCATGCTT
This sequence comes from Lophius americanus, assembly GCA_037951165.1. NCBI lineage: Eukaryota > Metazoa > Chordata > Actinopteri > Lophiiformes > Lophiidae > Lophius > Lophius americanus. The sequence continues at coordinate 1,462,946 of JBBDHG010000094.1, forward strand.
CCAGAGGTAGAGTAGAATGTGTGCGAATGGTCCCCATGTTTTGTCCGAAAGGACAAATCCAGGGTCTGGGTAGGCCAGTCCAGGTACGTGAGGGCCGGGAGCTCTCAGAGAACGAACATGAACTGGTCATCTTTTTATCCACTGGCAAAATGAACCGAAGGGCATGAGCTCCTGCTCCAGCGTCTCATTCAGAACGGATGGAGGAAGAGCAGATCTAGTGATGTCTACTGTGGATATGAGCAGTGGTGACACCTGGACAAACTCTCTGTTCAGGATCAGGCCACTCCCAACCAGCCGGGCCACATAGGACTGATCTTTCAGGAACACATGCAGCCCCGCCCTGATCACAGGGCTGGCCAAGACAATCTTTACATCACCAATCGTATCTCCCATTACGTCCAGCGCTTAATGTTGAGTGGAACCAAGCCCTGGGACAATCCCTACGCCCCTGTTCTTCAGGCAATGGCTGCGGCAACGGCCGCCTTCTGAAAATGCGGTAAAACTTAACTTAAGCGCAGACAAAAGTATAACAAATTCTCCAAAAGGGCCCCCTAAAATATTAAAAAGGCATAAAATAAAAATTAAAAAAACAATCGGAAGTCAGGATAAAATGACAAAGCAATCTACTGGCCGCAAGAGAGCGAGAAGGAAAGTGTCAGAACAGACAGGAAAGATAGGACAACAGCCAGGCCAAGAAGCAGGAGAAAAGACGGAAGAACAGACAGGAAACAGTCAGTACAAGAGTCAGGAGAACCCACAGGGGAATAATCAGGAGAACAATCAGGAAGGCAGACGGGAGAACAGTCAGGACAGACGTTATATATATATATATATATATATATATCTCACCATCCTTTTGGTCATAACGTAAACATGCTCCTGACTGTTGTCCAACAGGATGTCAGCACTGACGCTGCTGCGATCCACCACTATGCTGCCGTACGGATCACCGGACATGTCAGAGCGCAACATCACCTGCAGCACACACACACGGGTGAGTGATGTCACACCTGAAAAGGTGAGGACTAAACAGATTTATCTCGTTAACAATAGCTATAAGCTATAAACGGAGTAGGAAAGGGTGTGGAGCCGGAGGTGGTGTCTGTGTGTGTGTGTTTGCATGGGTGTGTTTGTGTTTTTCTGTGTGTGTGTGTATGTGTGTATGTGTGTGTGTGTGTATGTTTTTCTGGTGTGTGAGTGTAACAGCTTTGATTAACATTTAATCCATCCTCATAGTAAATGTATAGAAGCGGCCTGCTGGATCCTTAGCCAGAGTGCACCTGGGGGACCAATGACCATCAATCTCTACCCCCCAGCCCACTACACACACACACACACACACACACACACACACACACACACACACAAACACACACACACACAAACACCATAACTCTCTCCCTGCCTAAATAAACAGCTGTCAGTGGGGCTGATGGTGTGTGGCTGTCTCTGGACTGGGTGTGGAGGGCTCAGTAGAATCCTTCTCTGGTTTAGTCAGTGTGGACTGATGGATGGGGTTTTTGGTGAAAACAGTTAGTATAGGCAATCACGGCACAGGCAACAGTGCCGTGATTAGTTTATCTTAGCATAAATACTGGAAACATAAGTAACAGTTAGCTTAGTTTATCATAAATATTAGTAACAGAGGGGCAATTCGCTAGCTCAATATTTGCAATCGGAACTAGGGAACAGTTAGCTTGCTGAATATATATAAACTGGTAATGGGGAACAGTTTGCTTAGCGTAAAAACTTTGAACAGGGTAACAGTTAGCTTAGTTTTATAAAAGCCCCTTTAATGTGGGGAACAGCTGGGTTTACGTAATGGAGACGCAAGAAAAAACTGTAACAGTTAGCCTTGCTTAAAAGAAAAACCAAAAGAAGAAGGGGGAAACAATTATCTTAGCTCAACGTAGACACTGTACAAACAGGCAAGCATGAGCTTGGATTAGCATTTACACAGGCACAAACTGGAAAAAGTATTCCAACTTTCTACGCGAGGAGGTAGAAAATTGGAGCCATTTGGTAGCATATCATTAGCATATGCTAGCGCTTGATGACGTCATTATGATGTCACCTTGTGTAGTTGTCCCTCTTTGTCCCCTAGGAATGCGATGGTGTGTCCCGCCTCTATTGCCACGGTAACAGCTGTCAACCTGGTGGTTGAGGTGAAGGAGGGGGAGGTTTGCAGGGGCTCAGAACTAGCGATGGGGTTCGGGGTGTGTTCCGCTCCACAGGGGTACTCAGTGAGAGATTCCTGAAAGGAGAAAGAAGTGAATTACAGATGGCTTAAAGGATGCACAAAGATCTTCAACGCGTTAATTAAGGACAAATTGCCTCAAATTTTAGATGTTTTTCAGATAGAAGAAAAATTGTGGTCGTACTTTAATCACAAAACCCAGACACCGGCTGTGATCATTTCCGCACCGGTTCTCAATCACCTCCTCCTCCAGTAGATCAACCTTTGCTGATCCACTCATCGCCAGATTAAACTCAAAGGTAAGTGGTCCATGCATTGGCTCCGACATTCCTTTCATCTAATCTGATTTTTATGTTGTGTGCTCCAGCCCTAACATTGTTTTTTCCTTGTGCTCAGGACGCCGCCGACACCCTCGCCTCTTCAGCCAACCGTCGGACACACAATCTGCGACTTCGGCCTCTGCCTGTTCCACCAAGAGCTAAAAACCCTCACTTTAGAACAATAAAGGTTTATTCCCGCTGCAATGAGTTTCTGAGACCGAGGAAGAACTGTGTGTTTTTTGACTCTGATATTGAAACTTTAAAACATTTTTTCTTTATATGTAATTTTTCTAAATGTTTTTGGGAAGCATTTCAAAATTGGATTTCTAAAATGACTGTCGCTCCTCAAATTTAGACAACACTGGTATTAAATTTGGCATTAGGCTGCAGGACAAAATATAAATAATTTACCTCAGATTGATTATTCTTTCCAATACTCATGTTAACTGTTAAAAACTATGACTGTGTTTTATGTTTGTCTCTTTCTTTCATTATCATTTCTTAGACTTTAGACTTTTAGAGGCGCGCGCCGATCGATTGGCGCCGGGAGGCCACGTTTGATGTGATCGCCAATCGGTCAGGCAACCTCACCTGAGGTTGAGTGCCGGTTTCACGCATGCATTGTGTACACGCACGCCAGGCACAACTGCAAAAACTCTGCCCAGCAAACCGGAAAGAACCAGAATAAACAAAGAAATTTGTAACACCAGTAAGGACAAAATAATCTATGGAAGAAAAACCCCGAAATCGCTTAAAAAAACGTATTCATTAGACACAGCAAGTTTTCAAGAAGCTAACTTTGGCAGAGCGGCTAAAGCTAACAAGACTGCGGAGGCAGCTTTGAGCCCGCTGTATTTTTGGATGCTGTCAATTTTGGTTTTAAAAGTTGAAAAAAATAATTGAATCTGGCAAAATCGGTATCGGCAAATTTAATAAAAATCGGTGAATGGAAAGACAAATGTAATCGATGCACCTCTATTTACTTTGTGGTTTTATTTAATGTTCATTTTATATGTTTTTCATTCAATTGGTTTTTGTACTATTTGGAGATGCTTGAATGGAGAAATGTTTTTTCATCTGTCGCGAATACTATCGTCTTGTATTACGACTGTATGATTTTAAAAAATGCTAATAGTTAGAAATATGAGCATGCTCCAAACTGACTAAATCACAGAAGGACAGTACTGGGCGATCTCCAAACCAGCTAAACCAGCAGACTCTACGGAGAATTGTTTGGTTGGTCCAGGTGCGGGAAGATCATTCCGGGAGATTCAGTCTAGGTTAAATGTGGGTCAGGTCAGACCAGCAGGATGTTCCGCTGTTTGACAGATGTCACATGATAATCAGCTGATATCAGCTATAATCCGCAGGATTAAGGTCAGCAGTGAGACAGATGTGACCATCTACAGGCTCTTTCAGACCAGCCGCTGATCTGAGATGACATCAGATGTAAACTGTGATGTTATCTCCGAAAATAAAGTCTGACTAACGGAACCATCGTCAGGAAACCATCCATCAAGTGAACCCTAAATTCTGCAGACCGTGTCAGTACTGTCCTGTTTCTGGCCTATACTGACTTCCTGTTGGTGGGTACTATTTGACTTCATCCTTCTGAACTACTTTCACTTCCTGTTTCTGGCCTATACTGACTTCCTGTTGGTGGGTACTATTTGACTTCATCCTTCTGAACTGCTTTTACTTCCTGTTTCTGGCCTATACTGACTTCCTGTTGGTGGGTACTATTTGACGTCATCCTTCTGAACTACTTTAACTTCCTGTTTCTGGCCTATACTGACTTCCTGTTTGTGGGCACTATGTGACTTCCTCCTTCTGGTATGCTCTCACTTCCTGTTTCTGGACTGTTTAGACTTCCTGTTTTTGGACTGTTCAGACTTCCTATATCTGGATTGTTTGACTTTTTGTTTCCTGGATTGAATTAACTTCCAGTTTCTAGATTTGTATTGACTTCCTCTTTCAGGGCTGATCTCATTTCCTGATATTAGCCTATTAGCCTCAACCTAAAGTATCAGAATTGTTTTGACTTCCTGATCAATCGGCGCCAGCGGGCCTACTTTGGTGAATCGGCAATCCGCCGAGCCGCCCCACTTGAGGTAGTTTAACCTAATCTAAGCAGAGCAGCTAAAGCTATCGGGACCTCAGAGTCAGCCGCGAGCCCGTTGTATGTAGCTATGTATGTATGTATCTATGCTTTCATTTATGGTTTTAGGACTGAACCACCAAAGTAGCTGCGGAGGAACAACCCTGAAAGCATTCCACAAACTCAATCACACACTTTCGATGTATCCGAGGAACATAGCAGGTTTAGAAGCTAACATTAGCAGAGCGGCTAAAGCTAGTGGCAGCTCAGAGCCAGCCACAAACCCTGAAGTTCTTGAACAAAGCAAACACGGTGGTTGAAGATCAGCCAAGAAAATCAATCAATCGGTGCAACTCTAGTATCGACTTCCTGTTCCTGGCCTGTATTGACTTCCTGTTTCTGAGACGTTCGTGTGACGTTCTTAGACTTCTTGTTCCCAGACTGATTTGACTGCTGACCAATCAAAGTGAAGAGTACTTGCATGAGTGATTACCTTGGGTAGTTTCAGACATTTTGATGACACAGCGTATTCGATGTACGCCTTTTCCTCTCCAGTGCTGCTTTGTCCTCCTTCGGTGTAACAAACCTCCTGTGCTCTAAGCAGCATGGCATCTAGCGTTGCCATCTGGTAAACGCACAGCGCTGAGCTATCAGTCACTACAGGTGTGGATGCTTGCCCCACTGCCATGATAACAAAGAGGGCGTCTCTACCTGAGTGGTTCCCTAACCAAGCCGCCTGAGCCAGGTTGTACCCTCCATGGCAGAGCAGTGGCACTTCTACATATGAGTAAAAGTTGCGGTCAGAGATGCAGAGTCGGGAAACATAGCTCCGGTATTCCTTCTTGTGCCGCATGTCTCGTCTTGAGAACAGGAAGTAGACGTGGTTTCCATGGGCAATGGCCTTAACGAAGTGGTTATTGTACTGAGAGTAACTTCCTACGACTAGTTTCCCTAGCTCCTCCTCTTGAGAGAATGCCAGGCGAGGTGGGACCACCGGGAACAGACGGCGTGTTGTGATTGGTGGAATATCGCCAGGTTTACTTGTGTAACCTCGGCCAACCAGCATCAAACGCATGATGCCACCGGCCCCGCCCCCCTCTTGTTTGTTCTCCGTTGTTATCACCAGGGCGACGGTGGAGACTCGAGGGTCATTGGCGGCAACATACTGTGTGTCAACGGGGTTGGATGTCTGATAAATGAGCTCGGAGATGTTCGTGAGACTCCTGCAAGGGGGGAGAAGAAGAAATCAGTTATGTGAAACTCACCATTTGTATCATGCTAACTAGCTAATCTTATTATAAACCTCATGACTGGACAGTTCAGTCTTCTCTGCTGGTGCATTCAGGTAGTGTCAGAATAATTTGAAAAATACGTTCCCCCAACTCATGATAAAGTCTTGTCTCGGCTTAGTGGCTTTGAATAGAAATGAAATGGCGGTCTGTAGATTTTGCGCACACGCTGTATCAAACATATGGTTATTAGCAGGGAGTATCTGTGCTGGGATTTACAATTAAGATGCTGCACTAGGGGATGAGGAACAGTTCGTCACTAGCTTAGCATTTATTAATACAATTAGTCTGCATCTGTGCTTACTGCTCAGGTCAACAGGAAAATATGGAAGATGACAGTATATGTTTGGTTGATGGTTCAAATATTTTGTTAGTTTTGCTATAGACATGTTAGTTAACATGCCTGTTAGCTCTGAGTGACATCAACATTAGCTGTTTGGTAGCTGTGAGTTATATGTTTTATGGCTGTAAGCTATTTGTTAGTTGTGTGAGCTATAATCTATCTGTTAGTTGTGTGTTAGTCATCATCTGTCTGCTTTCTTTTTGTTTGCTATACGGTGTGTGTTAGGCATTAGCTGCCTATTAGCTGTTTGATTGCGAAATGAGCTGTGAGCTGTAACTGCTTATGAGCTGTGAGCGGTTAGGTGTTAGCTGCCTCTTAGCTGTATGGTAGGTGCAAGTTTGATGTTTTCTGCCTGTTAGCTGTCTGTTAACTCTATCTGTTGTGTTATTTGTCTTTTAGTAGTGTGTTAATAGTGTGTTAGCGGTGTATAAGCTGTGTGTTTGCTTAGTTTTAGAAATGTTTAGGCTGTTTGATAGGTCCGCTTTACCAGTTTGTTAAAAGTGTGTTAGCTGTGTATTCTCTGTTTGTTAGCAGTGTGCTAGCTTTTAGCTATGTGTTAGTTGTGTACTAGCTATATGCTAGTTTTTAGCTGTGAGTCTGTCTCACCTCTTGTCACAGATGCCCTGGTAGAGTGACCCACAGACGATCAGACTCCCTGGCTCCTCCCCCTGCCCCGGCTCAATCAGTAGCACCTTGTTGTGGTTCTGAGTGGGTGTGGCTGAGGGGCAGTCCTGAGCGATGATTGGAGGGAGGCAGTCTGGCGAGTCCAGGTGAGGGCCAGTGGTCACATGTGCTATCACCCTCAGGTCAGAGGTCAGCTGGTAGAGGTGGTCAACCCCGCCCACATAGAGACTGCCCTCCCTCGGGTCTAACACCAGGTGAGAGAGGGGCGACCCCTGTAGCTCCACCCTTCTCACAGATGGGTCAGAGGTGACATCAGCTGGGTGAGAGGGAGCAGGGAAGAGAAAGGGGAGGAGGAAGAGGAGAGACGGGGGCAGGGAGGAGGCCAACATGGCGACTCCTCCTCCTCTTTACCTGCAACAGGTGAGACAAAAAGAGGCAGAACTTAAAACCAATCAGATAAAGATAGCTGGTCTGTCACTCACTGTTGTCTCCATGAAATGAGTCCATAACCACCATCTAACTTACAGATGTAGCTGCTAACTAATGATTAATCTATAAGAATTATTATTCATCTACAATCATTATGAATCATTTATAATTATTCATGATGCAGTGAACACTGCAGTCTGTAGGTGGCGCTAACAGTCAGGTGACTCTAATGAGACAAAACTCAATTCATCTCTCTCGCTTGTCTGTAACTCGTGCTCGCTTGAACATCCTCCCTCCTGCCGTGTTCGCTCAGAGGGAAACTCTTTAACTCATCCCAGTGCATGATGGGAAACACCCAGAAAGGCCCCACACACACAGGAACACACACACACAGGAACTCTCACACACAGGAACTCACACACAGGCCCACATTCATGGTTCTTAATCTCCATGGTGACAGTGAGCATCCTGTATTTGGTAAAAACTTCCTCTTTCAGCCTGAGGAGCAGATTCATAGTGAGGGAACACTCTGGAACGCCATTGTCAGGACGGGTCCATGTCCTAGACTGCCCCGCTGCTGTCAAAGCCTGTCCCCCTTTGAGAATGTACCAACAGAGACTTCAGACTGTAGAGCAGCTGAAATCAAATATGGAGCAGGAATCAGACAGAGTTCCAATTTAAAGCTTCAACAATTAGTCTTATCCCTCTCCTAACACTTCCCAGTCAAATCCCAGTGACCTCACACACAAATCCATATGGCTTCTCAAACACATCCCACAGTGTCTCCAAATAATTCCCATAGACTTCCTGAGTGCTTCCCTACCAAATGCCAAAGTTTTTCCAAAAACATCAAAATGGCTTCCCAAATACTTACAAAATGCCCACTACAGGCTTCCCAACTACTTATCAAACACTTCCCATTGGCCTCAAAAACACATCCCAATGGTTTCACAAATACATTCCACAGGTTTCTCAAATACATGCAGAATTATTCCTAAATGCTTTCCAAGGGTTTCCTGAACACTTCTTAATCAAATCCAAAAGCTTTTCCTAACACGCCCCACCCCAATGCCTTCCTTAACACTCCTCAAGGGTTTTTCTAATTACTTACAAAAACTTCCCACAGGTTTCCCAAATACTCTCCTGAAATTATTCAAAAAGGCTCCCTGGTGCTTCCCAATCAATCCCAAAGGTTTGTCAAACACACCCAAAACAATTCCCATTGACCTTCCAAATATGTCTCTCATGCTTCCCAAATATGTCCAATACTCTTCCCAAGTGGTTCCCACAGGTTTCCAAATTACTTACCAATCACATCCCAAAGGTTTCCCCAAACAATTTCCAAAGGCCGTAATGCCAAAGGCTTCAATAACAAATCCCAAACAAATCTCAATGGCACCCAAACATGTTTGAATGGACTAAGCCTCCCCACAGGATTCTCAAATAATTCCAAAAGACTTTCTAAATGCCTACACATCAGACTACAATGGCTTGCCAAACTATTGCGAAATTATTCCCGAGGGCTTCCCAAATATGTCTCAACAGCTACGCAAACAATCCAAAATGCTTCCCAAAATATTCCTGTGTTAAAAGGTGATGTCACATGATGCAGGACACGTCCCTATTTTTTTTTATCAGTTTGAACATTAACACTCTGCCCTATGATTGGCCGTCAGCTGCAGTCCAGATCAAAGTCCAGCTCTCCGATTGGCTGTCAGTCATCAGTCATACTTAAGTTCAACCTGCGGGTAACCATGGCAACAGGACTGATGCTGCAGGTGTGATTTTACCCCCCCAAATAAAAAAACACCTCCCCCTTCCTCTCTGTATGTAAATGAAGGACCTCAGGCGGACGCGGACACACACACACACACACGCTCAGTATCAGGGTATGTGTGTCTCTTTGAAGAGTCAGCAAACACAGATAATGGGGGGGGTTGCGCAGCTAAATTTCCTCTTTGTTCGTCTCGTCTTCCTCTCGGCAGCAACTCTCAGCGTGTCCTACTTTCAGTCTGCAGATTAAACGGACCAGAACCAGAACCAGGAGGCTGGTTCCCTTACGTGGACCAGACTTTGCAAAGATTGAACTAAACCATAAAGTGTCTGTTCTGACGATGTATCTTTGAGGAGTTCATCAAGTCATAAACATGTTCTGATGTCATGTTTATGTGGGACCCCGCCCTTAGGAACCCTTTAAAATTTAACAAAATGTTTGGGTCATTTTGGCACCAGGACTTCTAATCATTGTCTTCACCAGATCAAACTGAGTTTTGAGCTCCAGCTATCCTGAAGGAAACGTTTCTAGGAAGCAGCTGCTAGGTAGTTCCTTCAGTCTTTAATCCTAAATAAGTGTCAGACCTTCGATTGGACCTCCAGGTTCAGACGAGCTAATGCTACCTATGAAAAAAAAATTTAAATTAAAATTGACACACCTTACTTATGAGAGTTGAAATGAGCTAAAGTTCAGCAACGGTTGCTGATATTAGCTTATAACTGAAATCTGCTAAAATTAGCTTAATTTGGCAACAATGGCGGAATCTAGGTAATCTTAGCTATTGCTACATTTAGCTATGTTAGCCCAAATGAGCTAGCATTAGCAACTGCGACTGAAATACGTAGCTAAATTTAGCTGTAGAAGCTGAAATTGGTTTAGGATAGCACGCCAGTTTAAATAAGCTAATATTAGCTATTAAGGCTTTAATTAGCTATTTCGACCTGTCAATTCCTTTTTTGACCTTTATTAAATAAAACATCTCTTTAGAACTAGCATAAGCTAACTTTGATAACAATAGTGAACAATAGCTAACTTTAGCATTGGTAAGTAACATAAGCCAATTATCTATGGCAGCTAACATTAGATAACGCTAACATTAGCTATGTTAGCAAACATGAGCTTACATGAGAAAACTTTAGCTTTGACAGCTAACAGTAGGTAAAATTAGCTAATACTAAGATAATACTAGAATGTTGAAGTCTGTCTGAACTGAAGGTAGATGCTGCTTCCTGTTTCCTCCTGGGTGTTTGTTATGACGGTTCTGCTCTCGTCCGTCTCTGATGGGATTAGAACCCGTCACCAACCGACAGCAGATGTGCTTGATGGCGAATCAGAGGATTACAGACGTTCTAATCCGTGACTATGAGAGCAGATTAATGCCGAGGCTCAGGCATCCCGAAATCGTCACAGACACTTTGCTGCTAATAAAGATGCAAAAGTTTTTTTGTTACAGTTTCAGCATGTCTGATCATTAATAAATAAAAACAGGAAATTATGTCATCTCTTCAACCCACTGACTCGCATCTTCATCCCCGGACCTGAGAGGTGGTTGGAGAGAAAAGATCATTAAAATCTGGAGTAGTGTCGTAGATCAGGTCCGATCTAGACCCCGTGGGCTCTGATGACAGATGGTCGGAGAACTTAATGTTAATTATCATTAATAATAATAATGTATCCTTTATTGATCACATACAGTCATACACAGAGAATTATTTCTCTTTGATCCATGCCGGGGGGAGCAGCCCCTTTGAAGCCGGGGTTCCAGGGTTTTTGCTCATGGAGCCTACAACATGCAGGCCTGCTGGGGCTTGAACCGGCTACCTTCCGATAGGGAGACAGCAATCTAACCACTGAGCTACAGCCGCCCCTGGTACTTTCTTGTACTGTATTCTACTGTACTGTATTATACCACGTTCTTCTATACTCCACAGTGTTCGTCTGTGTTCCAAGGTATTCTAAAGTAGTCTACTGTCTTCTATTGTATTTGACTGCTGTCTACTGTACTCTACTGGGTTGTACTGTATTCTACTCTGCTCTTCTGTCCAACTGCTCTGTATTCTGTACTGTACTATACTGCTCTGTATTCTACTGTACTGTACAATGTTCTACTGTATTTTACTCTACTTTAATGCATTCTACTGTCTTCTACTGTCTTGTACTGTACTGTGGTCTACTGTATTCTGCTGTACTGTACTGTATTCTATGCAGTCTACTGTGTCCCACTGTAGTATACTGTTTTCTACTGAACTCCACAGTGTTGTACTCAGTTGTACTGCAGTCCTCTGCAGGCTCCTCTGAACCAAACTGAATTCCGATCACTGCCGATATGAAATATTAATAAGAGAAAGTCTTTGATCCTCAAACAGCCCGACGCTGAATATAAATATATTCCTGATCGTCTCCCTGAAACATGACGTTTGAATATATTAGAAATATATTCACGCAGCAAGAGGAGAGGTGCATGCTGGGAGGAGGATGTTGAGGACATGAAGGTGGTGGGTGTGACGGAGAAGGAGAGAGGAGAGGGGGAAACCGCGAAGACAATGGCACCAAGGTTTCTGATGTCACTTCCTGTTTCTACTGTGTGGCACTACAGAGACCCGGTAGTTGTGCATCTCCTTCCCGTGAACGATTTGAAGACCGCCCTAATAAAAGGTTTACGTCCTTTTTTTGATTAGATGGTGCCGTCCCTGCCCAGTTTACTGACATGGATGTCTTCAGGGCGGGGCTTTGGATGATGACTGAATTTGACGCTGATCAACATTCGCTGAATCAAGAACCGACTCCTCCCTCTGCTGGTTGGGGTTCAAAGGAACCGCCCCCTCTTCAGGTCAATGTCTGGCCCCTAGCTATTAACCCCTCCCCCTCTTGGACCACATCCCAGCTAAGGACCAGGTGTTCATCAATAAACCAAAGATGAACAATCATGGTGCTTATTATCTCAACTGATCTTGGATTCAATTTTGTGATCATGAGACCTGAACCAGGTCCAAATTTAGTTCCTGGTCAGATCTGGGGTTAGTTTTAGGATCTATAGACAAAGGCTTAGTTTCCAGTATATCTCAGATAGTTCTAAAAAAAACAAAAAAAAAAAACATCAAGGCCTAGTTATACTAGTAAGCTTGGGTCAAAAGACAGGTTATACTGGTCAGCATCTCACAGGAGTAGTTATACTGGTTAAGCGTATCACATGACTGATAATAATGGTCAGCTTCATCACATGACTGGTTAAACTGGTCAGCTTGAGACACGTGACTAGTTACACTGGTAACACTGAGTCAAGTGCCTGATTACAGGGGTCAATTCGAGTCACTGCTCAATTTCAGACACAGGATTGGTTTCATTGGTCATCTTCAGTCACATGACTGGTCAGGGTCATCACTTGATTAGTTATACTGGTCGGCTTCATCATATGGTTGTGTTTGTTGTCACCTTCATCACATAGATAGTTATACTGGTCAGCTTCAGTCATATAATTGGTTATACTGTTAACTTAGGCACATGACTGGTCAGCGCCAGTCATAAGATTAGTCATGTTCATCACATGACTGGTTTTACTGGTCAGCGTCAGACAAATAACTGTTTAAACTGGTCAGCCTCCTTGTAAGACTGGTCATATCCGCGTCATATTCATCACCTATTACCTATTACCTATACCGGTCAGTTTCGGACCCATGACTATTATACTGATCAGCTTTTGTCACATGACTTGATAAAATGGTCACCTCCAGTCACACTGGTTATACTGGTCAGTTTTATCACATGACTGATATACTCTGGTTCATTACATGACAGTGATACTGATCAGCTGGGGTGGAGTGACTGCAGTTACAGTGATCAGCTTGAGGCCATGCTGAACTTCAGACTCATGACTGGCTAGACTGGTCAGCATCAGTCACATGACTGGTCAGGCTCATCACATGAGTGGTTATTCTGGTCAGCTTCAGTCAAACAACAGGTTATACTGGTCGACTTCAGTCACATGACTGGTTACACTGGTTAGCTCCAGTCACATGACTGTATTACTGGTCATCTTCAGTCACATGACTGGTTACACTGGTTAGCTCCAGTCACATGACTGGTTACACTGGTTAGCTACAGTCACATGACTGGTTATACTTTTCAGCTTCAGTCACAAGACTGTCGATGCTGGTCAATGTCAGGCACATTATTAGTCATGTTCATCACATGACAGATTTAGCTGGTCCGCATCAGTCACATGGTTGGTCAAGATTAATCACATGACTGGTTAGAGTGGTAATATATATAACCAGTCTCACATGACCGGTTATACTGGTTATAATATTCAGCTTCAGTCACACTGGTTATTCCGGTCAGTTTCATCGCGTGACTGGTTAACCGATGGTCACGTTAAACGTGTATGTGTTCACGCCACCAGCGTTAGGTGACACATTAGAAATATTAAAAGTTTCCTGCTGTCTGTACGTCCAACCGTGACATCATGACATGTAAAAACAGGATCAATAAGCCAGGGACACTCCAACAACGATACAACCTTATCGCCAAAACAGATGATTTAATGATTTTAAATCAATCTAAGAAAGTATCTGTCCAAAATCTTTTTTTTATTATTAAATAAGCACTCCTTCATACAGGGGCGTGTCATCTGTTGTGTCGATGTCGCCCCAAATTCAAGAGACGAGTTACCGTTAAATTACAAAAAGAGATAACGGTGACCAGGTAACTTTATACGTCTATCGTCAGGAAGTGATGTCATATTGTATCACAGACATTTTTGAAGTATTTCTACCTCTGACACATTTTGGGCAGCGGAGTCTGATCACATCACAGCTATCAGTACGGCCGTTCCAATAGATGATCAATCAGTGAGACATTTGAGTGCTGCTGGAAACTGAAGCGTATGAGAATTTAGAGTGAAAGAGAGAGAGAGTCAGAGTCTTTCTACCACTGATCTGATTCCAGCGCCGCTAATTACATCAGAGCTCAATTAACAAGTCAGCTGTCAATCAAAGCTCCATCAGAGAGAGAGAGAGAGAGAGAGAGAGAGAGAGAGAGAGAGAGAGAGAGAGAGAGAGAGAGAGAGAGAGAGAGAGAGAGAGAGAGACTTACTTCAAGCAGGAGACGCTCCGTCCTTCTTTCATTTCCCCCCAAAAACACACCGACAACAGCTGAAAGAACCGGTGCACTGGGTGAGAAAGAGAGAGAGGGGGACAAACGAGTCCCAGCAGACAGATGGAGCGAGAGAGAGGGGCAGGACAGGAGGGAGAGGGGGGCGAGCGAGCAACCGGCTGGATGGCTGTAATCCCATTATTCTGAACGATACATTGTTCTGAGAGAGGGGCGAGAGACACCCACCCACACACAGAGAGAGAGAAGGGCAAGAGACACCCTCAGAGACAGGAAGAAAGAGAGAGAAGGGCGAGCAACACCCACTGAGACAGGGAGAAAGAGAGAGAGAGTCCGAATGGGAATAAAGGGGGCGTGGGCTTTGCTTCAGAGAGATAGTTGGGCAGTTATTAATATTTAATCGCTGGTTGGAGGCGTGAAGTTAGAGAGGAGGTGTTAAACCATAAGATGCTCTGGATCCAGAATCAGTATTGAACTACCTGGACTAGACCGGGTTTATACAATGAAACAGTCCAGGTTCTTACAGTGAAACAGTCTTGCCAGCTAGCAAGTGTCTTGTAGCGGGTAGGGATTTACTTTTCTTACTTATTGGTTAGGACTTAATAGTTCAATCAATTGAGATTGGCCAAATGTTTAGCCTCCTAAGTGCTACAGCAGATGAAATTGTAAAGCATAAAGCATGACATGCCTTATAGCGTGACGTAACATCCAGGATTATATAGTATAGGACGATATGTAGCCAGTAACAATACAATACATGAATGCAGGTTTATTTACTTGTGTTTTGTGATTTGCTCACATATAACCTACGCAATGGTCAGTTAAAAACTAGCTCATATCCCATTTGTCTGTGATTGTTAATATTAGCAGACTTTGGTTCGGAAAAATAAGAGACCGACTATTAATAATAACATGCATTTCTATGCAATGAAGCTAGTTACTCTGCTTAAATTAATTACTTATACATTAATAATACTTCTTCTTTTTTTAAACCCCCATGCTGGGCACATATATTAATGATGTATTGTGGTCAGCTCCACTTATTGCTTTGCCCCCCCTGGGCCCTGACCACCCCATTAAAAAATTCCAAGGACAGCCCCTGCAATGAGCTCAGGGTCTCGTAAGTCTTCCTTTTCTTCTTCGTTCAGCACTTCCCTTAAAGCGTTGCCCTAGCGGATCATCTCGTTCCACATATTACTTTGGCAAAGGTTTTACGTCAAATGCCCTTCCTGAAACGACCCTCCTAATACAGAAAACTTTTATGGACTCACCTATTACACGCTTTATGTTAGAGTTGTAATCATATCCAATATTAACTGCTCGTTGGACAGAAATAGAATATTATCGCTCTATGGGTCACAGCACAGCAACCTGGTTGCTCAACATCCTCCTCACAGCATTACATTATTGTACCTATAAGATGATCCCCGGTCCGAAACCAACATATTTAAATTTCTAAATATTTGTCCGATCCCGGCGCATCCTGACGGAAACCACTCCGGCTTACGGGAGGGAATGACACATTATGATCGGAAGGAGGTAGGCCATCGGGGGGGAGCAGGTATGTAGAAGCATGTCAGGTCTAAAAAGGTGTACCCATCGTTACATGTTCTGATCGTTCAATTACCTGATGCGCTCCACCGCCCATCCCCATCTCCCACCTCTGACCGTTGGATTCTACTCCGCTAGAATAAACTGAACTTCTCACAAACTGGAGGGCCGCTCACTTTGAACAGCTTAATTCACCCCCACATTGACATCATAAATAAACATGATGTGTTGCCTTAGCGATAGAAATCGATCAGCGATGTTACCATTCAGATTTTTTTTTTATTGATGCGTGCGCCATGCCGCCCCCGGGCATGACACCGCCCTGGGTAGAGCTAAATCCGCCACTGTAGCATAAAGCAGTAACAATCCAACAGCACCGACTTCAGATAAGGTGTTTGTTGGTTCCAACACTTCCTTTTCCACCCTTTTCCTTCCCAGCTGTGGGTGGTGAATAATCTCTGAGGGCCCCAGTGCATGATGGGAAGCAGCTGCTACATATTCAATATGCAAGCTGACTGCAGGCATCTCCATCTTAATCCTAATGGGATAAAAAATCTCTATAGCAACCAGCTGACTCACATCCGGATCAATACTGATCGGTTGCTTTGGACCATAGCTCCTTCTCCCGCTTGAGGCGGGACTGTGTTCCACCATCGCTGCCCTCCATCCGGTACAACATTAACATGTAATCGCTGGTTGTTTTCTCTTCCTTCAAGCCGCACCGGGGGGTAAAACTGCACCGAATGGCCATCCGCATGAAAGCATTGAAGTGACGAGGCAATGGACAGCATAAAAAAGTAACTTTTAGATGACGTGTTTACTTGGCGCCCCACCACCAGAGCTTCAGGGCAGCGTTTATCCCAAAACCTTCTGAGCGTGAAACAATAACTGTTAGTTGGGCTTTGGCATTTTAGGGGCGGGATACTGTGAGAGTCAGGTTACATAGTTCCATCTTTAGATGACTGTTGCTGCCATGTATAAATACATGGAGATAGAAGAACACCAAAAACTATGGGGTTCTATCTTAATGTAAGCAGTGGCATTCCACCGCCAGACGACCTGGCATGCATACATCAGCGATTTTGAAGATACGCGCGCACAAAGATCGATTTCACAACCCCGTCGTGTGAACAAATACAACTTTTTACGAATAACTTTTTAAATGCAAAAATACCTTTAGCAAACGCGTCGTCACGGAAACAAGAAATGAAATGTAACAGTAGCTCGCAGCATTTAGTATGTAACTGGTACCAGTTAGCAGCGAGTAGCATTTTGCAGAGAGCAGTGGTTGGTGCAAATCAGTAGCTGGAAACTAAAAACACTTAGCAGATAGTAGCAGTTACCAGCTAGTAGAATTTAGCAGCTTAAATGCATCATTTAGTAGTTGCAGTTAGCACCATGAAGCAGTTTGCAGACAATTGCGGTTGATGTATAGTAGCAGTTGGAAGACTATTGTAGTTAGAAGCTAGTAGAAGTTGATATACTGTATAATAGTAGTTAACCGAAAGAAACAGTTAACAACCAGGACATTTATGAGGTAATAGCATTCAGCAGCTGGTAGCATTTACCAGCTAATAGCTTTCAGCAGCTGGTAGCATTTACCAGCTAATAGCATCTAGTAGCTATTATAATTTATATAATTTACTAGCTAATAGCAGTTAACCCTAACCCTAAACCATTTAGTATACAGTATTGGCAGTCAGCTACTAGCAGTGGTTAGCAGCTAGTAGCAGTTAGCAGATCCAGGAGCTGCTTACACTAACAAGTAGAGGAGGACATCTGCCTCCATGTAACAGGGACATTAAATTATTGTTGTTGACTGGTGACGCCATTATTTACAAATCTCTGCTGGACACCACCATGCTATCTGACATCACACACCTGACCAGGCAGTGGCGTGATCTCCACCTGTCCGCCATTTGATTAGTTTACAGCTGGAAGGTCACAGCAGGTGAGTCTCAGTTCGTCATGGTTACCACAGACAGTGTGTGTGTCCTTACCCTCATGAAATATTAATCACACCCGCTGAGGGTCACATGGTTGGCTGCACGCACATCAATCTAACACACAAAGAAACACACACATAGCTGGCGGTCTGAGTGTGTGTGTTCGTGTGTACGTGCGTGTGTGTGTGTGTGTGTGTGTGTGTGTGTGCGGTTATGACATATTTGGTCCAGGATCAGCAAATCTTGATGTGATCTGAGGATTTGAGTAAATATGACATCACTGATGACAATGAAGTCAAACTTGTTTCTAAGTACTCGTAAGAGGGAATTTCCAGAGAGAAATCCCCGTTTAAGAAGTCGAAAAAAGCAGCTAACCTAGCATCCAGGCTAGTTATGAGTTTATGCTAGTAGACAGCAGAATAAATGGGTTAAAAACACGATTAGTAAAAGGTTCAAGAAAGGCCTGGCATCAGTTTACGCATTTTTCGAGTTAGGAGCATAACGTTGGAAGCAAAATTAGCTATGTTTTACATAGCTCGCTAACATTAGCTATGATAGCTGACATCAACGGACATTAGCTATAATAGCTGAGATTAGCTAACTTTAGCTATGATCACATGATATTAGCTAAGGTTAGCTATGGTAGTTGACATTAGCAAACATCAGCATACTAGCTGACATTGGCCAACGGTAGCTATGATAGCTGACATTAGCCACTTCACCCAGGATATCTAAAATAAGTTGATTTAACTAAGATAGCCGACATCAGGGAACTTAAGCTATGTTAAGTGACATTATCTTATGTTAACAATGATTGCTAACTTAAGCGATAGTAGTGGATATTAGCAACTTTTTGCAAGGACAGCATAAATAAGCTGACAATAAATATCATAGTGGACAATAGCGAACATAGCTATGATAAAACAACATTAGCTAAGGTTAGCTAAGGAGTTGACATTAGCGAATATCAGCCATACTACCCGAGAATAACATCAGCTCTACAAGATGAAAAATGAAAGCATTGGCAATATAGCTGACATATTAGCTCAGTTAAAATTAGCTGACTTGAACTATAATAGCTAATATTAACTAACTATACCTATGATCGCACATGTTAGATACTTTCAGAGCTGCAAACTGTCACACATTGAGCGTGAGACGCAATTCTCACTGATCTCACCCTCTCATGCCACATAAGCAGTTTCTCACGCTTATCTTCCCTTTTTGTGAATGAACAACACCATTTTTTTTCCAAATTAGGACTGGCACAGAACGTAATGACGCAACACTTTTCACAGATTCCCCTTGAACGCTTCACAGCTAGTGACTTCATGGCATCCAATCATGAGTTTGCCGGGAGCGTCCCAGCTTGAGTCCCATGCCAACGGTATGTTCAATCCAAACTAACAATTATAAGTTGTTGAAAGTCACACAGAATATAGTTGAATAGTTGTGCTAAATGTTGAGATAGGCGTTGTTTGTGTAGTTTCTAGAAATAAGTGACATTTCTGCATGAAAAATAGTAGCGCCATATTTGATCATAACCCGTTCATTTAAGAGTAGGGCAAGTGACGTTAAGTTTATTTATTGACTTACGCCCAATACGCTATAAGCCATACTTGGGGGGTTTTTTGTGGGGGTTTTTTTGCAAATACCACAAAAAAAAAGTAGGACAATATTGCACAATAGTGCATTGGATGTTGCTATAAGTTTGTATAACATTATACAGTGGCCCACTGACAAATTTAAGCACTCTATGGAAATGTTAAGCTATAAATATTATAATGATGGAATTAATATTGGCTCATGAGAAAAAAATTTAAAAAAGAAAAATTCACTTCTTATTATAAATTTACAATGTATATGTCAATCGTATTATTAATTTAGACTTAGTTGACAATTTTCTTTTGTTCTCAGTAGATATACACATCATTGTTTTCCATCAAAAATAACCCAAAGTGGACATGATAATGACTCAAAAACTTTCTCTCTAAACTAGATGTAGCATTTCTTTTACAGAGGAAGACTGTTGTTGCGCTAGCCCATCTGCCATCGGTGACTATGAAGGCACCGAGGAGGAAGACAACAACATGGCAGACCCCGACATCAGCAAATGATAATTTCATTCACCTTGATTTCCACATAAATATTAAAAAAAATTGAAAAAATCCCTAAGATAAAATAAAGTCTTGTAGTTTTCTCCTGTATCACTCTAAGGTAGGATTTTGGAATTACCACATATTCCAACACAATCCAATCCTCCTGTAAAACAGTACTATCAACATGGATAGTGCTCATTATTATGTGTGATTCGATTCCCTTTACTCACTTTTGGTCAGAAATGGCCGTTAATTAAGGGATGTCTTGAGGCTTTAATAATCTAAGTACTGTGAGTTTATCATTACAAATGACCTCTGAGAGTTTGGAATGAATCTGAAGATGGTTCTAACAGAGTCACATTTCATAGTCTTCAAGTTATATGCCAAATGTTTGTATTATCAATGCAGCTGGGAGGAAAATACAGAAATACAGTCGTGGAATTTTATTGAAAAGTTCTGTAGTAAATAAATAGATGTCTATTTACAATGAACAGAAATTCATAGTAAATGTGAATAAACGAAAAATTTATAAATATATAATATTATCATAAAATGAATTAAGTAGATAATACTACATGAAAAATAAATTATGTTATATATGCATAGAATCTTAGATAAAATATATTCTGTATAAGTAATTATAATAGTATATAGTATTATTTTAATTCAAAAGTATATTGTATTAAAATTTGAATTTTTTTTGTCAAACAACCAGCGTAGAGTAATTGATCAAATTTGCCTTGACTCGTTTTTTATTTAGCATTCATTGTTTGATTAATTTGCTGCAGATCCAAAATGAACGGGTCTGTAAATTAAATATAAAACCATATATCAAGAAATACTTATATTCAACTGAGCCTCCAATGTTGAGGGATTGCGATTAAAGGGTGAGGTGGGGGCTGTTGGAAGATTTTCAGATTTCAAACTGGGCCATGACAGTCTTAAGTTTGTGAATGGCTGGTTTAGAAAATGACAGCAGTCCGTGAACAGAGCATTCAAAAAAACACTATATTTTCTTTTTTTATATGTAAACAGATTTTTTACCACCAGCTAACAGAGACTAGGTTTAATAGTTTAATTCCAGCTGTATGAGTAAATATAAATATATTCACATACATGTGTGTATGTGAATTGTTGTGATGTTTGTATGAGGAGTCTGGTATCTAATCTCTGTGTTGTTGTCAGATTTATCGGGGGAAACAAAAGATGAAGGACGAGTGAAGAGGCTTAAAGGGGGGCTGGGTGGTGGTGGTGGTGGTGGTGGTGGTGGGGAGATGACGGGTGAGGCGAGATAAAGGGGGTGTTTAGAGAGCGTGAACAGCAGCAGCGTGTAGAGATGAACCAACGAGGCACAGTAATGATGGAGGGGGAGGGGCGGAGGTGAAAGGTGACAGGCGGTGGTTGTGAGGAGACGTGTTTAACGCCGCAGATAAAATCTGTCTCAACTTTATTTAAATAAACACAATAAACCCCCAGACGGTTATGGAGGCCCAGGAGGGACAGGGACCGCCGTTATTATGATTATTATTATTGTTATTACTATTATTATTCTTTTCACTATCATTACATTTACTATAATTCATTATTGCTGTAATTTTTATTATAATTAATAATATAACTATGATTAATACTTTATCTTTGGGAAAAATTCAATTAATAGGTTCTTCTTCAAAATTAAAATATATATATATCTAAGAATTATCGGGTGGCGTAGTGGTTGGCGCTGCTGCCTCACAGCAAGAAAGTACCGGGTTGAATCCACGTCTGCCGGCATTTCTGTGTGGAGTTCGCATGTTCTGCCTGCATCTGGGAACTCCGACTTCCTCCCACAGTCCAAAAACATGTGATTTAGGTGAATTGGTGACACTAAATTGTGTTATTGTGTGTGGTTGTATGTCTCTATGTGTCGGCCCTGCGATGAACTGGCGACTTGTCCAGGGTGTACCCCGCCTCTCGCCCGATGTTAGCTGCGATAAACTCTAGCCCCCCGTGACCCTGAACAGGATAAGCGGTAGATAATGAATGAATATCTAAGCATTATCATCCGATCACATTAGCATGAAGAAATCCGTTTGGACAAATTGATCCAAACACTACAACGAATTTTAGCGCATCTGCAACTAACGCTTGCAGATGCACAGCTTATGTTGGTTAACTTAAGCTATCATAGCAAAACAAGCTAACTTCAACTATCATAGCTCAATTTAGCTTACTCAACTTTTTTCTTAGCTAAACCACATCATCCTTACCTATAATGACCAAAGTTAGCTGATTTCAACTATAATAGCAAAATGAGAACAAATACAGATGAACTATGAAACTTGAAGGAGTCAGTGGCGACTTGAAGATATCGTCATTGTAGAGATAACCCGGATTTTTATATCCCTGAAAAGTCAGGGATATTGTTGCATCTTCATCACTGACTGCCTTCATCCTCCATTTTCAAATGTTATACCCACCTAGACCTTAGTGTGAGGAACAACTGGATTGATTTTGGGAAAGGTCGGTTTTTTATCTCCAACACTTGGGGGAACTTTATCGGCAAAAGTTTAAAAATTTTCACTACCAATCACGAAGCTCAAAAAATCAAACGAACGCTGATAACATCGTCACCAACCTGTTGAAGAGTCCTGCTGTGGGCGTGGCGTGAGAAGGAAGAGGAGGAGCCTTCTTCATCAGGAGGGTTCCTGCGGGAACACAAACACAGATGATGATGTTCTACGCAGACGATAACAGCGTTTACATAGGAGGACGTTCTTCACACCAGCTGGTTTGCCTTCAGGCCAGAGATTCTCTCCACAACAACATCTGCTGATGGTTAAAGATTCATGCCTCATTGATTATTAATGTCTACCCCATGTTCTCATCAACAGAACCGAACTTATCTCCACTCGGATCCATCTGAAGTACCACCTGAGATCCACAACAATGAGCTTCCTGACAAAAATTCTACAAATCTGTCCATTTCCTCTAACGAGATGGAGCAGTGAGTGGTTCCGTGTCATTCTGGCCCAAGTACAGACAGTTGTAAGTTATGGAAAAGTTCTAAGGCAGAGAATGGGTCTAAGATTATAATGTGTCTTGGGTCGAAAAGGGCTCTTAGGTTCAGAATAAGCTTTCTGGTCCAAAATGTTTCCATGATCCAGAATGGTTCTCAAGTCCAGAATGTTTCTCAAGTCCAAAATCGCTTTTAGGTCCAGTGTAGTCCTCTAGTCCAGAATGGTTCTGTGATCCGGAAAGGTCAACTGTTGCAAAACGGTTCTCAGGTCCAGAATGGGTCAAAGGTAAAGAATGGAAATCAGGTCCAAATGATCTTAGGTCAAGAACAGTTCTCTAGTAAATAATGATTCCTGGTTCAGTTTGGTTCCCAGGACCAGAACAATTCCCAGGACAGGAACTGCTGCAAGATCCAAGATCCCCAAGATCCCCATCCATGAGGGGTGAGGACCCGCTTACTGTTAGTGTGGTCTTAATTCTTCTTTTACTGCATCAACAAAAAACAGAGAACCAAACTTAGCGGTGGCGCCGTGACAACCTGCGAGGCATTTTAACAGTTAACCGCTGGACTTGGACGTCCGCCATCATTAAACCATCTGGTTCCGTCTGATGACATGACATGATGAACATTAATCTACCGTTGATCTATGTTGAAAAGCCAAACCCATCCTCCATTTTTATGATCGGCCCGGTCCCATTTGGGGCGGGTCGTTCCTTTTCATCAGCCATCTGCCGCCAAGGTCAGCTGTGAGGTCAAGCAATGAATCACTTCCTGTTTGTTCGCAGGAGCGCAGGACGACTTAATGAGCGGCGTAGAGTCTGAGACAATCAATCACTGCAGGTGATGATGGAGGATCTACAGAGTGAGCGGATGAACTCACCCCGTCACAGCTGGTCACCCCCTGATCAATGACTGATCAGAATCGAAATCAGGAAGTAATTAAGGCCACAGAAATGAATCCACCGACGTCATCAGAAACACTTGAAGGTTTCTTCTCAGAATGAAAGGTGTCATGACTTCTTCTTCTGGCAGAAGGACCTTTAGGGCCGGTTACAGCAGATCATCTGTTTCCATGGATCCTCCTCTTTCACACCAACAAACTACATGTCCTCTCTCACCACATCCAGAAACCTCCCCTTTGGTCTTCCCTTCTGTCTCCTGCCTGGCAGCTCCATCTCCAGCATCCTTCTACCAATAGATGCTCTCTCCCTCCTCTTCACGTCTTCACCCTCTCAATCTGGACCCTCCTCTTCAACATCTTCTCCTCTGCCTCCTGGTCAGAGCCGTGATCTCTAAACCAGAAGGCAGAGCTGCTCTCACTACCATCTTGTTAACCTTTCCCTTCACTCCTGCTGCTGCTCTTCTGTCACAGACAACTTTTGACAGTCCTCTCCACCCTGCCTGCACTCACTTCTCCACCTCTTCTCCACAGTCCCTGTTGCTCTGAACAGTTGAGCCTAGGTACTTAGACTCCTGCACCTGCTCCACCTCTACTCCTTGAATCCTCACCGCTCAATCAGCCAACCTTTCATTCACACACATGTATTGTGTCTTGCTGACCTTCACTCCTCTTCTCCAGTGCATACCTCCACCTGTCCAGCTTCATCCACCCGTTCCCTGCTCTCACTGCGTCACCTCGCAAACATCATAGTACACAGACGCTCTTGTCTGACCTCATCTGTCAGCCTGTCCATCACCATAGCACACAAAAGGAGGCTCACAGCCGATCCTTGGCGCAGTCCCTTCGCCACCTTGAACCCATTCGCCACTCTTCGCCATATGTCGGCGCTACGCCGCCTCTAGGATAAAATGATGTGTCAATCAATGGCAACGTGCCTCTAGGGTCATGAAAATACTCCCTTTGCCCCACTTGATTCTGAAGTCTTTCCCCCTGTTATGTCTGGGGATGATAGGCGCAGCGTTCTGACTGAAGAACGCAAGATAGCCTGACCCGGTAGATTGGTCCTGACCTTGTAAGAACATAATGGTCCTGATGGATCAGAGTGGTAAGATTCCAGGATGAAACTCCCGTGACCGGATCTTCTCCATCATGCGAGTTTCACTCAGATCAAGCAGGACCATTATATGCTAACAGTAGGGGTTTTTAAATGGACAGACTAATTCCGATTAGATTCGGAAAAGACGTCTAATCGGAAAGAAAATGCTGCATGTAAACACCCTATTGTGTCCGTGTGGCCCTATTGTCAGGACCACACGGACTTGTGTCCTGTCCTGAAGCAACAATGAGTCCCTATGACCTCCGAACCTTCAGGCTCTGCTGTCTATGAAGACTCAGCCATAAATGAGATACAGAAACCCGTCAAATTTACTGGAGTGGAGCTAATCTGAAGTGAACTAATGCAAAGTGTAAAAGTTAGAACTGGTCTACATCACATCCAAACTGGTTAACATTGGTTTAAACCACAGTTACACCCGTTAACATGGATTTCCACCACGTTCACAGTGGTTTTGACCCAGATTCTTTCCACAGTCTGTCTATTTAGTACAACCATAAAGCAACAATAGCAGACTTTTCTGGATCTGAGCCCATCTGAGACTAAACACAAAGAGCGGAAGTGTTGTTTGGTCTGAAAGTGACAGAATCCAGGTACTAGATCAGCTTGCTGTAGTCCAAAACTGTCCCTCTTTGATACATACATACATCTACAGAGAGCTCTGATTGTTGATCAGCTTAAGTCACATATAAAGCAGATATGGGAAAGGACTCCACTTAGAACTTCTACGATAAGTAATAATAATAATAATAATACATTTAATTTATAATGCACTTTACATTTGGATCAAAGTGCTACAAGGTAAAAGCAGATAAAAAGCATCAATAAAGAATATAATAACTATATAAAAACATGACCAAAAAGTAGCACTGTTATGATGTATGTATGTATGTATGTATGTATGTATGTATGTACATATGTATGTATGTATGTATGTACGTACGTATGTATGTATGTACGTATGTATGTATGTATGTATGTGATGTAATAAGTGACCCTTCGACACACACTTCCCAAAGATTCCCATCACTTCCCCAAGTGTTGTTAAAGCAAAGATGATGTCACTCAATCTTAGACAAGCCCATGTGAATGGCGATAAGATATAAACCTGAAGCCACCAAACAGGCCAACAGGGGATTTAACCCCCATTAAAGCTGTCAAACACAAATGCTAACACACTAACACATGCTAACACACACCAACATGCTAACTCTGGGTAAATCATCAGATTAGTGCAACTGCCCTCATCATTAATCTGAGTTAATCTGACGTAACTCTGCAAACATTATAGATGTGTAATCTGTGCGCGCGCGCGCGCACGCGCACACACACACACACACACACACACACACACACACACACACACCATATGTGCAGGATTCTCAGATCTTGACGGGATCATCCATCTCCTTCATGAACACAGAAGCTCAGTTCTCGGCATTACATCATCATGTTCAGTTTGTGATGTCATCATTAACCAATAACCACCGGCAGAACTGTTTACACCATTTTAAACCACACTCACACTGGTTTACACCAGGGGTGTGCGATATATATCCTGTATGATAATATCTTAATTGTTGTACTGCACTGAGATACATTGCGAGATGTGTTCAATGTCTATCATTAAAGAACAGTTTGGGGGAAACGTCATCAAAACGCATTCCAAAGTCATTTGTAAAATGAGCTTTTTGGCTACAAACTTAAAATGACAGTTTTTAACGTTGTAATTTGTAGATGTTTTCATGGCAATATCAGATCGATAGTAGAGAGGGAATTGTGAAAAATGAAAATGATAAAAAGTATTTAGCATTTAAGTTGGATTTCGCCCCACCAACAATATCGTCACGATATCAAGATATTTGTTCGAAATCACGGTGATATTTGATTTTGTGGGTATTGCTAGCCATAAAATGCTGAGTCCTGCAAAGTGGACTCCTATTTATGTTATATAAGGGCGGGGAGAGGAAGGGACAGCAGGTGAGTTTTAAGAGCAGGTAAAGGGACAGTAGGTGAGTTTTAACAGCAGGTAAAGGGACAGTAGGTGAGTTTTAAGAGCAGGTAAAGGGACAGTAGGTGAGTTTTAAGAGCAGGTAAAGGGACAGTAGGTGAGTTTTAAGAGCAGGTAAAGGGACAGCAGGTGAGTTTTAAGAGCAGGTAAAGGGACAGTAGGGGAGTTTTAAGAGCAGGTAAAGGGACAGTAGGGGAGTTTTAAGAGCAGGTAAAGGGACAGTAGGGGAGTTTTAAGAGCAGGTAAAGGGACAGTAGGGGAGTTTTAAGAGCAGGTAAAGGGACAGTAGGTGAGTTTTAACAGCAGGTAAAGGGACAGTAGGTGAGTTTTAACAGCAGGTAAAGGGACAGTAGGGGAGTTTTAAGAGCAGGTAAAGGGACAGTAGGGGAGTTTTAAGAGCAGGTAAAGGGACAGTAGGGGAGTTTTAAGAGCAGGTAAAGGGACAGTAGGGGAGTTTTAAGAGCAGGTAAAGGGACAGTAGGTGAGTTTTAACAGCAGGTAAAGGGACAGTAGGTGAGTTTTAACAGCAGGTAAAGGGACAGTAGGTGAGTTTTAACAGCAGGTAAAGGGACAGTAGGTGAGTTTTAAGAGCAGGTAAAGGGACAGTAGGTGAGTTTTAACAGCAGGTAAAGGGACAGTAGGGGAGTTTTAAGAGCAGGTAAAGGGACAGTAGGTGAGTTTTAAGAGCAGGTAAAGGGACAGTAGGTGAGTTTTAACAGCAGGTAAAGGGACAGTAAGTAGGTCAGAGACGTTCAGTAAAAATTAAGCCAGTTAAACACATATAATAACTTTTGCTTTAATGTCAGATAGCTCAAATGTTTACCCTACTCCAGTCTATTGAACTGCGTTACATTTCCTTTTTTCGAACACTGTGACAGGGACTTTTGGTCACGTCACTATTCCTATCAATACAACCAATGTGTTGGCGAATAGATTGGATTAGATTCGTAGATTTGCTTCGGTTTGCAGTAAATAAATAGAACCTGCTTTCCATTAATATGTTGTTTCCACTACTATCATTAGTAAGCAATAGCTAATATCCTGTTCACACAAGTTGTTTTTTTTTATAAACACTTTTAATGGATGACAAATATCGTCTAAATATCGTTCTCGGAAACAAAACTGGTTTACACCACACTCATTCTGGTTCCCACTGGTTTAAACCACACTCATTCTGGTTCCCACTGGTTTACACCACACTCATACTGGTTTATACCACATTCTCACTGGTTTACACCGCATTCAGACTGGTTTACACCGCATTCAGACTGGTTTACACCGCATTCAGACTGGTTTACACCTCACACACACAGGTATACACTACATTCTCACTGGTTTACCTTCTATTTACACTGATTTACACCAATTTACACCACATTCACACAGGTTTACATCAGATCAAACCAAATTCCCACACACCCTCTTTACAATGGTAGACATAGGTTTACACCAAACTCACAATGGTTAACAATCACACTTGTTTACACAACATTCACATTGGTTTATATTGACACTGGTATTTTACCACATTCAAACTGGTTTACAATCACACCCGTTTCTACCACATTCACACTGATACACATTTTGGATCCTTTGAGACAACATTTACGGTGATTTATATTTTCACCACATTAAACTGATTTTGGCCTGATTTACTGGTTTAAATTAACCGGCCTGGAGAACTGGTTGTGTCCCAGTATGAGTCACAAACAGTTGTGCGTGTTTCTATGTTTGGGTGTAACTGAGACTGAAGACAGCTGCCCACACACACACACGCGCACACAATCTAAATCTTGAAGGAGCATTCCCACAATTAGATGACCTCTGACCTCTGAACCTGGTCCAGGAGCTTAGCTGTGTCACAGAGGGTAACCATAACATAGTGACCCAGTCCATCACATGATCTCAGAGGAGAACCTGGCACCAACAAGAACGATCAGCGTTAACTTTTTTGTTGTTCTTAGCCGCTATGATAGCTTCTGTATTAGCCCCTATGTTAGCTTCACTGATATCCTGTGTGTAAGACCCACTGTTAGCTTCAGTGTTAGCCTCAGTGTTGTTGATCCAATGTAGGCTACATTAGCACAAATAATGGAGTTGAAACTGTTAGTATATGGTCACACAAACCAGGAGCAAGGGGAACTGTTAGTATAGCTTAGCACGAAGACTGCATGCAATGGTAAACTGTTATTGTGGCTTACCAAAAGAACCGGAGGTAGAGTGAAACAGCACAGAAATAATATTTTAAGCAGGAGAAAAACGTTAATCCTGGTAAGCACAAATACTGGGAGCAGAGGGAAACTGTTTGCCTAGCTTTTCACAAAAGACAGGTAATAGGGTGAAGCAGTTGGAATGTGTGAGCAAAAACACTGGAGGCAGGGGAGAGACTTAATATATCTTAGCACACATACTGGTAGCACAGGGACCAGTTAGCATACTAACACACAGTATGTGAGAAGGGTGAACTGTTACCCTAGCTTAGCACAATGACTGGAAACAGGGTACACAGTGAGCATAGCGGAGCACACAGACTGGAAGCAGGGAGACCAGTTAGCATATGTTAGCATACAGTCTGGGAGCAGCACTGAAACTGTGGCTGTCTCTGAAGTGTCAATAAAGTGTTTGAATGAACTCAGTCGTTAAGGCACTTTGTTCACACTTTGTGTTTAAATAAAGACTCTTCATTAACACCGTTCACCCCGAACCTTTCAATAAAGTTCATTTAAATTCACTCCTTTGTCCAGGAGCCTTTGTCTGGTCGCTTAACGGCAGGAGGTTCAATAAAGACGATTCAAACGGGGATCTGCTGGTGTGAATGAACTCCAGCTGTTTTTAAATATCCTACTGGCCTTGAACACAACACGTCAGCTGATGTGGAGGGGCCACGAGACGCGGCAGACGGCGTCCTCGTCCTCGTGAAAGGTCACAGTCATTAAAAATAGGAGAAAAAGAATACAAAACAAAAAACCTTCAGGGAAACAGGTAACAAAGATTCTGATTCATGAAGGTAAGGTTACGGCTGACTCCATAAATTGGTTTCAAATCGTTAAAATTGTTCACATTCAGATAGATTATATGAACTGCTGTCAGGCGTTCAGTTCAGTTCCATACATCAAACAGAATCAGTGAGATTGGATCTAACTTCTTGCGTCATTTTTACTCATGTGACACAATAGATTCCAGACAGAGATGCATCTTTTCTGACTTGGAGCCAGAAAAACGGATGTTGGTTTTGTCACTGGTTCTCCTCTTTGTTTATGGAACAAAGAGGAGAATATATAGTTTATAGAGTTTATAACAATCTATACATTTCCAGCCAAAAATATTTGTCTGCCTCTTAAACGTCAATGGATTTTTTCATTTTAATTTAATTTAATCTGCACATGGATATTTTGTCCCTCGTGACGAACAAAGATATGAAAACTTCAATATAATAAAGAATAAATAAATGACATTCATGACATTATATATCATGTTTGAGTCTTAGTTTGAATTTTCTGTGCTTTCTTACCCTTTCACTACTATCGTTGTACTTTGTACTACTATCTGTAGGACTACAATACCCAGAGTACTACCATCTGTGGTACCCAGAAGAGTAATTTCTGATATCTGATTGGTACACCCGGTAAATAATGTCACTGGTACTTTGACCAAATCTTCATAATTAAGGCGTGAAGTAATTACGGTCAGGGACAGACGGAGGCCTGAAGTCTCAAGTGTGTGTTGATATTTTTTGTTTTTGTTGTATTTGGATTTTGTCCGTATCTCTAGCAATAATTCGCTGAATCCTGCAAAGATCCAAGCAAAAAGGTTTTTCCCTGGGAAGGAGACCTTGTTAATCCAGGAGGATCATCGAGGACCTTCGTGGTGGAGGGGCATTCAACGAGGGGGAACGCCTGAGATATTTCACCTCAACATTGACATTTTATTTAACTTTATGTATTCATTTATTTATGGACCTGACATTTTAAAGAAAATGGAGATACGGCCTACTCCAATACATAAATGACAGGGAAACGCAAAAAATGTGTGCCTCCCTGTGTGACGGGTGGGGCCGGTACCTACCCTAAGCCCCCCGCACTGGCATTAGAAACTGTATTATGTTCTGAACTAAAAGAGTTTACAGTAACGGGGTAGTCCAGCTTTGGTTTTGTTCATTTGGCTAAATATTGTTCATTCGGACCCTCACAGCAGACTGCATGGGGAGCATCTGGCTGCCTGAGGCTAGCCATCAACGGGCCGGGCCCAGAGGAATTCGATTATAGACGGGTATTAGAAAACTGTTTTGTTTTTTTGCAAAGGCCAGGAAAATCATTTAGCCAAATTTAGGGGTCCAAAGTTTGCTAGCAGTACTCTTGGTGGTGTTGGTGGCGGTAGCACCAGCAAAGTTAAAGTTTAGGACAGTTAATGATTTTCTCAATGGAATGTTGAAAAAGAAATGAATAGAAGTGCTCAGTGCATGTTTTTAAAACTACACAATAGGCTATTTTGTGTCATCTTCATCACAATTCATTCATTCATTCATTCATTCATTCATTCATTGGTGGTAGTGGTGATGGTTGTAGTCCCGGTGGTAGTTATAGTAGCCCTACAGTTTAGTCACTAAACTGTAGGGCTACAAACGGGGCCTTATTTTCACCGTATGTTTGACTTTTCACTCATTCCTGTGGGAAAAAATGAATTAAAACTGGCTTCAACGGGTTTCTGGTTATAAACTGCGTATAGTTCTGACTGGTTTCTGGTTCTCACTGATTTCCTGGCTCTGACTGGTTCCTTGCTCGAACTGGTCTCTGGATCTGACAAGTTTCTGGTTCTTGACTGGTCCCTGGTTCCGACTGGTTTTCAGTTCGGAACTGTCCCTGGTTCTGACTGGTTTCTGGTTCTGAATGGTCCCTGGTTCTGAGTGTAGTATCTGTGGTTAATAACGGCTTACTGATCTAACTGGTTCTAGCTGGATTCTGGTTCTTTGGGCGTTCTGACATCAAACAGAATACTTGATCACAAACGCGCGTCGGTGTTACCATCCTTTTGAGATCTCTCTCCTCGCCATCAGCTACACTCATCATCACCATGGTTACCACAACCGTCTCCATGGAAACCTCAAAAATCACAGAAAGCCGCCTGACTGTTTCATTCTTCTGAGTTCTCACAGTGTCTGAGCTGAGCCTGAACCTGGCACTGAAATTAAACCTGGTCCAGACGCTGAACCTGGATTGAGACTGCACCTTTAATTAAGCCTTTTTCTTAAACTAGGCCTGGTCCTGAAACTAGACCAAACCTGGCCCTTAAACTAACCCTATCTGGACCTAAGCCTGGCTCCGAAACTAAACCTGGGACTAAATCTAAACCTGATCCTGAAACTAAACCTAATCCTGAACAAAAACTTTAATCCTTTCACCAAGCAATAAATGTAAAGGATAACATATTGTGAACTACACACAATGTAATGTATTACACAAAATATAATGGGGTACAACAAAGGTAACATCCGTGTAGATTGTCCTCCATCCAGGTGAAGAGTGCTGTGACTCGGAACCATAAACTGAGGAAGCTCCTTGGACAAGAAGTGAAACGTCTTCAAGTCTGAACAGAAGTCCAGTTGTCCATAGGAATAAAAAGTAATGGAGTATAATAAGTGGAATGGAGTAAAATAAAAGTATTGTATTACAATAAATCTGATTGATTACATTAACATAGTACATATGACTCCTGGCCTTCAGCGAAACCCCTCCCTTAGTCTTGCAAACTGATGGCCGTCCTTTTTCTTATTTTCATTAATTACTATGTCATTCAATTATTGATTGTTTATGAGGATTGTTTCATTTTATGACGTGTTCTGTACGGCATACATGAAAAAAAAAAAGTGCTATTATATTATCGTTATTATTGTTATTGTTTTTCAGACTCCTACAGGATAAGCCTGGAGCGTTCTGATGACATCATCAGCGGGTGGGTCTACTGGGAGCACTCCAGTGAAACCAGTCTATGGATTATTAATAACACCTCAGGCGACACACACGCTGTTGTGTGATCTGACACACACTCGGGGGAGGGTACTCAGCAGCTGCTCAGATAAAGACTGCCTCATTCACTTGACTGTGTGTATGTGAGTGGAGGCCACACCCTAACATGGGGCAAAAACACTAGCCCCGCCCCCTCCTCCTCCTCACATCCCTGTCAGTCATTACATGTGTTTAACTATGCTAATCAGCGCTGTCAGAGTGAGTCCCTGAGTGCTGACTGTCATGTCTGTGACTGAGCACTATCAAGACTGTGATCCCAAGCACTGACTGTCAGGTATCTGAACACCTGAGTGCTAACTATAAGAACTCTTACCCCGAGTGCTAACTATAAGAACTCTTACCCTGAGTGCTGACTGTCAGGACTAGGATCCTGACCACTGACTGACAGGACAATGACCGTGAGCACTGACGGTAAGGACTATGACCCTAGCGCTGACTGTCAGGACTAAGATCCTGAGCGCTGACTGTAACAACTGTCAGCCTAAGTGACGACTATCGGATCGTGAATCTGATCACTGACTGTCAGGAGTGTGTCCCAAGAGCACTGACTGTAAGTAATGAGACCTCTGAGCACTGACTGTCAGGACTATGATCCTGAGCACTGACTGTCAGGACTATGATCCAGAACACTGACGGTAAGGACTGTGACCCCTGAGAACTGTCGGGACTATGACCCTAGCGCTGACTGTCTGGTTTATGATCCTTAGCACTGACTGTCAGGTATGTGACCCCCTGAGTGCTAACTATAAGAACTCTTACCCTGAGTGCTGACTGTCAAGACTATGCCCCTCAGCACTGACTGTCAGGACTATGATCCTGAGCACCGACTGTAACAACTGTCACCCTAAGTGACTACTATCGGATCGTGACCCAGAGCACTGACTGTTAAGACTCGACCCCTGAGCACTGACTGTCAGGACTATGATCCTGAGCACTGACTGTCAAGACTATGCCCCTCAGCACTGACTGTCAGGACTATGATCCTGAGCAATGACTGTCAGGTATGTGACAGTCATTGTGAGTGCTAACTATAAGAACTCTTACCCTGAGTGCTGACTGTCAAGACTATGCCCCTCAGCACTGACTGTCAGGACTATGATCCTGAGCACTGACTGTAACAACTGTCACCCTAAGTGACTACTTTGAGATTTGATCCAAATGTAAAGTGCATTATAAATTAAATGTATTATTATTATTATTATTACTATCGGATCGTGACCCAGAGCACTGACTGTCAGGAACGTGACCCCTGAGCACTGACTGTTAAGACTCGACCCCTGAGCACTGACTGTCAGGACTATGATCCTGAGCACTGACTGTCAAGACTATGCCCCTCAGCACTGACTGTCAGGACTATGCCCCTCAGCACTGACTGTCAGGACTATTATCCTGAGCAATGACTGTCAGGTATGTGACCCCCTGAGTGCTAACTATAAGAACTCTTACCCTGAGTGCTGACTGTCAACACTATGCCCCTCAGCACTGACTGTCAGGACTATGATCCTGAGCACTGACTGTCAGGACTATGATCCTGAGCACTGACTGTCAAGACTATGCCCCTCAGCACTGACTGTCAGGACTATGCCCCTCAGCACTGACTGTCAGGACTATTATCCTGAGCAATGACTGTCAGGTATGTGACCCCCTGAGTGCTAACTATAAGAACTCTTACCCTGAGTGCTGACTGTCAACACTATGCCCCTCAGCACTGACTGTCAGGACTATGATCCTGAGCACTGACTGTAACAACTGTCACCCTAAGTGACTACTATCGGATTGTGACCCAGAGCACTGACTGTCAGGAACGTGACCCCTGAGCACTGACTGTTAAGACTCAACCCCTGAGCACTGACTGTCAGGACTATGATCCTGAGCACTGACTGTCAGGACTATGATCCTGAGCACTGGCTGTCAGCACTATGATCCTGAGCACTGAACGTCAGGACTATGACACTGACGGTAAGGACTGTGACCCCTGAACACTGACGGTAAGGACTGTAACCCCTGAACACTGACTGTCAGGACTATTACCCTAGTGCTGACTGACAGGACAATGACCCTTAGCACTGACTTTCAGGACTGTGACCTACGCATTGACTGTCAGGAGTTTGATCCTGAGAACAGACAGAATTGTGACCAGAGCTCAAGCCAGGCTTACATGTATGTCGTTTTTCATTCCGATTGAACGCAAAGACAGACCGCAGTCAGTAAATATTCTATTCCATCGTTTAAACAGTTGTTCTTTTGTTCATGTATCCGCCCCCTTTGCATCCGGGTGTAATGTCACTGTCGTTTTGGGCTTTATAATCTGAATGGGGTGTTTATATGAAGCGTTTTCATTCATTCAGCACCGACTGTCAGGAGTCCCACTCCTTTGACTTTGACCTGCTGACATCACATGTTCTTCTATGTGTTTGTATGTGAGTGCCTGGGTGGGGGTCCATTCATTGTCTTAAGTGTTTATGTTTATGTTGCTCTATAGAACCCAACCGAGGTGCGTATATGTGTGTATTGGAATGTGAACCATTCACTCTGCTGAGTCTACCCGTGCCGGGACAGGCTCGAGGCGCGCGCACACACACATACACCCACATAAACACACATACACCCACACAGACAGACTGCACCAGACTCCAAAACAAAAACGTCTGATATGCCGCGCCGGACGCCGCGACACACCGGTTCAGATTTAGCGGATAGTTTGGACTTAATCTGTAACGTCAAACGAAAGAGTTTGAGCCGCACTAAAGATCGGCTCGACTTGATCATCCGAGATGGTTCAACCATCCCTCACGCTTGACCGCAGACAGATGAAACCAAAAAGACCGTAAAGAGTCGGATTCTTAACGGAGTCTGGCGCGCGGCTGCCAGACACGCCTGACGCTCATGCTCCTTCATTCCTGCAGCTCGGGGCAAAGTTGGAGTCTAAGAACAGGAACAGACCATAATCCCCGTCGAACTCACCGAATATCCGCAGTCTGATGAAGTCCGACCGATTCGATTAAAGTTCTTAAACCAACAGCGAGTGCAGCAATTAGTCCAGCCAGCACGATCCCGAACACAGACGCACAACAGGTCCGACAGAGACCCCGCCCCGCCCCGCTGTCGTCAGCAGAAGACAACCGTCAACTGACTGTCTGGCTCAAAGGCATCCTGAAGCCTAGCCTCAATCTCACACAGCTGATATTTGACTTATCGACACAGTTCAGGAACTTTTTGTTATTTATTGATCAATTAATGAAATAAAGGTAAAAAGAAAAAAGGAAATTCAAAATAAATCATTACAGCCTTTATATTCTTTAATGTCTTTCTTTTTTATCATATGTCGGCACGTATACTTATGGTTTATTCCAAGATTGGTATCAAACTATTTCTTAAAAATTCACGCGGTATAATTTTGCCTAAAATTGACCTAAGAAAGCCCTTTTTGAAAGACCAGTCTATTATATTTTATTTGTAACAAGTATTTGTCTCTCTTCAAAGAGTGCAAAATCAATTTTGTGGAAACACAAGGACGGAACAAAACCGATCGGGACAAAAAGGCATGTTGCCTAGCCCACCCACGAAGCTGCAAGGGCACCCGTGACGCAGAGTCCACAGCACCGCAGGGGCCCAGGAAGTACCCCGACCAGCACCACCAGACAAATATATCACTTAGGGTATGGGTTAGGATGCACTCTCAGGGACACCCCACCTAAACATTAGCCAAAGGCACCCTCCAGCCAAAAGGACCCAGCAGGGAGCCCGGCCTCGGCGGGAGGGCTTGTCATACAACCCATTGTAAAAAAAAACACCATTTTCCGAGCCCCCAAACCAATCCCAAGAACTAACAAGCCATGCCAGCCCTAATCTAGTGAAAAATCCACCACCTGTGTGTAATTTCATCCCAATATGTTCACCAAGTCCCCGGTTGGAAAAACATCCTTCAAAACCAACGAAAATCCCACTAAGTGCGTTTGGCACAGCAGATTGCGCCTGCAACACATGTCCCCCAGCCAGGAAAGCAGCACATGCAAACAACCGAGAGAAAAATAACCAATGGAGAATCCTGGAAGGGAAAACCAGAGACGCTGGACAAACGGGGGGCAAGGATAGACAGCCCCATACATTTCCAGTAAACAGGCCGGCCCCCTTCCTACCCGGATCTAAGGGGCCCACCTAACCCACACACGAAGAACAGGCCAGAGCGCCCCTGACACCACCCATCTGTGCCAGCTCCAAGATGGAGCGTGTATCCGCAGACCAGGTCCCCTAGGGTGCCAAGTACACAAAACCAGGTCTATATCTATATATCTATAGACATATATCTATAGACATATATTTATATCTATAGATATATATTCATATGTCTATATCTATATATATAGATAGATATATACACTACTCAAAAAATTAAAGGAACACTTAATCATGGCGGTATGACAGCAAGCCAGTTAAACTTCAGGGATATCAATCTGTCCATTTAGGAAGAACAAGTGATTGTTCACCTGTTTTGGTGCAAATGAAAGTGACAACAGGTGCAATGGAGAGACAAAAGGACAACCCCCAAAAAAGAAAATGGTTCTGCAGATGGTGGCCATGATCCAATTCTCTCTCCTCATCTTTTCTGACTGACTCTTCTCTAGTTTTGTGTTCTGCAAAAATTTTCAACATGAATATTTCTTTCATTGAGATCCGGACTTTGATTTAAGTGTTCCCCAACTAATTTCTATATAAATATATATATATATACACCTGTAACATGTAGATAGATGACACTAATTATAACAATTTTCACAAATTCTAAATAAACTTATAACATTTACTAAATTAGACAAGCCTCAGATTCAGATTTGGAGTGAGACTATGATCACATTCGTATTTTGATTCAGATCACGATTAGATTTAGACTGATTCAGACCAGGAACAAATACTGACAAAAATCAGTTTCAGATTTGGAATCAGACCAGGATTCAGATTCAAATCAAATGCAAATTTAGATACAGACAAGGATAAATTTCATATTTTGGTCAAAATCAGGGTGATATTTCGATCAGACTCAGACCAGGACTACAATCGGATTAGGATCCCAGACCAGGAGTAGATTAATATTTTGATTCATATCAGATGAAATTTAGAACAAATTCAGACCAGGATTAGATTTGGATTTAGATAATGATCAGATTACGATATAGAAAAGGAACCGATTCATTACAGACTAAGACCACGATCAGATTGAGATCATTATCAGATTCGGATTTAGATTCATACCAGGATCTGACTCATATCGGGATTCAGATCAGGATCAGACTAAGATTCACATCGTTTACATGAGTGGCCTCAGTTATTTCTCGTTTGGATCTAACGGGTGGTCTCAGCTTTCTGACGCTGAGCTGATTCGCCACTGTCGTCTGATTTCATCATGAGTCAGAAAATGCAGATCTGTGATTGGTCAGTTTAGAACCCGCTGCGTTGGATGATGAGAGGTCGAGGGCGGATGTACATCATCAGTGTGGAGTAATGTGTTTATTATGGTCAGTTGAAAGAGTCAGTTGAGATCCGACCCCAGTCTTCACCAGAGCTACTGGCCATAGTCTCTGGTGATTCCCAGTAGCTGTCCACAGGCCAATGTCTGTTTGAACAGTGTAACTGTTGGTACTGCTGGAATCGGGTCCACTTCTGCTTTTCCAATGCCTGGGATTGAGAATGAGGAGAGTTGCTGGAGCTTCTGTCCATCTTTTTGGTGGCTACTCTCTCCACAATGTCCTTCAGAATTTGTAGCGCCAATCTTTTAGAACTTCGAAGCTGCTCTGGGGGGATTCTGGAATCCTCACCTGAAGGTAAGGGACAATAGGGTCTCTGGATCATTGGTTTAAAAATTCAGTATAAATAATGAATACATTTTAATATTCAATAAGTTCAAAAAACAACAAATAAGATTTATAATAGAACTTTATTATATTCATAATTCTT
This sequence comes from Lophius americanus, assembly GCA_037951165.1. NCBI lineage: Eukaryota > Metazoa > Chordata > Actinopteri > Lophiiformes > Lophiidae > Lophius > Lophius americanus. Next base: position 1,501,724 of record JBBDHG010000094.1, read on the forward strand.
TTTCTAATAATTCAAAGTTAATCAAATAAATTCCTTGAATGAACTGAAATGAATGAAAGAATGAAGATATATCTTTATTTATTAAATCTCTCCAGCAGTAGTTGGACCCAAACGTGTAAATTCAACACGGTTTATAAAGATGTTATAATACACTAAAACTAAAAATAATGACAACAATATTATCTAAGCTCCTAAAGAAACTAAAGTAACTATCATGGTAACCAGCATAAACACCTGTGGTTCAGTTCAATCCCCCTCCTCCCCCTCTCTCTCCCCCAGCAGAACGCACAGCTCCGTCAGTCTTTGTTGCATTCTGGGTATTCCGGACAACTGGTTCTCCAGGCGGAGCTTCTCCTCCTGAAACCGCATCGACGACAGAGCATCAGTAAGAGTTATCAATCGTGGGAGAGTTTGTTTTACACACCAGCACATACCTGCAAAGAGAGTCGGGTGGAGGCGTCCAGAGGCTCGAATCTCCATCCTCCCTCACCGTCAAACTGGAGCAGGTGAGAGTGGTACTTCCTGTTTGAGAGGAGGGAACAAGAGGAAGAGTCAGGGTGTGGCGGCAGACATCAGCTCAGAGCTCTGCTGCCCCCCGTTGGAGGAAACACACACAACAACCAGTATCACACACACTGTATGACCGTGTGTGTGTATGCATGTGTGTGTGTGTTTGCTTAAGTGTGTATGGTGGTGTGTGTATGAACTAACCACAGTGAAGGCCTGTGCGTGATTGACAACAGGGCTATCCCAGTATCCTTTGCAGCCTGGAAGATGCTGCCCTCCACGTCGATGCTGACGGCACTCGTACACTCGTCCAGCAGAGCGTAGCGAGGGCTGGGTGAGAGACATTCATGGGACAGGAAGAGAGAGAGGTCAGATTTACACAGAGAACTTTGTAGCACTTCCTCTGAGTCGCCATCACATGGCTCGGATCACCATGGAAGCTAAAGAGGCGTGGCCTGTTTACATAACACTGTCTGGTGTGAGGTTTAACATCAGCGGCGTTTTGTAAAAAAAAAGTCAGATGATGACAAGCGTCTTGTATCATCCTTAGCTGCCATTTACTACTAACTAACATCTAACTGCTGATAGCTTCTAACTGCTAGTAGCTGCTTTCTGAGTCTAGCTTTTAACATCAACCATCTGCAACCAGCTACTAGCTGGTATATGTTACATTCTGCAACTCCTCGCTTCTAACTGTAACCAGCCTTTAACTGCTTGTGGCTTCTAAGTGCTAGTAGCTTTAATCTGCTACTGGCTTCTAATTACTACTGGATGTATCCGGCGGTATCTGCTACTTCCCTGTTTTAATAAGACTTTATTTAAAAAGACTTTATTTAAAAAAGGACTTAATAACTAACTTCTACTCCCTATTTAATCCTAATTGCTGCCATTGACAACTATTGATTACTACTAGCTGCTACCTGCTAACTTTAACTAGCTGCTATTTTCTATTAGCTGCTGAGTATTGCTGCCTTCTGTTACACTTCGTTTACTCTCGCCAGCAGCTCCTATGTGCTAAAAGTTGATAGCTGCTCACTGCCGTCAGCCGTCATTAATAATATTAGTGATAATTTAATAATAACATTTTATTTATCACTTTGTTATTCACTATACATACATACAGGACAACATTGTGAGTTTCTGCATTTGACCCATCACTGAGTGAGCAGGGTGCAGCCCCTGTGAAGCACCTTGGGAGGTGGGTTTTTGCTTACAGTATTTTAACGACAAGGTGGTCTCTCGATTGTGGGATGAGCTAACTAATGCTAACTGCTACTAATAGCTCACTCCCGTTTCTGGTTAACGATGGCTATTAGCTATTAAGTAAATTTGCTGCAACTAGATGCCAACCACTTCTAGATACATGTGAATATTTAGAAGTGATAAAACGTGCGAATATTTACAGATTGTAGAACATGTGACCATTTACACGTGCTCAAGGAGCAAATGTGAATATTTACCGGGAGTAGAACCTGTGAATACTTACCGGTGGTAAAACATGCGGGCCATCCCCATCCTCTGTTTCTCTCCTCCAGACAGGACGTCCTTCCAGTCGTTGACTGCCTCCCAGCCTGACAGACAAACACAAAAGATTGTTAGCTTGTTAATGAGCTAACATTTCCGTTTTGACTAGTTAGCTTGATGACTCGTGCGATTGCTGCCTTGCTAAATTCAAGCTTGTTAACTGATTTTTATGAATTTCCTGACCTCATGAAACACACAAACACAGGCACACACACACCTCCCTCTCTGTCAAGAATGTAAACCAGGTGGACAATTTGAAGGATCTCTTCCAGGTCTGCATCAGAGACTCCTCTCTGGGTCATCTCCTCCACCGAGTCTGGATAGATGACCTGGTCTCTCAGGGTCCCCTCTGACATGTAGGGCCTGGAAAAAACATGATACCACATCACTACTGCTGAATAAAGTCGTCCTGCTCTGTCAGACATGGAAGGAACACCCAGATATTGACCAGGTTCTGGTTAGTCCGGTAGTACCTCTGTGGGATGTAGAACATGTGCTTGGGGTCTGGTCGGTACAAGACTCCTCCGTAAACGGGCCACAGTCCACTGAGGATCCTGAACAGAGAACTCTTCCCACAGCCATTTGGACCGGTGATCAACACGTTCATGCCATCATCCACCTGAGGGAGAACACACAACGTTCCTCTCAGAAAGTAAGCCTCATCTCTATGAAGGAACATCTCAGCTTTATGAACATACACGTCATCCCTATGAACACAGACATTAGAGATGTAGCTGCAGGACGAGCAGCCAATCAGAGCTCAGAGCGGTCAATTGTTGAAAGTCAGACGCCCCTTCAAAATTCTTCCCATCTGTTTCCGTCATCTCCCCCTTCCTGTGGCTCTAAGCTGTTAGCTCACAAATGTCACACCATAATGTGGCCATTGTTAATTTCCGGAAAAATTGCATCAGTGAATGCTAATCAGGGGGTAACCTCTGACCCCGATCCCCGTCACAGAACCAGAAAAGAGGAGAGCGTTCAGTTCTGGGAGGGAGTGACATCAACTCCATCGTTTCTAGTTCAGACACTATACTTCCGTGGAACATCTACACAGGGCAAGTGTGAAACACGTGATGATATCTTCATGGAGCCTCACACGGCCTCCAGGGTGTGATGTCCTCACCATGACTTCACCGCCATTTTACCTGGATGTTGAGGCTGGAAACGACCACGTCTCCCGTCGGTGTGATGATTGGCAGGTTCTCACAGCGAATCCCCTTCTCCACGCTGATCACATTACCTGCAGGCACGTATACGTTTTGTTGGATGGTGTTCGGTAGGACAGCAGCGATACAGTTAATGACATACCATTCAGCGCCTCACCTCTGATCTCCAGACGACCAATGACCCTCTGACCGTGCTGAATGATCTCTCCTGTTAACTCCTCACCCTCTTTTACTCCTCCTTCAGTTGGCACCTCCTCCATGTCTGCAGAGCGCCGGTAAATTCCATTGTTCACGTCTTCAAACACGTCTAGCATCTCAGACACACGAGCAGTGTAGCCCGCCAACTCCGTCACCTAAGGTGGAGGAGGAGTTAGAGAGGAGTTAGAAAAGAAAGCGAAGATGAGAGGAGTTGGAGATGAGGAGGTGTAATTCAAGAGAAGGAGGAGTCAAAGAGGAGAAGGGGTTAAATAAATCAGCATTTAGAAAGGGGCACGCATGTAAGAGGGCTTTAAGGAGTTTAAGTGGAGGAGGGGTTTAAAAGGACGAGGACATCAGAGGAGGAGTTTATTAGAAGGCGGTGGTTTAAAAGGAGGAGGAATCTCAAGAAACACAAGAATGGACTTATTTGGCCAGACTTGCGGGAGTCCGGACTATGAAAATCCGCATGTCAGCAGTGCATTTGGAACGTCAGCGAGGTTGTTGACATGGTCATGACATCAGAGGTCAGTGGTCAATGGCGTGACCTCGTAGTGAGCTGCGTACGTTTCACTAAACCCTCGCTGACTGTTGATTGATTGTTTGAATATAGGAAGTCCATTTAAAGTCTATGCATAGATAAATAAATGTGTGCATATTTTGGCTCGGTTCTGTTCGGGTGCTGACTGGACTGCAGCTTTTAGATTGTCCAGGAGAAGCATCGACATGCTCAACCCAGCAAAAAGCCCATGGACGATGGAGATGCTGGTTTTCCCGTAGAGCCTCCACAAGATAGACTGCGACATCTTAAGCATCACTGACCCTTTCAAGGAGAATTGGAAGGTTCTGGACCGGTACAGTCCTTCCTCATCTTTGTTTTTCAGCTATTCCCTTTTGGGGTTGCAAAAGCGGACCTTCTCTTGCCATCCGTTTGTATCCCCTGCTGACTAACAGCACCAGTGATTGTATTTGTTAACCGAGCCCCTCTGGATCCGGTTTGGAAATCAGGCTCCGCATGTCGATTTGGCATAAAGGTTTTTATGCTGGATGCTCTTCTTGACACAACCCTCCCCATTTACAGGCTTGGGACCGGCACTAGAGGCACACTGATTTGTGACTCCTTCGTGGCTGGATTGGATCAGTAAAGCCCAGTAAATATTTATTCATTGATAATAGAGAGACATACATTAATTTGCTGCAATGATGTTGATCTTGTTCTGTTCTGCCATATTTGAATGTACCTACATGACTATTAATTATTCTTAATGCGACTTTGAAATCTATGTTTTTGTCATTTATAAAAGAAACGTAGTGCACATTGTTGCCTTTACGAAGAATCATTGACAGGGTTTATTTAACAACAGAAAGAAACTATACCAGCGGTCATGTCATTAAAATGCAAATTAAACGTTAGGTTATATGATTAGTAAAAGCCACAAAATACAAAGCAAATTATTTCCCATGTTCAGCCGCTATAGATACGCCTGAACCCGCTGACATGAGGCAGCTGTCGGCGGGAACCATATAAGAGCTCTACTGCCCAGTAAACCTGGTAGCTAGCGGGGGCTTACAAGTGAAGAAACAGATTTTTAAAAAGGCTCAGTGTTTGTAAAACGAGGCCATATCATATATAGATATACATATATATGATTTACACACATACATATATATATATATCATATATACACACATACATATACATATATATATATATATGCATATAAATAAATATATAGCAAGTTTTTAAAACATCTTAAATATACATTCTGACGTCATTTGCACAAGATTATAACTTAAAGAGGTGAGTTTTCTCCCCCTGCCGAGGCCAGAGCTGATGTTTCTTTCGGAATGCATTTCGGGATACGTGACTGTCCCACGTCCACACCAATCACCCCTGATGCAGACTTGAATAAATGGGAGGAGCAAGTTCAGTTCCTGGATACTTCATCGATGCAAACTCGAAGCCACAGATTTCCGCATATTGAGAAACGGCTTATGGGAGAGTGCGTTTATAAGGAGAAGGAGTAAAGGAGGAGGAGGGGTTCTCCAATGACTCAGCCATGGTCGGACACATATCAGAGACAAGCGGTCTGGAATACCGGAACAATATAAAGGACTTTGTGTGACTGCTGTCAGGTACCGAGATGAGATCTTCAGACCCATTCTCAGACCGTAGGCTGGTTCAGTGGGCCCTTGGTCCCTTCTGGTGCATGACAATGCCCAGCCTCATGTGGCTGGAGTGTATCAGCGGTTCCTGGATGACGACGGCATTGATGCTATTGATTGGTCCTCCCCGTTCCCCAGAACAAAATCCAATCGAGCACTTCTGGGACATCATGTTTCGTTGCATCCACCGCCGCCACGTTGCACCACAGACTGTCCAGGAGCAGACTGATGCCCTGATCCACGTCTGGGGCGAGATCCCCCAGGACACCGTCCGTCGTCTCATCAGGAGCATGCCCAGACGTTATTGGTAGGCCTTACACACTACTGAGCCACATTATGAGTTGTCTTGAGGATGTATGTATCTGAATCCAGTCCTCAATGGGTTAATTATTTTTATTTCCATCGATTGTTCTTTTGTATTTTGTTCTCAACCAATTGCACGATGTAATCAATAAAGTTTTTCAACTGGAATATTTCATTCATCCAGATCTGGGATGTGTGATTCAAGGGTTCCCGTTATTACTTTTTTGAGTAGTGTATTTACTATCCTGTGTATTTTCGCTTTAAGAATGTCTGTTTGTTGGAGTTGCTGTAACAACTAAAATTAATTAAAACAAATTCTATCTGTCAAAAGGAGGAGTTTCTGAGGAGGAAGGGGTTAAGGGGAGGAGTTTAAGCGAAGGGGGTGGTTTGAAAGGAGGAGGGGTTAAAGAGAAGGCGAGGTCTATAGTCCATATACTTCTTTTTAAGAGGTTTTGGCAAAAAGGATGGCAAAAATGATCAAGACAACTGGTTTAAGTCTTGTTGGCATGTTACCGGCAGAAAACTGTACGCCTGCCTTTGTGCTTTCAAACAAATCTTTATTGACATTTGTCAACAGCGACAACGGGTCGCAAGAGGCGAGGACCGTACAGTATGAGCGCTCAAGTCATGCTTGACCATTGGATCATGCAGCTCGAGCACAACAATCATGAGCCTCCGTAGACAGTTTATTCAGTGCGAGTCAGAATATAATACGTTGTTCTTCGTCTTTGTCTTTAAACTGTTCCTTTTACGGGTAGCCGCAGTGGATCATCTGTTTCTATCCATTGGCCGGTACTTTTTTTTCTCTATCCATTGTATCCCCATTCTATCCATCTGTTTCTATACACTGGCTGGTACTTTTTTGGCTAACAGTACCAGTGATGGTATTTGTTTACCGAACCCATCCGATCCGGTTAGGAATAAGGAAACACACAAATATGACTCTAAAATCATACACTTAAAATGGAGGGGGAGGAGAAAAAAAGAAAAAGGGGGGGGTTTAAACCGAGCAGGAGAACTTGATGGAGAGGAAGAGTATATAAAGAGTAAAGTTTTAGGAAGATAAAAAGGAGTGTGAGGAGCCAATGTAAAGTGCATTATAAATTAAATGTATTATTATTATTATTGTTATTAAAGAGGAGGGAGAGGAGTTACAGGACATGAGGAGGGGTTAAAGACCCCGAGGTAAGGAGGATGAGCATAAGTGGCTTAAGAGAAGATGGACAAAGAGGAAGGGGAGTTAAATGACAGGGGCGAACAACTGTGTCACCTGAGGAGGAGAGTTGAAGGGATGTAGATAGAGATTGAGGAGTTAGAGAGGAGGGTGGGGGGGATGTACCTCCTTGTAGGAGCTCATGATTCTCTCAACAGCATCGGCGGCGGCGTTGAGGAGGCTCCTCGCCATGGTGAAGGCCTGCGTCCTATCACTTATTAAATCCTCCTCCTTCATCAAGATGGCCGCCTGCTTCACCTCCTCAGAGTCTGATGGGGCCACAGGTCAAAGGTCAAACAGGAACAGGACACTGGTGAACTATGACGACATTAGAGGAAGCTTTTACCGTTTTCTGCATATCCAGTGGCGGTGATGATGGGAACGGCGACCATGACGAGTCCAGAGGCGCTCCAGACGTACTTCATGAGGAACTGCTCCAACATGATGTACCAGAGACGCTTCATCAAGATATGATGGATCTGAGAGGAAAGAGACCGGTAGGACTTCTGGAGCTGGGCCATCTCCACCTACGATTCAAACAAACCAACACGGATCAGGACAGAACTATCCACCTACAAATTCAACACGCCCACATGGATCAGGACAGACGTCTCTACCTACGAATCAAACAAACCCAGTCGTCTTTAGAGACGTATCCACTCACAAATCAAACACACCCACAGTCATCATTCCAGTCTTTCCATCTACGAATCGAACACACCCTCAGAGAACGGAAGAGACACCCCCACCCCCGCAGGCCAAGCCATCATTTGAGACTTCTTCACATATGAAACAAACACACCAACACTAATCTTTAAAGACGTCTCTATCTGCAAATCGAACACACCCAGAGTCATCAGTAGAGACGTTTCTGTCTACGAATCAAACACACCCACACTGTGACACTAGTTGCCGGTGTATATTTGTTTTACCTTGTGTCCTCCATAAAAGGCGATCTCCTCGGAGTTGGCGATGATGCGAGAGTGCATGTATCTCAGGTTTCCTTTCCTCCTCGCCTCTTCAGCCACTAGCTTCCCAAATCGCGGAGAGCACGAGCGCAGGACTTTGGCGGTGAGTGCTACCACCAGGCCAGCGATGACGGACGGCCATGTGGTGTTTGCCCCTGCAGGAAGAACATCATTTGGTCCGTCAGACCTGCTCCTACATCATAGCGGTGCACTGAGAGGGACAAGTACCTTTAGAGTGGGCGGTTCTTAGGAGAGTGTAGCAGGTGACGACCACGTCCAGGATGGGTTTGGTCAGGTTGGAGTAGAGGTGGGCGACAGATGAGGAGAACATGACAATATCCTCGGTGAGTGACTGGTCCGGGTTGGACAGACGGCCGTCCATGTTGCTGACGCGATAGAAGGTCTAAAAGAAAGAATGGCCAGGATCAGCGGCAGTATAACAGTAAGCAAAAGGAACCAAAATCACAGTGTGGTTTTGGGGAAATTAAATCAGAGTGTGGTGTCTGAGGAACTGTCTACAAGTATCACTCATGGCTGCTTTGATAGAGATGAGCTAATGCCATCATGTGCTGAGCTCCAAATATGGATGAAGGTTTGGGCAGTGACTGCATGTTTTTTTAATAAGCAAATAGGCAGAGGTCATCAAGCAACCGCCAGAAAACGTACTTTGAACCGACTCTGACTCGACAGGAGTCCCACAGAGAACTGCTCTCTCACCTTATACCTGGTCTCACACAATGGAGGTGCATTTGATTCTCATCTTAGATATTAGCGGCCATCGGCATCGGCATAGAGAGGGGCCCGGAAAACTGTTACGATTTGAAACTGTTACGGTTTGGACCGCCAACCGATGTTAGCCTGTAGGAGAAGCTAACATTGATGTTAGTCTGTAGGAGAAGCTCAAATTGATGTTAGTCTGTAGGAGAAGCTAACATTGATGTTAGTCTGTAGGAGAAGCTAACATTGATGTTAGTCTGTAGGAGAAGCTAACATTGATGTTAGTCTGTAGGAGAGGCTAACACTGATTGGTTTATCTCAGACGTGTCAACCTCAAGGCCCGTGGGCCGCATCCGCCCTGCAAAAACAATTAAATCCAGCCCGCGTGACAATATTCAATTTCTATAATAAATTGCCCACTGGTATACAGGACAAACACCCCATATACTACAAATCCCAGAATGCACTGCGATAGCCGGCATGCCAATGAATAGTGACGGCGCTTCTCCCTGCTCCGCTGTTATCAGCGTTCATCCAGTTACTCTGATAAACATTAGACTCATCCTTAGAGGAGATGCTACAGAGAACAGCAGGAGATACTGTTGATATATAATAAACGTATTACTAAGTCGCTCGCGCGTATTAGTAAATAGAAAGCACGTTTTCATTAACTGGCAAGGTGCTTTCACGTCCAGCTGTTCAACATGTGTCGGTGCTGTAATGTTAAAAACAAGAAAACACATATATCTGCTCATATTTAATTTAGGCTGTTCATGACTGGTTCCTACTTTTACTGTTTTATTGTGACGGAAGACTTAAATGGCTGAATTAGTTCAGCCATTTACCAAGGGACATTTAAAGGTAATTTTTGCTGATGTTTAAAAACCAATTGATTTTAGATGTAATTTTTAACTTGAAAAATAGTTTTTTTCTCTCTGTTATTGAAGCCTGAGAATAAAAACTTTTCATTGGAAACTATTCTTCGAAACAAATTAATTTCTGTGCAATCTTTTGTGTGTCAGTGAGGGAGGGGCATCATCGTGATGTTGACCTGATCTCGGCGATGCGCCGCAAAGTAAGAAACTTGTGTAAGTAAGAAAGTGTGTGAGAATGTGCAAGGACTAATGTTACTACTACGAAGGAAACTCAGGTCAGTTTCTGCTAGAAACACTTCCCAATTCAGATGCAAACACTGATCCTACATTTCATCATGCAACCGGATGCAACAACTTTTCTGTCTGTATGAAACATTCTGGGTTCAAACAGTTAAGGAGTCCACCAGAAAATAGAGGCCAGTATGTTGGACATATGTGATGACATCATGATGACATAATCAAGCCGCATATGATGTCAACAGATGGCGATGTTCTTCAACCTTCAGTTTCAGCAGACATGAGATTATAATAATGAATTAAAGATGATCATCCTCGCTCCTTCTCAGATTTTGGTGGTACCGTCAGACGACGACATCAACACCGCTGCCATCAGTCACTGATGAATAGAATACTAAACCCTGAATCTGTTTCAGTATACTGACTGCACAAAAAACATTAGAGTGATGGAAAGACTGCTCAGAATCTGCGATTCGGGAACTGAAAAGAGAGAAATTTGGGAACAAAAATCTGTCTCCGGTGTTTGGGCATTGGAAATGCCCAAACTAATCAACATGAAGTAGACTTCCACAGAGCCCTGAACCTTCCACCACTGAGCTCTGCTTCCTCCCCGACAACTCTGTAATGTTCTTCGGGACCAACATTCCAATGTATTAAATATAAATTTCTAGAGGGTTTAAAGTTAAGTCACTTTAATTAAATAAAAAATTATGGGAAAATTGTTGAAGACCGTTCAAATGCCAGGGCTATTCAGTAGTTATAATGTTGTGGCTGATCGGTGGATTTAGTAGCATTATCTGTGTACGATTACCAATAAAGTTATGGTTTTAAGGTGTGGCTGATCACTGTTATGTAGTCCATCTGTTACCGGCTCTAATTTTGTGGCTGGCTGCTATATATATTTTCTCTGTTATTGATTAGGATGCTGGGGCAGATCAATGTATGTAGTTTGTCTATTACTGGTTATAATGTTGTGGCTGATCACTATGTATTCTGACAAAAACATTATTTTGACAATTTCTGAAAATCACATGTTAATTAACGTAAGTTTGACGTCAACATATTGCTAATAGAGAAATAGTTGAAGTACTATGTTAAAGGTAAACATTTTGTGGACATTTTAAGGGTTTAATGGTATTTCTAGCTGCACCAAAATAATAATATTATTATTATTATTATTATATACTTTATGTCAAACTTAGTTATACAAGTTAAACACAGTACAACATCGTGAAATCTATACTCTGAATTTGACCCATCCCTGAGGATCAGGTAGGAGCGAGCCCCTGTGAAGTGCCGGCGGAGCTGGCATTTCAGGGTCTCAGGGACCCACTGCATGTAGCGTCAAGGGCTGGGATCAACGATAGCTCTTTCTACTGAGCTAACAATGCCCCAAATAATAACAAAATGAGGTGTTGTGGACGGAAAATCAGATTAAGGTGGGACTAAGATCAGGAACTGAAACCAGTGAGGTGTTAAGGGACTATAATAACATAGTCCCCCTGATTTTTCTTAGGGAACAAAAAACAGGATGTGGCCTCGGGAAACTGAAATCAGAGGAAGGTGCTTGGTAACCGAAATCAGAGTGTGGTGTAAGGGAACTATATCAGATTAAAGTGTTCGGAAAGCAAACTCAGAGTGAGCTGTCGGGAAAATAGTATAGCAGTGAGGTATGAGGGTACAAAAATCCAAGGCAGGTGAGGTATGGTGGACCTAACACTAGACTGTGGAGTCGGGGAACTAATATCAGAGTAACGAGGTAGTCACCTGGTTGGTGAAGTACAGCTGGTAGGCGTGGTCAACCAATCGGCCTCTGAACCGTAGTGACAGCTGACCTTCCAAAAATCTGATGGCGCTGTTGATGAAAGTGGCAGGAACAGCAACGAGGAGCCACTTCGAGAGCTGCATCACAAACGCCTGAGGATCCTTCTTAACGATACACTTGACTATCATACCTGTAGAGCATGGGTATTGATAGTTGATGACAATATCACACCTGGAGCTCAATAGTAAGGATTATTCATGACAATATCACACCTGGATATCAATAGTAATGATTATTCATGACGATATCACACCTGGATATCAATAGTAATGATTATTCATGACACTTTCGGACGTAGAACTGACCATCCAGAGAAGCTACATAAATGGACAGGAAGGTCCTGGACATCAGGGTGATGGAGTGCAGGACCAGCAGACCGATCTCTGGACTCAGTAGACGTGGAAACAACAGCTTCAACAGGCGGGACAGTCTGACGATGAACTCTCTGTTGAATGACGGAGACCTGAAGACACCAGACACGTTGGTGAGATTACCTGGAACACCAGGTTTACACCTGGTTTAAGTCAGGTTAAAATTATGTTTATATGAGGTGACTGGATTGACTCGGGAGAGGAACTAGAACACCATTTCTGGATTATTATAGTTTGTGTCAGGTTTAAGTTAGGTTTAAGTCTGGTTTAGGTTAAAGATAGGCCACATCCTGGATATGACCTGGAAGACGAGATCTGCATAATGCATTAAGTTAATTCACCCGGTTGGTATTGAGTCAGGCTTCAACGGGTTTAAGCTAAAGATGGGATTGGGATGGGATGGAGAATGGGATTCATTCTTGAGACGAATTGGAACACCAGGTCTGGATTGGTTAGGGTTCATCCTGGATATGACCTGGAAGACCATTGGCCTCATTGATAAACACTATGTCGCACAGAAGAATGCGTAGGCTACTTTCCAGGCAATCCGTGCGATTTATAAAAAGTAAACTTGCCCGGACTATGTCTGGCCCTCTGAGCAAACTCTGACCCATCTATACAAACCGAAACTGGGGAAACAGGGAAACTATGACTCAGATGGGGACAGGATGTGCATGCGCACCGTTTTATGAATCAGAATATTTTGGTTTGCTCATAATTTGGTGTTTGCCCTTACACCATCTTCTGACGCAAATCCTACACACAGGTTTAAAAATGAGGCCCCAAGTCTGCATTCAATTAATCCAACCAGCTGAGTTTAATTCTGTCTTAAAATGGGTTAAAGGTCATGAAGTTTTTGTGAGGACTAAATCAGATTTAATCTGGTTCAAACAGGTTTTATTTTTAGCACCTTTTAGCACTTTTCAAATGTCAAAGTGCTACAAGGTAAAAGCAAATAAAAGGATTAAGAAAAAACATAATAATAATAATATAGTGCGACGAAATAGAGATTAAGTCAGGTTCCAATCGGGTTTGCTCATGTTTAAGTCAGAATGAAATCAGGTTTATGTCAGTTTTGAGTAGGGTTAAAGTCTAACTTTAATCCGATTTAAACAAGATTTAAATCGGACCAATACAGGTCCAGCTGGGGATGAAGCTATTGATGATGCTCACCTGCTGTTTCTCTTCGTCTTTTTGTGTTCATTGCTGTCGACAGAGCTGGAGGAGGATATGCTGAGAACATCCTTATGTACATTTGCTCCTCCAAGTGATTTATATACTGCAGTCCCCTGGAGAAAAAAGAAAATCAGGTTTCGCACTCAGCGTGCAGCGTTTCCTCTAGGTTTGCAGCTTTTTTTGGGGGGGGCAAGATGGACACTAATACAAACACATAAATAAATAACATAAGGCTATTTAGTTTGTTTATCAAAAAGGACAAAATATAGACCTGTTCTATAGGAAAGGTCTCCTTAAATGACTTCTGTTGTGATCTGGCGCAATATAGAAAATAAAATTAAACGAAATTAACTAATTAATTAATTCAGGGGGAGGGGTGTGGCGCCCCCTCATATAATGGTAGGGGAAACCCTGGTGTGTGTGTTTGTACATATAGTGACTATGTGTTCACCTGGATCCTCCTCCAGACGTGAGGCGACATCCTCCTGATAGCGTAGGCGGCAAGTAGCACAACCGTCACCTTTCTAAGTCTCGAGCTCCGCCTCAGCGAAGCTCGTAGCTTCTGATAGGTCAGCAGCATGCTGACAGACAGTTGTCAGCCTACCAATCAGAGGCTGTTAACAGTTGAAAACCGTACAGGTCCCAGGATAGCAGCCTGTTTGTTATGGAAACATCATGATGACCTCAGAGTGTCATCCACCTGTAGAGAAGGGAGAGAACAATCAGATTTTATGGTTACCTAATGATGGTGTTCAGTACTGGTACTTGTATGCAGTACTAATATTCCTGAGGTATTAACACCTATATACAGTACTAGTACTCATGTGCAGTACTGACAAATGTATGCAGTACGAGTTCTCGTATGCAGTACATGGTCTTGTGTGAAGCACTGGTGTGCAGAAGTAGTACTCAGTGATAGTACTAGAGATTGTGAGTACAATTACTCGTGTAGGACTAGTACACGTGTGCCATAGTGGTATTTGTCTGCGGTACTCATAATCAAGCTCATTACTAGTAAGTACTCAGACGACTTACCCAGTTATTTGAAATAGAGCAAGTGTACTTTTTGTAACTTTGCACATAATATTTGCACTTGTGTGCTGTACAGTACTCTCCTGTGTTTCTGTAGATTCTTATTAATGCAGGTTTTGGATCTCTTTGAAGACTGAATCAAAACCAACTGGAGTTAAGACGTTTCACTGCAGTTCTAACTGATCAAATTGTTTGGTCACTAGACCATAGGTCACATGTCAAAGGAGTGAAATCCCTCAGCAACTTAGAACTGAGGGGACTGCTCTTAAACTGTAAACCAGAGGGTCAATTGGTTCTGATTCAACTTTTAAGGAATACTTGTATGTATAGTTCTTGTACTTACTCTGGTGGCAGTGACGTCACCGTGCACCGGTTACCGTTAGCTACTTTTGGCTATCGGCGCGCAGCTATTTACGTTCACCGGTAGCGGAAGCAGCGGCTGGTGCCAGACCGGAGCTAGCTAACGTAGGTAGCAGCTAACCGGAACTCCTCTGATGGGAACAAAAATAGTTGAAAGTTACGGAATCTGCCGGTTTGTCTCCTCTGAAGTCAGAGATGACCATGGAGAAACCCTAGTCTAATCCCCACCGGACACCGTCTTCCCATGACCGGTTCGACCCGGTTTAAAACCGTTTTAGCTGTTTTTAACGTCGGGAACAAAGTTCAGCGTCTGTTTACAAGCGAACACGAGCTGCATACGTCACACCTGCTACATCCTTCACTGCTCCCTACTCACCATCCTACCTCCTTGCTCACGTGTACCTTTTCACTGCTCCTTACTCGCCTCCTTCCTCGTTCACTACTGCTTAGTCACCTTTTATATTCCTCTCTGCTGCTTACTCACTTGTGCCTCCTTCACTTCTCAAGGCTCAGCTCTTATCTCGTTCACTTGCTCCTAACTCACCTGTCCTCTCTGCTGCTTACTCACCTCCAATCTCCTTCACTGCTCCCTACATCTCACCTTCGTCCTTCACTGCGTCCTTCACTGCTCTCTATCCACCACCTACCCTCCTTCACTGCTCCCTACTCACTTTTACCTCCTTCACTGCTCCCTACTCACTTTTACCTCCTTCACTGCTCCCTACTCACTTTTACCTCCTTCACTGCTCCCTACTCACTTTTACCTCCTTCACTGCTCCCTACTCACTTTTACCTCCTTCACTGCTCCCTACTCACTTTTACTTCCTTCACTGCTCTATACTCATCTCCTACCTCCTTAACTGCTCCCTACTCACTTTTACCTCCTTCACTGCTCTATACTCATCTCCTACCTCCTTAACTGCTCCCTACTCACTTTTACCTCCTTCACTGCTCTATACTCATCTCCTACCTCCTTCACTGCTCCCTACTCCCTTTTACCTCCTTCACTGCTCCCTACTCACTTTTACCTCCTTCACTGCTCTATACTCACCTCCTACCTCCTTCACTGCTCCCTACTCCCTTTTACCTCCTTCACTGCTCCCTACTCACTTTTACCTCCTTCACTGCTCCCTACTCACTTTTACCTCCTTCACTGCTCCCTACTCACTTTTACCTCCTTCACTGTTCCCTACTCACTTTTACCTCCTTCACTGCTCCCTGATCACTTTTACTTCCTTCACTGCTCTATACTCATCTCCTACCTCCTTCACTGCTCCCTACTCACTTGTAGCTCCTTCACTGCTCTATACTCATCTCCTACCTCCTTCACTAATTATTTCCCACCTACTAGATCCTTCACTGCTCCTTACTCACCCCATGTTTACAGATATATTTATTAGTAAGCACCTGCATATTTCATGTTTACAGAAATCTTTATTGATAAACATCATGTTAACAGTCGTCTTTATCGACAACCATCATGTTTACAGTCAATCATGTGGTCCCACGACCAGATTCACAGTGAAACAGTAGAAACACAAAAAGCATCCAAACATCATTATTACCTTACGTTTAGAAAATAAACAAACACCGACTGGACTTTTGTATGCATTACAGCTCACACTCCTGAAGGCTGAAGTGCGTTCGCCTGCTCTGAGCAGAAATTGTGATGTCATAAGGACTTGAGCGAGAGCAACCTATAACTGTAATTAACATTAATGCTTTTGGTCATGTTTTTATATAGTTATTATTTTATTTTTTATTGTTGCTTTTATCTGCTTTTGCTTTGTAGCACTTTGAGATTTGATCCAAATGTAAAGTGCATTATAAATTAAATGTATTATTATTATTATGTGATGAAACCCTTTAGAGTCTGATTCTGGCGTTTGTGATCCACATTTAAATGTTTGTTTGTTTTATTTATTAAGGATAAAAGTGGTTTGTCTTAATATCTAGGATTAACTACCTTACAGTAATGGTGACCAGAAAATATCCTAAATACTTAGTTTTGGTCTGTGGGCAGGACTCCGACTTTGGTACCTGTACAGTCTTCCAGGGCTACATGTTAATACGCCACAGAACTGTATGGAAAGCGATCAGGGACATTGTTATATAATCCCTCCTCTTTGATCCCACCTATCTTTTTCTCTCCAAACACTACGGAGAACTAAGAGAAACAAAGTTTGTGAATTTGAAAGCAAACTTTATCACCTATGCTGTTCTGATTTGGTTCAACCTTCTGTTAGTTAATGCTTATGTTCATCTAAATGTCTGTCTAAATTCAGAATGAATGATGAGTCCATCGATGACTAGGAAACCAAAGATAGTGGATGCATATTTTACTTAATTCATATAGAAATGATCTCAGACTGAGAGCTGTTTTGTACTTGTATTTTTATTATTTTTTGTGGCCTGTAGATAAAAAAATCTATTTATCTGGAACCAACCACCAAGGTGAATAAAATGTTAAAAAAAAAAAGGCTTGCTGGATCCTGGGTGTTTAAAGGTGCCCACCACCTGAGATGCTCACATAGTGTAGTTTTTTTTCAGACATTATTCACCAACAATACTACAACTATTGCGAGTAATACTCAACAGTAGTCAGAACCGCCGACTGCGCTCTGGTGTTCAGATCGGAACGCCGGTCTGTGCTCTGAGGATTACAGATAGCCTGTTCACGTCAACCAAATGTGATTAAATACAGTATGGAAAAATAGAACAGGTGTTTTATCTCAGAAGGAGCTTTGTTATTTCAACCACAGATCCTCTTTTATGTCTGTGATCAACAGTGTGTATAATAATGTTACCCTCAGCATGTTGGAGACAAAATGTCCCCAATTTAACCGTCAGTCAAAGACAAAAACCACAATCCACATATTCATTCTGACATCACAGTACTTCAGTATGGTCCTGCAGTACTAATTACTGGTAGTATACATGCAGTCTGGTACTGCAATACTACAGCCAAGTACTGCTGTACAAGATTGGGTACTCTGGTACCGGTCCATACAGTATGGTTGTGCAGTATTAGACTGTGTTGCTCCAGTACGAAGTATAGCATCCTGAGACTACAGTAATCAAGTCCGGTACTGCAGTACTGCAGTCTTGTAGTGCAGTATAACATGCTGATACTACAGTACTACAGTCTCTTACTGCAGTGCTTTATCCTGGTACTATAGTACACTCCAGCAATGCAGTATTTACCCCATGGTAATGCAGTACATCTTGTTAATACAATACTATAGTCTGGTACTGCAGCACTACAGTCTGGTACAACAGTACTACTGAAGTTCTATATCTTGATACATATAGCACACACTCTAGCACTTCAATACTACAGGGTAGTACTGCAGTTCTCAGACTGGACAGTGAACATATTTACAGTTTGAATTAAAGAAATGCATGCTGGGAGTCTTCTTTCTCCCCTGAAACTGTGGTCATATGACAGCTGTTGCAGCCAATCGGATCCAGTAAGAGTCTTTGATTGTCATTCAATCCGAGAGTGACAGCAGCAGCACCCAATGAGGGAGTCTGATCTTTGGAGGTGGGCGGCGCCTATGTTTGGTCATATGTTAATTATAAAGGAAATATTCAGAATACCTGGAAAAGTTGTGTCGCGGTCTGGAGAAGGTCGGCATCATGTGACCAGAGCATCATGGCCAACAGTTACCAAGAGATGACTCAATTATAAACAATATTCATTTGTCATCAAGAAACATATCTTTATAAAAGCTGAGAACAAAACCAATCAATCAACACTGTGAAATCATTGCCTGATTGTCGCCGCAGGTGATTGTCATCCAATCGCCTTATTGATCAGGGGCTCTTCCTCACATTCTGCTCTGGAACAGCTTATTGTTCACATGGAACGCCGTAGACCAGAACCTGACAAATCCATAAATCAATCGCAGAGAAAGGGGCAGCATTAGGAGTCTCTTTGAGAACCGTTAGAAACGTTGCTTCCAGACCAGAAGAACGTTACTTGTCTTCACAGGCTGTCGCACGAACCCTTTTCATATTAGCAGCCTCCAGATTGGAGGATTATCTCATGGTTCTAAGTGAGTAGATCTAAGAATCTTCTGTAGTTTAGCAACTTCCAGATCTGAGGAACATTTCATGGTTCTGAGACTGTAAATGCAATAACCCTCTTAAAGTTAGCTGTTTCAACACAATAGGAACGCTTGACTGATCCTAAAGGGCAGATCCGAGAACCATTTTGGAATTAGCTGCTTTGAGATTGAAGGAAAATGTCTGTGTTCTCAGAGGGTTGATCTAAGAACATCTTTTTATAAAAGCAACTCCCAGATCAGAGAAGCGTTTCATAGTTCTGAGAGTATAGATCTGGAACCCTGTTGATTTGGGTGTTTCTAGACACGAGGAGTGTTTCATAGTTTTCAGAGGGTAGATCTAATACTGCGTCCTTAAATTAGCTGTTTCATGTCTATAGGAAAGTGTTACGGTTCTGTATACATCTGGGAACACTCTTTATATTACCCGTTTCCAAACAATAAGGAGCATTTCATAGATCTTAGAACCGTTTATACGGTATACTAGCTGTCTAAAGACCGTAGGAGGTGGTCCGTTCTGAGTGTTCCTATTGGTGCTCTGGTTGGCCACACCCTGACACTCCCAACGCTGGTCACAGAGACAGAAGATACAGTTTTTCCCCCCAGTTAGAGCTTCCTGGTAGTCTTACATTTGGTCGATACCTGAGGGACAGACCTGGGGGATCACCTGACAAACTCATCTGAGGGATCACCTGACAAACTCATCTGAGGGATCACCTGACAGTATGACCTGAGGGGACGGACGTGAGGGGGATCACCTGATGGACCGATCTGAGGGATCACCTGACGGACTCACCTGAGGGACTGACGTAAGGGGATCACCTTATGGACCGACATGAGGGATCACCTGATCGATTAAAAAGTCATCAAAACTGCTGGTTTGTTGGACGGAGCTGGTGATTATGTCCCCAGAGAGAAAGAGAGTGCAACATTTCATCACAATTGCTGTATCATCCTATCAAAGGTTTACGTAAACCAGTTCAGTCATGATTGTCAAGTCCCACATTAAAGATGCTGTAGAAAAATTTATAAAACGGTAAAAAAACAAACAAACGACCTGCCACTCAGTTTGTTTCTAAAGAAGAGTTTTAAATTATACCCACAATCCATTCGGCTAAAAACCAGTTCAGACGTGCAATTCCTTCCCTGATCCAATCGCCTGATAAGAGACCAGCTGTTTCCGTAGGGTCAGCTGACATCCTGAGACCTCCAACAGGACAATAACGTCATCTTTATTCCGTGTGACATCATTGTGGGTGAGCTCTCAGGGTTCTCCTGTAGAGCCAGCAGAGAGCTGGCCTGTGATTGGCTCCTGAGTCACACCAGAGTTCCAGGAGATGGCTGGTCCACTGTCATGTCTCTGAGAGGGACTTCCTGTTTGTTAGGAGGGACGGCATCATTGTAGACTGAGCTGGCAGTACACCTGAGAAAGAGAGTGAGACAGAGACAGTCAGGGGCAGAAGGTGGGTCTATCTGCCCCAGTGAGCTGACTCTTACCTGCCAAGTTCTCCGTGGTAGGTGGCAGAATGAGACAGTTTGTGACTCGTCTTCGCCTCATAAATCGACTGCTGGATGACACCGGTTGTCCTCCGTCTGCTGCTAATTTGACCTTTGACCCCATCACCTGCCTTTCCCCTGGCTTGGTTCCGGTGGGTGGAGCCTATTGTGTTCCTCAAGTACCAGTCCCTCAGACCTGTCAATCATCAAAGATGAAAACAGGACAAACTTTAGATCAGGTTCTATGTTATCTTTTTTTGGTTCCAGGTGTTCTATAGTTCTGTTAGGAGACCAATCACCTTGATCACTTGGTCAGGTATCCATTTAACATTTAGGAGAGACATAACGGCGCAACTGTGAGGTGATCTCATCAACTAGCACAAAATGTCTCAGCTCAAAATCATTGTGTACGCAGACGATACTCTGGTGTTCACGTCATTATCGCCGCTGAAGGAATCTAGGATTGTCCTTTTCTGTGTCCGACAGGTAAACAAGAGGGCAGATCGGGATGACTCCACCAAGCAAATTGGCGGAGTCATGTGAACCTGTTCTATTTTTTACCTCCACCCAGAAGGTTATGTTTCCACTCCTGTGTGTTTGTCTGTTTGTTTATTTGTGGGTTTTTGAGCAAGATTACAGAACAAAACAGGAGGATTTGCATAAAGTTAAAGCTTATTTTGATTTTATTCTAAATGCTGCGAAAAACAGAACGTCACCAAAATTTAATCGCTTCTAAGATATGCTAAAATCTACCTCTGGGTAGAATCTCAGGCAGATCCATCCTGTAGTTTTTCCATAATCCTGCTCCCAGACAAAGAAACAAACAAATACAGAGGATTGAAAACATAAACTCCTTGGCAGAGGAAATAAGCTGTTTGGAGTAGTGCCGTCACAATGTGGCTGTTGCTTCCTTTGTTCCTTTGAGTCTTCTGTTGTTTCTTTGAAGTTGGAGCTGGGGGCTCAGTCTCAAGAGTTACTTTGATTCCTTTGATGCTCATTTGCGGGTGGAGCTGGAGGCTCAGTGACGGGAACACTGATGTAGAAAACACAGGAGAAGACCTGCTACATAGTATTTGAGAGATAGTTTATTGGGGTAATTTTTACTTAACCTTTGGTACTGTTGTCGCTTGTTCCTTTGATCTTTTGAGAGAACTTGAGAGGAACAGGAAATAATTGCAACCACGTCTGTTTAAGAGTAGGTTCAGATGTATGTTTTGGCCCTCGGCGGATATTTGCGCTCTCTGAGTGCTGTTTGAAGTTATTATTATTAGAATCAATAATAACAGACATATTGGCAAATGTCACGTAGTATGACTAATGTTAGTTAACGTCATCTAGCATTGCTAATTATAGGTTATGTCAACTAGCATGGCTAAAGTTGGTTAATGTCAGTTAGCATGGCTGATGTTCGCTGTAATGTTTCATGTTGGATAACGTCACCTATTATGACTAATGTTAGATCATGTCACCTAGCACGGCTAATATTGGCTATCATAGCTAATCTCAGCTATCGTAGCAAATTTTAGCTCATGTCATCTAGCAGCGCTAATGTTGGCTAAAGTCAGCTGTCATATGGCATGTCAGGACATACATTATAATACGACATGTCAGTGAGCATAGCTAGTTTTAGCTAATGACAGCTATCACAAAATTTTTCAAATAATGTCAAATATCATTTGACAGTAGCTTGACTAGGATGACATCACTTAGATGTTAATATGAACTCACACCCTCACCGGACCTAGCACGAAACCAGGTAGCAGCAGGCTTATGGAGATGCCACAACTAACATTAAGACACCTGACAGACACAAAGACATTTAGCTGATGTAACGTAGCATGGCTTGTGTAAGCTAATCTAGCCCAGCATGGCTAATCACACTTAGCATGGCTAATTAAACGTAGCATGAAAAATGCTAGCCAATATCTCCTAAAATGTCTAATGTTGACAAGAATGGCTGGTGTTAGCTAACGTCACCTAGCTCTGCTTATGTTAGCTGATGCAACATAGCATGGTTAACGTTACCTCCTGAAGCTATTGTTATTTTCAGTTGCTGTGATGTAACAGGAAGAGTATGGTGATCACCTTCCAAGGCCAGGGCCTTGTGGAGGCTCCTGGTGGCCTCCTCCAGTTGTGCGTCCTGGGTGGGGGCTGGCTGTGGGGCTCTAGGGGGCAACAGGTGAGGATGGGGGTCTGGCTGTATGGCAGACAAAGGATTGTTGGTGTCAGGCTGCACTGGCAAGAAGGGGCCACAGGATTTGGTGCGGGTAACTGTGATTCGCCGCTGTTCGCCAGGGTGAGCGTGAGAGGTGGGCGGGGCTTTGTGGGAGGAGTATCCATTGCAGAGCTGCTGGTGCAGTGACGTGATTGGCTGCCGGTTGGTCTGTTGTCGCTGCAGCTGTTGCTGCTGCTGCTGCTTTACCCACACGTAGTCCAGCAGGACCTCACTGTACCCCCCTCCTCTTCCAGTACCCTCTATGAGTCCATTACTCGCCCTGGTCTGGTTCTTTGTTCCTCTGGACCCATGCAACCCGTTTACCCGCAATCCCCCCTGTTGCGGTCCACTGTCCTCCTCAAGAGGGTTGAGGCGCTCCAGGAGAACATCAGAACTGTTGCTGTGGCGTGCTGCGTTGACTCCTCCCTCCAACGCCGGAGGGTCAGAGGGGGTAGTGGAAGAGGAAGAGTCTTGAGATCGAGTCCGTGGAGGATGGATGGAGACGGGAGGGGCATGAGATGGACGAAGGGGGAGGGGCCTGTGAGTCTGAGGAGGTTCTGGATGGTCGGTCCTGAAAGACAAGATGATTAATTTTAGGTCATGATTACACAAACAGGTGTGTTATCTGGTGATATGTTAATCACATATCAACATATGTTACGTTGTTACAATTTAGGGTCTGAGGATGATATCATGGGCAGTTGTGTTTACCCGGTGACGTGTTAGTCAAATGTTAGGTTCAGAGGATGATGTCATGGACAGGTAGTCCTACATTGTAATAATAATAATAATAGATTTTATTTATAACGCACTTTACATTTGCATCAAATTTCAAAGTGCTAGATGCTAGAATTGATAACACAGTGTAGATAATCTACAAGATGCTTGTAGCATTTTAGGATATGATGTCAAAGATGTGAGTTTACCTGGTGATGTGTTAGATCCCATGTTAGGTAATGATGTCATAGACAGCTGTGTTTACCTGGTGAGTGCCGAGTTCCTCCTGCTTGTATTTTGGTAGAAAACCTGGACTGGAGAACCAGCAGAGAGCAGCAGGGGGCGACACTGAGAAACATCTGACACACAGGAAACATTTCTTTATTTTTTTACTGA
This sequence comes from Lophius americanus, assembly GCA_037951165.1. Lineage (NCBI taxonomy): Eukaryota > Metazoa > Chordata > Actinopteri > Lophiiformes > Lophiidae > Lophius > Lophius americanus. Next base: position 1,525,251 of record JBBDHG010000094.1, read on the forward strand.
TTGATAATCGCAGATTAATCGCTCAGATGGATTTGATATGAACCCACCTACTCTTATTTAGAAAGTTTTCTTTCATTTCCTGTGTATTGATAAAATATCGTAAGAGAATTTCTGAACAGCTTCTGGATCTGACACACTTCCTTTTTTGTGATGTCACTGTGATGTCAAATCCTGGATGTTTAGCCAGAATTAATGTGAGACACTATCAAAGTAAGAGCACGGATGTTGCGTTACCGTGGTCATGTCCTGTGGAGTTGGATGTGGAGCTGCTGTCTGACCTCACCGCGTTGTCTGTAAACAGGAAGAAGAACATTTCCTCAGAAATGACATCATCTATGCCAGAACGTGTGTATCTATTGTGTGTGATACCTTTGTGATATCTGTGTGTGTTTGGCTGAAAAAGTATTTCTCAGTGCAAATATACAAAGTTAAAACCTGCAGAGAAAATATACAAGATTAAAGTACTTATACAGTAAAGTTAAAAAAAAACTTAATATTTTACTAAATAAAATAAGAAACAAGAACAAAAATATATATATATTTTTCTAAATAAAGGCATTTTGCAAACCCTCAGTCGCACCACCAAATAAAAGAAATACCAAAATTATAAATTTTCAAAATGAGATATTTTGAACGATGTTCTGTTGTGACAGCGAAAAAGGACGGAGAGAAAACAAGCTCAGATGTGATGCACCGCTTGAGAATGTTGTTCAGACAAATCATCGAACAAAGGTGCAGATTATCCGGGTATCAATCTATTAATATGACAAGTGATTGACGGACATGTCACGTTTGCAGCTCTGCTTCAGGCTCAGAGGGAGGAGTCAGGAACAACCCCTCCCAGCGAGCAGGTTAACGTCACAGAGTAAATTGCAGCGGGAACAGACTCAAAACTTAACGTATCCCATTTTCTGGAACAGAAAAACACAGAGTTTCCTTCATATCAGGCTAAACCAACTGGAAGTCTCCAATGACGCCGCTTCCTGAAGTACAACCAGTTCACTGTTGTCCTAGTCAAGACACTCACTCACATCCCAAGGTGGGTTTACATGGACAGCCTAATTCTGAATAGATTTCGGAAAATGGGGCCTAATCGGAAAAAAGAAATGTTGCAAGTAAACGAAAAAGGACCTTTCCGAATGAGATTTCATCCATTTGCAAGGAGGAACTTTAAGTCTACGTTCACACTGCAGGCAAAACTGGCCCAAATCCAACTTTTTTTCCCATATGTGATTATTTTATGACAGTATAAACAACATGTGTTACATGTGCCTGGGATACTTGTGTGTGATTCCTGCCTGTGTGTCACCTGTGTGATACCTGTGTGTGATTCCTGCCTGTGTGTGTCATACCTGTGTGATACCTGTGTGTGATTCCTGCCTGTGTGTCACCTGTGTGTCACCTGTGTGATACCTGTGTGTGATTCCTGCCTATGTGTCACCTGTGTGTTATTCCTGCCTGTGTGTCACCTGTGTGATAACTGTGTGATTCCTGCCTGTGTGTCACCTTTGTGATACATGTGTGTGATTCCTGCCTGTGTGTCACCTGTGTGATACACGTGTTATTCCTGATGTGTGTTACCTGTGTGATACACGTGTGATTCCTGATGTGTGTTACCTGTGTGGCACCCTCGGTGTACAGTTCTTTTGCCGTGGTGAGTCTGACCGTTGTGTTCGGGGTCGCTGTGTTTCTTCAGCGCGCCACTGAATAAAGTTTTCTTCGTCTTGGAGCGTTGCCCATCTTCCTCCTGACGGCCATCAATATCAAAGCATCAGAAACATTTAAAAGTTTTTTACTTTGTTTGAACGTCACCTCCTCACCTCTGCTCGACATTTCCTATTTCCGTGGCGAGACACCCCACCTCTTCGTCGGACACTGGGGTTTTTTTCTCCCGCCTCCATGGGGAAGTCTTTCGGCACCGCCCCAGTGAGCTCCTGACCAATGAAAACAACCCTGTTCATGGAATTGCTTCAACTTATTCAGCTATGATGGATTTGCCCAGATGGAGGGCGGGGTCTGTGTGTGTGACATCACTCACTGCTTCCTGCAAACATATGTGTCTCAGCTCAGCCAATCGTGTACTCAGTAGGGCCTGCAGGCTCCGCCTTCTCTCGTGAAGCTCCGCCATTCGGTGCCCAAGCTTCCGGTCGAGACACTTGGGAGGGTCCACACACACCTCCATCACGGTTTGTGTCTCCCATCCGACTCCGCCTCCTCCGTCCTCTATTCTCCACTCCTGTTCCCTGCCCCACACAGTCGCGCACCTGCAAGCAGTGTTGGCAGACGTACGATAATTATCGCATTTGTACGATAATTTCACCCACTGTACGATGTACAATTTATAATGCCAAAAATACCCAAATGTACAATCGTACATCATCAAACAATCAGCTTTCAAAGGACATCTGAAAGGGACCAACTACACACAGGTGTAAAAATAGCAGATATAAAACCGTATTTAAAAATACATATTTAAACATTCAAAACCTGCACAGAACATCTTTCTTTTTAAGCAGCTGTATTTTTTTAAGTAATAATGTAGGATCTTGGAATTGGTATCTGTTGCATCATATTAATGTGTAAGGCTCACCAAATCAAGCAACATTCGACTCATAGTTATCAGTCTGACGCCTCAAAGAGTACGATGTCTGATTGACAGTTGTTCATTGGGGCGGAGCTCCGCCTGCACTCACAGAGAGAGATGCTTTTCCACCAGCGACAATACTGTCCAACTGTTTTGAAAAAATAAAATCTGTGATATACGCTACAGCAGTGGTAGGATGCAACACTGAGCTTTTACAGCAATCACAAAGCAAATTCGACGCGTATGTTAATTTTTTTCATATTCAGCCTCTGGTTCAATAATTCTACAACTCCCATCGGACAACGCTGCATAAAGTAAACCAGACTGGATTACTGTAACACACTTCTCATCGGGATCCCTGATAAAAGTTTTCAAAGACTTCAGTATGTTCAAAACAGTGCTGCAAGGATCCTGATGAGAGTTCGTAAACATGAACACATCACCCCCGTTCTTCATTCCCTTCATTGGCTTCCCATCTCCACCAGGATGATTATAAGATCTCTCTCCTCACTCACCAGTGTATCCATGGTAACGCACCCCCCTACCTGAAAGAACTACTCACCCCACTGACCTCAACACGATCCCTCCGTTCTACCCACTCATACCGCCTCCTCCTTCCCCGGACTAAGCTCAGCACCATGGGTGATCGGACCTTCTGTTCTGCTGACCCTCGTCTGTGGAATGCCTTCCCTAATGATATTAGGGAATGCACTTCCACTTTTAATAAAAGGACTTACCTAGAAATTTTAATCAACATTGCTGCTTTTTGGTCATATTTTAATATTATTATAATTATTATTTTTTTATTAATGCTTTTATCTACTTTTACCTTTTAGCACTTTGAGATTTGGTCCAATTTGAAGTGCGTTATAAATAAAATGTATTATTATTATTGTTATTAAGACACATTCAATCAGACGTGATTGGTGACCCGGGCAGGTGTGACCGGTAGCTAACAGTCAGCAAATGCTAACAAGCATTCTAACAAATGGCTAAGCGCTATCACGCAGCTAAAAGCTAACACACAACAAATACTAAAGAACACCTTACATACAGGTAACCGCTAACATACAACTAATGCTAATATCTAACACGCAGCTAACCGCTAACTTACAGTTAATGCTGACAATAGTCACATGGCAAGTGACAGTTAACACAAACCCTAATACACAGCTAATAGCAACATAGACCACAAGTAGACTAGACTAAAACTAACAGATAACTAACTGCTAGCAAATGAGTAAATACAAACATAATGCTAGTAGCTAACATAAAGTTAACAGCAAACAGTTTATGTTGCTGCCTCTACAGCCCAGCTAACAGTTCACATTGGAAACTGCGAACATACGGCTGAAGGGCTTGTTTTTCAACTATAGCTAAATTACATAGTGTAAACAGTTAATAAACAGCTAACAGGTAACATACAGCCATCTACATCGGTAAACACAGCTAACAGTTAACACATCGGTGAAGTGTCTAAAGCAAACATTGCTAAAATCTTTCTTTTTTTTAAAACAGCTTATGACTATATTAAGAACACAGCTAACTAGCAGCTGATGACAAGTAAAGCTAACAGGCTGCATATGTTTCCATAAAAACACAGTTTAGAGACAGCTTAAAGCTAACAGATTGCTATCACTGAAGACACAGCAAACAGCCAGCTAACAACCCTAGATGTAAAAGCGCTACACGGTCAGCTAACGGAAAGATATTGTCGATATTTAAGACAGCTGACAGATACCTATCAGCTAAAAGACAGCTAACATTCCCTATGCAGTTCACTCCATAATTATTTGCAGTCTTTCAGAAAACAAGCAATTTAAAAAAAATTTAACTTTTATTTTAATTGTCTTTATCCATTATCTTTAATTCAAATTACTCATAAAAATCTAAACTTTGATTTGAGTAACAAGAGTTAACCAATCTAAACATAAAGCAAATATTTATCTCTATAACATTTGTGCTACAATTACTGGCATCTCTAAAACTTACTGCAATTAAAAAGGTAAGAGAAGCATATTTCCAGTCCCACCTCATATTTTAGGTTCACATGTTTGAGTAAAAAGTCTGACTTGGTGAACAACTATTCCTGTTTTACCAGAGAACACAGCAATGATGTAGCAAATAAAAACTGTAGAACTGCACAAATCTGTTAATAGACACAAAAAAAAAACCTCTATTATTACACATTAAATAAATAAGTAACCAGAGATGTTCAAAATCAGCCTGGAAGAGGACTTGTCAACAAACTAACCCCAAACATTGTGTGAATGACGGTCCAGCTGGCAAAAGACTCTCCAAAGATTACAGCTGGAGAATTGCAGAGGTCAGTTGAATCGTGGTGTCAATAATTCTCCCTCAACACCATCAGATGGCATCAAGAACACAAGCTGTTCTTGGGGGTACCAAGAAAAAATCCACACAGGGTAAATCACCTACAGTTTGACAAACACTAATGAGACTTTCACTGGAACGAGGTCATAGGTCAGAGGCGACAAAAGTGGCTTTTTGGCAACAAACATCTAAGATTGGGGCGGTGTAGGAAGAAGAAATGTTATTTGAGTTAAAGGTTAGATTGAATTAAAAATCATGGGTAAAGACAATAAAGACATTTTTGCTTCTCATCAACAACTAAAAAAAAAGCTAACATCCTGCTCTATATATGTAAAACACAATTAACAAACTACTGACTCTATATATAAAATATGGATGATAGCAGAGAAACTGTAGATCTTTTTTTGTATTTTAAACACAGCTAACGGAAAGCTGAACGCTAAAAGACAACTAACGGGTAGCTAACGTCACAATATGTAAAACACAGCTAACAATAACAGAGCGGATATCTATATTTAAACATAACTAACAGCCAGCGAGGCACATCCAGACATGCAAGTAACAAAAGACAGTATTCGTCTATATTAACAACACAGCCAGCGGACTATTAAACAAGAGCTAACAGCTAACAGACAGGTGGAAAATTTTGGGATTTCTTCGATGGCGGGTGAATCTTGTCTGGTGTTCTAAAGAGTTTTTCAAGCTGCATGTCAAAATGTTCCTGTGCCATGATTGACTGGAGGCCAGTGCCAAAGTGCCCCCTGCAGGCTGAAGTGACCTTTGAACTGTGTCCTGTCTGGCCGAGAACAAGGTGTTCTCTCTGGACAACTCTGTGTACAGGAAGTGGAGCAAAGCAGGAAACAGGAAACCGGAAAGGAGGCACGAAGAAGGGGAAACCAAGGGATCCACAGTTTTACTGGGACTGAACCCAAAACCAGTGAACAGAACCCAAGCATAAATCCAACAGAACCACGTGAGAACGGTATCGGAACGGTGTCAGGAGCCCATTAGAACACCAATCTAATCAGATCATGATCCTGACATAAACATGATATTAGTGTGTTGGGGAATCTAACATGGATATTAGCCTGTCGGAGAACCAGGCTAACGTTGATGTTAGCCTATTGGAGAAGCTAACGTGGATGTTAGCCTGTCAGAGAAGCTAACGTGGACGTTAGCCTGTCGGAGAACCAGGCTAACGTGGATGTTAGCCTATTGGAGAAGCTAACGTGGATGTTAGCCTGTCAGAGAAGCTAACGTGGACGTTAGCCTGTCAGAGAAGCTAACGTGGATGTTAGCCTGTCGGAGAAGCTGACGTTGATGTTAGCCTGTCGGAGAAGCTGACGTGGATGTTAGCCTGTCGGAGAAGCTGACGTGGACGTTAGCCTGTCAGAGAACCAGGCTAACATAGCTAACTTTGATGTTAGCCTGTCGGAGAAGCTAACGTGGATGTTAGCCAGTCGGAGAAGCTTACGTGGATGTTAGCCTGTTGGAGAACCAGGCTAACATGGCTAACGTTGATGTTAGCCTGTCGGAGAAGCTAATGTGGATGTTAGCCAGTCGGAGAAGCTGACGTGGACGTTAGCCTGTCGGAGAACCAGGCTAACATGGCTAACGTTGATGTTAGCCTGTCGGAGAAGCTAACGTGGATGATAGCCAGTCGGAGAAGCTTACGTGGATGTTAGCCTGTTGGAGAAGTTAACATGGATGTTAGCCTGTGGGAGAAGCTAATATGGATGGCAGCCTGTGGGAGAAGCTAATATGGATGTCAGCCTGTGGGAGAAGCTAACATGGATGTTACCCTGGGGGAGAAGCTAACATGGATGTTTGGATGTTCGCCTGTGGGAGAAGCTAACATGGATGTTAGCCTGTGAGAGAAGAAAACATGGCTGTTAGCCTGTGGGAGAAGGTGCCAAACATTCATGTTAGCACAAATGCTAAGGTTTTTAATACACACTTACTAAACTAACAAAGACAACGTCACCAATTACAACAACTTAATACTTAGTATGAAATTAGCTTGCTGTTGGCATTAAGTTGTGCCCACACAAACACACCGGAGGAACATCGAATCTGAACAAATGTCTTCCAACTTAACCCCGCTTTTCACTAACATCTGATATTTTAACATGTCTGTACTTCTTTTCCCATTGCCTGTCGCATACCCGTTAAAATACAACAATAAGCTGATGAGACATTCAGGGTCCAATCTGCTGCATGAAAATCACAGTGCTGAGGGCTTTATTGTGACACAAAGAGACAAATATTTACATGCACCGCCTTCTCTGACTGCACCTGAATGCATCGCTTACCACTGACTCATCAGGTCAATCAATTATCAAATGATCATCATACAGGACCGAGTACCTTCAGATCCAGAGTCAGGAAAATGGATTCAGACCTGGAAAAACCTCATGGAGACTGGAGTCAGACCAGGACAGACCTCATGGAGACTGGAGTCCTCCTGGGTTCAGTCTAATCCCTCAAACTCTGAATCAATCAGTCAAATTAACTTTGTCTCACACATCACTTCCTGAACACCACTTCAAAATAAAACACTCATCATAACAAAATAAAAGCTGGCATAATGTTGATGAAATATTTATGTTCCTCACACATAAACACTCACAACCAAGCATAAGCATACCTGAACATTTATTTAAATTAATTTAAAGTTAAGATGATCTAATCTATCTGATTATATTCCATGTAATGGCATAAATAACATCAAGATATACTTTCATGTTAAAAGTCTATCTCTCTGATGTAGCTGTGCTGCTGCTCTTACTTTGAAGGTGAAATCATGGAATCATCCTGTTAACTCAGTAGCTTGCAGAAGCCCGCCTTCCACTTTCTCCCTTCCTTCTCACTAACTGAACAAAACTAAACCAAACTATGACAAAAACTGAACTCGAAATTTCAACTTAAACTAACCTTATCCACACTAAACTGAAACTAAGGGAAACTCAAAATAAAAACTAAACCAAACCTGATCCAAACTAAATTATAGCTAAATTTAGATAAGTAACAAATAAAATAAAACTAAACTTAAACTAAATGAATCATAACTAAACTAAGAATAAATCTACATCAAAGCTGAACAAAATTAAACTAAAAACCAAATGAATTCCAGCTCAACTAAAACTATATTAATAAAACTAAAGGAAACTAAAACTAAACTTAAGCTAAACGAAGCTGAACTAAACCAAGCTGAATTAAAATTAATGAGACAATTTTTTCATTTGATCTAAGGATGATGACATCACTGGTAAGATTCAAAATAAAGGCACTACCAACCTTTCATTTACCACCCCGCCCCCTTCAACATTAGCAGATGAAAGGACCCCCACGCTGCACCCCAACACCCACACACACCCTCCTCCCCCACCATTCACATTCAAACCTGTATTTACATCTCTTTCAGCAGGACTGGTGCAAAGAAAATCTGGGGAAACAGATGACAAAGACCTCCTTAGAATGCCAAATTATGTTAGCATGATAATCTATGTGCTAAATACTCTTAACACAGTAATCAAAATGCTAAGTGTGTTAGCACAGTAATATATTTGCTAAATATGTTAACATCATAATCAAAAAGCTAAAAACTAATTTATGTTAGCATGATTTAGCACAACACTGGATGTGGGTGACCTATGGGGACCCGTGGTAGATTACTGGGATGTGTTTTCAGGACCAGGGCCTGAAACAGACTCTCTGTAGCATTTATGAAACCTGACGATTGGACCACCTGGGTCACCTGCAGGTGAGTCTAGTCCAAATCTCAACTACTACCACAATTCTTGAGGAGGCGGAGAAAACAGAGTGTAAGTCAGTACCAGGTCTATCAAACCCTGATAGTGATCAGATTGGAACTGGTCGGATCCTGATGGCTGCCCCACGATGCTCTCTGTTTTGTTGTGTCTACTCATGCTGTGGTGAGAATGCGGGTGGGAAAAAGACACAAAGGGAGATAAAGAGAGAGAGAGAGAGAGAGAAAACCAAGATCGATGGTTTGATAAGTTGGCGCCAGATAACAGCAGACGTTATTACATGACCCGTTCAGCGGACTGGGTCAAAAACGAGAGCCTTGTTCTAGAGAGACACAACAACCCGCTGCCAGAAAGAAGATGATGGCAGACATTACTGGCCATGGTGGTTCAGATTAACCGTTATATTATGTGACCAAACACCAACAGTCAGGTGATAGTGTGACCCTCACCATATTCAAAATTCCCTGACTCCAACCCTTTTCTCCAAAATACTTGTCGTCACATGTCCAATGTTTCCACTCCGTTTCATCATAATCTATCAGGAATCAGGACCCCAATGATGGAGGTAACTGTAATAACATCGATCAAAGGAACAGTCCTCATTCAGTCTCTGCCAATAACAGCATCTGATCTAGCGGCGTTTCACCGATGACACAGCCATGGCGTTTATGCAGAACAGCACAGTGGGATAAACTTTTTGTTTCCTCTTGCCTTTTCCTGCTCGCTGATTGGCTCTCAGGTTGTCACATGTTGTTAAACGCAATAATAAATAATAGGGATGTATCACGGGAGATACCTGAGAGTTTAGGTTGGTGGTCACCTGTCAACTGTCAGCCATTTGTGTCTGAACACCAAACAGACAGAGGAGGCACAAGGCAAAAATCGTCCGTGTTTGTAGAAACGATTATTGGAAAACGAAAAACGAGTGGTTATTAGATTTTTCGCTTTGAGATATGATAATGAAAATTGATAAACTAGACATGTTTCCCTTTCAGGACCAAATAGGGCGTAAAAACATTTGAAAATTGGTTTTATTTTAATAAAACCAATTTAAAATAAAACCCAGAGGATTTAGAGACGAAGAAATGGTTTGTTGTTTATATTTCTCAGAGCGGATGTGGTGGTTTATGAGGGAATGGCGGCGGCACATTAAGACGGTAGTCATGACTTTATCCCTCAGCAGCAGTGATTCATTTCAAAGTAATATGACAAAAGTATAGGTGGATTCTAAACTATTCATGCTGGTCTTGTCTGCATTGCTTTCTAACCTCTTTACTCTTAATATGAAATACGTCTGCAGACCTGAAATCGAGGTTCCGGCCGCGGACACAGAGAGCCACAACATTAACACCAGTTTGTAGTTGATCGTTGTATATTTCTACACAGCTGGAAACCAATGTCATTCCCCAGATGTGCAGCCTTGTCCCATAACAACTGATGGATTTCGCTGTAGTTTCGGTGTTTCAGCAGGTTGACAGCAGCTACCGACAGTCCTACTGACACCGGTGTTTCAGTTGATTCATGGTTATAATAAAGATCCCGGGTTCAATGGGGTCCAGACTGCAGCTGTATATTTTCTCATGCTGCTGTATCGTGACATGGACCATTGTAAAATGGAAGTTTGTGACTGGTCAAGTAATATGAATGCCCGAAAACAATCGTTTTAGGCTTCATTGTGTATTTAAAGGCAGTGACTAATTAGGCAGTGACTGGTTGTAATTGTTGTGGCTGATCGGTGTGTGTATGAGCGGGAATAATCAAGATTAATCTTATTTCAGCGCTCCAAATGTATTTCCTGTTTGCCGCGATCTGAGGCGCCGAACAGGAGCACCGCATTCATTGGTGCGATTTTAAAAACCAAATCCGGTCTCCGAAAACAAAAAACGAAACATTGTTTTTTTGCTGTCTACTCGGGATTTTACCTTTTTCATAATCAAAGTAGAAAACTAAAATCAAGTGAAAATCGAATTTTTCAAATTCCCTATACCCCTATTTGATCTTTAAATGGAAAAACGTCTTGTTTTTCTTTTTTGCTCCTTGAAACTAAAAAACTAAAAATCGAATTACTCCAGCCAACATCCGGTCAAGATTTTAGAAAAACATGCAATAACTGACAATAAATACAACTAATGAAATTGACCAAAATAATGGGTCTGATTTGAAAAGTAAGGTGTGAAAGTTCAGATATTTATTTCAAAATGTAGGGAGTAAAAGTAAAACAAATGTAAAGTAAAATACGTTACTTGAGTACAGTAACTAAATATTCATACTTTGTTACATCCTACTTCTGCAAAGTGATGCAGGAGAAGGTGAGCCTGTGATGAATGTAGGTCAACAGGCTCGCCATGGCAACACAGATATCCAGGCCTCTGATTGGCTGAGAGCTCCAAGTAGGCAGCCAATAACCTCTCGGTCCCGGAGAAGCTGGGACTGTGATACAGGAAGCTGACAGGTTCCTTGCAAACATCTCTCTCATTAACTACAACTCCCAGAGAGCATTGCTGCCTAAACCATTCAATCACAGAGCTGCAGCATCTGTTGCCATGCGGCTGATGGAGGAGAACTCCGTAGCAACAGCAGCTGAGGCTCATGGGTAGTGTAGTGTTTTCAACATTCCATAGTAACCAAAGTCAGATAAAAGAGCGTAATAGAATGCTGACTTGTTAGCCTGTTGAAAACAACTACTGCTAACATGCTAAACTGATGAATAAAATTATACTAAAACACACTAGCCTGATAAACAACTAATGCTGACTTCCTTGTATGATAAACAATAAAGCTAAGATGTGAGTATGATGAAAACAACTAATGCCAAAACTCCTGCCTGGTGAAAACAACTAATGCAAACATACTAACCTGGTAAAAGCAAGTTAGGCTAAAAAAGCTAGCCTCACAACAACAACTAGTGCTACATGCAAGTCTGATGAAAGAAATCTAATGCTACAATCCTTACTTGTTGAAAACAAGTAAGGCGAACAAGTTAGCCTATTGAAAACTAACGCTAAAATACTAGTCTGACGAAACATCTAATGCTAATAAGCTTTCTTTATGAAAACAACTAATGCAAACACGCTAACTTGATCGAAACAACTAATGCTAACATGCTGGGCGGATGAAAACAAGTACTGCTAACTTAACCTGGTGGAAACAACTAACGGTAACAAGCTGACTCCTGTGTGAGGCACCAAATGACAGGTACTGGCCTACTTCCTGTTTGTCTAGTAAGGGGTGGGGGATGGAAGGGTCACCTGAGGGGAAGATTTTGGGCTGTTCCTTTAACTGTAGTCAACCAATCACAGATCAATAATCAGTAGCTGAATACACAAACACACAGATGCACACACACTCACTAGAAGTAGGTAGTGTTGGGTGTGGACCATTAACATAAAAAAATGATCTAATCAATCATCGATCAGTGACGTCACTCGCAAACATTAACTTTCCCCTCACACTTATGCCACTTCCCTCCACTCTGATAAGCTGGTGTCCAGTCACAACAAATCAATGATGAGCGCGTGCCTCATTAATAAACAGGGGATCTTTTGTTGTAGAAGCCCACACAAGCCCTTTATACCTGTTAAACCGGTTCTGTTCCAGAGATGTCCGACCAGGTTCGGCTCGTCATATCTACCTGATCACCTGCAGCTCCGCGTCATCACGGATCGATGACCTGATCAGAGGATCGATCGCTGCTCTTCATCATCATCATCATCATCATCCGTACCGCGTGCGCATGGAGCCCCATCTGCACACACGGAAGCGCGCTCACTGGGCCGCGGTCACGCGCCCGTTCTGCCGTGCCCGTTCCACCAGTCATCAGACTCAGAGATGATCGATCATCGACGTGTTTGTGACGTTATCAGATCCATATACTTACCGTTATTGATAGCCTTACAATAATTAATAAAACACAAAATAAAAAATGTATGAGTCGTTATATTTGGTTCATTCAGTCAGCATACATTATACAATGACTATAATCATATTTACAGTGCAAAAATACAACAGCTAACTGAAAAGGCTCCGAAAAAGCAACATGCTTACATATGCCCCAACTACATCATGATTGTTTAAGATACCCTCCAAAAATATAAGACCAGTAACAATCAAAAAAGGCTCTGCAAATCATTCTCCTTATCCCAATTATCTGTATTATGTTATAATTAAATCAAAATCAAATTAAATCGAGATTTGAGTCATTGAGATTTCGTTTAATTAAATCTCAATGATAGTGGTTTACTTTTATCATAAAAGTATGAATTGTATTTTTTGTAATAGGACTGTTGAATCTGTTTCTGGTTTAAAGAAAACAGATTCTTCTTTAAACTAGAGTTTATTAAAAGTAGACCGCAAATAAACCCTGTATTGTCTGTCAAAGTAGACTATCAATAACCCCTCTAGTGTCTGCTAAAGCTAACCGCGAATAAACCCTCAAGTGTCTGTCACATTAGACCATTAAAAACCCCTCTAGTATCCTTTAAAGCGGACCGTTAATAAACCCTGTAGTGTCTGTTGATGCAGACCACTAATAAAATGTCTACTGTCTGTTAAAACCGACAGCTAATAAACCCTCCATAGTCTTCAAATCCTTCAGTGTCAGTTACAGTAGATCGTAATAAACTCTCTAGTGTCTGTTACAGTGGACCCTTAATAAACCCTGTCGTCACTGTTGCACCATTGATGAATCCTTTAGTGTCTGTTACAGTGGACCGTTAATAAATCCTCTAGTGTCTGTTACAGTAGACCCTTAATAAACCCTCTAGGGTCTATTACAGTGGACTGTTAATAAACCCTCTAGTGTCTGTTACAGTAGACCCATAATAAACCTTGTAGTGTCTGTTACACCATTGATAAACCCTCTAGTCTCTGTTAAAGTACACTGTAAATTAACCCTCTGGTGTCTGTTTTAGTAAACTCTTTAATCTCTGTTAAAGTAGACTGTAAATACCCCCTCTAGTGTCTATTACAACAGACCTTTGATAAACCTGTAGTGTCTTTTACAGTGGGCCGTTGACAAACACTCTAATATCTGTTACAGTAGACCCTTAATGAAATCTGTAGTGTCTGTTACACAGTGAAAAGTCCTTTAGTGTTTGTTACAGCAGACCGTTAATAAACCCCCTGGTGTCGTTTTACTAAACCGTTAGTAAACCCTCTAGTCTCTGTTAAAGTAGACTGTTAATAAACCCTCTAGTATCCGTTACACCATTGATGAATCCTCTAGTGTCTGTTACAGCAGACCATTGATAAACCCTCTAGGGTCTGTTACAGTAGACTGTTAATAAACCCTCTAATGTCTGTGAGAGTAGACTGTGAAAAATAGCTCCAGTGTCTTTTACCGTAGATAGTTAATAAACCCTCCAGTGTCTGTTAAAGCAGATCTCAAATAAACCCTGTAATGTCTATCAATGCAGACTACTAATAAAACTTCTAATGTCTGTTAGAATAAATTGTCAATAAACCCTGTCGTATCTGTCACAGTAAACTGTTGATGAACCCTCTAGTGTTAGTTAACATTGGAATTACTTTACCTGAATTCATATAATTAAGAGAAATACGTCTTTGAAAATATAATATGAAGTACAGTATGAAGGTCAGTGGTCCTGCTAAAGTACCAATGACCTCTTTATAATTACCATATCAATGGAGTTTATATTGGCTGATCTTTTGAATTTTGAATTTCTTCACATTTTTAATTATATATATTTTTTGGTCATCCATGGATTTACTTTGGCACATTTTCACTTTCATCCAACATTTTCTAACTTCAGGAATGTAACCAAAAATAAATCATAAGCATGATTAGGCTTGACCAGATGAAATTTGTAATGTCGATCTCAACAGGAAGGCTGTAACTCACTTGAAAAATAAAATAATAAAAACTAATAATAATCATTGATTGATTACATCATGTTCATCAGGAGCAAATACATTATATTCAAGTCCCGCCTCCTGGTCTGTTTATGTCGCCTCCTGTCAATCACGTTTGATACTTTTTTCCCCCAGCAGGTGGCGCCACTGCCAACAACAATACTTATGTGACGTCTTCAGGGCGGGTTTTTATTGTACAGCTGAAACTGTGCCTGCTTCCTCTTTCAGTGTGAGATTTCAACATTTGACACGCTCCTGAGGGACCGCTGTGTGGTGAGGTCGCGGAGACATGTCGGGATTAGATTGAGTTTTTCACTAACTTACTCTGTGAAACTAACCTGCTCGCTGGCAGTTCTTCCTCAAGAAAGCCTGAGTTTGTTCCGACCCCGGAGCAGAGCTGTCTGACGTGACGTGTCCGTCTCTCATGTGTCAATTATTTTATTTATATATATATATAATTATATATATATATATAATTATATATATATAATTATATATATATATATATAATTATATATATATATATATATAATTATATATATATAATTATAATTATATATATATAATTATATATATATATATATAATTATATATATATAATTATATATATATAATTATAATTATATATATATAATTATATATATATATATATAATTATATATATATAATTATATATATATATATATAATTATATATATATATAATTATATATATATAGATTATATCTATAATATATATTTATTATATCTATAGTCTATCTAAATATTTATATCTATATACATATATAGCTGTGTACATGTATTTATATATTATATCTATATCTATAACTAACAATGGCGTTAGCTTGTTGAACAAGTCATAGTCCATAAGAGGCTAACAATGATCTGGCTTCCCAGCATAGAAGGTATGATCAAAGATGATTCCACACACTCTGTAAAAATGTTGTAAAAATCTTTATTGTTCCAGAAAATATTCACAATCAGCATCATATTTAACATCAGAACAACAGGTGAAAGTTGCCACTGTGGTTGTTGACAGAAACCACTGAAGAAATGGTTTTCATAAAGAGGGAACGTTAAATATTCCACTGCTACACAAACATTATTTACAGGAGATTCCGCTCTCGGCAACATTGACCTCTGACCCTGCAGTGACCTCAGAACAATCTAAATCTACATGAACAAACTCAAACTTTTATTTTGGTGGGACATCCTTGCCATCTTCTCCACATAGTCAGGTGACAAGCTGCAGGGCAGGGCTTCAGATTACTGATCACAAGCCTCAGCAGGACTTCTACTCCTACTGGTCGGTTCTGAACTTCTTTGGTCCAACAGGCTTACTGGAGACGATAACAGGTTGGAGGGGATGTTACATATTATGATGTCATAAATTATGATGACATAGCTTTGTCAAATTGATGCCATGGTGCTTACATATCTGGAGGTGTTGCAACTCTCTTCCCACCCGCTTTACTCGAGTCTTTCTCTAGATTAAAAATACAGATAGTGTCATAGATTACTGATGATGTCATATACGGCCTTACAAATGAAACGTGTCAATGGAATATTAGCATAGATAGATAACATAAATGTTAGCCTATCAAAGAGGCTAGCATTGATGTTAGCCTATTAAAGAGGCCAGGATTAATGCCAGCCTGCTACAGAGACTAGCCGTTACTATGGTTCTGGTTCGGGTCTAGTCCCACCTTGTAACCACCGGACCTGCGTGGCGGGCCCGTAGCCCTTCTGGTTCCGCGCAGCAATGCGGAAGATGATCGCGGGTTTGGTGGTGTAGTCCACGTGGGCGTTAGCGAGACTGGAGGACTGGACCAGGCAGGACGGCTTGGTACCACAGTAGACTCTCATGAAGGCCAGCTGGGGCGTACCGGTGCCAGAACTGGCGGTGGTCTGGCTGGACTGTATGGCGAGGTACACAGAGTACTCTGTGATGTTCCCTGAGGTGACAGCGGGAGGCTCCCAGGTGAGCTGGGCGCCGTCCAAGTTCTGCGGGACCACAAGAGTTCAGTCATTGATGGGTCTCTTAGCGGAGTTTAGCTAGCAGCTAAACTCAGCTATCCATGCTAATGTTGGCTAATATCAGCTATGGCCATAAGGGGGGGTGCCATGTCTGCCACTCACCTTGCTGATCTTGATGGCGCACGGCGCTCCAGGGAAACCAGGAAGACATGTTTTAAACGCAGACACCTCAGAGAATTCTCCACGGCCGCAGATGTTGATCCCCGCCACACGGAACTTATAGGCCGTCCCCGGCTGAAGCTCCACCTTCTTCATAGCGGAGTAGTCCGGCGACTCACCGGAATCATCCTGCATTTACATCAGTAGATTCATCAATATTCTGAATGTGCCCCCCCACATTTAAAGCCATCAGTCTGAGCCTATACTGACTGAACCAACCACATTAAGAGTCAGTCTTAACATATCCTCTGCAGTATGAGCTGATACTAGCAGCAAGTGTCACATTATGGGAGCAAAGCTCAGATATGTTTCGTAATCTCCTTGAAAGTTTAATGTTCTTACGTCAACCGTGTTTTTGTCGTTGGGGATGTAATAATGTGTGACCACCATGTTCGTCACTTTAACGATTCCAACGTCGTACCACTGACTCTCCGTCACGGACAACGTACCCCGCTTCTGCAAACACAGTTTACATGTTGTTATCGTGTTTTTAAGATGTTGCTAGCGTCATCCTGCCCTACTCTGTTGGGTCTCTCACCGAAGCTGTGGCTGCAATTCCATTGGTCGTCTCAGCAAGCAGGGCGGCAGTTTGAGTCTTAGTTGGGCTTGCTGTCAGAGGAAGGGCGGGGCCAAACGTACTGGCCAATCGGGCCACAGCGCTCGTCACTGCAGATGAGGTCAGGTCATGTCCGTTACTTTCTGCTGCCGGGTCGTTCAAACTGTCTGCTGGAGCAAGGCCTTCTGGAAAACAACAAACATTTTTATCGAACACGGCAAGAAGGCAATGGGCATTTATTGACATAATTAAAATTCCTAATTTGTGGTCTTGCTGGTCTACCTGTGGGCAGGTTGTGCTGTGGTTCTGGTTGATCGTTGGCATCTTGTAGTTGCTGCTGTTGCTGTTGGACAAGCAAGGCAAGTTCTTCAGGCGTCAGGACGATGGGTATGGACTGCTCTGCGGGGTCCTCTGCACAAACAAACATGCATCAAGGTTCTGCCCTATTGGCATCTGATTGCTGTGATGTCATAACTCCTGCTATAACATCTTACCCATGTGACCTGCAGCCCGGAGAACCGCCTGTATCGTTGCCTGCTGAACAGTGTCCTCTGTTGCCATTGCTACAGCCTGCTGACTCTGGGTCAGCCCCGTTACCATCTGGGTCGTAGCCTCTGAGACCATTTCACCTCCGTCTGATGACATCAGCTCCTGAGGAAGACTGCCGTCTGCGTGCACCTGCTCGGCTTCTGATGACAACATATGCCCCGATTGACTGTCTGCTTGCATACTCTCTTCCTCATCTGCGGTCACCATGGCAACAGCCTCCGCCTCGGAGGACTCTTTCCTGCCCTCTCCAACCAATGAGGAGATCTCCTGTACATCCACAGAAAGATGGAATTATTGCATATCAGCAACGTCAATTTTTGGTGAGTCACTATGTGCATCACTTACAGGTATGGATGGTCCTGGTGTGGGTGTGGACTGTGTAACTGTGGTAACAGCTCGACTCTGATTGATGGCAGAGGAGGAAGTGGGCTCAGAAGAGGAGGGCTCTGTTGAGTCTCCCTGCAGACCGTCTTGACCCTGCTGGGCTGGAGAACCAGACAGGAAAAGATGTCACACAATGTCAGATCTCATAGCCAATGTTAATTAAACTCAGTTATCATAGCTAATTTTTTTCTTATGCCAGTATTAATAACTAATAGCTAACTTAATACCCAATGCTTAGCGTTATATCCTGTGACACAAACATGTGTCACAAATATTTCAGAATAAAGCCATATAAAAAAAGAAGATATGATATTGTCAAATCAAGTGCTTTTAATTTGAAACAGGAAGTGTTGAAATGAATTTGAGCATCACTTCAGCCATCGATGGCTGCAGTGCAAGGTGAAGGTGAACAGAGGCAAATATGCGGAGGCTGCACGTGTGCAACAGTTTACCAGTGGCTGTGGTAGCGGTGTTGGTGGTCCCCGTTTCATGCGTCTCACAAGGCGGATTGGAGCAGACTCTGTCAGCACCACCCATGGTTGCTGTGGCTACGGTTGCTGTTTGGGTGGTCCCCGTCTCGTGGGTCTCACAGGGTGGGTTGGAGCAGACTCTGTCAGCACCACCCATAGTTGGTCTGGCAACGGTGGCCGTGTTGGTTGTCCCCGTCTCGTGGGTCTCACACGGCGGGTTGGAGCAGACTCTGTCAGCACCACCCATGGTTGCTGTAGAGACGGTTGCCGTTTGTGTGGTCCCTGTCTCGTGAGTCTCACACGGCGGGTTGGAGCAGACTCTGTCAGCACCACCCATGGTTGCTGTAGAGACGGTTGCTGTTTGGGTGGTCCCTGTCTCGTGAGTCTCACAGGGTGGGTTGGAGCAGACTCGGTCAGCACCACCCATAGTTGCTCTGGCAACGGTGGCCGTGTTGGTTGTCCCCGTCTCGTGGGTCTCACATGGCGGGTTGGAGCAGACTAGCGTCACTGCAGTGTCATAAACAGTGACATCATCAGCACATATGGTTACCGCAGGAGCTCAGGTACTGTGATGTCATACAGGTAGAACTGGTTACCTGTGGGGGAGGCGGTGTCTCCAGCCTCTCCTCCAGTCACAGTAGTTGTCGCATTACTTGAAGTACTTCCTGGTTCTTCTGAAGTAGGGGACGCCATGAAGGTGACTGGTAAATCCTGGACAAGCAGCTGAGCCTCGGCGCCACTGGGAGTTGTGATCAGAGTCACCTGAGGAAGAGTTACAGTATTATCAGTCAGACAACATGCAATCATCCAAGAGGCTGCCTACATCTCAATCGACGGGAGTGCTGCTCATAGCTGCTATCCCCTACTAGCTGCTAAGTTTTGTGGCTTGTTGCTATCTACTAACGACTGCTTCTTTCTCCACGTTTTTTTTTTTTTTTTACCACCAAACTACTTCTGTCTTCTTACCTGCTTGGGTCCTGCACCGGTTGCCCTGGTAACCTGGTTGGCCGAACTGGTGATCGGTGCCTGGGTGGTGATCGGCGTGGCCATGGAGCCAGCGGACACACCTGCAGAAGCAAACACACTGATTGATACCGACGTTGAGGTAAATTGACGGCTAAGCCATGTCTCGCCACTGTTTACCTGTGGTTTTCTTGACGACCAGCGTGGTAACGGTGGGTTTGGTGGCGGTAGGCGACACCAGTCTTACCCCGCCCATAGGGACGGTCCTGAGGATGGTACCAGGTGACCCTCCCGTTCCCTTCAGCACAAACTGGACAGAGAAAGAAGAGCCAACAGACAAGGTAATAATACTATGGTAAACAGAGGGGATTATGGGTAACCAGAAAAGGATTATGATAATACAGAGGGAGATTCTGGTTGACCAGTCAGGGATTATGGTTAACTGTAGAGGGATTCAAACTCAATCACAGACGGGGCCAACAGCACCCAGATTGGCCATGTTTAATCTGAGGTATTATGACAATTTATTATTTTACTTTCTCATTTTGTGAATAGAAAATAGTCAAATTACAGATAATATTCCAAATAGATCAGCATAACGTATTTCAATGTCTCCCTCTCTATAATCAGTGTTTCGGGGAATCAAGGAACATTTTTATTCAAAGGCATCAACAACAGCCTGAAAACTAAATATTTCAAGTAACATCTAAAACCAATCAGTGTTTAATTAACAATAAACAGAACTTCAAATAACCCGTGGTAGATGGCTAGCCCTATTTTCTTTCATTCGCCACAATAAAACAATAAAAAGTCGTATCTGTTCCAGCAGTCAGGAGTAGATGCACTTGACGAAAAACAGTAAGGTGCATGAATAGCCTAAATGCTTGCATTTAATGAAGTGCACATTAAATGCAAGCAACTTGGTTTTAGGAAACAGCGCTGACACATGTTGAACGGCTGGGGGAATGAATGACGCTCACCAGTTACTTAAAACCTGCGTTTTATTTAACAAACCACTGGTGTGAATTACTAATGCTTTTATTAAATAGTTTTGTTTTTTTATTTCCTCATCCGTATCCCTACCCGGGCTTCAGGTGAGCCTGAGGTCTTAGGGTGACTGGATAAACAGGAGGAGTGGGGAAGGAGCTCCTGCTGGTGCTTGGCTGACGTGCTGGCTATCGCAGTGCATTCTGGGACTTGTAGTATCCGGTGTTTAACAGCGGACAGTCATTATACACATTAGATATTGTCTAATGATATGATATCTGGCAGGCCGGGCCAGATTTGGCTGAGTTTGACAAAAGTTTTGTAGAGGGACTATGGGTAAGTGGAGGGACTATACATTCGTCTCTGCCTTTGATCCACCCCCGAGGGTGCAGTGGGGGGCTCATGTTGGGGAGCTTGGGGAGCTGAGGTTTTAGGGTTTTGCCCGAGGACACACGGCTTGTTGCGTCAGGGGCTGGGTTCAAAACCCTTGTCTACCGGTTGAGAGACAACCACTCTACCCACTGAGCTAAAGCCGCCCGTAATCCATAATGGTTAACTGTAGAAGGATTGAGGGCAACCAGAACCAAGATAAGATAAAGGCAATAAACCATAATAGTATTATGGGGGGGTTATGGGTAACCAGGGGTGCGTTTTAGCAGGTTAGCCACAGGAGTGGTTGTTACCTGAGTGATGCCTTGCTGGCCGGGGGCTGCTGTGATTTTGGGGACGGCAGTGATGATTTTCCCAGCGGTTCCAGGTGTCACCATCTTGCTGGTGAGGATTGTGAATGGACTCTTGCCACCTGAAGAGGGAGGAACTTCAGTTATCACAAGGATACAGAGATGCTATGGTGTTTAGGTGTTTGATTGGCTGTACCAATGCCCCCCTGCAGCGCAGACATGGGGATGGTCTTGATGATGGTAGTTCCAGGTTTGGGGTTTGCTGGGCTGACGCCCAGGATGTTGGACTTAGCTGCAGTGGATCCAGCCTGAGCGGTGCTGAGGATGGTGGTCTGTTTACCGTCTGCTGAGGTCACAAACTTCAAGATGGTTCCTGCTGGGAGAGCGCCCTTAGACTGTCGTAGACAGGGAGTAAGGGTTAATGTTTCTGCCAGGTGTTAACATGGAGAAGTAATTATCGTCCAATCAGGAGTCAGTACCTGCAGGATTTGAGCTATTGAGCTGTTCCCAGCCTGACCAGTCATCACTCCACTCTGACCCGGTTTGGGCTGAACTACAGACACCACCTTCCCCAGGTTACTGAGATTACCGATCTGAAACAGTGATGTCATGAGGTGAACTGGAGGGTTAACTTCCTGGATGACATCACAACATTCTAACCACACATCATTTTCTATTAAAGACAATTCCTACAGTCGCATCCCTCACCAGTGCTCCGCCTCCTCCCAGACCGAGTGGACTGTTGACGAGAGTGAATGTCTTTGTGACTCCGCCCACCACTGTGGTTACCACATGAGCCTGCTGAGACACCGTCAACGAGCCCGATTTGTGGACCGTGATAATTGGTCGGCTGGAGGTCCCGGGGTTGGAGACTACAGAGAGCCCTCCCACATGAGCAGCAGCAGTCTTCAGCATGCGAGTGGAGGCATTAGTCATCTGACCGACAGAGGAAACACATCTAAAGTCACAAATGTCTGTATGATAGAATGTTTGCATAGTGAAACAAAAACCCTACTATCAGATTTGTGTACTTTGTTTGTGTTAGCATCTCCATAAGGCTAATGCTAGTGTGTTAACTTTTACATTACTTACATACAAGTGCCATGCAACTGAGCGTGGCCACATTTGACATGCAATCTGATATTAGTGTATCAGACAAACTAAACGCTTGCATTAGCCCTTTATAAACTTAAACTTTTGACCTGCTATGGCAACTTTGGTGGCAAGGCTCGTGTTAGCATTTTTAAAAGGGACTGTTGCTGACATTAGTTTTCTCAACCATGGTAAGTAGCATGGATACTTCAGCAGGCAAGAAAACATTATCTTCCAACATTTGCAGACATTTCTCTATATGTGTAACATGACAACTGGCTGGTACACTTAGACGGGAGGGCAAGAATTAGCATTTTCAACAGGAGGTACTGACGATACTTTCTTTACCATGCTAACTGGTGTGAGGAATTTAAAGCGAAGGCTAGTGTTATCATTTTTAACAGGCCTAGTGCTAACTTTAGGTTCACTACCATGGTAACTGGTGTTACGAATTTGAAGAGGGAGCTATTGTTAGTGATTTAACCATGATTTTGCTAACATAAGTTTTGCTTACATGGTAAACGTCGTGACCACTTTGATAAGCAGATTAAAGTTAGCATCTAATGCTAGCACTAGCTTCTAATGCTAGCATTAGCTTCTCTATATGTGTACCGTGGTAGTCGGTGTTACCACTATTAATGGCAGGGTAACATTATGATCTAATGCTAGCGTTAGCTTCTTTATACTGTATGTGTACCATGGTAACAGAGTTGTCACTTTGAGAAAGGCTATTTTTAGTGTTTTTAATGGTGCTAGTGCTAACATCGGTTTTCCTACCATGGTAACAGGCGCGGCCACTGAGACAGGCAGGTTGCCAGCCACCGTTTTGACCACCGTTGCTCCCGTGGGGACACTGAGCATTGCTGCTGTGGAGGGAGGGATCTTCTGAGTCGCTGCAGCTGCTGCCGCCAACGCTGCCATGCCACTCATTTGAGAGCTGCTTCCTATTGGCTGAGGGCAGGAGAGAGGAGTGAGGGTCAAACATTTTTCTGAATAAACTCTGCCCTATCGTGTTGATCTGATGTCATGGAGACCATGTGTTGATGACTTGACCTGATTAAACCCTGAGATTAGAATCACAAGCATGCTTACCGTCCCCTGACCAGCAGTCACCATTCGAACACCTGCAGGAAGTGTGGTCACGGGAACCGCAGGTTTGGGCGTGGCTTGTCTCACTGAGACAATTGAGGCTCCAGACACTGCACCTGCTGCCACCTTCATGACAGCTGCACAAACATACAAACACATTCAGATCTCCCTCCGTACCTGTACGTCAACCTCAATAGTTGTGTGAACCAACCTGGTGCTTTGGCGGGAGCCAGTCCAGGTATAGAACCAGTGTGGGTTGGGACCAGCTTGATGTCTGACAAGGGAACCATCTGGTTGGCCGGTGTAATGCCAGCAGGGGTGGAGCTCTTTATTGAGCTAACTCCAGGAGTTGTGGCGGGGATAGCTACAGGTGTGGCGGGAATGTCGTATTTCTGCAGCTGGAGCAGGTAAGTTTCGGCGGTTTGAGATGGCCCCCAACTCACCTCCAAGGATGCTGTGTTTGCCCGGACAAGCTGCACCCGAGATGGAGGGCAAGGACGCTCTGTGGCATAGAAGTACAAGTCAGAAGGACAGGCGGGACAGTGTCAGAATAGATAGAGATAAAAGGACAAGTGAGACAGGTTGAGTAGGACAAGCAAGAAATAATTAGAAGGAGAGACAAGACAATGTCAGTAGGAGAAGTCAGAGAGGGTCAGAAGAACAGATGAGGTGGAGACAGAAGGAAAGGGGAGATGGAGTCAGAAGGAAAGGCGAGGTGGAGACAGAAGGAAAGGGGAGATGGAGTCAGAAGGAAAGGCGAGGTTGAGACAGAAGCGAGACAGGGTGTCGGACTGTAGAATGGTTCTCCTCACCTGTCTCCAGATACCACATGTCCTTGCAGCACACCTGGTTATTCCAGGCCTTCCTGTATCCGTCTCTGCCGCTCCAAATGTAGAGTCTTGAGTTGATGGCAACACTGCAGTGGCCGGCTCGCGCTCTTGGGATGTTCTCCTCCAGACTGTCCATCAGGACTGACTCCCAACGCATCGTGTCTGCAGCCAGACAGACAAACAGCCAGGTGATCAGTTGATAAGTCAGCTGGGGGGTGTTTATAGTGCGTGTGTTAAGTGTGTGTGTTCAGTGTGTGCGTACCAAGGCTGAGGCAGGCAAGGGTGTTGGTGCATTTCCACTCCTTCTCATGAGTCGCCATTTTGACGTCGTCCACCACCAGAGGAACCCAACCACCGAACACATACATCCTGACACAGGGGAGAGAAACGAGAGAGAGACAGGAGACAGACAGGAGAGAAAACAGATGTGAGCGATTTAGTATCATACAGGAAGTATTTGTGTGTTGTACTTTTATGTCGTATCTTATGCAGTATTACTTGTTGTTGATGATGGTGGCGGAGTGCAGACTGCGGGGGAGGGGGGCGGTTCCACCGAGGGAAGGTTTAGTCCACGTCAGTGAGTCTGTGACATCATCAGAACATGAACCAATCAGGACTTTGTTAAGGTTGTGTAATGAAAACAGGGAGGATTATATAGTCAGCCATCTTTGCCAGTCTCACCGATATCTAGCACCCACAGGTCTCCTAGTCGGCAGCCGCTCATCCCTCCGTAGATAATCAGCCTCCTGGCTCCACTGCCACTTGTCGCAACTGTCGTGTGGCTTTCTCTGGGCGGCGGCGACTGACCCGAGGTCACAGGGATGTCCCAGCCGACCACGCTGGAGCCCGGCCGCAGCTCAAGGCGATAGAGGTCATTCAGGTACCTGACAAGTGAAGGTATGTCAACGGGTGGCACGAGAACATTTCCTACAGACAGAGCGTGATGTTTCCTACCTGGGGATATTGTTCTTGGGGTCTTCGCTGTCATTGGCCAATCCTCCAAACAAGAAGCAGGAGCTGCCGATCAGAGAGAAGCTGTGTCCCAGGCGGGGACAGGGGAGTGGGCCATTCTTCGGAGCCTTCGCCTTCAGACATTTCCACTCCCATCGGCTCGCCTGAAGAAGACACAAACACTTCTTGTGTGATCTTAGGGTGGGGGTTGAGCCGTTACAGAAACGTCCTTACATAAGGACAGTGATGCTAGCCAGAGCCCCGCTCCATGTGGTGACCACACTGACCTGCAGCTCGTACAGGTCATTGCTGTATTTGCCGTACTCCACCATCCCTCCGAACACTAGCAACCTTGTCCCGTCGCACACAAAACCGTGGGCAGCACAGCCTGGTGGGATGTCTCCGTGCACTGCTGGGATGAACCACTGGTTGGTAGCTGAGGGGAGGATACCAGATTTTAGACATGTGATTGGCGTTTCAGGCAATGAGAGAAAATCCCCCCGTGACCGACCTTGGTTGTAATTCAGGAAGCGGGTTCAGAAAACTCTGAGTTATGGCTTGAACGACTCAGAGATGAGAAACATGAGATTTTTGTTTACCGATACGCTGATCTGAGTTGGTTCAACAAACTCAGAGGTTATCAACTCCGAGTTTAACAACTCCGAGTTTAACTCATGCACGAGGACGATTAAAAGCCGTCATCAATGGAGCGCATACACTGTGATTCACCATGGCAACCAGTAAACATTATTGTCGCCATACTTCACGCCATTTGAGCAGGTGTTTTAACACTCTGACGAGAATATTTATATTTATTTAGAATTTCCTTCTTCGATTAAGTCTTTAAAAAAAAAAGAGAGAAATAACTGCCGTGGGAGAAAATATTTTGTTGCAGTTAAGTTTTGAGTCATGTGACTAAGAACCAGGAACACAGAGCTACTGCTGTTATCTCTTGGGATTACATTGAGTTTTTTTGAAGTCTGACAATATTAGCATCCGAGCTAGCATAGCACTAATTCTGCCATTCATAGACTGTTGTTATTTAGTTGGAGGATAAATACATACCAAAAAGTAAACAGGTAATTTACTTCAAGCTAGAAAATTAAGTGACAGTTAAAAGGTGAAATTTTAAAACATAAACATATGACCTGTTATGTTGATCTCATATATTTTTACTGTGTCTTGATGTTACTGAAGCGTTTCTCTGGCTGTGAAGATATATTCATCAAGTGTTCTGGGCACTGTTCAGTGAATGCATCTACTAATTTTACTGTATTTTCTCGGAATATTAAACAATGATAATAATACATTGAATTTATAATGCACTTTACATTTGTGTTGATCAGATTTTTATTTTCGTTTCTGAAAGCAGCTGAAAATAGAATTCAGTTTATGCTGGGTGGACACAGGACTCGATGTTGGAATTATATATTTCTTCTTGGATCATTTTCTACCCAAGCCCCCGGGTTGAGCTGGGGAGGGTGGTGGGAAGGAGGGGCATTGGAGATATCTTGCGAGGACCACTGCCACCAACCCGGTTAAACTTGATGGATGGCAGACAGATTCATGAACTCACTTTGGTCTCTAACATATTCATTATATCAGTCTGGGGCAATTTATTCTGTAGCTTTAATATCAAATATTCTCTGATGTTTTAGAAGAAGCTCCTGTTTGAAAAAACAACAAATGGAAAGTGACACAGATTTTACTTACATGTGAGAGAAATGTAATATGTTAGAGTCATTCAGATTAATCATGTAATGAAAGAACGTACAATCTGGGTCTCAATCCTCCCCTGACGTCAATCTATGATAAATGAGAGAGGTGACAGCTCTGCTTCAGGCTCAGAGGCGGAGTCACAACAAACTCAGGCTTTGTTGAAAAGAACAGAGTAAGGTACCATGAGAACTGACTAAGAGCTGAACTTACCCTACCATCTGTAATTGAAAACCCAAAGTTACATCATCTCAGGATTAACAAACTCAAGAGTTTCCCCTAAACACTTGCTGAAATGTATGATCGGTTATCTAGCTAATAAAACTAAACATGACAACTGATAATATGATTTACAGAAGTATGTAAAAAGAAAATTTAAAAATATTTTTTCCCTTCAATTTACAGACTAAAAATATGTTTTTTTCTTCTTGGGTTTAAATGTCACTTCCAATTTCTCCATTTAAAATAAGCTAGAACTAAACATAAAATCTCATCATATATGTCTGTTATTATCTTCGACTTTATTTTGGTTAAGCTTCAAAATACTAATAACATTTAACAGACGGACACACTTTTTTAGATTTAAAAATAAAATTTTGAGACAACTTTATTTTGGGAAAGCGAAATTGAGAATGTGGAACATCTATTTTTCTTTTGCATAGTACTGCAGCCTCTTTTGGTCAAAATACAGAGCTATAGACAAATTACATTGTCTTCTCATCCTTGACAATGAAATCAAAATAGGAAGATGGGGTGAAAATCATAATTAGGGCATCATGCCAATTTCTTTATCATTGTTTGTAAAGTTTTCATGGCATACATGCCGTTATTACATAACTAAACTGTATAATATACTGGTGAAACTAGTTAAATCTCTTGTAAGTCTCTGAATCTCAGGAACAAGAAAGCCCTTGAATTGTTTCCTTATTTGATATATTTGAATTAATATCAGGTACGTCTGTTTGCGTGTGTCAGTACTAGGTTTTTAAACAAATTTATGTGCTTATTTATTTATTCTAAGCCCTCATTAAACAGACCTCCTACCTCACAGACCTCCTCCATCCTCACGCTCTTCTCCACTGCCTCCATTCCTCTGTTGCCAACCTCATCTCTACTCCATTCAGGGTTGAGCACTGGGCCTGGGGTGACAGAACCTTCTTGGATGCTGTCCCCTCCCTCTGGAACTCCCTACCAAAACACATTAGAGACTGCACTGACCCTTCCAGGTTCCAAATCACTACCTGAGCTGCTTTTTATCTTTGGAATGTGGTTTATAATTTTTTTAAACTATTTATATTTAAATATTAATATCATGAAGTCAATTCTCGTATTAAAATGTTGCTTTTTTTCTATGCTTGAGTATTTGAATAATTGCTCTATAAATGGATTGTTATTAATATTGATATTACTAACTTGCAGTTCTGTTTATATGTTTTACTTTTATGTTATTGATTGGTAATCTTTAGTAACTGCTTTACCTGCTTAACATGATTTTGTTCCTGCCAACCCTGAATTTGATTATTGACGTAGGACGTGCCATGTTTATTTTTATTCATTTGTATTTTTACACCAAATAAATGAAAATAGCCATTTTTAATTTCATTTTTATAGATTCCGATGAAAGATTGTGAAAGGGGCGTATCCTTGTGACGACACCATTGTTTACAGTAAAAACGCGCCATTTCGCTCTGTGCCGCTGCTACCAAAACAGCCAGCACCATTAGCATGATGCGGCGGCTACATGTTAGCATAAACAAACATAAGCTAAACTAACAGGCTAATCTCGCGCCTCAGTGTACAGAAACAAAGATTTGGCGTGTTAGCATGCTAAGCTAATGCTAACAGTTTGTTTCCCAATAGCATTAGCACACGCTAACTTCTCTCAACAAAGCCACAGTGGGAGACCAGCACCTGGGTTTCCCCTCAGAAAGAGTACCTGTGTTGTAAACGTGCAGCTCATCCACGATCCCCTCGTTTCCTCCCCCGAATACCACCATTAGCTCCTTGATCGTCACAGCCCGGTGTCCGTGCCGGGGCCGCGGTACCGGGCCAGTCCAGCCCAGGACGCGTTTCCATCTGGGTTGCAGAACCGCGGGTTCAGATACCATGGCGATGCGTCTCCCACTCCTCTGTTAGACAGGTTAAAAATCCAATCCAGTCCCGGGTTGTTGAAACAGAACCAAGTCTCTGTTAGCAAGATTAACATTAGCCTGCTATCCAGCCGGAAGCTCGCTGTGCGGCTAAGGTAACTTCCTTTCCGGGTTCCAAGATTTTTTTTTTAAGGTTCTGGGATTAATGACTCAATCGGGTTTAAAAAAGACTAAATAAATTTGGCTAAAAAGCAGAGTGAACCCATCTCCTCCTCAGGTCTGAGTGGAGTCCGCTGTGTTAGCTAGCCCAGAGCCTGCAGCCGTCAGTCCGCCATTTTAGGCCGGTGAACGGAGTCGATGGATCCGCTTGGTCTGACGGTAATCAGAAGTAACAACAATAAAAAGCCTGCTGTGGTCGGTCTCGATACTCGACTGCTCCGTGCACCAGTTAGGGGAACTCTAACGGAGGAAATCCGTTTTTAAATAGGCTGAAAGGATGGTCTGTATGCTGGGAATGGAGCCGCCATCTCGAAGCTAACAGCAAACAGCTGGAAATGGAATCGAGGCTAACAGCTAACAGGCTAACAGACGTGGTGCGTTTATGTCTTGAAAAAGCTCGGAAATCATAGTTTTCAATTTCAGGCGAGGAGGCATCGAATTTTTTTATTCAAGTGTTGTATCAGTGTTATGTGATGTATCTTTTGAAAGACTGACTTTTAAATGTTCCCTATTTCATATTTTTTGGAAATGACTTTACAACCATAATTTTACGCGACATAATCTGAACTTTAATTCAAGTACTATACTTTCCATTTTATGCTACAAAAATCATCCACTACTTCTCAGAGGGGAATATTGTACTCACTTCTCTACTATTTATATTTTTATTTTTATACCTTTCATATAATAATAATAATAATAATACATTTAATTTATAATGCACTTTACATTTGGATACAATTGAAGGATTAAATGTTTCTTTATGGTCACAGAAATTGTTCTTCCTTCTTTACACAAATAAAGTATGTTCAAAAACATTTTGGAAAAGAGACAGATCCCACGATATCCAACGTAATCAAGTAGTTGGATCACCTAAACATTTGCAGCAGTAACATAGACCTATATACTAATACAGCAGAGATCTCCGTAAGCAAAATATAACATCGTAACACCAAGAGACAACGTAAATACTGACTACTTTTACGCTGATATTCTTTTATGCTCATATAGTTTCGAAAGCAGGTTTTTTTTATAAAGTTTTTTTGTAAAGGATCTAAATACTTTCCAACACGGCCCATTAATAACAATTTGCTGTCTAACAATCACAGGCTGCATAAAGCCGTTTGGTGATGATTCACTACGTTGACCCCATGCCAAGATTTTTGGAAGACTTTTATCTTAAATATGATTTAGCATTAATGATAATTATAACCTCTAAAAAAAACTAATGAATGCCCAATTACCCCCAAAGTGAAGGAAACCCATTTTAAGACCTTAACTTGATGTAACCAATTACAGCAATTACATTCAATTACCATATCAATTACATCAATTAATGCATTGCACAGTGTGGCATTATTCGTCCAGTGAGTTGATATGACAGCGATAATAAATGTGTATTCTGTGATGATGTCGTAATTACAGATCACTTATTCTTCAAATGGCTGCATGTGTTCTGAAGCCTGGTGGCTGAACATTCACGATTGGATTCATCTTAGGATGTTTCACCCGAAATCCTGTTCCTAAAAAGATGCTGTTTATGGGTTCTTTATGGACAGAACCAAATATAACTGGTGAAGAAAAATCTTATCTTCTGATCACTTGAAGGAAAGGAATGAACTCCAGAAGATTCAGGCGTCTTATGTAAATATATGGGTTTTTTTACAGACAGATCTGCTACAACAGATGAAGATCCCAGCGGGCTGAGGTGCGAGTTTCTTCCCAGAATCTTCCCATTCAGATCCTGCAGGATCATTATATCCTTACAATGTCAGGGTCAATCTACCGGGTCAGGCTATCTTTTCCTTCCGACAGACCGCTGCACCCCTCGTTCGCCAGACATAACACGAGGGAAGACTTCGCAAGTGGGCAAAGGGAGGGTTTTCTTTTCCCTGAAAATGACTCTGGTCAACAATATCAACATTTTAGTGTGCATGAATGTATGTTTTTAAAAGTTGAAACCACCTTTCTCTCTCAATGTCTCTCTTTTGCCCAAGCCCTTAAAGTTGTACAACTTAGACTGAGCATTTTATAATTTCCCTTTGATTTTCTTTTTCGATTGTATTCTTCATCCATTCCTACTTTTTTTTCTCTTTCGGTTTCACATGTTCATTTTTCACATATTTGAAACAAATAAATGAAATGTGAGGGAAAAAAAGTATTTTCAGGGCTTTATTCAAGGAAGTGGGTTCAAAAAACTCTGTTAGCCTGAGCTCTGGCTTGATCCACCCAGAGATAAGAAAATCAATAGTTTTTGTGTTCCAAAACGGCTGATCTGAGATGGTTCAATCAACTCTGAGTTTGTTAAGTCTGAGTTTGTTAACTCTGAGTTGAACTTGTGCACGAGAATGACCAAAAACCATCATCAATGGAGCTCAGACACTGTGATTCACCATGGCAACCAGTGAGGCGCTATGGTCGCCGTACTTCACGCCATTTGAGCTAGAAGTTTCAACGCGCACATGAGCGTTTATTAAGAAAAAAGAAAAAAAAACGTCTTAATTCATGGAGAAAGAATTACTGTCTGAGTGAATTTATCTATTTCACCACATTGTCTCTAAATATTGTGTGTTTGAACTATGAGCTCACATGAAAACTGGTCCTATAATGGGATATATATTGTAAAGGAAGGGTAATTCCCCCATACTTGAAATGCCCCAATCCCCTGCATTGTACAAGCAATCCTCCTGATTGAACTCCTCCCAATAAATGTGAAGTCATGTCCAAAAAACAGTGTTTTTTGTTAAATAATACTCCCCGTCGTCTCGAGTGAGTAAGACATGATATAGTCTAGATAGATCCACTTGAGTCACTTAATAATCACCAAATTTGGCCTGAAACGGACCAACAGTTGAGAAATTATGGCCTGAATACTTTTGGAGATAAAGCCCCCCCCTAGTATCAGAAATAAACACCCAATCTTTCCCACAATGAATGCAGGTTTTCCTCGCAGTAAGGTCTATGTAGGTATAAACATTTTAAAATGATCCATTGAAGACTTTTTTAATTATGTCCAGAAAACAGTGTTCTATGTAAAAAAAGAAATAAAAAAAAGCTCCACTTAGGGATTAAAATATGAACCACTGAGGTAAAACATATTTCCATGATAGAGCGGCTCATGTCGGTTCATATACACAAATTTGGACTTATTTGGAGCCACAGTTAGGATTTTACATCTGAAACAGTGTTTTTCATAAAAAAAGCCCCTTCCAGTGAATCAACTCCAGTCACTTAATATTCACCAAAATTGGACTGAATCAGATCAACGCTTGGGAAATTATGGACCGGAAACGTTGGGAGAGAAACTCCCATTTTCTGGAGAAAAAATAAAAACCAAATATTCCGAGTTCATTCCGATTAGACCCGGAGGTTACATATTTCATCTGGGAATGCGTCGGGATTCCCCCACCCCCAGGATGAGCCGGAGAAGGTTGCAGGAAAGAGGGACATCTGGATTCCTTATGTGGATGGCTGCTGAGCAATTTTTTTCTTTTGGCTGTTTCCTTTAGAGGTTGCCACAGCGGATCATCTGCTTCCTCCTCTGTCACACCAACCAACTGTATGTCCTCTCTCACCCCATCGTCAAAGCGGCCACCAAACCCCGCCTGAATAAACTTCATTGATGGCAGATTACACCTCACTTTGGTTTTAAATATGTTTATACTGTCACTAAAGGGCGCTTTTTGGGAATCCCCCCCAAACCTAGACTCACTTGACGTCATGTTCACGATGAGGCAAATCTGACTCAAAGGAATGTGGAAAAAAAAAAACCTCAAAAAATATTGGAATTTTTCTAGCACTAATTTTGTGCATTGGAAATAATGTTTGCACTTGAACTAGAACTAACTAAACTCAGCAAAACTTCTAAAGAATAGTTATAACCATTTTTGAAATTCAAATAGTTTATATTAATGTTGCTCTAATCCAATGCACAAAATCTACAATCCTTCTTTCAGCCATTAAGGTGACAAAAGCAATTAAGATTAATCAGTTGAAACACTTTTCCGCACCAGAAATTGCTTTCATTCTGACCACGTAACTATATTACAAGTTATAACGGACATTTTGTGGAGACTCTTGGACTCATGAACTGTAATATTCCTTTAAAACAGTAAAGTGTTATACTCCTTTCACATCTGTGAAGTACAACATTCCTGTAACACACACAGATTATATTCCAGCAGCACCTTCAGTCTAATATTTCACATGGCGTACAATACTCCTGTAACAGCCACAGAGTACAAGATTCCTGTAAGACATCTGGAGGATTATTTTCCTTTAACGCCTGAAGAGTATATTTCTGTAACACGTGGAATACGGTATTCCTGTAACATAGATGGAGTATTATATCCCTGTAACACATCTAGAGGATAATACTTCTGTAAAAAAAAAAAAAAAGGACAATAGATATCACTCAATAATAATCATAGTTTATTTGTGTGACGGCATAACAAAGTGCTATACATCAAACAGAGTTTCTCCATGTTGTCATGTGACCCCCCCACATTCTTGAGATTGTCCTACCCTTGTCACATGACTCCCCTGCAACATCTTTGGCACCATTATTAGTTTGAATTAGAGTCAAAACAAATTGAAACAGAGCAGCAGCGTATCAAAATTACAACAATAAAAGACTTATCAGTAATAATAACAACAATAATAATAATAATGAGAATGACCTCACAGGAAATGATGGAACAGGCACTAACTACAGAAGAAGAAGAACCGGAACGATGCCTGTTGGTCTTCCCCATGAAATGGCGATGGTGTCGTTGATCAGCAGTCAATTGATGACATCATCCACTGTTTATATACTGCGTGATGAGTCACAATTCAATAACAGTTTCTGATGACAGTCAAAAGATCAACGAGTGAAAAAAACCATCTGAACGGATACAAAAAAAACAAATAATCCTAATTATCAAAAATAATCAATGTTTGAGTGTGACGTCAGACAACAACAGTTCACATGTTACTCTGATGTCACTGCGGCAGTGATGTAATACCTCTGGTGGATTTAAACGGATTGAATGGAACAGGAATCTTTGTCTGGGTTCATCCAAGCTGGTTGAGTGATCATCTCCATTAGTCTACCAGTCGGACCAGTTCTCACTCCGACATGTTGTCAAGTATGACTGGGTCACCAGTCTGACCAATATACAAGCTTGTGGCGGGGCTGGTACCAGTTTCTAATCAAGGCAAGACTGGTATCAATTTACCAGATTGTAGGGGGACTGGTACCAGTTTACCCGTCATAGCAGGACCGTTACGAGTCTACAAGTCTTTCACAGAACCGGGACCAGTTTGTAATCTGTAGAGAAACAGCCCAGTTCTACAGTCTGCATCGATGCAGGGACCAGTCTCTTGGTCTGTGGCCCAGGGAGACGGTCAGTGGTGCTTGACAGCAGGCGTTTAATCGTGTTCCTCGCTCTCCTCGGGTCCACGGACCTCCTCACAGCTTTCCCTCCGACCATCTGATGGACAACAAAGACAGAGAGAAGTTCAAACAACAGAAAAGAGGCACCAGAGGTGAAAAAACATATAGTTAGGTATCAGGAGAATTAGAGTAGCCAGGTCCATATTGGCCCCCGGCACCAGAGGAGGAGTAACCTATTGTTGGGCTTGAGCACTTGCTTGCTTGGGCCCAGAATTGAAAAATAAAATAATACAAGCATAATTCAATTCAGTGTTTAAGCATAAAACAGGAGGTACTTGGTAGGGATGCTCAGAAACTTCACACCTCATAAGAGGTGAAACTAGCTTTGAATGCAGAAAACTGTATCAAGACGGCGTCCTCAGCGAGGCAAAATAAGATGACTGTGTGTAAGTGATGCATAGAGTGATGCGTACAGAGGTCCTCAGACGACAGCAGCTCAGGCGTCTGGATTCGCCCTTCCTCATAGAGACTCTTCTTCTGCAGGAAACGCTGCTTACTAGAATTCACGTGGACTGAACAAAAGGACAATAGAAATCAACACCTCCTCCATAACTTTCACAATAAAATGTCTTTAGCAGCTGTTACAAGTGTCCAACAGTGCGGTTCTACTCCATGGTAACAAAAACATAATCATATCACTAACAGATATTAATAATCGATAGTTGTGGCTATTATATGTGACGTTAAAAGACTTTGGCTTTGATAGCTGAAATCAGCGGTTGTTAGCTACAACAGATGACATTAGTTAGCGTTAGCTATGATAGCAGAGAATAGCTAGCTCTTATTATGATAGTTCACATTAGCTTAGTTTGGAAATGATAGTGGACATTAGCTAGCATTAGCTATGGTAGCTGACATTAACTGGCATTAGCTAGAAGAGCTATGATAGTGGACATTAGCTATGATAGCGGACATTAGCTAGATATTAGCTATGATAGCTGACATATACCTGAGGACCCTGTGCATGATGAGTGTAAGGACCCAGCCGGAAAAAGGGATTCAGGGATATCACTGACTCCTCCCTCTACAGAGGCTCCTCCTCCTGCAGTAGCTCCTCCCCTTGTGTCTCCTGTACTGAAGTTGCTGCTTCTGGAATGAAAGCTGTCCTGGCCCTCAGTAGGGAAGGAGGGAAGGCTGGTATGAGAGTGTGGCTGCCCACTTGGACCATGATCCCGTTCTCCCTGAGACAGAGACCTATAACTGGTCCCATTGGACCTGACCTGGGAGCGGAGGTCGTATTGGGAGAAGCCGCGACTCTCATCTGTTTCACAGGGGCCGGCAAACAACAAGAGGGAGGAGGAGGGGGAAGAGGAGAGGGAAGAGGAGTGTAACGGGTGAGGAGAGGTGAGGGAGCTGTGAGAGGAAGAGGATGACGAGGACTGGTAGGTGTCTTCCAGTGGTCCCAGTCTGGACAACTGCATGGACAGAGCTCCCACACTGGAGTTCAGCGGCTGGGAGGGTCCCAGTCCAGGTGAAGACTGGGAGGTGTTATTTGGGGAGGAGGTGGAGGAGGAGCTAGGCCTCCCCGCAATTTTCTCTATGTCCTGAAGTTTGTCAAAAATCTAAGAGGAGAACAGAAACTGAGAAGAACCAATAGAGTACAACAGCAAAGTAATACGGACCTGATAAAACTTCAAATCTAAAATCTATTATAGCACTAATACAGAACCCCGATGACCACCTCAAAAGAACTGAGGAACACCTTTAAAGAACCATTACAGAACCGGGAAGGAAAACCCAAAGGAACAGCTACAGAACCAAAATAAATCCTTCAATAAAACCGATATGGAACTCTGTGGGACCCCAACCCAGATCTGATACAGACCACGGAGGAATAATTCAGAAGAATGGATACAGAAACATGAGAATTCTTTCAATTGAACCATATAGAAACCTGAGTAACACCACCCCAAAACTGATACGGACCCCTGAGGTGTGCCACCAAGGAGCCGATACAGAACCCTGATGAACGGCGGACGGAATATGTTACAGAACCCTCGTTTAAATACCACGTTTAAACCAATACACATCCCAGATTACTGAAAAGTTATCAATTCTGAACTCAGGGGAACCCCAAATATAGATCTGATATTGAATGATAAGGAACACCCCGACAGAACCATTGCAGAACCCTGTTATCACCAAGATGAGACCTAACCTGAAGTAAAACAGGAAGAAGAGAAACACATTCTGACCTTCATCATGGCTGGCCTCCTCTTCCTGTTTCTGTCCAGACACCTGCAGGCCAGAGCCGCTGTCTCCATCCAGCCAGGAGGTTCTGCAGCGCCCCCTAAAAACCCAACATGAGATCAGCAGCTGCAGGTAAGACCACTCTAGTAGGACCAGGACACAGTCACTCAGACTCACCTAAGATCAGCTGTGGGTCCAGATGTTTCCTCCAGGATTCTGCAGACGAACCAGAGGGACTGACTTCCACCTCATCCACCAAGTCTTTCTACGCATACAGAACCAGGAAGAGTGTCAGAACCAAAACCAGAAACACTTCACACATCGCAGGAACATGCAACTAGTCCAACTGGTCCCATTAATCCTATTGGTACCACCGGTTAGACTGGTTATGCTGGTTCTACTGATGCATTTGTATTTACCAGGTATCTTGCTCCTGACTTCCTGTCTCTCTCAAGAGCTCGGCGTCTGGTCAGGACCTCCAACAATACCTGAAAGACACAAACATGATGATGTCACTGAACAAACGATATCTGTGCTAGAATCAGGACTACGATCGGTACTAGGATTTGGACTTGATGGCATAAGGACTGGATGGGAACAGGACATGGATAAGAGCTGGGAACAGACTAGGATATGGATTACATTCGAGACTGGATCAAGACTCGGATTATGGCTCTATGGGAAAAGGACCAATGACAACCAGACTTGGTAGGATTAAGACAAGCTAGTAACAGGACAGGGATGGACTAGTAACAGGACAGGGATGGACTAGTAACAGGACAGGGATGGACTAGTAACAGGACAGAGATGGACTAGTAACAGGACAGAGATGGACGAGTAACAGGACAGAGATGGACTAGTAACAGGACAGGGATGGACTAGTAACAGGACAGAGATGGACGGCACTAGAGGGGATCATGACTAGGATAAGGACTAGGTGGGAACATGAAAGGTTGGATTTAGGACAAGGATATGGACTAGAGGGAATCCGATTTAGAATCAGGATTAGGATTATGAATGGTCTAAGTGGGAACGGACCTAAGTGGAAAAAAGGACAAGGGGGGATGGGAAGTAGGATCAACACTGGGATCAGGAATAGACCAAGGACTAGGATCAGGACTATATTGGAACAGCACTAAATTACATCAGGACTAGAATCGATGTGGATTGGATGGAAACAGGACCAAAGAGGATGAGTACAAAGACAAAAACTAAAGGGGATCAGGACAAGGAACACAGTTTGCTTCTGGACCAACAGACTCCCACAGTCCCTGCC
Source organism: Lophius americanus (assembly GCA_037951165.1). Taxonomy (NCBI): domain Eukaryota; kingdom Metazoa; phylum Chordata; class Actinopteri; order Lophiiformes; family Lophiidae; genus Lophius; species Lophius americanus. The sequence goes on from JBBDHG010000094.1 coordinate 1,563,484, forward strand.
GACATTTCCCATCAGCCCCAGTGGCTCCTCACCACTCCAAAGCTGTAGACGTCCACAGCAGTCCCCAGCTGTCCGTTCCTGACATACTCATCGGGCAGATACGCCAGGGTTCCTCTAATCGTCTCCGTTATACCGATAGACATGGTCTGAGACGCTGAGCGACCTGATGATGAACCCCGAACCGCACAGCGAGCCAGACCAAAGTCTGCCAACTTTGGCACCAGGTGTTGGTCCAACAGGATATTTGAGCTGCAGAGAACAGAGAAGCCGTGGACTGAATGGTCGAGCAAAAGGTATTGATGTTTTTATAAGAAGACACACTTATCCTTTCAATCAGGACTTTAACTTTATCTATTTATTCATTTACTTTTTAGTTATTTGAGTTATTTATTCATCTACACGTCAGTCTGTCTTTATTATTATTATTTTAGGTTTCATGTTTCAGCATTTAACTCTTAGTTATCATTTAAATTTATCTACATATCTACGTTTTAGTCAGTTTTATTATTAGTATTTTATGTCACAACATTTTAGTCAGTTTTTATTACCGCCACCACGGAGGGAGTTCATGTTTCCACCCGTGTTTGTTTGTCTGCTTGTTTGTGAACAAGATTACGGGAAAATTAATCGACGGATCTGCATGAAATTCTACCTAGATGTAGGTTTTCTCTAGACATGTAAATGTCTCTAAATTTTTATTTGTGGAAGGCGCAGGAGACAACCGGTAATAACTCAGACATTAATGGAGAAATCTGCAGGAATTGTTCCTAAACCTAGGTTACTGTTGTACTTTAGCGGAGGTATGAGCTCTGAGTGCTTTCTCTAGTTCTAGTATGCTTGTTTGTGAGAACAATTACAAAAAAACTACAGGATGGATTTGCATAAAAAGACCCAAATGTAGGTGTTGGAATATTATAGAAGTGATTGAATTTTGGTGACATTAAGTTTTTCGCAGCATTTAAAATAATTAAAATGAAATGAAAAATAAGTTGTTTGGAGTAGTGATGTCACGCTAGGTGGGTTTAGATGGACAGCCTAATTCCGATTAGATTCGGAAAAGATGTCTAATCGATAGCCAGTCGCTGCATGTAAACACTGTGTCAGAAAACTAGTTGCATCTGCGCATGCCCAGCACCGTGACGTAATGCTCCGCTAAGTTCTTCCAGCGCCGCAACGCATTTTAAATACAGCGACTTCAAAACCGGTCTGCATCAGAGAGAGATTTATTCATTGCAACTTTGAAAGACTAACATATTCGGACGGTTAGATGGACGAAAAGTCACTTCTGCGCATGCCCTCTTTGTCGTATTCTTCTTCTGGGCGCTTGTTGGCAGCTCACCGAAGCATTATCGACCCCTTATGAACGGGAGTGTGGATCGTCTGCGCATGTCTGACAGCGTTTCTGATCAGGTGAGTCGATACATGTAAACACCAGGTCGGAAAAGATCATAAGTCATGGAAACAGGCGACCAACAATGCAATTCGTAAAGGAGAAAACCCACCTAATGTGGCTATTGCTTCCTTTGTTTCTGCATCTACATTTTAGTCACTTTTTAGTATTATTATTTTGTGTTTTTGTAAGTCGGTTTTATCATCATTTTAGGTTTTATTTCTCTACGTTCTGTTTCTATATTTTATATATATATTTATATATATATATTATATATTTTATATTTTTCTATTTTTATTGTTATATTTAGACATTTAAGTCTATTTTTTCATTACTTCTGCTTTTATTGTGGTCTTTTTTTTAATTTTTTTTATAATTTTTGCTGCCTCCAACATTTCCGCAGTTCAGTTGTTTTTTGTATCGTTCCATTACGTATTTTTTTTCCTAGTGTGTAAACGGGGGTGGTCATGGGTAGGGGAGCTAAAGAGAAATTGTTTATCAATTGGTGTTGCTGCATATCTTGTTACGTTCTTATGCAATAGTTCCTGCTTTCTCCTGCTCAACTGTGTGGTTGTTTTTTTCCTTGTGTGTGAGTGGCTGAGGGGGTAAGGTAAATATTGTTGTGCTTGCGTGAACCGCTTTGAGTTACATTCTTGTATGAAAAGTTCCATCTAAAGTTTGATTGATTGATCGACTGATTGGCTGATGACGTAACGCTGACCTCTTGACGTCTCCATGGATGAGCGGAGAGTGTCCCCCTGGTGGACAGTGGAGGTATTGTAGAGCTGTTGATGCCCCATTAACAATAGCGACCCTTTGAGACCATGACAGGAAGACACAAGCCTAAATGCACAAAGACATATATGAAAATTCACACACATCATTTCCGTGCCCTCACTCCAAATCACAGAGTCATCTGTAAACATCGTAGTGAATGGATACTCTTGCCTGTGCCTGACCTCATCTGTCAGCCTGCCCATCACTATAGCATTAGCATAGCATTATAATGTCAGCAGGGACATAACATTAGTAATTATGTACCTTGTAAAGTCAACATTAGCTATGATTGCTGAAATTAAATAATATTAGTTATGATATCTGACATTAGCTAACAATAGCTAGGATCGCTGACATTAGCTAATTGTTAGCTATGAAATGCTGCCAGGTGACGTTTACAATGATATAGCCTTAGGTAACATTAGCTATGACACGTTGGCATGACGTACGTTGTGCAACTGGTCCTCCAGGGACTTGTTTTCCATGTAGCTGTAGATGAGACACACTGATCCTCCTTCTTCACTGAAACCCAGCAGGTCCACGATGTTTGGATGTCTGAACCTGAACAACAGATTTAAAAAGGTGATCACATGAACCGACACGCTGTTCATACGTGTGGAGATGGATACTCACTTGGACAGTTTGTCCACCTCAGTCTGAAAGCTCTCCTTCAGCAGAGACAAATCCAGCAGGCAGTCCTACAAAAATACACCACAGAGTCACTTCCTGTCTGCCACACTAACCAATCACAGCCTACCTCCTGTCAGCCAAAGAGAAATTTAAGGTTGGAGTTCTGGGTCGGTTGGCAAGCTGAACGGACACGTCCCTCAGAGCTCTGCACCCGACAAACCACACGACTCCAGACGGCATCACACTACACTTTTACATCTTATTTCTCACACTCACACAATTTCTCCAGCATCGAATATTCTCTTGTTCAGACCCACAGAAGAAGAACAGCAAAACTACGCTACTCCCAGGAGGGCAGCTTGCTCCAGAAAATGGGGGAGAGGAGATGCGATGCCGACAAGTACTACTGAAAAAACCCACGTTGACAAGAAGGCAGGGGATCTTTCAACAAAAGTCGCAGAAACATCATTGGAGACCAAACAGAGCGCCATCGACGCAATAGGTAAGCGGACGACCAAATGGAGGAAAATTAGCAATCAGAGGCAGCAGAACAGCCCCCCCTCACAGGAGGTAAAGGAATGTTAAATGTAAGTCGAACATCTAGAAAGGCAGAACGTAAAGCTCACGTTTTCTTACTCAACATCCTTAAACCCTTTCTTCAAACAGTTCCAGTGTTCCATATTTCAATTAAAAACTGATATGTCTTTTTCTTCTTTTAATACAGGGGGATAAATGCAAAGCTGTCTGTTTCGTGAAGGGCAAAAGGCTAATTGCATTTAGAGTTAGCATAGCATTTAGCATAGAATGATAAGGAACACCCCTTGCATTTAGCATTTTGTCGCCACAATAACGGGACGACAAAATCCTGTTTAGTCAAAATACCAATCGATCTGCAGGAGTTGCCATGTTTCAAAAGTCCTGGTAAGATCTTAGGACTAATGAGACAGACAATGGTGGTCATTGGGTTGTCTGTAATCTGGAAACTGAAAGTGTTTTTTATCAAGGATTGATAATCGGCTTATGGGACCCCAATCTATTACAGTGTCTGAGCTACTGGCTATTTTCATAAAAGATTCCAACACTAGGAGATTAGAACTAGATGGTCAACACTTAACTTGAGTCAGTTTGGGGATGATGCTTCGCTTTTTCAAAGGAAGAAGGAACAAATGTCTTTCCTTTTACTTTTTTGTCTTTTAGCTCTTCCCCTTCTGAGTTGCCACAACGATAGAGGGAAACCGGATTTCTTCCTTTAGCTTTACAAACTTTATAATTACCTTCCAAAACTTCGGGGTTATGAACCTTGATAAATGTGAACAGATGACAATCCACGATTGTACATCGTCTTCATTGTATACTTGTCAAAACAGGTATACAATGCAAGTTTCTGTTTCTGTTCTGAGGGGTTTCAAAAGAGAAACAGGAAGGTTTTGTCTTTCTAGGAATTTGAATTACCAAGAACCCAGACACCAGTCAGGAAAAAAAGATTGATCACTTGTTTTTGTGCAAATGAAAGTGACAACAGGTGCGTCTTTCCTGACCGACTCTTCTCTAGTTTTGTGTTCTGCTGGTGTCTTCTTCACTACTTGGGACATGAGGCAGAACCTGCAGCCCTCTGACGCTGCACAGGTGGTCCAGCTCCTCCAGGACGGATTATCCCTGTGTGCAGTTGTAAGACGGTTTGCTGTGTCTCCCAGGACAATCTCACGAGAATGGAGGAGATGCCAGGAGACGGACCGTTACACGAGGAGCACTACCAGATCCCTACAACATCACCTCCAGTGGGCTACTGGTGTGATGTTTCTGACAAAACTGTCAGCAGCAGACTGCATGAGAGCCTGACATCCTCTACTGGGACCTGTGTTAACAGCCCAGCACTGTGGTGCTCAATTGGTGTTTACCAGAGAATAGCAGAACTGTCAGGTTCTCCATTGGTGCAACGTTCTTTCCACAGATGAGAACAGGTTCACACTGAGGTCATATGGCAGTTGTGGCAGAGTCAGGAGACGCGGGGGAAAACGTAATACTGCTGCATCATCAGCCAGCAGGACCGGTTTGGTGTCAGGTCAGTGGTCTTGGGAGACTTATCCTTGGATGGTCTCACAGACATCCACGGTCTAGCCAACGTCACCCTGACTGCTGTTATGTACCAGGATGAAACTCAGACCCACTATCAGACCTTAGAACTGTTCAGTGGACCCTGGGTTCCTCCTATTCCAGGACAATTCCCGGCCTCATGTGGTCAGAGTGTGTAGGTAGTTCCTGGAGGATTAAGGTATTGATGCCATTGGCTGGTCCGCATTATCCCTGAAGCTGAATCCACCTGAGAAGCTCTGAGACATTCTGTACCGCTGCATCAGACACCACCCCCACTGACCACAGACTGTCCAGGAGCCCTGATCCAGGTCTGGTAAAAGATCCCCCAGGAGACCATCCTCCATCTCATCAGGAGTATGCCCAGATGTTATCAAGAGGTCCGTTTGGCATTTGGGGGTCCAAACACACTTCTGGGTCTCATTAGGAGTTCTTGTAGTGAAATTCACTGGAGTTGGATCAGAACCTGATATTTCAGTTTAGCATTTTGATTTTTGGTGTAATTTAGAATCCAGCCCTTAATGGTTTAATGATTTTTGATTTCCATTGATCATTCTTGGGTAAGTTTTTTGTTCCAAACAAATTATGCCATGTATACTAATATAGATTTTCAACTTGAATGTTTCTTTAATCGAGATCCAGACTGTGATTTATGTGTTCCCTTAATAATTTTGAGCAGTAAATACGTTTATGGGAAACTTGATTGGAGAACAGATATGGTCAATCTTGCATCTAATTAATAAAAGTTATAACTTACTCAAATTGGAGGAGTTGAACTATTAGTACAACGTAAAAATGTTCCGTGACAAAACCAAACAAGGTGACACAAAACATCCAAACAGTACTGCAACTTAACTACTGAACTAAAATCACGTATAATTTATACATTTATATTTAGTTAATTTATGTAAATTATGAAAAAATCTTACATAAAAGCATAATGATAATTGATTATCAGAAGGCTTTGTAATATTGTTTCAGAATGTATTTCGCTTTAGCATTTTAAACCACTTAATTCTCCCTTCGTCAGGTTTTGTACTTCTATGTTTTACTTACAATGGTTGGTTTGCATTTCTCTTTTATCTTCTCCAGACTTTCCGATGCCCATGAATTGTATAGTTGGAGGAGTTAATGTATCTTCTATGGTAATTTTTCTATGTAAGATGTATTTAGAGATTTTGTTTTTCCAAAATAAAATAATCCAATGTTCTTATACGATACCTTATGTGTGTTAACATTAGGTATCACAGCTGACACAATCTAACATTAGCTTATGTTAGCTGACTTAAGCTGGCAATAACTATGACAGTCGAGATTAGGTAAGCTATGACACCTAACATAAACAATGACACCTAACATTAGCTAGGACTGTGGACCTCCAACGCTGTTTGGTCGATGTTGTGACATAATGTCAGCTTAGTATTATATATCGTGAGCTGTGACTTGGTGCAAGTTAATTTAAACAACAACATAGTATCTGTTAACATTAAAGTGAAGCTATTATAGCTAATGTCAGCTAAGACAGCAGATCTCTATATAACATTCCAAGCTGCCCTGATGTGTCATGGCTGACCAGCGCTGTGATTGGCTCACCTCTTTCAGTTTCTTGACAGCGCAGTCAGTGTTCCTCAGAGTCGCCCTGTACACGACTCCAAACCCACCCTCACCTACCTGCAGGGAGGGGGAGAAGCCCTGTGTGCCAGCATGCACTTCATCATATGACCAGCACATCACCCCACCGCTGCCCGCCACCTCTGCTTGGGGAGCCTGAGTGATGACATCATAACCAACATTACTAACATATTTATCTGTAAAAAGTCGGATTGTGTTGTACCTATGTGGGCAGGGTGGACGTTTATCAACATAACATCGGAATGCGTGTTACCTGGGGGGGTACGTGGAGGTCAGAGTGCAGAATGGAAGGGGGCGGTGCTGGTCTTGGGAGTGGTTTTCCTACTCCTCGTCCACTCACTGAATGACAAAACAGGCATATAAATACAAGAACAGTGGGTGTATGTCTTCAAGAACAGTGGGTGTATGTCTTCAAGAACAGTGGGTGTATGTCTTCAAGTGTGGGATGGAGGGTACCTGGGATGCACATTTCCAAGGTGATTGGTGTGGGCGGGGCATCAATCTTTTTGGGAGGCGGGTCAAACTGAGAGAGAGGAGGACCAGCAGCACAAGCAACAGCAGCAAGTCGGGGAGGGGAGGAAGGGCTCTGAATGGATACCCCTGCAGAGAGAGAGAAGGGAGAGAGTCAGGAAACCTACCGGACACTGTCGGACGTCAACGGAGGAAAGTGTACTTACATTCCATGAGGATGTCGAGAGGACGGAGAAGCTGCAAACGCCCCAGCAGGTTGATCAGCTCCCCGACACGGCCCTTCCTGTTCCCCCAATGATTCATCACCCAGTCTGTGCGCCGCTCCTTCCTCTCAGCCAATCGCACAGTCGTTTGATCACAGAGGACTTCAGATGCTAAAACACACAGAGCGAGAGAGTAAGGCTTAGTTCACACTGCAGGTCCTAATACTCAATTCACATTTTTTTTGCGTGGTTGTTCACATTATAATTGAAATGCGACAGCCATCAGACTCCGGTGTTAACAGTCTACAGCCCCGAAGTGACCTGCATGCACAGAAGAAGACGTGACATCACACGCAGCATGCTGTGTCTACGGAAGTAAATATGGATGCTACACGTCATAGGTGTGTGACGTCTGTCTCCCTTCAATGCCGATCAGCATGAGGTCGCTTTTAAAAACATCAGATATGTATCCGATATAGGACCACATATAAAAGTGGCCTGGATCGGATTTGAAAAAATTGGATTTGTGCTGTTTAGACCGTCATAAAAAAAAAAATCAGATATGGGTCGAGTATGGGCCACTTCTGCCTGCAGTGTGAACGTAGCCTAAGACTGACATCAGGATATCAATACTATTTGACAGAAACAATTGTCCCTGGGTCGAGCAGCAAGATACAAAAGGACGGGACCGAAAAAAAATAGGAACGCCTGAGGATGATGGGGACCAGATCAGGGCCTGGACTTCAACAGAGAAAAAATAGAGTTCTGGACTTATCAATATAAAAGATTGGACCCAACGACAAAAACAGAGCAAAGAATGAGGCTGAGAAAAAGATAAGGACAAGAGACAACAAATCAGAATAGATTGGTTCCTTAACCTTGATGGAGAAATGTTTGGCTCCTGAACTCTGATGAATAAATGATCAGGCTTGGACTCTGATGAAGGAAAGATTGGGTCCTGGACGTCGATGGAGTATTATTCAGAGCATTATTTGTCATTTGATCCGTTATGATTGGTCCTTGTTGCCTTCTGCCTACCACCACGACGTCACGTGGTACATACTCTATGTAAAAAGATAATTGATGATGACGGGGACCTTCTTGATCAGAAAATAAAATCCACATATCAAGGCTCGATATTGATTGGCATTTATCACTGCCACTCCTCCCAACTCCGTATTACCCATTTGCTCACAGACTGAGTTTTGGTTCAGACTCACCGAAGCCGGTCCAGTCCCGGTCCGAAAGTCCGTCCATGACCCGGCAGAAGTCCCAAAGGACAGCCGGTGGAAGGTCGTAGATGAACGGTCCGCCCCGGTCTCCTAACGACATAGTCCTGATGGTACCGACTAAAAGCGACCAGGGGAACGTTCAAAACCGGACACGAACCAGCTTCTCAACCACAGTACGGAACCAATCCGATAAAAGTTGATTAAAAACTTCTGACTAATTCTCTTGGCGTCAGCCCCCGCTGCTACTTCCGCTTTCGCTCCATCAAGTCAGCTGCTTAAGGGCCGCTTCCGGTTAAATAAGGTAACAACCACAAAAATACTAGTCGTCACATGACGTCATGATCGGAAGAATTCCTTCTTGATGTAAGTTTAATAACTAAAAAATGCACTCAGAGAGCGCAAATGTACACCAAAGCACAGAGTACACATTGTATACATTATTGTGATCAGAATCAATTAGCTTTATTGAGCAACATTTCAGGGAGTTTCCTCCATTTTTGTTTGTATGAGTTATTGTCCCTCTCTAAATATTCTGCTGAAAACTCCAAAAAACTCTTGCAGCATCTCTCAAATACTTTGTAGTCTATTGAAACAACCACTTACGCGTCTCTTTTCAGACCACTAAACAGAAACGCCAACCGCTCAAAGCGGATTTTATTGTATTTATAATGATACGACACACAAAACGACACCATCATCTAATACAAACAAACAAAAAGATGTGAAAACAATACTCCGTGGCAGATAAGACCTAGTTAAAAAATTAAATGAATTTTTTTAATTGAAACACAAAAGGAATCATACAAATAACTTCTGATATGCATTTATTTGTATTAGACAGGAAACTGTTAAGTGAATCTAAAACATGGATATTTAATCATGTCAATTTATTTGTGACGTCATGATTGAACCTGAAAGCACACTAGAATTGCAAGTTGGGGAGGAACAAGGCAGTGTTTGTCTTTTGAATATCATGTAAACAACAAAGCAGTAAACATATTTATGTATATGAGTCTTTCTTGATGGTTGATGACGCCAATACTGATAGACACTTCATAAAGGTTGAGGCAGAGGACGTTTATTTAATTAGACGACAACAAAAAACACTAGAAGCGTTCACATGGTGTCGACCAACGTCAACGCCAGTAAAACCTCACAAATTACATAACAGTTTACACCTGAGAGCTCTTTCTCTGTATCTTTATTATTCTTATTAAAATGCTAAAAAAAGAAAGGTATTATTTCACAATGTTGAAGTGAGGCATGATACTGAATCCACATCTCCATTTCAACATTTCATCAACTTCCTCCAACCCGACATATAATATCTGTGTGCCGCTTTCAGACTCAAACAAACAAACCTGGGTGATCACAGTATCCATATTATAATGGGTGAAGTAATTATTGTCAAACAATAGTAACAAGGTTATATCCAAATGCTGAGAACTACTTCTGGGTAGAGAGCTATCTAGCAATATTCCATCATCAAATGCTAGACGTATTTATCTGTATGGAGGAGGCATGAAATGATAAACTATAAATATGTGAAGCAGGAGCTTGTTAATAGTTCATCAGATTCAGTTACACTAGAAACACAACCAAAAATAACAAAAAAGGAGGTAGAAACTACAAAATTTGTTTAATAGATAGTTATAAGACTTTATTAATCCCAAGGGGGGAATTACAGTGCTGAAGCAGCATACTTGAATGGCAAGTAAGCAAATAAATTATGGACAGAATAGAAACACGTTTCAGACAGAACACATTTCTATTCTGTCTATAATTTATTATGGACATACGTGCACTTTGCGTATGTGTGTAAATACAAATCATGTTGCAGTAAAGTGTCTGTGCAGTCCAGTCCAGTACACTGCTACATGATAGTGATGCTGTGTTGATTAAGGACAGCTCGTCCAAATAGGATTGGTCATTTGTGCAGGAAGATGTAAAAGTGTCTGGTGTGAATGACATCGATGCAGGTGGAGATTAATCACAATCCAGATTTTCACAGTTTGATGGCTGCAGGAAGAAACAACCTTTAGAATTGGTACCTCCAGCAGCAGGGAAGGAGCAGCTTACTACCTATTGGAGTCTGTCTCTGTATGGGTCATAAACCACATTCAATTTAAATGGATCGTAAACTACAGTATGGTTTATTGAGGGCATTATTTACCTCCTCTGAAATTAAATGAACCCGAAGTTTTTATCATATACTGTGTACACAAATATGAACAAAACGAATTGAAATCCTGCGTTTGGGACTTTTTCAGTTATTTATATAGCCCGTTTTTTAAATATAAATCTTTCATGAACTTTTCCCTACATTATTATCTTAGTGTTAGGTTATTAATTGTTATTAGGTCATTATTAATTAATATGCATGGCCTCGCTGTCATTTATCAGTTATTTAGCTTTTAATAACGCTTCAACTACCTTGTTTTTATCCACACTGCTGTTTTGCTCATCATTAACACTCAATAAAGTTTTCACTGTGTGAAAAACAGAGAGTCCTGAACGCGTCTGGTTTACTTCTCAGATCACGCGAGATTTCACCATCTCCAATAGCTGTGACGTCGGAATCTCGCGATGTTTCGCGTCGTAGCTGAGGGGGCGGGGTGCAGCAGGAGGGAGCGGAGATGTTTGGGTTTTTTTAATATAAAATTATTTATTTAAATAAAAATGGCCGCCGTGGAGCGCGGAGAGAAGAGACTGTAAGTTCGCTTTTTACCTTCATCCTCCTGTACCGCACCGCTGCTCACCGGTTCCTAGAAAGGGTTTTAACGGAGTTAAGAGCACTGATTTTTACCCCGGCCTGTCTCCGCGGAGCGGGGTTATCGGGAGTACGTCACCAAATTACCGCCGAGTCTGGACCTACGGTTGTCAGCAAGAGCTTAGCCCGCTCCCGACGCTCTCGGCCCGGCCTGTCTCCCACACAGCTCCCCTGGAGATCAGGCCGGGCTCGGAGAGCGGAGAGACCACAACAGACGTCACAGCCCCGGCCAGCGGCGGCGTGTTCGCCCGCCACAGCCGGAGCTAGTGGTTAGCTAGGTAGCATACAGGTCACAACCCGGGATAACCCCAGGTTATACAACCACAAACTGGACCCCTCCAGCTAGCTTAAACACATTTTAGTCGAGCTAGCCAGATAATCCTGCATCTCTCAACCTGAGATCTGGGACCCCAGCCAGGGTCAGTTGGAGGGTCCAAGGAAACAGCTATTTTTCAGAATTAAGGAGGCTGTCTTTAAACTAAGCATAATAATCAGAAACTGATCTCCATTAAATTAAAGAGCAAGAGCAAAATCAAGAGGATATGCTTAACATAGCAAAGACCAAAATAGTTAAAACAGCTTACTCAGCATAAAGACTGGTGCCAGTAGGGGCAGCTAATTTAGCTTAGCATAATAATTAGAAATAAATCATCCACACTATTCAAAAAGTAGTAGGAGGATGCAGTTAGCTTAGCATTAAAACTGAAACTGTTTGAATGCTTAAGAATGAGCCCCGTGAACATCAGAGATAGCCTTTTTTTTTTAAGCTTAATAATAATAATAATTCATTTAATTTATAATGCACTTTACACTTGGATCAAATCTCAAAGCTCTAAAGTAAGTGCTAAGCATAATGATAGGAAGTATAAAGTTAGATAGATTAGTTAGATCAGCTAGTTCCAAGGCGGGAAAACTGCCATCTTATCTTAGTGTAATGATTGGCCAAAGCCGGTCTAGCTTATCAGAAACAGAAACAGGAGGATATAGTTTGCTTAGCATTTAAGAAAAGAACAGTTGTAATAGCTCAACTAACATAAATGGTGGAATCAGAGGGCATGCCATGGTGGTTAAGTACAATACTTGAAAAGGGGGAAACTGCAAATTATTTTCAAAATGTAAATTGAAAAAGGTAGAATTGGTTAACGTAGTTTAGCGTACAGACAAGGAGAGCTCGAGGATACGGTTCACTTAACTGGAATAACAATTGGAAGCAAAGGGAAACTACTAGCACACTACTACTACACAAAGATGGGTCTGAGTGGGAAACAATTGGTTTAGCCTTGCGTTAACTGGAAAAAAGGAATAGTTATCAAGCATGATAATTGGAAACAGGGTAACATCAAGCGTAGCATTAAGACCAGAAACAGCTATTGTTAAATGAATATTTGAAATGGCTATCTTAACTTAATATAATGAATGAAAACAGCTAACCTAACGTAAAGAACAGGCAACAGGATGAGGATAAAGCATAGCATAAGAGAAATCCTGATGAACAAATAATAAATGTCTTAAGATGAAAACTTGTGAGATAGACAGGGCCACAACAGTAGAAGCAAGTTCTCTCTTTGGATGTCGACAAGAAGCAGCATGGCATCCTGGAAGATGTTGTCCTCACTGCTGATGTAGGTCCATGTGACTTCGGCAAGGTTTTAAATAAAGTGTCCGTCCTGACCATCTTGCTCTGTCTCACCTTGACAAATAAACGTTCTGACGAAAACATTGTGGATAATTTGATAATTGATTAGTGTATTAGAAAATAAAAACAAATAGCATTATGCCATATAAACTGACACTTTTATCTTCAGTAGTGGCTTTTATCTCTGTTTGCTGGATACTCAACATTAAGATGTGTTCATGAGATAAATTTTTCCTTCTACATTTAGCCTTTCTTGTATTTTTCAAGATCAGGCCTTTCTGTGTGAAATTGAGGATGCTTCCATACATACCTGGTTTGATACGGACTTTCACACTTTGGGTTGTAACCTCCCTCCTTGACCAAGGGGGGAGAGGAGTAGTAGTCAAGAAAAACATTGCATAGCTATGGTCATGTTATGTCATTGCTGATAACATATTTTGTCCACAGGGAGGAAGATGACCCAGATGTTGAGGAGGGACCCGTTGACCCCCGCCCTCCTAGCAGAGAGAGAGACAGGTCCCATAGTAAAGTCAAGAAGACCCGTCGGGAGCGGCGCCATGCTGACCTGGAAGCAGAAACCACAGCTTCGGTCAAACCTGCACCGCAGCCAGAGAAGGGGGTGGAGCCACAGGCAGAGGTAAAGACAATTGGTGAGTCTTAAAGACTTTCTACTGACCACCCTGGCCTCATGTCACTTTCTTCCTGCAGGTGTCAGGGTTGGCGGGCCCCTCAGAAGATCCAGTCGGCAGCGAAGCCTCAGGTTCTCACAAGCAGCGGCGTTCCATCATCCGGGATCGCGGTCCGCTGTATGATGACCCATCACTTCCTGAAGGTTGGACCCGCAAACTCAAACAGAGGAAGTCTGGTCGCTCAGCAGGGAAATTTGATGTCTACCTGATCAAGTAAGCCACGCCCAGCGCAGATGTTCTGTCGCGATTGGATGGTGTGACATCACTCAGCCTTAGTTCTTGTTTTTTGATGTTCAGCTCTGAGGGAAAGGCATTCCGCTCCAAAGTGGAACTTATCGCCTACTTCCAGAAGGTCGGAGACAAAACCACCGACCCAAACGACTTTGATTTCACAGTCACTGGACGTGGAAGCCCTTCACGCCGCGAAAAACGTCCACCTAAGAAGCCGAAGGTGGTAATGCCATCAGGGCGTGGCCGCGGGCGACCCAAAGGTATTTTAACGGTCAGAAAGAGATTTGTCTGAGTCTTCCCTTTGCAACTGTGTTTGTTTCTGTGTTTCCGTAGGCAGTGGCAAGATGCGACAGGCTACGGAGGGCGTGGCCATGAAGCGTGTCGTTGAGAAAAGTCCAGGAAAACTACTTGTCAAGATGCCATATGGCAAGGCAGAGCCCTCTGCTAGCACCGCGGCCACCACCTCTAAGGTACAATCAGTCTTTCTTTCAAAACCAGATAAACGTTTCCCAAACTACTCCCTCAAATTCTTCTGCTCAGGAATGACGGCAGAATTCTGCGATGTCAGAGACATACGTTTTCCATCAACTCTGGTTTAAATTAATGGTCTGATTCCATTTGAAATTGAATCAACAAACTTGGAAAAGACAGGAAACAGAAATGCAGCTGTTTTGGGAGACACTGTCACCTCCTGTCAGTTATTCCCTCATCACCAACCCTTGCCACTTGGGTAACTATAGAGATTGGTATATTGGGATTTTTTCTTTACTACTACTCTTGTTTCTATATCTAGTGTGTTCCAGAGAAATTGAAAAGGCAGTTTGATTGCTGCAAGCGGAGCGGAGTGGCAGCACATTGAGGTCTGGGGATATGACCCCTATGAACATTTTGATTTAAAAAAAAAAACAATTTTACAATTAAATGTACATGTACTAGCCTGGAAATAGTGGCATTCTGCTGGTGGGGCTGACTTTCCCTTATCAACATTATCCAAGCAGGCGGAAAAGTAGTAATGGTCAATGGACTGCACAGAACACAAGCCAGCATTCACCCATTGACACAAACATAGGAATGGCACTTTCTTATCATGAGTGATCACCTTTCATTCCATCATTCACACACAATTGAAGAGCCATTCGGAGCAACTTGGGGCTCAGTATCTTGCTCAAAAGAACTTTGAAATGTAGATGTAGGTCTGGGATTGAACCGTTGACCGTCAGATAAGTAGAGAATTGTCTACCTCCAGGGCTACAGCCTTTGGGATTTTTCATGATAAATTTACATAATATTTTTGTTCTTCCAACACACATTCCAAGTCCTCTTACCGCAATATTAAGTTCTTGCAGGCTTTACTGAGTAGTTTGTTGGCTGTTCCACAAGACCCTGAACGAAAAATGCTCCCCTGGCGCTTCACAGGAGCTACCCACTGCTCCCTCAGTGTGGGTCAAATGCAGAGAATGAATTTCCCTCAGGATAAATAAAGTATCAAATAAAATTAGTATTTTTTAAATTCACAAATTTCAAATTTCGACCTGAACCCACCATTTTAAAGTTCCAAATGTATGTTTAATTTGTCAAGAATTAAACCTGTGCTGAGACAGGGAAAATGATACTACTGTTTAATAGAGACTTTTATTGTATTATTGCTCATTGGCAAACCTTCCAACAGAATTCAATCTCTTCTATTTAGTTTATTGAAAGGTGTATATACTATTGTCACTCATATAACATTTGTTTTATTGAATGGGATTCTGTTGATTCTTTAGATGAGCTTATGATAACTAACAGGCAGGAGGCCCAAGAATCTGTGGCTGCGCATGTTTGTGTGTGCGCACATAGTTGTGTCTGTTGGTTGGGGATTTTATGTCAAGTGCTGTCTGTGGCATAATGTTGTAAACTTTCTATCCACAGTGTGTTTATGTTATTAGCCTTGTGTACATAACAACAACACCAATCCCAGATATTAAAAGAAGACTACCTGCCTAATATTTTGAAGGCAACAAAATGACTGTGATCTCACTTCTTACATATTTCTAAGAGACCAAACATCAACTTTTTCAGCATTTTCTGCTACAGCGATCGGAAAGTATGGGCTGGCTGCAAAAATTCTGCTGCCCACACTGAAAACATGTATTGATGAAGTAGCAGCTCCTATTTTTATACTGATTAACTAAATCTGCGTAGCCTCACAGGTTTTACTGTTTGCATTTAAACTTGACAATGTGCATATTAACGCTACTCAATGATATGACTCCTTGCAGGTGGCGTCTCCAGAACTGGTGACAAAGGCCCGTCCTGGCAGGAAGAGGAAATCAGAACAGGAAGTCCCATCTCCAACTCCGACTGCCCCTAAGAAACGGGGACGGAAACCAGCCTCGGCCTCAACAGCACCTACACTCGCCACGCCACTCGCCTCCTGTGCATCAACGTCTGGTAGCTCAACGGCTGGGAGCTACGCTGCAGCTGCCATTTTAGCTGCTGAGGCCAAACGGAGGGCAGCCAGGGAGTCTTCCGCCAAATCCGAAACAGCTTTGCCAATCAAAAAACGTAAAACGCGAGAAACATTGGACGAGAGGGTTCTGACTCAAGCCACCACAACAGCTGTGAGTGAGAGAGACGTCACAGTGGAGTTGCCGCCTCAGCCCTCCCCCTCTGAGCAAAAGCCAACGGCCACTGCTTTGGAAGAACCACACGGACACAAAATGCATAAAGGAAGAAAGCACAAGGAGAAACGTAGCGAAACCGGAAGCCAAGGAGACGATGGAAATAGTGGAAACACCGGAAGCCGTGGAGATGAGGGAAGCATTAGAGACATCAGAAGCCGAGAAGAGGTAGGATGTCAGAAAGATGCCGGAACCAGGGTCGACGCGGGAAGCCAGGGAGATGCCGCAAGCAAAGGTGAAGTGGGAAGCCAAGGAGATTCTGGAAGCAGAGGCGATGTGGGAAGCAGGGGAGACGTTGCTAGCCAAGGAGAGGCCGGAAACAGGGGAGACCTGGGAAGCCGAGGCGATGTGGGCAGCAGAGGAGAGACGAGAAGTTTTGGAGATGTGGGAAGCCGAGGTGTGGCAAGTAGCAGGGGTGACGTGGGAAGTAGACAGGAAGTAGAAGAAGACAGAAGTGATGCAGGAGGAGTCAGAGCAGGCAGAAGTGGCAGCCACAAACGAAAGGATCGGTCGCCCCACAAACATCGCCATCAACCTTCCTCCCCCGCCTCAGTGGATCAGGGTTCCCCCACCAGCCAATCTAGACCTTCTGATGAGCCTCAGGCCCCCTTGCAAGAATCCCAGAACACACAGGAACCACCACAAAGATTGCAGTCCCTTCCTGAACCTCGTCAGCCTCCCCCTCAGCCACGCTACCAAACCCAATCTCCCAGTCAGCCCCAGTACCCAGCAACGCAGTCCTCTCCCACCAGACTCCAACAATCTACAACTCAATCCACCAGTCCACCCCAGGTCTCCCCAGTCCAACAGCGAAGCCAGATACAGGCTCAACATGGTCAACCACGGTCCCACCCTCCGCAGTCCACATCCAACCAGCATCATCATCCGCCATCCCAAACTCCGCCCTCCACAGCAACCCAACCGCAAACCCAGCCAAGGCACCCGTCGCAACACCAAACCCACCCCAGGCACATACCCCAAAATCAGCCCAGAAACCAGTCCCAAGACCAAAGTAAGCCCAGGGACAACTCCCAACCACACACCCAACAGCCCAAACAGCAGTCTCAGCCCGAACACCGGCAGCCCCAACAACAACCCATGACCAGGACCCCGGCCCAGCTTCAATCTCAATTACAAACCAGGGCCATAGTTCAATTTCAGACGCAATCCCAGTCCAGAATTCTGTCCCAGAATCAGCCTCAACCTCAGTTTAGGACCCCAGCCCAACCTCAGTGTCAATTCCAGTCCAGAAACCCACCTGAGCCTCAACCTCAAGCTCAGTCCAGGACCCCAACCCAACTTCATTCTCAATCACAGTCAAGGACCCCAGGCCAATATCAGTCTCAATCCCAGTCCAGGACCCCTGCCCTGCCTCAAACCCAGTTGCCATCCAGACATCAAGTTCAGCCCCACCAGCAGACGAGGCACTCATTACAACAACACCAGACTCAATACAGACCGCAACCCACACCACCTCCTCTCTCTCAGCCTAGACCACCGCAGTCCCAAGCCCAGTTGCAAGCACAACCACAGTTTGAACCGAGTCAAACACAGCCACATCCGCAGGTCCACCCTCAGCTCAACAGGCCCCACGTGCAGCAACTTCCATCCCACCGACCATCTACCAGTCCATCCAGAACGAACCTAGTCCCTCCCCATCAGAACCAGAGTGAACAGCCCCAAGATCTGAGTACCACACGGCCTGTTCGAGGTAGCCTGCTGCCGAGCCGAGAGGCCAGTGTGGAAAGCGTTGTGGCGGAGAGGAGAGGGGGACAGGTCATGACATCAGAAACCAGGGAGGTTTTAGGAGACGAAAGAGGGTCAAACATCACTTCAAGCCCTCCCTCCTCTTTGCTTCCAGGTTCTCCAGGAGTAACTGGGGTTGGTCTTGTTCCTGGTGCAGATGGTAGGGCCAGAATCCGAGCGGAGCCAGAAGCGGCAGGTGAGGGCAGGGAGCTGAGAGACATCGTCTCCCAGTCCGCCGTGCCTCGGCCTAGCCGAGAAGAAACTGTAGAGTCACGGACGGTCGTCAGCGAAAGAGTAAGCTGATTAGGCGGGACGGCTGAGGAGAACTGTGACGAACAGCGAGGTCAGCAGGAGAGGAGGCTTCTTTTTTTAGGAACAAGCGTGTGTAAATAATCAAATGGCAGCTGTTGTGTCCCGCAGGTCTCCGTGGGCAGGGAGGGGGTAGTTTGGAACTAGAATCAACGCTTAAAATTTACTCTGAAAGAATCACTTCCAGGATATAACCTCTTCTTTGTTTGTATGAGCTTTAAACTCTGACATCATTAACTGATGTTACTCATTTCCGCATTGACTGACAACCCCACAAACCATACGGAGCCCTCAGAGGTCATATGGTGGTTTGCACCTCCCCCGGTTTTTAGGAATGTCCCAATGATGCCCACTGAGAGGTCGAGACTGCTCCCTGCAAGTAGAATCTGAAGAGTTCTTGGACAGCCTCAAAGAGTCCCTGGTTCCTCTCAAAGCGAGGTCTTCCAGTCTAGAGGGTCTTCCGTTCTGGTCTTCATGGAGACAGAGAGTGCTTCTAACCTCAGTCATATATGGTAGCTTTATTTTGGTTTAGTAAGAAATCACCTGTCATTCTGTTTCATGTCTGGAACAGTCGACCGCCTGCTGGCGATCAACTGGAGCACTGAGTACGCAGAGGGTGGCCTCGCCTGGGTCCATGGCAACCGAATGCAAAACAATGAGCGAAGTCAGATTTCTGTGGCGACTGATAATGAGAACTGGTCATAGTGGTGCAGGTCTCGGTGGAACTTAAACTAATTCTAATTGAGTTTACTTCAAATGTGGCAACAATTTTAGACAATGTAGAACTGCGAATACACAATAATCTGTGCCAGGGGCCTGCATGGTACAAATAGTGCAAAGTTGTCAAATTTGCATGATTTATGTACGACATAACTTAAATTTACAAATACAGGGAGATAAAAAGTCACACTTTTTGTGAATTTTTCGTCTTCATACCACTCATACTGCTAAGAAGTAAAAACAGCTGTGCTGAAATTTTATAAAGCCCAAACAATTCAGCAGTGACATCACGTAGTCAATGCTAAAATGCAGGTAAATAGGAATTCATGGTAGGCACTGCGAATGGTGTAAAGACGCAAAATTGTTGAATTGCAGGACTTTTCTTCCTGCTGGAATTGAGTTATAAGTTATGTATTACAGCTACTTTTTCAACTCGTATGCATAACACAAAGTCCACATAATTAGCATCATATCTGCGTGTCTTGATTTTTACAGTGATTTTGTTCATAATCATCATGTAAAAATAATGCTTTGTAGATTTTCAGATTTTTTGCCATTCTTTACTAAAGCTGATGTCCCCCACGCTATGTCATTTGAGTTAAGTGGCTCACTGGCCATTTTTCAAAGGAAGCCATTTGGCAGACATTAAGCAAATTTGGAAGGGTATCTATGGGAGCCGGGAAACAGGAAGAAGCTTAAGGCTCAAACCTGACACATGAAACTCAACCGCAAAGTCAGAAACCCAGTACAGCAGCTAAAAGTGTGTGTTACCTCTGGAGTGTGGTACTGTGTTCAAACAGGTATTAAAATAGCTGCATTAGCCAAAAAAATGGTATGCTAAAGGAAAGGAGTAACCGCCAATAACGTCATGGGTAACGCTGGTTTAATTGGAGAAGCTTTTCTGGTGACGGCGGCATGTTTGATCCGCCTTGAAGCAGCACCAGATCGAAGAGGTGTTCCTCCATGCCCAGATACCAGTCTCAGAGCTAGCTAGCTTATTGCGCAAACCTATGATCATGGTGACAAGTCTGCACTGCCTCTTCACTTTACACTTAAAGGCCTTGTTTCCATGACAGCCGTTTTGGTGAAATGGCTTAGGCTTTCAATAAGTAGTTGACAGACTGATCCTTGCACATGCATACCAGACCGGTAAGCAGCAGTGAAAATTTAGACTAACATTGTACACCATTGTTTTATTAATTTTAGCTTCTGTCTGCATGGTTATGAGGCATAAAACATTATCGCAGTGTGGAAATGCTGCCGTGTTTTTAGTAATTGTCACAAGAAGCCAGTTTGATTTGCTATTTCAAAAGTTTCAGCACCCGGAAAAACTGGGAACGGCCTCATGGCAAAGCAGGACAGTAGCTAAAGAACACATCCAGCACCAGACACGCCATACCAGGGGAATAATATATCAATTAATTGAGATAATCAATAATTTTTGTGTAGTTGTTAAAACCCCTTCTTCCCTTGTATTTACAAATACTGGATGACTCAAACATTCCACATCAATTCAATTATTATTTTTACGCTGCTTTCCAACGTTGGATGGTTGACTGGGGCTTGTTAATGATGTCATCTTCTCGATCTTTGTCCACTACTGGAGAATTAGCCTTTAGTTCCACCGACCGTTTAAGTTAAAGTATCTACATCTGTTAACGTGATTTTCATAGAGTATGTAGTTCCCAGGACAAACGCAACAGCACTGTTGTGAACACTTTTTGGTTTAAGTTAAAAAGGAGAGCCTGTTTGCCTAATTGTTACCGGGTGCAGTCAAATCCCCTTATACCACAAGTCTAAAAACCGCCTCTGGACTCACCACCCTTCACTGGCCACCAAACTGTGACAGACAGCTGCAGCAGCAGGCGCATCTAAGCAAATGGGCCTAACTGAAGCTTTCAGGCAACAACATAAAGGTCTCAGCAGGATGTAGCTACAAAACAGACAGCGTGAGAAAAAAATAGTAGTTTTAAGTCCGGTTAAAAAAATGCAGCAATTAAAGAAAAAATTGCACAAGTTTGACAGACAGTTCAAATTACCAGGTATAACGTACATTTCCAAACAGCAGTCCCCAAGTTATATAATGAAGTGAAGGATGACATTCTCAATGAGTTGAAAAGAAATTGGCTGTTACTCAGCTGCTACTATACTAAAGTTGTGGGATTAAAGAAGAACCATCAATTGCAATTCTTTGAATGACAAACGTCAGCGAGAACTAAAGTCCTCTTAACAAGTCCGATCACTCTGAGCGCTGAGAGAATCGTGACGTGACGCCATTAACGCTGAAAAACCACTCAGCACTAAGGTCCTTTAAGGTGAAAAAACTGCTGACTCAGAGGCGCCACCTGCTGGCAGAAACCACCATCAGGACTGAATGTACACTTTGGAGAGCAGTGAAGGATGCCGCAAATTCGGAATTGTACGAACTATATTTGCCTAATTGCGAGTTAAATATCTTGTTGTACTTGATATACGAAATAATCACTTGGCAGATTTCAGTGCGATACGGTGATGAGTTTTTCAAACAACTCATCTTGAGTATCATCTTAGGTGAAAATATCTCAAATGCTCACTTTGAGTCTTTCCAACAAAGTTAGACATATATTCCTTAAATGGCTGAAAAAAATAAAATAGTGAAAAGGTAGATTTTTTCTTCGTAATTTAATAAAGGTAAACTTTGATATATTCTATATTTATTACATGTAAAGTGAAATATTACTAGCCGTTTGTTTTCATTTTGATGATTATGACTTATATGTCATGAATATCAGAATCCATTATCTCAAATTATTAGAATATTTCCTAAAATCAATCCAAAAAACTTCTCCAATCGCATTTACAAAACAGAAATTACAGACTTCGGAATAATATATTCATTGACTCAGTCAGTAGTCGGTTGGGGCTCCTCCACCACGAATTACTGCATCGATGTGGCGCGGCTTGTCATGGATGTGATCAGCCTGTGGATCTGCTGAGGTGTTACTGAATCCCAGCTTGCTTTGATAGTGGCCTTACGCTTGTCTTTATTTTTGGGCCGGGTGTTTCTCTTCTTCCTCTTGACCATTTTTACAGACGAGGTAGCTTGCCAATCAAGCCCAGAAATATTGTGATCAGCAAACTATTTGTCCGTAGTTTTGACACTGTGGGCGGAGCTACGTCCTGCTGCAAAAGGAAGTCGATCTCTCCATAAAGCTCGTCAGAATCTGGGCTACGGCTGTGTTGACTTTGGACTTAATAAAACACGTTGGACTGACTCCAGCAGATGACATTGCGCCCAATATCATCACATACTGTGGACACTTCAAAACACCTTGGATTCTGTCTCTCTTCTTCCAGACTCTAGGACCATAGTTTCGGAATGAAATGCAAAATTTACTTTCATCCGAAAAGAAAACTTTGGACCACTGAGCAACAGTCCCGTTCTTTTTTTCCTTAGCCCAGATAAGACGCTTCTGACATCTGGTTCCGGAGTGGCTTGATATTGGGAATGTGACACCTGTAGTTCCTGAAGACATCTGTGTGTGGTGGTTCTTGATGCACTGACATCAGCCTCACTCAACTCCTTGTGAAGCTCTCCCAAGTTCTTGAATCGACTTTTCTTGACAATCCTCTCAAGGCTGCGGTCGTTCCTGTTGCTTGCGAACATTTTTCCTTCCACACTTTGCCCTCTTGTCAACTTTCCATTCGTATGGCTCCATACAGCACTCTGCCAACATCCAGCCTTTTCACCTTATGTGGGTTGTGTGTGTGAGTGTGTGGGGGGGATCCATGATCGTATTCTGGACGGTTGTCATGTCTGTCTTCCCACTGACTGTAGTTGAAAGTGTACTGAACTAGACAGAGAGATTGAGAGCATTAACACTGTTCCATTAATAATATACTCAAACTCAAGACGAATATGAGATTTGAGGTAGTTAGTTATTTCTTTTTTTGCTTTAGGGGTAATTCTCTTAAATTACATTAGAAAAATGCCTGAAACATTTTAGTTTACGTGTAATGAGTCTAGAATATATTAAATTTCATCTTTCTTAAATAGGTGATGGAAACTTTTTCTCGATATTCTAATTTGTTGAAATGCATCTGTAGATGGATGGAAACAAAAAAAAAAAGCTACTTTTGAAGGGTGATTGCACATTTTTCAGCAATACTGGGTTTTTCTGAGACACAGCACTTCCTTATACAAATAATATATAACTCAAAATGAGACTTCCCAGCTAATTTAAAGATCTCCATTTAAAAATCTGTGTCTTTTTTCAAGACTTTTTCTACTTATTTTCTACTGTTTTATTGCTTTTTATTGGCAGATTGTTTGGTATTACTTATTAAAAAAAAACAACCCTTGTATTAATTTTTTTTAACTTATTTTTAAAGGGAATTTTTCCCCAGTGCACTGAGATTCAGTAGGCGGAGCTTACGTTTTCAAATTTTGTTATTTGATACAAATTTTCTTATGTGATATCAGGTGATCATGTCAGCGCCCTTAATTTTTGACGGTTTTGTGCTGCTAACGTTTCTGGCGATGTATGATGAATATTTGCGGATTTGTATCGGTGACTAAGCTCAAGTTATCATATGATGACATTCATGAATATAATGTGAGGTTAAACTTCCACACGCCATCCAGCGCAAGCACTTGAACAAGGCTGCTGTTAAAATGTTAGTGATGAAGCGACCGATCAGACAGATATAAATCACCAGTATAACATCTTTTAAAAAGATTTTTCCCAAAAAATACAAACGAGGTGATACAGTATAAATAGATACGGTATAACTCATGTAAAAAAACAAACACACAAAAAGACCTAACACACGAACATCAGTTCATGCATGATTAGGAAATTTAAAACTCAAAATTTGGAAGGAACAAAAAAGACAGACTGACCATAAACTAACAAATGACAATCAAATAAATAATAATAAGTTACCAATAAATAATGTAATAAATAATATATAGAATTAAATATGTAAAAATGGGGATTACTTGACAATAACAATTTTTAACAGTTTAAAGATTGAAATCTTAAGTTCTCAAAAGTGTTTTTCTATGACAAAAGAGTTCAGTGTCGCAAAAGCGACCGTCAATTAGACCCATCGTCATGATTACTGAATTCATCCCAAACTGAGGCAGAACGCGTGAAAAGAAAACTGAAACTCTGATTGGCTGGTGTTTGGTGTAGTGCCTCATGAGAGTTGTGGTTCACTTCTGTGTTTTATCAAAGAGTGTTTTCGATTGCATCATATTTCACGCTGCCTTACAGACGGACCTCCCGTGAGGGCCCACCCTCTGCGTACCAACCGCTCTGTTCAGGAACTACACCCCCTCTGTGACGGACTCCCTCCACAGGACTCAACCGGCCGCCATGTTGCATGTTCCAGAGTTTTAGTGCCTATAACCTTGTGCGTCTTGCCAGCAACCACCGTGTCAGCCATGTTGTTTCTAGACGTAGTCGTGACGCTGTGGTGACGTCATCGTTGCTAGTGTCCAAGATGAGCCGCCTCTGTAGACAAACTAGTTTCTACCTGTTTCTATTTTGTTTCTAACTAAAGCGTTTGTTGTCCCTTACGTGTCACTTCCTGTTTCACGGAGGAGGAGGAGGAGCCTTGTGGCATCACACCACCATAACATCATCACACTTAGCTGGTGTTACTATCAGGTAGAGGGGCAGAATCAAGACGATGGGTCAGAGGCCATATTTAAAAAAAACATTCAAATGGTCAGATGACCCTGCTCTTCAATATAACATTACAGCCAACAGCTAATTAGCTTAGCCCATTTTTAAAATGCGTAGCAAGGAAAACTGTTTGTTCAGCATTAAGACTAAGGTCGGTTTTGCTCAGCTAGCATGAAGACTGTAAATAAGGAAAATCTTAGAATTAGGATTGGAAAAAAAGAAAATGTAGGCTTAGTATTAGCACTGAAAAATATTTGATTAGCATTAACACTGAAGAAAACTGTTGCTTAGCAAACGGTTAGCTCAATGAGCATAAAGTAGTGTAGATACTGGTAAGATGTCTAATTTAGGTCAATACTAATTCTGGCAAAAGGAAAAGAGTTAATGTCTCTCAGCATAAAGAGAAAATGAACAGGTGTTAAAAAAAAGTCTTGCTCAACTACGATTAAGATAGGAAATTGGGAAACAGCTAGTTTCACTTCATATCAATAGTGGAAATAGTGGTGACAGCTATCTTGACTAGAACAAAAACATGAAACAGCTAAATGACGAGCATGATGACTTGAAAAAAAATGAGACAGTAAGTCTAGCTAGCACAGAAATTTGACAGAACATAATGCAATTTAGCTAAGCATAGAACTCGAAAGAAGTTCTATGTAAACATGTAAACTGCTAGCTCAACAATAACAAAGGATGAAAGCAGGCAAAACATTAAGCTTAGCATAATCACTGGGAGCAAACATGTTGGCTAGGAATAAGAGTGGAACCACCAAAACAGAGCCATCTTCAATTGTTATAAAGAATGGTCATGGGGCAAACAGCTATCTTAGTAACACAACTGGCAACAAGGAAATTCCTTACTTAGTTTAGATTAATGTAAAGACGAAACGGGGAAACTGACAGCTGAGCTTGACGTAAAAGCTGGAAATGTTTTAAAAGCTTTTCAGCTTAGCATAAAGGCTCAACACACCTATCTTACCTTAACATAAAGAATGGTACTAGCTAACTCCAGAAGCATAAATATTAGAAACTGTGGGGCACGGACCTCTTAGCTTCCTACGAAGACTGAAAACATACAGGAAGAGCTAGCTTAGCTCAGCTTAGTATCAAGGTGGGTACTGGGGGAAAGCGGTAACTTTCATAAACACTGGAGAAGGGAAACAGCTAACATAGCTGGGCCTAAAGACTGAGAATAGAGGAAATAGAGGGGACGACTGGCACCAAAACTTGAAACGCAGTGAAACAGCTAGCTTAGCTTAGCTTAGCATGATTACTGGAAACCTGGGGTAACAGCTCTGTCAACTAGTCTAAAAGGTGGAAACAGGAAAACAGTTCTCTTGGTATAAATACTAGAAACAGGGGAACAACTAGTTTGACTCTAATTTAGGTCAATGCCAAGACTAGAAAGAGGAAAACAGCCAACTTAGCTTAGCATAATGACAATGAACAGAGGACAGGTTAGCTCATCCAAGATAAATATTGATAACGGCGAAACAGCTAGCTTAGCTGAGGATCAAATAGATTAAAACAGGTAAACTTAAAATAAAGACTAACTAGTGGGGAAACAGCTTAGCATAACATCAGTGTTGTCAACAGAGATAAATAAGTTAGTTTAACATAAAGTATGTAAATAGATGTAAACAGCTTACCTTAGCATCAATGTTGTCAATAGGTTATCATAAAATCAACGCTTTAAACAGCTTTGCTTGTCATTAAGACCAAACAGTGGGAAGCAGCTTAGCTTAACGTAAAGACTTTAAACTTAAGGAAACTAGTTGGCATGGCATAAAGACTGTAAGAGGAAGGAAACAGCTTATAACATGCTTAGCGTAAGAAACTGTAACCAGAGTGACACAAAGTGGCATAGATTAGCGGAAAACTAAATTGAGCCAAACGTATTAGCTTAGCCCCAACGTTATGAAAACCAGGAAACAGCTTAGCTTAGCTTAGCATGAGGACCAGAAGGAGTAGCAGCTCTAACACTCTTTGATTATAGATGTGATCAATAGTAGAGTAAAGTCGTGTCATCTGCTCAGGTGAAACATCACGATGAGAATGAACCTGAAACACAAATGAACTCAGACTTTTGAGGGGTGTGTCTTTAAATCAACTGACTGTTGACTTCATTGTTTTTGATTTGTCAATTTAAAACTCTTCTCAGCCGATGAGACAAAATGTAACTACTGAACAATAATAGTAAAAATTCGTATAGCACTTGACAAAACAAAGTTCTTAACGGGACAAAACAGTTTAAAGACAACAACATGACAGAAAAACAATCACAAGTAAGAAGAACCAATAGGAGATAAATTAGATTACTAAAAAGCTACCTTGAAATGATGTGTTTTACGGATGAACGAGACACATGACCCGTCAGTGACCTCTGAGCAGGTGAAAACCGGCCTCTCTGATTGGGTGACGTCAGACAAGTGAAGATGGCCGTTCAGGTGTTGCTGCTGCTGCTTCTGGGACTCACCTCAGGATCCGGATCCTCTCCGGACCTTCAACAGGGATGGACGGAGCTGAGGCGCGTGCGGAACCTCGCGGCTCATCCCCGGTACGGAGGTTGCTGGGCGCGAGCGCTGGAGCACTTGGACACGCGTTGCAGGGAGCTGACGGCGGAGAGTCAGAGAAGGCTCGCGCTCCGATTTACCGAGTGTCACCTGATCAGGTAGACGAGCCTTACCTTCATTGTTGGTGTCGTTTGTGGCTCCGTCCAAACCAACTTTTCACACTTGAAGATGCCCAGCTGTCATTTGCTGGTCCGTTAAAGCATATTTCATTGAAACAGAAAAAAACTTTCGTAAGCTGTTATAGTAAATGAAACTACGTAGGAATATTAGAGCCGGGGATAAGAAGAAAAGAAAAAGTTGGATATATCATTTCGAGAAAAAAGTAAAATTTTTCAGCGTAAAGTCGAACTAAATCAAAGGAAGTTTTTTATTTATTTTTTTTATTTTGCATTTATGTACCAGTGTCAGTGCGCAGTCGTTCCTGGAATCCTCCATGCGAGCAATAGATTTGATAAAGTAGTCCGTTATAACTTTGGAGTCGTGTTTGTGCTGTAGGCCTTTTCCACACAACGTAGCGACTAAAAACCATCAATGCAACCATTAATGGAAATGCAGTATGAGTTCGGCTTGTCATACGAATCCATATTTCCACTTAATTCTTGAAATGCAGACTAAAAACAACAATATTTCTCCTCTGATTTAGTTCGACTTGCTTCTTGTCACGTTGACTCTATTATCGTTATTTTGACTGTTTTCTCAAAATGTAAAATGGAAAACAAATCTTCTTCATTTCTTTTCTTATCCCTGGCTCAGATACTCCTATGTATAAAACATTTCATGTAAGAATGGTTTAAACTGGTTTTTGTGTAAAATTAAGGAAAGTATACAGTACAAGTATAAATATTTGCAGAGGAATTTGAGTAAGAGTACTATGTCAGTAGCATGTTTGCTTACAGGTTTATCAGTGCTTTTAAAATAATTTTGGTCCAAAATATTAAATGTTCTACCGCTTTAAAGACCTGCAGTATCATGTTACAAGTTCATAAATATGTTTAGATTAGAGCTGGAACACAAAGATGCAGGTGGCATTTGAATGGAATTGGTTTATTACATAAATAATTATTTAAGGGTGGTTAATAATAAAACTAATATTGAATATTTATTATTGCTTATGTCTAAAGTTTAAACTCTGGCCATCAAATATTGTTGTGATTCTGGATTGTCTTACTAAAGATTTGAATTAAATTATAAAACCTCTCTCCAGCTCAGGTAAAGATTTTCCATCATGCCCTGAGGGGTCAGAGGTCAGCAGGTGTACCGCTGGTATGGACACAGTGGCATTTAACACCTACACAGAGTTCTTTACTCACACCCACTCCATCTGTCACCACCTTCAGGCCGAGGCCTGGCAAAGCAAAGCTGAGACCACCATGTACAGGTAATACACAACTGGACAGATACACACACACCTGGACAGGGGACCCACACCACTAGGACCAGTAACACACACCTGGACAGGGGACCCACACCACTAGGACCAGTAACACACATCTGGACAGGAGACACACACACTACCTGGACCAGTAACACACATCTGGACAGGACACACACACCACCTTTACCAGTAACACACATCTGGACAGGACACACACACTACCTGGACCAGTAACACACATCTGGACAGGAGACACACACCACCTTTACCAGTAACACACATCTGGACAGGACACACACACTACCTGGACCAGTAACACACATCTGGACAGGAGACACACACCACCTTTACCAGTAACACACATCTGGACAGGAGACACACACACTACCTGAACTACACACTACCCTTGTTTTGGATAAGGGAAGTTAATTGTTTTAGATCAATAGGACTGAAGCGGTCTTGATCTGCTCCAGGTCTATCTGTTATTTCCAAACACATAGTCCTGGGGTGTAAACTTGAGCCAATTGAAGGCAGGAGGTTGTGGATCTTGTCCCTTATACTTATAATTTTGTCACCAAAGAAACTCATGAAGTTGTTGCTACTGAGGGTTATTTAAGGGGTTAGATAGAACTCTGACTCTCAGTCAGACTGGCTACAGTGCTGAACTAAAACCTGGGCTGTTTTTATTTTCCTCTATCAGTGCAGAGTAACGGGTCGCTCTGGCGCTACGGATGGCTCTCTTATATTTATTAATACTATGTTGCCAGGCTAATCGGGAATCTAAAAGTTTAGTGTGTCGCCATTTCTTTCTAGTTTATGTGTCGTTTGTTTCAGGTTTGGAGTCAGGTTGTTAAACCAGGGAGCTGTTCTCCTCTGTTTCACACTCTTCTTTTTTAGGGGGGGCGATAGAATCCAGAGTTAATCTCAGTGAACTTGCAGCCCGATCGACAAAATAATGAATTTGCCCAGGACTACTGGATGTCTGACACATCCTGAGCCTCTCCTGGTACTGGAATGTTTGTCTCTCCAGTGTCCAAGTGGGTCGTCTTTGGTCGCCATCTAGTAGTTCAATTATCAGGAGACCCCTGGTGGTTGGACCCCACACTACACCAGAATAAAATCTATAGTAATAATAATAATAATAATAATACATTTAATTTATAATGCACTTAGTAAAAGTATTGTCCCTAAAACATTTCACTGGTTTTTATATTGTGAGATTTTAGCTGGTTGTCTAACTTTGTGTGTGTGTGTGTGTGCTTGTGCGGTGTGTGTGTGTCAGGTTAACAGAGAGTTCAGCAGGCGTTGCTGACCAGCTGCAGTCCACCAGGCAGATGGCTGAAGACCTAATGACAGCCCAGAGTGCTGCCTTACAGGCACAGCAAGAGATTCTGAACAATGGAGAGGAGCTGAGAGTCACACTGAGAGATTCCACTCAGGGTAAAATCTAAAAAAGCCTGTCAGACTTAACCCAGTGTAGAACTGAATAATCTGGCAAGTTCTACCAACAGGTGGGTTTACATGGACAAACTATTTCCGATCAGATTCGGAAAAAGACTGAAAATGCTGCTTATAAACATTTGTAAAGGTGTGTTAACAGTACCGGTCTGCATCGGCGAGTGATTTATTCACTGCATCTTTGAAAGTTTGAAATAGTTGAACCTTTAGATGGACGAAAAGTCCCTTCTGTGTATGCCCTCTTTGTCGTATTCTCCTTCTGGGCGGATGTTGGCACCCAGCTCATCGTAGTAATATCGCCACATTGTGAACTGGAGTGTGGATCGTCGGCGCATGTTTGCGAGCGTTACCGATTGAGTCGATGCGTGTAAACACCGGGTCGGAACACATCACAAGTCATGTAAACAGGCGACCGACATTGTAATTCGGAAAGGTTTAATTCGGAAAGTAGAAAAGTGTCCCATGTGAACCCACCTATCGGTATAAACTAAAATCTGTCTCCGTATGTCCCTGTCAGGTCTGCAGACAGTGTTCTCCGATCTGAGCAGTGTCTCCCAGCAGCAGCAGGTGGCGCTTTCCGAACTCTTCAACAGAGTTTCTTTCCTTCAGAATTTCCTGCTGACAGAGGCTCACAGCCTGACTTCCTGCTTCTATCATGGTGCTGCCCTATGCTCCGCCTACCTGTTGACCTCCACCCAACGCTCTTCTAGAGCCAGGTGAGCCACACCTACTGTACTCACCTCCATCTGTAACCCTCATTGCTTTTAGGCATGATTATAGCCTGAGTGTGTTTAGAATTTATGATAATAGTGCGTGTTATACGTGTGATGTGTGTGATATGGGTGTGTGTGATATTGGTGGATGCTTGTGGAGTGATATCTCTGTGTGATATCTGTGTGTTCAGGCTAGTCCTTCTGACTCTTGTGGGCGTTAACTTCTACCTGGAGAGAAGGATCTACCAGTTTGTGATGAACTCAGATTATCCGCAACACACACACATGGTCAGTACTCCGCTGATGATGTGTCAGGGTGTGTGTGTGTGTGTGTAGTTGGTGTGAGACATTGATATGTTTGTGTCTGTGTTTGTGCAGGAGCTGGTCACTTTGTATGTGAGTGTGTTGCGGCGGGTTGTGGTTTGTGTTGGCGTGTGTGTGCTGCTTTTTGTTTGTGTTCGCTACAGGGATCCGATGCAGCAGAATCTGCAGCTCCTGCAGCAGCTGCAAGAGACGCAGAGGAGCCTGCAGGAGGCGCTGCAGCAAGCAAGTGAGTTTGATCACAGCAGCACCTGGTGGGTGGGGGCGGGACTAGAGCCGGGTCAGGGCTGACAGTTTGTGTTATCTGTTTCCAGTGTTCATAAAGGAGCAGCAGCAGACGACGAAGATAAGAACTACTCATCAGGGCGTTCTTCCTGTGATGTCACAGAGAACGCCGAATCAGGCTGACCAATCAGCTCACCTCCAGAGGAGATTAGACAGTAGAAAAAGAAAGGACAAGCCGCAAGTGAGGAGGGTCCTAAAAAAAGAAGAAGAAGAAGAAGATGATGATAGCAGCACAGAAGACATTGGTATACAGCTGTTTCACATTTGTCCACATAATGCTGGACATGTTCTCTGACTGCCTTTTTCCTGCAGGTTGCCGTAGCGACTGTACTCTGACCTCTACCCAGAATACCTCAGTAAATCCAAGCAGCCATCCTTGTCACTCCTCCTCGTCCCCTCTGGTCTACAGCATCCTGGTAGAAGACAAACAGGTACTGTCCTAATGGACCCGTTGGTGGGTCGATGGGTGGGGCTGGTGGTTCGTGGATGGGGGCAAGTGAGCATTGGGTGGGGTCAGATCGTTGACATCAACACATCTATCCTGACCTCTGACCTCTTGTCTCTTGTATGTCACCTCTTTGGTCTCAGCGCCGTTACAGCCTACGGAGCCGCCGGTCTGACACTCACTGATTTTTCTTCTTGTCCTGTTTTATAAGTTTGATGACCAATAAAATTGATTTTAATGAGAATTTGATCTCGACCTAATTTATTTTTGCCAGGACGACACAGGGAACAGGTAACTGTTCTTATTGGAGGACGTACGTCAAGAGGAGGCGTGTTCAGGAGCAGCAGGAGGTCTTCCAAACATGGAGTTAATTACTGAAAATCCAGCAGTATAGGGAGGACCTGAGAGAGATGACTCCCTCTGCTGGCAGGATGACCCACTCCAAGTCATAACACAAATGGTGCTGGAACTTTTCTGTTTGCTTCAGAGTTCAGTCGCAATGACAGGAAATGAGAAACAGATGAGAGGAGGAGGAGGAGGAGGTCTGGGATCAGATGTCGGGGTGGAGGAGGAGTTTTACATCCGTCTGCAGCTCAGATCAGATATTCACACAAAAGACTGGAGCTGCTGCGAAACCGAGACCGTCAGAACGACCTGACGGAACCAGAGCAGAAACTCAGCAACATGCAGGACAGAAGTAGAGACCGCTTTGACCTGAACCTGATCTGAGACCAGTTTGAACAGAACCTGAACTGAGATCAGTTTGAAAAGAACCTGATCCAAACCGGTTTTGGCCAAAGCTGATCTTGATTCTGGTGACGAGCGATGGAGCGCTTGATTCCAGAGGTGGAGATGGAGAGAAGAGGGAGGGGGAGAGCGGGCGTGGAGGACTTTAAACTGGTTTATTGTTGACCTGGAAACCAGTGTAGAGGAGTGGTACGGACAGGAAGTAACCTCAGGTGTACGGCGTACCGGTGCAGGGATGCAGATGAACCCACATCCTCCTTCCTTCTCCAGTCAGTTCAGCAACATGAGGTTCTCCTACCACCTGAGCTCCACCTCCTCTCTGCCGCCGCACAGCACCACCCACAGGACAGGTGAGTCACCTGCAGCAGCGTCTGTGGCTGTTAATTAAGTTAACATGAGGGAGGGGACCCCATTTAGATCGGTCCGATTCGGCCATTGATCTGATCCCCATCCAGGGCGGAGAGGTTTGCCTCTGTTACCATGGTGATTTACAATGTACGATCCAGTAACTCTGGTACAGGAGCACCAGACCAGTTCTCCGTTCAAAGGATCTGATCCTTGGTTCCAAAGAGGCTTGCCCTGGTACCCTGGTAGGAAAATCCTAAAAACTGTTTAAACTGGTGACGAAGAAACTCACCCAGCCTCTCACTCAGCGGCGGATTTAGAAATGGGCGACATGGGCACACGACAATAAAATCGAATAAATGTAAAGGTGACGTCGCTGATCGGTTTCCTATCGCTCATGTTAATCATAAGAACGTGTAGGTCAGCTAAAAAGCAGATATGTGAGCAAATCTGTAAACATAAGTAAATAAATATGTATTCATGTATTGTTTGATACAAACCCCGGCTTTGATCTTCTTATAAATGTGAACATGATTATTCTGAATAATATAACATACCCTATATTACAGCACGCTATAGACACTTAAATAAAATAACTGGGACACATTTCATGAATGAGGATATGATGTGAGGCTCCATCAGTGATTGTATTTGTAGTAATGGATTAACAAACCATCCTTAGATATGATAAAGTATTAAACCCAGGAAGTAGATTGGCCCGACTTACCCCAACGGACAGACTGACGGACGTGAGGCTCAAGATCGGGCCAAAAAAAGGCCCAAATCTTAGTTTACGCCAAGCTTTAGAGTCTCCTAGTATTCCACTTTTGTGAAGGTGTGAAAAGCTGGAATCTTCTGGAAACTGATGTCCGTGTTTTATGTCCCAGATGGTAAAAATTCCTCTTTCTGATGTTTCTCCCTGGAACAATCCATTTTATAACCACTGCAATCGTTTCCCCCTTGTCACCTTCTAGTCCCTATCATAACTATTAGATTTAAAATCTAATAGTAAAACATATTAGGACATATCTTCCAACATTGTCATGCAAAAATCATCTGTTTCGAACCGCAGCTGCTACTGGAACCCTGTCGGTCAGCCGTACCAGTGACCGTTTATGTTAACCCGATCCCAAGCAGATCCTGGATTGAAAACAGTTTCATTTTTCGTACATTGATTTGGCATAGGTTTTACGCCGGATGGCCTTCCTGACCTTCCCGGTTTATCCGGGATTGGGACCGGCACTAGAAGTACACTGATGTGTGAGCCCTTCACTGCTGGGTTGGTGACTATGAAGCAGAAATAGCCTTAAATGAAGAATAAATGTGTTTAAATGCTTTAGAATATTCTGAGTGGTTAGGCTTCCAGAAATCATCCTAAGCAGCATCACCACTGACAGACGCCGAAACCTCTGAGGACTTCAGTCACATCCAGCAGCTCCTACATAACCTTAAACATCTCACCGCGTTAAAACTAGACCTGCAAACAGAAATGTCTGTAGTTTGTCAGGACGACTTTTTTCCCAGGTAGAATAGATTTGCTGCAGTCCTGATCCAGGAGAGTAGTTGGTTCTAAACCAGATTCTCCGATACCTTTAAAAGGCTGACGGCTAAAAAGAGAAGACAGAGGAAGAAATGTCCACACGCCATTTACGGGTTAATTGTGACCCTGGATTAGTTGAAGACGCTCAACACATTTTTACTCCTGGTTCTACTCTTATTTCCCGAGTTCATACTGTTGTTTAAAATGTTCTATTCTTGTTTGCAGAGGTTTTATTGTTTTTTCTAAAAGTCCTAGTGGGTCTACTGTTCTTTCTGGAAGTTCCATAATAGTTTGTAAAGTTTCTACTTTTGTTGCTAGAGGTTCTGTCATGGTTCCGCTCTTGTCTCTAGAGATTCTACCATTTTTTCTGTGTCTACAGGTTATACTATTGTGTTAGAGGTTCTGTTCCTGTTTCTGGAGGTTCTATTGCTTTCTCTACAAGTCCTACTGTTGTCTTTAGAGGTTCTACTGTTGCTCTTAGAGGTTTTATTGTTTTCTGTAAAGTTTGTTATTGTTTGTAGAGGTTCTACTCTTGCTCTGGATATGTTATTGCTGTGTCTAGAAGTAATACTACTGTTTTAGAGGTTCAGTTCTTGTTCCCAGGGGTTCTACTGTTACTTCTAGAAGTCTTAACTATAGTCTCTAGATGTTGTCTTTAGAGGTTCTACTGTTGCTCTTAGAGGTTCTAATGTAGTTTCTGTTTGTAGAGGTCTTATCATGGTTTTCAGAGGTTCTACAGGTGTTCTTGATGTTTAATTGTTGTATCTAAATGAAATACTGTTTGAAGATTGTGTTTTGTCTAGAGGTAGACTGTTGTTTTAAAGATTCCATTCTTGTTTCTAGAGGTTCTACTGTTTTTTTCTATCTGTTCTCTTGTTATTTCTGGAAGTCTCACTGTCGTTTCTAGAAGTTCTACTGCTTTTTCCGGAGGATGTACTGTTGTTCTTGAGGTTTCACTGCTGTGTCTAGAGGCAATGCTGCTGTTTTAGAGATTTTATTCTCATTTAATTCTATTGTTATTTCCCACCGTTGTGTCTACTGTAGAGGTTCTATTGATGTTTCTTCAGGTTCTATGTAGTTTGTAGGTAAGGTTTTGTTGTTGTCTGTAGACGTTCTACTGTTGTTTTTCAGAGGTTGTACTTTGGTTTCTAGATTTCCTGCTGATACTTTTTTCCCCGTTGTTTGTAGACGTCCTTGTGTTTATCAAGGTTCGTGTGGTTTGTGATCTGTTGTTTGTCCCGGATCTACTGTTGTTTCCTGAGCTTCTACGTTTGTTGTCTGTAGAAGCTCTACCCTTGTTTCTAGACATTTTACTATCGTTTCTAGAGGTTCTAATCCCCTGTCTGTAGAGTTCTGGCTAGAGAAGAACACGAGATGTGATTCCCCTTCATATGTGTCTGACCTCATGTCCTGTCTGCCTCAGGCCCCGCCCCCATGATATATAAATATACACATCTGTCAGTGATAATGGACAGCGGGACTGTCTCTCTTGGAGCGGGCAAGTGAGTTGTGGGTTAGTGGGTCACTCTGCCCTGGGGGCGGGGTTCTGCATGAGATCAGAGGTCAGTCTGTGGTTTTATCTCCACTCTGCCAGATGACTACTGGGTGCGTTTGTTTTCAGCCTGGGAGAAAAAGGTAGGTGGAGTTAAAGTGGCTCAGACACCTCAGGGTGCGTTTGACTTGGGATTGTCTTCCTTCAGGTAACTGGTGTGTGTGGTTCCCATAGCAGAGTTGTGTTTGTTTCTGTTCATGGGGTCACCCAGCTGTGGGTGGAGTTACAAATTAACATGAGGGTTTTTAATCTAGTCAGATTAATCACATCTAACCGGTAGGTTTCCAGTTTTCATGATGACACCGATCCTATATCAGAGGAAGTCGTTTGATCAGCATTAAAATGTCATGATGTCATAGCGATCCATCCAGTGGGGTGTACGCCGTCATGTCGGCGCAACTGACACGTCCTTTAAATCTAAGACCATTTCCATAAAAACGATGTAGCTAGTAAGTGTCTTATTATATCCCTCATACATGAAGTGCAGCCACAGCTTTCACATTGAACTGT
This sequence comes from Lophius americanus, assembly GCA_037951165.1. Lineage (NCBI taxonomy): Eukaryota > Metazoa > Chordata > Actinopteri > Lophiiformes > Lophiidae > Lophius > Lophius americanus. Next base: position 1,600,210 of record JBBDHG010000094.1, read on the forward strand.
GTTTCACCCGTATCCACGGTGACCCAGTTACTCTAACTACCTGAATAAAATTAAGTATTACATGTAGAACTCTAGTGGACTGACTGGAGGCAGAGCCAGAGACAGTTTGGCCTTAATTTGAGTCAGCCCGACTGGCTGCCTGTTTTTTCATGATTTTGATCGTTTGATATTTTCAACTTCTTTCATTCTGTCAATCGTTCATTCATTCATTTATTGTCCTCGACCCATAATCCTGTTCAGGGAATTTCCATTATTGACTTTGATAAGACTCTGAACTATAAAATTTGAATTGCGATCTTTGAGTTTGAAAATTTAAATTTGTACTTTGATGGGATTTTGATCGCTGACTTTTGAATTTTTGACATTGGATTTCAACATTTTGAAATTTGACTGAAATCTTAATCTTTTACTAAAAGATTTGGAAATTAGATTCGGGGATTGTGTAATCCGAATTTGACCGGTTCATCGGTGACTATCGAGTTTTGATCTTGATTTGTGACTTTGACTTTGAAATTTGACTTTAGATTTTTATTTTCCGTATGTTCTTATCAACATTTAGGTGCAGGGCTTGTCTCTGGTGATTAGGTTGATCCAGATCAGGGGCTTGTTTCAAGAAGCTGAGTAAGTGACTGAGCTCGATCTTAACCAATCCTGAGATGACAGACTCTAGAAATCCGGTTACAGAACAGGTGACAGGAATTGGTTCGATCAACTCAGAGTTGGTTAACATGGAGTTCAACCTGTGGACGATCAAAAGTCATCATCAGTGGAGCTCAGATACTGGGATTCACCATGGCAACCAGTGAGACGCTATGGTCGCCAACCTTCCCACTGATTAGGCATTGAGTTTTAATGCGCTCACAAAAGCATCTGTATTAAAAAAAGAGAGACGAAGCTTCATTAGAGAAGCATAGAAAACTGGCGTGGGAGGGAATTGCTGGCTGGGTGAATATATCTACTAGATTTACTGTATTTTCTCTAAATATTGTGTGTGACAAGGTGGCAGAATGCGCCAAGAAAGCAGCTGAAAATTAAAAACAAATCCAGAGTTACTCCTGGTTGGACACAGAATTCACTGGAGGAATTATAAATGTATTATTATTATTATTATTATTATATATTTCATCTGAGAACTTTAACTATTAGAGCTGAAATAAGCAAACATAAGAGACCCGAGATTATTTTCTATAAACGGAGACGGCTGAAATGAGCACATTTATCTATGATAGATTATAACAGCCAACATTAGCTACGATTGATGAAATTAGCTAGCATTAGCTTAAAGAAATGAGCTGATATTAACTATGAAAGCTTTAGTAAGCTAACTTGACCTATGATGGCTGACATTAACTGACAGCTTTACAACAATGAAAGTGTCACCCACTCTAATGGCCAACATCCCCCCACCCCCCATCAGGAACCAGCCAAGATAACCCCAAACCTGAAATGGCATTTCATGAAAACCAGACTAGATAACAAAATGTCAAACGTTATAAGTTCAAAATGTAACATATCCACATAGAGGTACGGTCTTTACCTTCGGTCACATTCATTTAGAATATGTTAGGGACATTTCAACGACTAATTACCAAATGGAAATGTATCAGCCGTGTGATGAACTGGCGAGTCGTTCAGGCTGAACCCTGCCTCTCACACCATCTCAGCTGGGATAGGCTCTAGCCCCCATGACCTTGAACGGGATAAGCGGTAAGGGATAATGAATTATGGATTTTCATGCACACAATTCCACTAATAATTATCAAATGGAGCAGTACTACAGGTGTGTACTCGTATGTGCTTTACATGTGACTGCCTGAGGTCACATGATCAGATTTGTCACCGCGTCCCTCTCTCTCTCTCTTTCATTTGTTGTCATGGAAACCAGAGTGGGGAGAGAGAGGAGAAGCAACCTCCATCTTTATCTCTCCCTCACTCTCTTTCTCTCTCTCTCTCTCCCCTTCTCCATCTCCATCTCTCTCTCACTCCTTCTGTTGCCGCCCACCGCTCACTCTCCGGGCTGTCCTCTGGTTTAAACCAAGCTTGTCTGGATCCAATCTGGCTCTCCGTCGGGCTGCCAGCCGGTCCTGTCGGTGTATGAGTGTAGGAACCGGTTGCTCGGTGCCCTGGTGTGGGTGAGAGTGTGTGAGTGTGTTCTCCGTGCCGTGGACCGGGAGAACCGTTCTCTCCCGCACCGACCCCGTTCATGACCGGACTGGTGTTCTGCTGCGCGGTGTACATGGACAGAAGCAGCCTGAGCAGAGGTGAGCGTGCGCGTGAGCGTGTATGTATGTATGTGCGCGTGTCACATCTGCACATCTGCACCGAGTGACGGAGATGTAACGAGCACGCGCGCAGAGGCACACCGCGTGTCGTTGATTAATATCATTGATATATTTATTGATGATGATGATGATGATGGAAGGGGGAGGGGTTGTTTGTAATGACAGGTCTCGCACTCTGCGATGCACGCGCACACACTGACCGACATCTCGCCGCAGTGAATGTAGGCTAGTGTGGCTGCAGGAGGACAGATGTGCGCACGCGCACAAACCTGCTCAGATAAAACGGTGGTTGTCTGTTTGTGTGGGGGTGGGGTTCTTTGGTGTGTGTGATGAGGAGGATGGTGATGAAGGTGATCTCTGCAGGATGTGACATGTGTTCTGGTCTCTGATCCGGATCGGAACAAGAGGGCGTTCAATCTGGAATACAAAACCAGACCTTAGAACGAACATAACCCAAAAGACAGATACGTGACTACAACCACCTCAGTGGATATTTGATTGGCCGAAAGAACCCAAGAACCACTTAATCTTCAACTAGAACCTTCTAAAAGAATGACCCTGAACCACCACTACCTCCATGAGCCCCATGGTCTCTAGAATTGCCTTGAGGTAGCTCCTCCCATAAGACACTTAGAATCTCTTTCTGGAAACACTAAAACAGTATGATGGACTTCAGAATCTCTAAGTCAACCAGTAGAACCCTCTTATAGACCTTAAACTATGTAATGGACCCAGAACTCTATTTAGGATGTAAGTATCTCTATTTGACCACTAGACCCATTGAATAGACCCATAGAACCTCAACAACATCCACAACCTGCTAGCGATAACTCGCTATTACTCCCTTTAGAGTGACTAGAACTTACTCAAAAGACCCGTAGAACATCTCTAGTTTCCTTTAGAACCACATCCATGATCACAAGGATATCATTAAGCACCATTGAGCCTCTTATTGGATGACTAGAATTGATTGTTGGATCAATTGAAACAACCATACAATTAAACCTAGAACTGACTGAAAAAGTCTCCTGGACCCGTCGGGCCACAAGAATTCCGTTGAGGATGATGAGAACCAGCTATTGAAACAACAAGAAACTTCAAAAGATTTCTGGTGACCCTTAAAATGATTTTAATCTCTGTTTGGACCAATGGAACCCCAGAAGGAGCTGTCTAATGGACCTCTAGACTTTCCTCAATGATGACTAGGACTTTATGAAACATTACTTGACCCTCCAGAATCTTCTAAAACATATTCAATGACCAAGTAGCCTCTAAAACTCCCTTGAGATGACTAGAACAAACACAAGGACACAGAGAACGCCAATAAACAATAACCATGGTCTGAGGTTTGACCATTCAAGTATCACTAGAACCACTTGGACCTCTATAGCCTCCTCAATAATGACACGACCAAAGATCCTGCTAAAAAGTCTTCCAGGACCCTCAAACTCACTAGAGCCCCTTCCATTGACCAGAGCCAAGTTCAAGACTTGTAGAACCTGCCTTATGAACACTAGGTCCTCGTGAAGAACCTGACTAGAGGGTGACTAGAAGCACCTAAAATATGAAGAATAATATCCACTAAAGCCTAAAAGCCACTCCAGAACCTTACTATAGTAATTTACTACTATAAATTACTATATTCTACGAAGTATAATACATCTATATAACCTACCAATACCACTCTCAGAACCCCTTTGGTGGATATAATTCCCTTGAGGGGGACGAGAAGCACCTTAAAGATTTTAAGAAGAGTAAAACCTCCATAACCAACCATAGAAACTCAAAGCTTTTCTCGAGCCTCGGTTCTGTTTGCTACATCCCCCTTACAAAACCACCTCTAGGATCACCTGAACCATGTCTAACATCTTCTTGAGGAAATTTAAACCATTTATAGAACCCATAGTACCTACTAAAAGCTTCCCCTGAACCCATGTGGCCATTGCAACTCCCTCGTAAATAACTACAACCACCAATAAGACGCCTAGGACCCCCCCTGGTGATCACGAGAACCTCTTAAAGGACCTGTAGAACCACCAATTTAAGGTATCCTTAGAATCTTAGAAACTAAAACCTGCCCCTGAACCCCTTAGGTCATTAGAATTCACTTGAGTATGACTAGAACCACACAAAAGACCTCATGAATATAGTACATCAGAATTACTCTTCTACATCATGAAACACCTCTTGAACTTCTGGTTTTGCTGCTAACAGGTAAGAGAACTTCTTACAAGACCATGAGGACCACCTCAACATTGACTATGGAACCAAGTTAATGAACACTAGGACGCCTGTGCACCACTAGAAGCCCCTAAAGGACCACCAAATCCCCTTAAAAGACCACTAGAATCTCCTTAAAGGACCACCAAATCCCCTTAAAAGACCACTACAATCCCCCTAATAGACAACCAAATCCCTTTAAAAGACCACTAGTACCAAACAAATGACTACTTGGACATCCCAAAGGACTACTTAATCCGCCTGAAGGACTACTAGAACCCCCTTAAAGACCACTGAATCCCTCTGAAAGACTGCTAAACCCCTCTAAAGGACCAGTGGAACCCCGTATAGGAAAACTAGCCCCCCAAAAGGACCACTAAACCTCCCCTCAAGGACCATTTAACCTTCCCTTAAAGGACCAGTAGAAGACCCAAACCGATCCCTAGAACCCTCCTTCTTCCCTGTAGATTTTGTGGTTTGATCAATAATTATTTGCAGCGGGACGATCACGCTTAATCTAGAGCTGCATCGATCAATCAGATGTCTCATTTGGTCTGAGGTTACCTACTCTGGCACTCCAATTATGAGCGACCCAGAATAATTTAGAGTTTTATCTAGCAGTACCGCTGGCCCTCATGAAACACCAGTCTGGTGACAGAGGATTAACTGGGGGGGGTCTCAGTGGTCTTTCTTCGATATATGGGTTTATTACAGACGCATCTGTGTCTATAGTGCATTTTATTAATTATAAGGAGTGGGATTAAATTAAATATAACAGAGAAGAGCCCGGAACGCTCAGGTGCGAGTCTCATCCAGAGATCTCGACATTCAGATCCAGCGGGACCATTGTCGGCTGACAATGTCAGTCAACCTACCGGTTCCGGCTGTCTTGCGTCCTGCAGACACACATTCACCAGAAATAACGGACATAACATGAGGAAAGACGTCGTGACAGTACCACGATGATGTCATCGTGGTACTGTCTGATGTGTATCAATGTAATAACACTTTAAAAATAACACATCAATAAATGCTGATCCGATTGGTCTGATCTCTCTTGACGCCCACACTCCATTGTCTGCCCGCCACACCACTAACGGTCCTCAGACCTACGGATAATTAAAGCACAAACATAACCTCATTATGGATTGTTTTCTATCCTAAACACTAGAACCTCGGTTCTGACCACTGGATGGACCACTAAAACCTCCTGAAAGATTCCGACTTTGACAGGATAATTGATACAACTGTAGAACCATCCTGGAAATGACTAAAATCTACTCCACTCTCTCCTCTGTAGCCACTAGAACCCCCCCTCCCCTCAGCATGACGAGAACAATGTAGAACCTCCCTAATGATGGAATCAATAAGAACGAGTTCCTTATAGGACCACAAGAACCACTTAAGGCCGCTAGAATCTCCTCAACAATAAGTAAGACTTAAAACCTCCTCCCAGACCTCAGATGCCGGGTTTCCCTTCAGTTAGATTAATACCCAATGGACCCATAGAACTGCCTAAACAAAGACTAGTGCTTGAAAGGACAACCGGAAAGAACCATAAAACCGTCCCAGAATCTACTAACACTGATTCTGGTCTCCTTAGAAGGTCCCTAATGACCCCTAGATCCTATCAACAAAAACTAGAACATCACATGTAATAGATCTCTGGAACTCCCTGAAGACCACTAGAACTTGGTAAATAAAACTAGAACATCATAAAGAATCTACCAATAATATCTTGAACATCATAAAAAGGTACTGGAACTGCCGAATGGACCTTTAAAATCCCCCATTGATCAATAGAACTTAATCAGCCTATAGATTAATATAAACTGAATTAATCCCCACAGGTGGCATTAAGGTCCAACATCGGCAGCTGAAAGTGAAAATGACATGTAATATGCAAAATATATTATACATGATCGAGAAATATATATACATAAACATGAAAATGTATGTTTTCTTAAATACTTTACGCATACATACATGTTTAAACATATAATAAAAGTCGAAAGTAGGAGTTATACAGTTAAATATGAATACAGTTTCAGATTAAGTTGTTTAGAAGTCTGAGTGCAGTCGGGACAAAGGACCGGCGGTAGCTCTGTCTCACACTGGGGGTGTAGCCGTCTGCTGCTGCAGGAGCTGCTCAGAAGCTCCAGTTTCATGTAGAGGGTGAGAGGAGTTGTCCAGGATGGACCTCAGCTTGATAAACATCCTCCGCTCAGCCACCTCCTCCAGAGTCCAGGGGACAGTCCATGTAATGGACCTCTGGTAGCCCCCTAATGACCACTGGAACTGAATCCATATAAACTACAATTCCACAGAGAACCACCAGAGCCATCTAATGGACCTTAAGTGAACCCCCCCCCCCCCTGAGTTGTGACCCATTCGTGACCGGGTTCTAATCAACACAAACTACAACCACCTAAAATACATAGATAACCACTAGAACCACTTAAGCGACATCAAGCAACTCCGTAAAAAACAGTTCTACCTAATCAGTAAACACTCGAACTTCACAAGGAAGTAGTTAAAGCCCTCAGAGGGCGCAAACCTACGCAACGGTCCAAAACCCGCTTCTGAACCTACTGTTTTTCTTCCTCTCTCATACTCTTTGTGTGTTCAGCACTTTGGTTTATTCTGTGTTCCACACTCCCAGACTTTGAGTGAGGCTTTTGTTCAATATTGGACATAATGTCTGTTTAACATTAAGGCTTAAACAGACATCAATGAGTAATTTCCTGTCCCTCTCAGTGTAAAAAACATCATCAACAAAAAAAAAGGACAGAAGTACCCAAGGTTTAAGAAGAAATCATGATGATTCATCCATTTATGTCTGAGTTATTGCCAACCTCTAAATCTACCAACAACTCCAGCAAACTCTCTAAGAAGCTCAAAAATATCCTGCATTCAGTCGTCGCTTGCGACTTCCAATTGAATACTTCTGCGTCTCTGATCAGCCCACTGAGTACCCAGCTCCACCCCAAAAAGGATACATTCCTTTGATACATCAAAGGAACAGCTTTTTTGTATTTATTTTATTCTATTGTATTTTATTTCAAATGCTGTTAAATATAACAACATCACCAACATGTAATGACTGCTAGGATGCTATGCCTAAATCTAACTCTGGGTAAAATCTCATGTAAATCCGTCCGGTAGTTTTTCGGTAATCTTGTTCACAGACAGACAGATAGACAAATTTGGGGGGAAAACATAACCTCCCCCCATGTGAACCTCTACAACCCCCCTTCCAAATGACAACTAGATCAATACAAATTCGGACGTCATATTAACCCAGCAGAACCCCCTCATGGCCAACTACAACCCCATTAATGACCACGTGAGAAATACGGGACCCACATAGTGGACCTGTAAAACCAAACTACAGATTACTCGTGTTGTCGACAGGATATTAACATGGTTACCATGGTAACAACATGGGACTTTGCCCTGCTATTGTGTGAACAGACCAAGAAAGAGCAAATTGACCTCTGATCTCTTTATGATGAAGTTCGCCGGTCAAGTTTTATATAAAGTTTACTACAAAGGAGTTTCAATCACTGGTCATGGAGATAAAAGTTTTTTGGTTTTGTTTTTCTTGAGCACAGGGCAGTAGTCGTTCTCAGCCGATGGTTTCGGTTCATTTTAGAATCTGATGCTGTTGTTTTTAAGGATTCTTCTTAGCCAATCAGCTGCCAGGAAGCGGCAGGCATCGGCCAATGAGCCGCAGCTGGTCCGGACCACAAACACGTCTGTCAGCCATGTGGAAGCCATTAGTTGTATGTGGACACTGTTTTTACAACCAGCTGCTGCCCACAAATCGTCCCTCAGCCTCAGTGGAACCAAATCTCCCTTATTCAGCTTATTTCAACTATTTATACCAGACACCAGTTCCAGTAGAACAAAAAACACACCAAGAACATAAATATAACTATTCACAACTTAGAGGACTGAGCTGACTCAAATGCACAAATACTAATCCAGGATTCTTGAAGAAGGTCAAGACTAGAACCACGGTAAACACATGTAGAACCTCTGGAATGACCCCAAGAATCTTACAGAGCACCTCTAGACCTCTTGTTTGGCTGCACGAATCAAACTCAACCACTTAAAATATTTATAGTACCCATGGAACCTACCAAAGTCTCCTCTAGAACTCATTTGGTAAATTCTATTCCCCTTGATGGTGAATAAAAAACCACATAAAAGACACGTAGAATCTACTTAATTATCCCCCAAACCTAATCCATAAACAGAACCTAACCTTTGACCTCCGGGATCTGAAAAGCTGTAGACTCAAATTCTTTTGTAAGATGCATTTAATTTATTTATTTTGGAAGACTGTGGGTGTGGCCTCTATGTCATGTGGTCACGATTCTCATTTCCTCCTCCAAAGGTCCCGCCTCCACCAGTCCCAGTTTGCTGGCCAAGAGTTTCGCTCTGGAGCCATCCTGCTCACCATGTGGCCACCATGGGGCGGTGGATGCAGATACTCCTCTGCAACCAAGCTCCGATCTTGAACCAGGCTCCTTTTCGTCAGGCCCCGCCTCCCTGGAAGTGCTGACGGATCACCATCGCTCTCCCAGTGGGCTACTGCTAGTCAATGATACGGGGCCACCAGAACTGCCAAGCAAGAGACCGCCACTGCCCGGATTGAAGCCGCAGGGTAGAAACCTTTACGTCACATTTAAATGTCTAAGTTAATTTAGTAACACCATTAATGAGGTCCTGACCCCACCTTCCACAGTCCCCCCGAAGCCCGTCCACCTCCAGCAACACGCCGGGGTGTCTAGGCCACGCCAGCGAGCTCCGGACAAGGCCTTCCCCCCTCCGGCACCTTGTAGACCCCTACCAGCAGACCCACGCGGAGGCCGATCTCCACCCGGCCACAGCGACAGCGCAGCCACATGTGTCCTGTCCCTCATTGAGAAGTTTGAGCGGTGAGTTGTGAATGGTCAGAGCAGGAGTGATACCATCTTGAGGGTATTAATATCCCAGAAAAGCCTGAGATAGATGCCACAATATCATCTATATCAGCGTGATCGCCGCCGCAGATCCGCCGTATTACAACAACTACTTAAAACCTATTTCAGCGATCGTTTGCTTGCAAATTCTATACCCAGGTAGACCTTAGTGCGAGGAAGAAGTGGAGTGTTTTTTGGGAAAGGTAGGTTATATAATTCTGACACTATGGGGAGCTTAATTTCCAAAAGTTTTTGGGCCTTCATTTCTTAACCGTTGGTCCAATTTAGTCCAAGTCGGGTGTCCATGAATCGACTGGAGGAGATCTACATTCTCAATAGTATTTTACTTTGTTAGTTCATATTTAACTCACTAGTGGAGGCTTTCTACGAAAATGCGTTTTTTCTTCAGACTTAAGCAAAGTCCGAAATGATTTCAGTGAAATGATTTCATGTCTTCAGCCTTGTACATTCTGTGAAACTGTAGTTGGATGAAGTCCAGAAAACATTTCCCTTAAATCTTATTTTATAACTTCCCAAATCTTGGTCCAATTGAGTCCAAAATCTGGGTAATATGATTCGACTCAAGGATAACGCTTGACTATCACATTTCCCTCTAATATTTCACATTTTTGTTTTCTGGACCTAACTTCCCAACGTTTGGTCCAGTTAATTCTAAATTTGATGAATATAAATCGACTTGAGATAATCTAACTTCTTTATAAAATATTTTACTCACTAGCAGGAGATGTTTTTAACGAGAAACGCTGTTTTTGGGGACGTTACTTCCACATTTTCGAGTTCGATCAGGGGGATTCTTTGTAAAACGCATCGGACTGGGGCCTTCTTCGGGATAAACCCTTGGATTCGGAGACAACAGCATGGGCATAGTTTTAAAAAATATTTTTGTGTTTGTGCAGCGAGCAAATCATCGTGGTTCCTGACATCACTGGGGCATGTCCCCGTCTCCCTGAGTCCATCTCCTCCAGACCTTCATCACCACCGTCATCTTCATCGCCTGCACCTCCCCCTCCGGATGAGGAACCACCCTCTGAGCTCACAGATGACATCACACTAGGCGATGAACGCGCGGAGGGAGACGGCAACCATGAAGATGATGATGACGATGAGGAGCTGGCGGCGGCTTGTCTTGATGACCTCCATCAGAAGCGTCTGTCCATGGAGTCGGGTTACAGTGCTTCAGAAAAACACCTGGAGGATGACATGGTTGCCGTGGAGATGAGGGAGCAACAGCAGCCTCTGCTTGACCAATCAGGGATCCCGTCAGAGCGTTTGTCCCTGCCATCTTCGCAGACAGACGGCAAGCTGGCCAATCGGGACAGCGGCATCGACAGCATCAGCTCCCCGTCACACAGCGAGGAGCTCTGCTTCATTGGGGTGGACGAAGGGGGTTTGGCATACCCCTGTAGCCCTGCCCTTCTGCTGCGCCTCTCCAGCTCGTCCTCGTACGCAGGGGAGGTTGGGGAGGGGGGCGGAGCGAGGAGGAGGAGGGAGTTCTCTGAGGAGGGAGACAGCGACCTAGAGGAGGAGGCGGAGCTAACACTAGTTCTGCCTGCACCAAAGAGAGACAGACAAGATTCCACTGAGGTGAGACAGGCAGACTGAAAGCCCCGCCTACTGACACATGACACAAAATGACATAATGACTTTTTGTCCTCACAGCTGTCCGTCCAGCAGAGAGTCTTCAACATCGCGAATGAGCTGCTGCTCACAGAGACCGCCTATGTCTCTAAGCTCCACCTCCTTGACCAGGTGAAACCCTCATCAAAGCCTCATCGTCCCATGTTTGCCTCACCTGTGAGTGCGTGTGACCTTCTTCCTTTTTGATGCAGGTGTTCTGTGCCCGCCTCCTGGAGGAGGCTCGATCTCGCTCCTCCTTCCCTTGTGATGTCATTCAAGGAATCTTCGCCAACATTTGCTCCATCTATTGCTTCCACCAGCAGTTCCTTTTGCCGGCACTGCAGAAACGCATGGACGAATGGTGAGACTACGCTAACAGCGCACTGCTCCACCAGTCCCAAAGAAACGCATTATCATTTTAGCTGGCTAGCAAACTAATATTGATATTGGCTAGTTAACTGCTAACGCTAGCTAATGTTAGCCAGTTGAAAAATAAATTTTGGCTTGTCAACAAACTAACATTAATTAGGTTACAAAGTAACATTAGCAAACTAGCAAACTAAATTTGTTCAGTCAAAATACTGACGTTAGCTTAATAGCAAATAAATAATAGCTTATCATCAAATTAATGTCAGGGGGTTAACAACCATTAGCTGGCTAGTTAACTCATGTTAACTAATCAAAAACTAATGTAAGCGCGGTAACAAACTAGCCTAAGCCACCTAGCAAGCTAATGTGAAGTAGTCATCAAACTTATGTTAGCTAAGTAACAATCTAACATCAGGTTATTAGTGAATTAATGTTAGCTATTCATCAAAGTAATGTTAGTTATGTAACAAACTGAAATTAATGCTGGCTTGTCAATAAACCAATGTCAGCTAGTCAACAAACTAATATTAGCTACCTAACAAAAGTATATTTAAGTAGTCAACAAACTATCATTAGTTCATCAACAAACTAGGTAAGAAAAGAAAATAGTCAACAAGGTGACATTAGCTAGTCAACAATCACAGGTTAGATAGCTAACAAACTAATATCTAGACTAGATAACAATTTAATATTTGCTATTGTTCAAACTAATGTTAGTGAGGCAACAAACTAATGTTATCGAAGTAACAGACCAAAGTTAGGTATCTAGCAAACTAATGTGTGCTAGTCATCAAACGTATATTAGCTAAGTAACAAACTAACATCAGGTAGCAGTTTGCTAGTCAAAGACTTAAATTACATGGATAAATTAATGCTGGCATTTCAACAAACTAATGTCAGCTAGTCAACAAACTAATGTTAGCTAGTTAAAAACTTAATGTTAGCTAGGTAATAAATTAATGTTGTCAAGTTTACAAACTTATGTTAGCTGGATAAAAACAATAACACAAGCTAAATTGCTCACCATTGTTAGCTAGTCAAAAAAGTTACATTTGGTAGTCAACAATCTCAAATTATAGTTAGCTAACATCAAACTTATGTTAGCTAAAAAAACGATATTACCTAGTCAACAAAGTTACATTTGGTAGCCAACAATCTCATGTTACCTAGCTAACAAAGTAACATTAGCTTCACAGCAAATTCATTTTAGCCAGTCATCAAGCTAACATTAGCTTGTCATCAAACTAACAATGACGCAGAAATGTGATTAAAAGTTAAAACGGGTCTCCAGACTCTGGGTTTTACTTGGCGTAATAGTCACCTTTATGTCTTTTATGTTCATGAAATCCCAGCTTAGGTTTAGGGTACTTTGGCTGGTTCCAGATTGGATAATTGTTGTCCAAAGGGGTAAAAATCTTCCTTTTAAATTTCTGACTACCTAATAAATCGGTGATGTTATTTTGCAAGCTCTTGGGCATAAACCTATGGCTAAGGGAGGCCCTAAGTGACAGGAAGTCCAACAAACGTCCTCATCAGCTCCCATTGGACGTTTGCACTCAAAAAGCGGAGTAAAGCAGACAAGTGTCAGTTTTTCTCTCTGGGAGTAATGTTGACATAGATCCACATGTTTAGCAGCTTCTTGGGATGCTGATGGTCATAATGTTCTGGTTCTGATGTTTTTCTGTTCAACACCACAATTTTCAGATTTTATACAGACTGTCTGGTTCTACTGCTGTTTTAGGGGTTTACATCATAATAGGTAGGTAATAAACTAGCTTGTAAACAAACTAACGTTAGCTAGCTAACAAGCATTAGCTAGCTAACAAGCATATGTTTGCTTGACCTCAAACTAGCTAACAAATGAATATTGACTCGTCCACCAACTAACTATTCGTCCTAACATCAGTCATCAAAATGATGTTAGTTGGATAAGAAATTAGCATTACCTTGTCAATTAATTGACATTAGCGAGTCAGCAACCTCATGCTGTATAGCTAGCAAACTAATGTTGGCTAAAAAACAAGTTAATGTTAGCTAGCCATCAAGCTAATGTTTTCAAGTCAAAAGCTAATGTTAGCTAGGTAGAAAGTTAATGTTGACTGGTCAACAATCATTTGCTAGGTAACAAACTAACATTAACAAGCTAGCAAACTAATTCTAACCATGCATGAAATTAATGTTAGCTAGGTAACCAAATAATGTAGGCTAGATAACAAACTATCATGACAAAGTAATGTTGGGTTTTCAATAAACTGACTTAACTAGTCAACAATGTCATGTTAGCTAACTAACAAATACAACAAATTAATAATAGCTAGTCATCAAACTAACTTAAGTGAACAACAAATGATCTAAATATTACCCGAATACAGAAATAGGATTGAAAGTTAAACCTGGTCAGCCGACTCTGGGCTAAATAGTCACTTTCATATCTAGACTGATTTTTATGAAATCCCAGTTTAGGTTTAGGGTCATTTGACGTTTGGTTCCAAATTTAATAATAGGTAGAGCTGTAAAAATTGTTTTAAATATTCTCTTTAAATTTCTGATTCCCAAAAGTAACAGTGTTTGTTCTAGTGATGCTATTTTGGAAGCTAATGGACGATAACTTATGGGGAACTTTGCTACAGAGATGTTCTTCTACATCCCCTCCACCATCTGCAGGGACTCCAACCCACGGATCGGAGACATCCTCCAGAAACTGGCTCCCTTCCTGAAGATGTACGGCGAGTACGTGAAGAACTTCGACCGCGCCATGGAGCTGGTCAACACCTGGATGGAGAGATCGGCTCAGTTTAAAGCCATAGTCCAGGAGATCCAGGTGAGGATTCAATGACATCACAACTTTCAGACGCTAGTGTGTGTTTTTATCATTTTATTGAAACTTTTAAACTGACTAGTTTTACAACAGTACCTTTTACTTTTATACAACTGATTTTTACTTTTACTTTACTGTAATATTATACTTTTTACTTGAGACGTTTTTGTGTCGTCTTTTAACTTTTATATCTTTTACTTTAATTCTACTACTTTTAACTTTTATACTTTTTCATATTACTTTTTACTTTTATTCTTTCCTAAATTCACACAAGTACCTTATACAATTATATTTTTATTTCATATTCCTTTGACTTATATACTTTTCACTTTTATGCTTTTTTACTTTCGTTTTTTCCTTTCCATAATTTTTAGTTTAATACAATTACTTTTTACATTTATTTCACATTATACTTTTTACTTCCACATCTTTTGAATAACTTTCCTACTACTACTTTTCATTAGTTTTATCCTTTTTACCTTTTAAAAAGTACATTTTTGTATTTCTTTTAATATAATATAATAATATAAAAATAAATCAATTAAAAGTACTTTTTATATCGTTATTAGTTTATTCTTTTTTTAACTTAAATTTTTTATACTAATCTACTTTTATACCACTGTTTACTTTCATACTTTTTACTTTTGTTCTTTTTTATTTTATACAATTACGTATTTTGTAGATTTTATACTTTTTAATTTCAAATTACCATATCCTTTTATAATTTTTACAACAGTACCTTTTACTTTTATACAACTGATTCTTACTTTTTTTACTTTTCCCGATTGGCCAGCTTTACATTAATATTATACTTTTTACTTGAGACTTTTTTGCTTTCGTCTTTTAACTTTAATATTTTTTACTTTAATTCTACTACTTGTAACTTTTATACTTTTTCATATTACTTTTTTTTTAAAGTAATATCAATATTATATAGAATATAATATATTACTTTTTTATAACTTTTTTATAATTTTTACTTTAATACTATCACGCTTCACTTTTTATTTACACATATACATTTGTCTTCCGTACTTGTCCCTTTCATAAAACTCCATTTTACGCGTTTTTTTTAAATTGGATACTTTTTACTTATGTGGGGTTTCTTTTTACTATACTATAGAGTAAAATTTTATCATTGAGTATAAGTCAAACTGAACTTGGACTGGAGTAAAGAATGTCGTGTGTTTGCTTCTTCTTCAGAGGGAGGAGCGCTGTGGGAACCTGACGCTGCAGCATCACATGTTGGAGCCGGTCCAGAGGATCCCTCGCTACGAGCTGCTGCTCAAAGACTATCTACACCGACTGCCAGAAGACGCACCAGACTTCAAGGACGCCCAGAGTACGTAAAAGAAAGACACTTAACCATCAGCACAACAACAGCAAACTCATGTTAGCTAGTCAACAAACTGATCAACAGACTCATGTTAGCTAGTCAACAAACTGATCAACAGACTCATGTTAGCTAGTCAACAAACTGATCAACAGACTCATGTTACTTAGTCAACAAACTGATCAACAAACTCATGTTAGCTGGTCAAAAAACTCATCAACAAACTTGTGTTAGCTGGTTAACAAACTGATCAACAAAAATGTTTTAGCTGGTCAACAAACTGATCAACAAACACATGTTAGCTAGTCAACAAACTGATCAACAAACTAATTTGGCTAGACAACAAACTGATCAACAAACTCATGTTAGCTAGTCAACAAACTGATCAACAAACTCATGTTAGCTAGTCAATAAATTGATAAACCAACTCATGTTAGCTAGTCAACAAACTGATCAACAAATTTTTTTTAGCTGGTCAACAAACTGATCTACAAACACATGTTAGCTAGTCAACAAACTGATCAACAAACTAATTTGGCTAGTCAACAAACTGATCAAAAAACTCATGTTAGCTAGTCAACAAACTGATCAACAAACTCATGTTAGCTAGTCAATAAACTGATCAACAAACACATGTTAGCTAGTCAACAAACTGATCAACAACCTCATTTGGGTAGTCAACAAACTGATCAACAAACTCATGTTAGCTATTCAACAAACTGATCAACAAACTGACCAACAAACACATGTTAGCTGGTCAACAAACTGATCAACAAACTCTTGTTAGCTGGTCAACAAACTGATCAACAACAACATGTTAGCTAGTCAACAAACTGATCAACAAACTGATGTTAGCTGGTCAACAAACTGATCAACAACAACATGTTAGCTAGTCAACAAACTGATCAACAAACTCATGTTAGCTGGTCAACAAACTGATCAACAACAACATGTTAGCTAGTCAACAAACTGATCAACAAACTGATGTTAGCTGGTCAACAAACTGATCAACAACAACATGTTAGCTAGTCAACAAACTGATCAACAAACTCATGTTAGCTGGTCAACAAACTGATCAACAACAACATGTTAGCTAGTCAACAAACTGATCATCAAACTCATGTCAGCTAGCTAACAAATAAATATTGGTCAGACAACAAACATTAGCTAGTAAACGAATTGTGTCAACAAACGAACGCGAGCGTGTCTGCTAATGGTTCAAGCGTGTACTTCTTACACACTCTGTGTAAACTCTTTTCGCTTAGATGCTTGAGTGAAGAATAAATCTTTTCTGATGTAAATATGTCATCATCATGTGTCTCCCCGTAGAGTCTCTGGAGCTCATCGCCACGGCGGCAGAACACTCAAATGCTGCCATCAAGAAGATGGTGAGAGTCACTCCCACAGTAACGGCGGGACGTGTTTCCATGAGTCACGTGACCACATCATTTGTCCCCAACAGATAAATCAAACATCAACTATCTCTGCCTTTCTCTGCCCTTCTCCACCTGTTTCTACATGTCACTTCCTGTTTCTCCATCCATCCACCATCTCTGTGCGTCAGGAGCGGATGAGGAAGCTGCTGAAGGTCTATGAGTTGTTGGGTGGAGAAGAAGATATTGTGAACCCAACTAACGAGCTCATTAAAGAGGGTCACATTCTCAAACTGTCCAACAAGAACGGGACATCCCAGGACCGATATCTAATACTGGTACTTTACCGGCGCCTCAGCACCGCCCTCTGCTGGAGGTGTCACAATTATACGTGACCTCTGTGTCTCTCTCTCTCTCTCTCTCTCTCTGTCTCTGTCTCTGTCTCTCTCTCTCTCTCTCTCTCTCTCTCTCTCTCTCTCTCTCTCTCTCTCTCTCTCTCGCTCTCTGCAGTTTAACGACCGCCTGCTCTACTGTGTTCCCAAGCTGCGTCTGATTGGTCAGAAGTATGGCGTCCGCGCACGCATCGATGTGGATGGAATGGAGGTGAGATGATACTTAGTGGTGTTGCAAATAAAAATTTTGCAACAGTAGAAGTAAAGTCACAGGAAGGTAAAGTAAAGTCACAGTAAAGTAAAGTCACAGGACAGTAAAGTAAAGTCACAGTAAAGTAAAGTAAAGTCACAGGACAGTAAAGTAAAGTGACAGGACAGTAAAGTAAAGTCACAGTAAAGTAAAGTCACAGGACAGTAAAGTAAAGTGACAGGACAGTAAAGTCACAGGACATTAAAGTCACCAGACAGTAAAATAAAGACACAGGACAGTAAAGTCACAGGACAGTAAAGTCACAGGACAGTAAAGTAAAGTCAAAGGACAGTAAAGTCACAGGACAGTAAAGTAAAGTCAAAGGACAGTAAAGTCACAGTAAAGTAAAGTCACAGGACAGTAAAGTAAAGTCAAAGGACAGTAAAGTCACAGTAAAGTTAAGTCACAGGACAGTAAAGTAATGTCACAGGACAGTAAAATAAAGTCACAGGACAGTAAAGTCACAGGACAGTAAAGTCACAGGACAGTAAAGTAATGTCACAGGACAGTAAAATAAAGTCACAGGACAGTTAAGTAATGTCACAGGACAGTAAAATAAAGTCACAGGACAGTTAAGTAATGTCACAGGACAGTAAAATAAAGTCACAGGACAGTTAAGTAATGTCACAGGACAGTAAAATAAAGTCACAGGACAGTAAAGTAATGTCACAGGACAGTAAAGTCACAGGACAGTGAAGTCTTGTGTTATAATTTTGATGCACAGATGCTGGACTTCTAGGGAAATTATGGAAGATATCTGAAGTTTTCCAACTCTACTACTTCTCATTAAACTGATAGAAATATGTATGTGTGGTTACGTGGTAGTGTACTTACCGGACACCGGTTTCATTGCCTCAGCCAGCAGCTACTGATGGTTGACTGTCTCTGTCTGTCTAGCTGAAGGAGACCAGCAGCGTTGGCGTTGGAGCTCCCAGGACATTCTTAGTGTCTGGAAAACAGAGGTCACTGGAGCTGCAGGCCAGGTACGAATATTTCCGATGGCGCCAAGTCAAACTGCCTCGACTGGAGTCAGACAGGAAGTTTGATACAGGAGAAGCATGGAGAATAAATTTTAACAATTAAACACCTGGTGCAGATTCTGGCAAGAGAGCCGCCTGCTCAGTGTGGGCCTGAACGCTGGGAAATAGATTGAGACGCCACGCTGCAGTGGCCACTCACACTAACCGGTTACTATGATGTCATTATTAGAACAACAGGAAGTTCTATAGTGATTGATGTTCTGTTTGTCTTGACAGGACGGAGGAGGAGAAGAAGGACTGGATCCAGGTAAAGATCGTTTTTGTTAACTGCGATAAGGAGTTTGTGTTTTCACCTCTGTGCGTTTGTTTGTCTGTTTCTGACCAATATTTAGTAAAAAATATTTTTGCATGAAGATTTACCCAGGAGTAGGTAAATCCTGGGTAAATAATAGAGATGATAACATTTTGGTGATGAAACATGTCGCAGCACTTAACATAAAATAAGATAACTAAGATGTTTGCAGCGGTGACAGATATGGAGCGTTTTGAAGTTTTTACAAAAACATTATCTTTATGCAACACGATGACAGCTGGGATAATTATACCGAATTATAATTTATTTTTCTCGAAGAAACATGAAAAGGGGTCGTTGTTTGTGCAGCACTGTTTCTAGTTTGAACTGTTCCCATGGTAATATGTTTCCTTGTCATCAGGCCATCCAGGCGACCATTCAGAGACATGAGCAAACGGTGGAGAGCTTCAGACACCTGACGTGTTCGGTACGAGACGACGAGTCCACCCCGCCTCACTCCCCGGTAAGTTTTACCTGATTTTCGACCAATCAGAGCGTCTCGGCCAAAATTAAGGGGTTGTCCTGAACCGTGGTTTTCCGTAGAGCTGCGTGGAGCTGGGGAAGCGAGCACCCACCCCCATCAGAGAGAAGGAGGTCACGCTGTGCATGAAGTGTCAGGAGCCGTTCAATGCAATCACCAAGAGACGCCATCACTGTAAAGCCTGCGGACACGTACGGTCATCAATACTTACTCCTGATTGACTTGACTTTGAATTCTTCTAGCATAACATTAGCATTCTGGATAATATCTGCTCTTGACTTTGAATTCCACTAGCATAGTCTTAGCCTTCTGGCTGGTAGCTCCCACTTTGCTTAATTTTGGAGGCTATTCCAGAACACTTAACACACAGCTGAGTCATGTGATTGATTCATAGCAATGTTTTATCGCCCTGATGACCTCTCCCGGTGTTGACTCCAGGTGGTTTGTGGAAAATGTTCAGAGTTTCGAGCTCGCCTGTCGTATGACAACAACAGAACCAATCGGGTGTGTGTCGACTGCTACGCCATGCTGGTGGGGGCGTCGCCCTCTCCTTGCATCCTGAACAGCAGTGCCACCAGGAGAAGGTCCATTCTGGAGGTTAGTGTGACATCACAGTGACATCGCCATTAATCTGAGGAAAGACTTGTTTAGATTAACTCTTCTTCTGTGGTTGCCACAGAAACAGGCCTCCCTGGCAGCAGAGAACAGTGTGATGTGTAGTTTTCTGCACCACATGGAGAAAGGAGGGGGCCGGGGTTGGCAGAAGGCATGGTTTGTCATCCCCGAGAACGAGCCACTGGTGCTCTACATCTATGGCGCTCCGCAGGTACGTCAAACTGTTCCGCAGGTACGAAAAAGGGAACTGGCATTGCTTTGCCATTCTGGTTGATAGCTGTTCTATACTTTGAATTTTGCGATCATAATGTTAGCTTCCTGACTAAGTTCTTTTTATCATCTATGAGTCTTGCTAGCATAATGTTAGCTTTCTATTTCAGAGCTGTCAGGGGCCTTAAAACTATTAATGTTAGCTTTCTTGCTAATATCTGTCAGTGATGTTGGTTACTTATAGCACAGCTTTAACTTTGTGGCTCTTAAATCTCATTAATTTAGAATCTTGGCAGCCTAACCTTGTCTCTGTGGCTCATAGCTACCATTGGCTTTAATAGCTAGCTTAGCTAATGACATGTTGCTAACATGACATTAGCTATTTTAAATATTTTGAATATTTTTACTGTAATTTTAGCCTCTGCATTAGAGGACCAACTATGAATCTTGCTAGCGTAACATTAGCTTTCTGGCTCATTCCGTTAATTTGTGTTGAATCTAGCGAGCATAATATTAGCTTTCTGGCTAGTAGCATATAATGGCGCTGATGTAGCCAGTGTCATGTTACCTTTCTTGCTCATTATTATTATTATATCTGCTTTTGATAGTAAATCTTCCTAGCATAGTTTTAGCTTTCTGGCAAAGAGCTAATTTTTTTATTTTGAATGTAGCTGGCTGGCCAAAAACTGCCATTGATGTTGGATCTAGCTAGCTAATATAACATTAGCTCTGTGGCTAACGACTGTTATTAACCCTGTTATTTGCTGTACTCAGGATGTGAAGGCGCAGCGTAGCATCCCCTTGATTGGCTTCGAGGTATCCCTTCTTGAGTCATGTGACCGCCTGGAGCGACGCCACGCCTTCAAGATCTCCCAGAGTCACCTGACCCTGTTCTTCAGTGCTGAAGGTGAAGACCTACAGCAGAGGTGGATGGATGTCCTGTCAAGGGCAGGGAGGGGGGAAGAGCATCAGGTCCACCGGCCAATGGTGGAGTGTTTGGAGGAGGAGGAAGGGGAGGAGCTTGCAGCAGCAGAGGGGGAGAACACGTGATCTCACTAGATGCAGTATGGCGAGGTCATAAAATGAGACATTATTGGAATCCAGTACAAACCAGTTCACATGTATGTATTTGAAGTTGCGTGGTTAGTTTGCATGATTCCTGTAAACACAAGATGGCGTCTTCATCTTTTTCTTCACCTGTGCTATGACATAATGGAGTGGGTTGGAGCTACAAAGGAGAGCTGAAATGGGTTTCGCCTGAATCTCTTTGATTGGACGTTTCCTTGAACAGAAACAATCATAAAAGGTTATAATCAAACAGATTAGGGTCCGTCTGCCATCATGTCCTGGTTTACAAAAGTTAAACTGCCTCATTTTACTTGTAAATTAACCCAGAAGGTTAATTCAAACACGGCACACGTTTTATTCACTAAATGTTAGTGGGAAAAATTCTGATTACATCAGTGCAGTGTATCACGCCCTCGGGGAGTAACAGGATTGGGTACCGACTGAATTATGTGAGACTGTACAGCACATTTTTGCCATGCAGCCTGCTCTGTAACCAATGTTGGCATTTTACCAGCAATTTATACAGCTAACATTTGCAGGCTGCAGCTATTTTTGGTCTATCTACAGCAACTATAGCTTTTGTTAGCTTGTCTGCAGAAGCTTTAGCTGAAGTCACTATGTTGGCAGACTGAGCTACAGCTAACATTGGCACATCTTCAGCAAGCACTTCAATTAACATTAGCACACTGCAGCGGGCACTCCAGTTAACATTAGCATGTGAGCAGCCAGTGTTGCAGCTAATGTTAGCATGTCTACAACAACTATAGCTGTTAGAATGTCTACGTCATAGCAACAGGTAGGCAATATCAGTATCATAGCATAAGTCAGCAAATGTCAACTGTTATAGGTAAAGTTATCCAATTTCAGCTATTACGGCTTATGTTAGGTAATTTCAGCTATCATAGTTAATGTTACCCTTTTTTCAATCGTAGCTAATTTCACCTATCTCTCAATCTAAATCAAAGCTAATTTATCTAGGTTCAGCTATTTCGGTTCGTTTCAGCTACTATCATAGCTAAAGTCAGCTAATTTCAGCTGCCATACCTAAAGTTGGCTAATTTTAACTATCAAGTCATTTCATATATCATTGTTGAAGTTAACACATTTCAGTTATAATAGCTAATTTCTGCTATCATAGCTAAAGGTAGCTCATTTCAGCTATCATACCTAAAGTTCTAAAGTTAGCTCATGTGAGCTGTCATAGGAAACGTTAGCTAATTAAAGCTAACTCCCTAATGTAAGCTCATTTTAGCTATCATAGCTAATGTTGGTTTATTTCAGCTATCATACCTAATCTCAGCGATCATAGCTAATTTCAGGTATGGTAGCTGATTTTAACTCATTTCTGGTATCTTCGCTAATTGTAGCTGACGGTGAAATATTACACATACAAACATGAATTATTAATAATCTAGTTGAATCACATGATGTTTGTAATAACGGTCATTTTTCATATGCTTGATGACATTAGCTTAGCATTTTTGTTAGCCTCAACACACAGTCAGCCTTTTTGCTTTTTTAAACAGTATGAAATATCCCAGTACAATAATTTGTTTCATGACAACAGCAACATAACAGACAAGGCGATGGTGCTGCTAAAGATTATATCATTTCGGGCTAATGGTAGCATTACCATGGTGTGTTTGAGTATGGAACCAGGTGACACGACATCTCCACGTGTCCTATCACCGAGCCAACAAACAATTGTGAAGGCTTTGATCTCATCTGCCACTGTCGCCATGGCAGCATGACTTTAACAAGCACAGTGTGTGTAGCCAAACCAAAATGCCAAATAAATCAGATTAAAGCTCCTGCTGCTGACTGACATCCACACCTGTCAATCAAATCACTTGTCTGTGGGTCTACATTTCCCTGCAGCCTGTGCTCTGGAGCTTCCCTGCTGTATGAATCTTAAGTCTGGCTCCATGTTATTTAATTAGTAGAAAGGCTAAAATAACAAAGTCAGACAAACTGGGAGTGATGTAAGCAGTGTTTGATAGAGAATATATTTATTACCAAAATAATAATTATCAACACCTTTTATAAATTTATGAAGGATTTTCAAAATGTGACTAAAATGATCTCCCTTTTCACGGTTGATGATTTCAAAATTATACTTATAAAAAATATATAAAAATAAAAATATGCTGCAGTCAGGATTTTATTTTGAAAAGTCTAATAATTTATATCAATTAGAATATTGAAATAAGTGGAAATTTGCATACACAACTATTACAAATACAATACATTTATTATTTATCATCATTTATATCATTTATTATTTATCATTAAAGTCTACTTTATTTAAATAATTTAATATCTTAATTATTTTTTTATTTCCTAAAATGTAACTTTAGTTTTTTGGAGTGAATGTGCTTCCGTACCATCTCTGAAGTGTCAGCCGTGAAGCTGGAGATCATTCTGGTTCTGTTTGATGATGTAATGATGACATCATGACATGATGGATGTTTGTAAAAAAGCGCAAATTCCTGACTGGAAGAAGGAACAGGACCAGGAGCATCTCCACGTTAGATGGATCCAGCCATTACATGGAGTTGATCTGTTCTTCTCTTCCAGTGGTAGCGTGTTTCTGACGGCTAAGAGTGTTTTTATAGTAAAGATGTAAAATAATATTATTATTGTTGTTCTTCTGATCGTCTGAGCGCTCAAACTTCCTGTTGGGTATTTCGTGTTTATGAGTTTTTGATGTTTGCTTGATGCAAGAAGAAAACAAGTTTTTTTGTACATATAATTTATTCTTCCGTGACATGTCGGTCATGGGACTATGTAAGGGTCAAAGGTCAAGTTCCTCCACACGGCCAGAGCTGAATGAAGGGTTGGTTTTCAGTCGCGGGCATGTTGGCGCCACATACAAGCAACTAACAGGCGAACAGATAAAGGAATGACCAGAAATTTTAGTATATCCTCCTGTTCTTTGTCGATTTGTTTCCAGTTCAGATGCAGAATAACAAGACAAAGCTAGCGCCTATGCTACCGTTAGCACCTCTGCAGTCGGTGCAAATTCATGACATTGTTAGTTAGCTCGTTCGAACAGCTGGAGTTGTAGACAACTTTGCTTTTCTTCAGTTTGGATGGCTATTTCTAGCTATCTTAGCTAAAGTTAGCTAATGTTATGGCCACAACGAGAATTTAAAACAGAAACGAAATAATTTAACAAAATACTTTAACTGGTTTTCTATGTGGTTATACAGTTATATTGGGTTTACACCAAGCATGAGATTCATCTGGTTGGATCCGGAGTCTATATCTTTAGATTTGGTTCTCCATAGTTCGATCTATTTTAAACTGGTAGATCTGGGTCTTTCCACTTGGGGTAAAGTTTGAAATGGTTTATCTGGTTAGATCTGGTATGAATTGGTTATTTCTGGTTAGATCTGGTTTGAGTTGGTTCTGCCATGTGGTTCTGCATCTGTTCTGGATTCAGTTTCTACATTTTTCCATAACTCGTGGTGCCAAATCTCGCTGAACTATCGGCGTTCGTCTGTGATTTTATATTTATTGATCGTTGTTATGGACTGAGGTTGCTGTTAACATGGAGACCATCTTCATGTTAGAGCTCAACCACGCTAACTTTAGCTGAGTAACATTACTTGTCTCCTGACTCGTTACTATAGTAGCCACCGGGTTTTTTGGAGATAATGATACTACGGTAACCAGGGACTGCCACAGCTTCTGGCTTCATTCATTCACTGCAGCTCCCATAGCAACCACTGAGCTCTAGTTACCTTGACAGCGCCACTATGTCTCTGGGTGTGACAGCAGTACGGTCGTGTTCTTCTCGTGGTTCCGGTATCCTGTTACTGATATTTGATCACAGGTTATTGATATTACTGAGTATTGATTGATTGATTACAGGTTATTGGTTAGTGGCCGGCCACTGCCTTCCATCCTGTGCGTATATGTTTCCCATCATGCCCCTCTGTAAGAAAATACAAGAAAAACTGTTTTAAAAGGTTATAAATGAAATAAAAACAACTGGAAGTGAACACACTCTGCGACTTGTTACTGTTCTATCTTTTACTGCTTTTCCAAAACCTTTTCTGTAACTATACAGATGGACTGACAACACAGAAGAGTATATTTTTGATTTAATAGTCCTTATATACTGTATATTTTATTTTTACAATTATGTGTCACATTTTACTATAAAATAATAATTTCATATAAAAAGGTTTTTGAGTTTTTTCTTATTTATATGAGTTCCAAAATAATCTGTTATAATTTAAATTAAGTTACTTTTTAGATTAAGATTGACTTAATAGTAAATTAGAAAAATATGATATATTATTACACAATAAAATGCCGAAGATGCTGTAAATTAATTAAATTAGTTCCAAACACATCCTTCGATGGATTGTACTAATTAAAAATCATAAATCATTATATATCATAGTGTAACGCAGGAAAATCCCAGTTCTCCGTTCCGCCCCTCTCTTCTCCTTCCTTTTCTCTGTTTGGACGTCGTTCCTGTCACTCTGAGCTCAGCCGATCAGGCCTAGTTGATTACGTCATCGGGGATTACCCTCAAATTTACTTTGGCGCAGTGGTCGGCGCTGCTGCCTCACAGCAAGAAGGTACCGGGTTCGAATCCACGTATACCTTCTGTGCGGCGTTCGCATGTTCTCCTTGTATCTGGAAACTCCGACTTCCTCCTACAGTCCAAAAACATGTGATATAGGGGAATTGGTGACAGTAAATTGCCCGTAGGAGTGTAACTGTGTGTGGTTGTATGTCTCTATCTGTCTGCCCTGCGATGAACTGGTGACTTGTCCATGGCAAACACAGCTGAAATACTATTGGTTGATCACTGACAGAGCCAATTCTCATTGGCCTAGAGGAGATTAGTCCAGCCTGTGATCCCACCTCCATAAGGACGCTCACTCACACAGAGCCAGAATAGGTAGAACACCACATGAGTCTGAGTTTATTATGCGGTATCTCGTGATTATAATATGTTTATGGCGTGAGTGTGATGACTAATTACGTTTTATCAATCAAGGCTTCTTCATTTCAGTTGAAGAAGCCACTCAGATGAGAGGTGAAACTTCTTCAAGCCAAATCAGAAGTCCATTTGCACATATTTATATATATATATATATATATATATATATATATATATATAAATACAAATATAATATATATTTATATAAATATATTTATATATATAAATATGTGTGGCAGGTTATTACCACACATATATTTGGCAATAGCCACACCGGTAAGAGCTAGATGTTAAGAAGGATTGAAAGAAGGTAGATATATTGTGTCAGTGCTTCAGCCCCACAAGTTGCTTGTGAGCTTGAAGAGAAAGAGAATTTCTGATTTGGACAAAGTGATGAAGAGTAATCCCAGCGATGAGCGGTGCTGGGTGCTTGATGGTGTTGAAGTACTGCATAATGAGATGGGAAGGATGTGTAGTAGGTTAGGGATAAAGGCAGTGGAGTATTTAACTAGATTATTCAACACGATCTTGGAGAGTGAGAGGATTCCTCAGGAATGGAGGAAGAGCGTACTGGTGCTGATTTTCAAGAAGAAGGGTGATGTTCAGAGGTGTCGCAGCTACAGGTGTAAAAGAGCAACACAATGAAGATATTGGAAATCGTACTGGAAGTTAGGTTAAAAAAAGAGGTTACAATTTGTAGTATGTTTTCATGCTACGATTAGGCATTAAAGATGCAATGTTTGCTCTGAGAGTACTGATGAAGAAGTACAGAGAAGGTCAGAAGGAGTTGCATTGTGTCTTTGTGGATTTAGAAAAAAGCATTTGACAGAGGAATTATGGTACTGCATGAGGAAGTCTGGAGAGAGGGAGCTGCCAGACTTCCTGTGCCACCACAGCGGATTATCTTGTTTCGCATATATTATTGATATGACACAAGTTTCACGTCTGATGCCCTTCCTGACACAACATTCCCCATTTGTCAGATCGTGGGACCGCCACTAGAAGTACACTGGCCTTTGACCCCTATGTGGCTGGGTTATAGGCGATAGTTATTTATATATATATATTTTTAAATGTATTTATATCAAACATGTATGAAAGGGGGCAGCACAATGGTTAGCGCTGCTGCTTCACAGCAAGAAGGTACCGGGTTTGAATGTTCTCCATGTCTCTGCGTGGGTTCTCTCTTGGAACTCTGGCTTCCTCCCACAGTCCAAAAACATGTGATATAGGTGAATTGGTGACACAAAAATTGCCCATAGGAGTAAGTGTGACTGTAAGTGTGTGGTTGTATGCCTCTATGTGTATCTGCCATGAACTGGCGACTTGTCCAGGGTGTACCCTGCCTCTCGCCCGATGTGAGCTGGGATAGGCTCCAGCCCCCCGTGACCCTGAACAGGATAAGCGGTAGCTAATGAATGAATAAAAATGGTCATACAGATGAGAAAACAAGATAATAAAAAAGTATAAATATCCAACAGGGAGATGGGAGAAGTATACACTTATGAAGTCCAACCCCTTCTCCATAAATTAAAGATAATTACTACCAGTCAAATAATTATATAATTTATTTAAATTAGCGTCATAAGTTATATTATAAATTATATAAATATTCATTTATAAATAATAATAATAATGTCAGTTTTCATTAGTTAAGATCTATGTGTTGGATTTCTATTCTTTCTCTCTCTCTCTCGCGTGTCTCTCTCTCTCTGACTTCCTGTCCTGGAACTTGTTTTGAGTTCACAGCCCACGCGCTGACTGCCGGGAAATCACACTCGGCGTAGATTCTTTGGTACGTCGGTCTGCGTCTTGACACAATGTCGGCTGTCAGCTCAGACCTCATCCATACCGGAGCCGACCCGGCCGGCGTCCTTCAGCCGCAGACCGTGTTCGTCATCCTGGACTCGGCGGAGACGCTCAACCTGGTCCGGTGAGTCTGGAGGTCTGGAATCTCACGGCGATGAAACGGAAGGATTACCTCAAAAAGTTATAATTACTACCAGAAATTATTTAATTATGCGGACGAGAACATTGCTGGAGATCTTCAAGATAAAGTATTTTTTTTATTTTAGTTTGTTCAAACGGAAAATAAGTTACATTGCTAATGTTAGTCACTTTTCAAATGAAGTTTGGAATTACATACTCGCGACAGCTCTGTTAGCCGTTACCAAACAGTATTGACTCCTATTCAACCAATGATAAACCTTCAGGTTGCAAGTCGGATTCCCGGAACCTGGTCACGCTGATGTACGCCGAATTAAAGGCTACCTCCTTAAATGTCAGACCCTCTTTTCTATTGATTATTAAGAGGTTCTAAAAGACTAACTAAGTTCAAATTGTAATATAATAAATGGCGTTTGGTAGGAGGATCCAAAAAGACGTTATATTGGAAAAGGGTGTTTATAGTGATGACGTCGTGATCTGACCAGTAGGTTGTTTTTTGCCCTTTGGTTCTGAGCCTCCTATGAGTCACCCGTCCTAGTCACGTGGCTTATTTTCCCAAGGGAAACAGATCAACATGGAGGCACTGGTCTGATGTCACAACAATCCTACCTATGTGTTCAAAACAACCTCAATGCTCTGGATCCTCCTTTACTGATTTCTATAGAGTTAAGGTCACACATATTAAAGGCTTTTGTCCTGCTCACTGGAGATGTGTTCATGAAGTTGGGAGAAAGAAAAACAAAATTTGAGTTATACCAGTAAACAAGATGTGACCTTCCGCCCCGCTGTCAGATTTTTGAGTTGCTATCTACTACTTAGAGCTGCTGAAGCAGCTAATTGCTGATGTCGGCTAACTACTACTGTTAACTAGTGTAACTTCTAACCAACAGATTACTTAAATGTTATAACCTGATAATGGTTACTATCGTCTAATTGCTGCTAGTTGCTAACTGCTATAGTTCCTGAATTCTTGTAGTTGATAGCTGCTACTAATTGCTAATTGCTAATTGCTAAGTCACCAACTGCAACCAGCTTCTAACTGCTGTTAGTTGCTCACTGTTAGTAGCTGCAAACTACTGTTAACTGCTGTAACTGCTAACTAACACATTCATTAACCGTTATAACCTGATAATGGCTACTATTTTCTAACTGCTGCTAGTTGCTATCTGCTAATAGCTCCTGAATTATTCTGGCTGCAAACTACTACTAGCTGTTAATTACTGCAGCTGCTTAATAATACAATTACTAACTCTTACTAGCAGCTAAATGTTATTTGCTTCTCCCTGCGTTGTTACTGTTAACTGCTGAAGTAGCTACTGTAGCTACTACTACTAAATGTGACTTACTTATAACTGCCACTTGTTGCTGCTGACTGCTACAGCTTTTTTCAAATTAAATGTGTTATGTCTGAAAAACTGTCTTATGTGAAAAATAATAAAAAGGCTCTACTTAGTGATTAAGATATGAACTATCAGAGTAAAATACAATGTACGAAAGATAGATCTCCTCAAATCGATTCATATGCCTCACAAATTTAGACAAGTTTGATCAACGGTTGGAAAAATTATGGCCTAAAGTTTTTTGGAGATAAAGTTCCCCCCTAGTGTTGGAGCTCCAGTTAGTCTTCGCACTAAGATGTGTGGGCGTATAAAGTTTAGAAAGGATCCCTGAAGTAGGTTTAGAGTTATTGCGTTAACCTGAAGGATCTGGGTCAGCGATGAAAATTCCATAATATCCCAAACTTTTCGAGGATAAAGATATAAAGTTATCCTCACAATCACTTAAGAATAATCTATCTGGTGATAATCGATCTTATACTGTTGACGATATGTCTTTCTCATTAAACCATATTAATTTTAATCAAAAGTGGAGTCTAGGACACCTTCAAATCTCACTCTCTGCAAGCTGAACATTTGACAGTCATTATTTAGTAAACTGAAATGCCTCCAGTTTTGCATATCAAACCAAAATTTTCCTTCTAAGAGCTCTAATAATTTTACAGAGTCAGTAATTCTGTATTAAAGAGATGGATGTATAAATCCGGCTAACTGCTACATATGCTAACTGCTTCTAGTTGCTAACCGCTTCGAGCTACCAACTGCTAAAACTTGTAATTGCTAATAGCTACTGACTGCTACTAGCTCTCACTTGCTACTTGCTCGTCTTTACTGCTAGCTGCCGACTCTTTCTAGTTTTAACCAATCAGACTCAGAATCAGACTAATCAGAGGAGATGACACTCTTCAGGAAATCTTTATAGTATATTATAAGTAGTGTTGAGTTTTTCCGACTCACACAAGAAATTAACTGCCGATAGATGCCGGGGGTCCTCCCCTCTCTTCTCTGGTGGTTTCTGTTTCTGCATAATCTGGTGGGTTGTGTCTGAGGATTCTTATTCGTGTATTTTGTTCTGAGGATTCTGATTGGTTGTCTCTGTCTCCATCAGCGTGGAGTCAGGGATCGTCGCTGACATTGAGGTCGATGATTTAATGTCGCCCGACTGTGACACTTTCTACCAGATCAAGAGCCAGCCAATCAGCATCAGGTAACACAGTGCGCTGACCTCTGACCTCTGTCGTGGTGGACTTGACATGATGTCATGAACCTGATTATAAAAATGCTCTTTTCTCCAGTGCATCATCATCGTTATCATTGTCACAGCCTTCAAGCATGACGTCCAGGTAAATACACGTGTTGTCTATTTACACAATGTGTGTGTTGTGACACATCAGTGTTAAACGACACATCAAATCAATACACAACACTACAACACAGCGACAAAACAAAAACAACACACAATAACCCAAAATCCAAGCTACACACGACAACGCACAACAAGAAAATAACTGAACCCACAAATAACACTACAAAATCAAGACAATAACAATAAAACAATTATGAACAACACAACATGACAACAATAATGCAACAATAACATCAACACGACAACATCAATAACACACAAGAGAAAATACATTGAAAACACAACAGAACTACACAACCGAAATCGCAGTACCACACACTACAAAAAAAAATATGACAACAAAACAACAGCACAAAAACAACAAATCACAACACATGATGATAATAAGACAATGACAACCGCACATGAAGAAGAAAATAACAAAACATGATCAAGACACAACAATAAAAAAAATGTTTTATCAATACAACAGAAACCAACAACTTCAACACAACAAAACACAACAACACAAAAAATCTCCTCTCCTCTTTCAGGGTTTTGATGCGTCAGGATCTGATGCGTCAGCAGGCACTGGAGGAGGAGCAGAAGGAGGTGCAGCAGCAGCTCCTCCGCCTTGTTGACAAGTCCTCCCCCATCTCTGTGTCCTCCTTCCCAAGCCTGCCTCCTTCTCAAGTCCCTGTGGAGGTGCTCAAGGTAGGAGAAGGAGGTTCTACATTTCCCACTATTCACCTGTCAGCTGTACTGATGACATCACTTCCTGTCCTAGGTGCAGACTCACCTGGAGAATCCGACCAGATATCACATACAGCAGGCCCAGAGGCAGCAGGTCCGGCAGTACCTTTCCACTAAGACGACCTATCAGGAGCCAGCTGCACCAACCTTTGGCCAGCTGGACTCCCTCAAACTAAAGCCTGAGGAGGTAAATGCAAAAAATATATATATATATATAATAATAATAATAATAATAATACATTTAATTTATAATATATATATATACGTGTAAGTACAGATGTAAGAGCTTTTTAGCAAACATTGGAGCGGTTCACAGGGACTGTAACCCTCTCAAGGACAACTGGGGATTCTACAACGACCAAACAAAGACCACACAATCATACAAAAACATCTGGAACTACCGCAAGGACTTCAGTTACCACCACAACAATCCCTGGAATATTTCAAAAAATCATGGATTCACGTTAAGGACCATTTGGAGAAGACTGAATCTAAGATGGTGTGAACCAAACATTCATAATGCCCTCCTGAGGACAAATAATATTTCTTCGATGACCACTAAAATGTCTTCAAAGACCCTTGAAAGCTCCTAAAGGAACACAGGAACCTCTTGAGAAACGATGAAACCTCTTCAAAGACTACAGAAAATACTATCAGAAATCTATCTATTGTAGTTAAGATGATTTTGTGTGACCTATAAACTTTCAGTATTTCTGTTGCCTGAACTCACCTGATCTATAATTGGCCCGTTCAGGTTGAAGAGAACATCATTGATGACATCATCAGCCTGGAATCTGACAACAGCAAGTTTCTGACGCTGGTTGAATCTGGACTGCTGCTCGCCAAAACGGTAACAATCACAAACAAAAACCCAAATATATTGGAGAAATACAGTAAGTGTTGAGGAAATATATAGGAAACATACAGGAAGTACAAAGAAGTAGAGTGAAAAAGCCCTCAAAGCATTAACCTTTGCCAAGGGCAAAACCTACCTTTGTTTCTTCCTCTCTCATATTCTTCAAATGATTAATTCTGATGAAGTTAAGTATTTTGCGAGGCGCTCTCTCGAAACTGTCTATTATTGATGCCTTTTTTCTTTGATTCCTTTGATGTTCCATTGGGGGTAGGGCTGGGGGCTCATTGGGCTGAACAAGAGACACTGAAGTGGAAGGCACAAGAGACAACCGTCCACAGAGTATTTCTTCTTCTTCCTTTGATGTTTTATACTGGAGAGTATAAAACTACAATGTCTGTCTAAGATAATGCCCCACTCAAAGTTTAAGAGTGTGGAACAGAGAATAAAAGAACGAGCTGAACACATGAAGAGAATGAGAGAGGAAGAAACAAAGTAGGTTCAGAGGTAGGATTTGGCCCTTGGCGGATTTCTCTGCTCTCTGAGTGCCTTTTCTGGTTTTATTTTTATTTTATTTGTATTGCTGCGAAACACAAAACATCACCAAAAGTTAATAATATCTAGGATATTGCAAAATGTATCTGTGGGTAAAATTTAGTTTTATTGTAATGTAAGTATTGAGGAAATAAGTACACAGAATATATGCAGGAAACATAGCAGAAATACATTGTAAAAACACAATCTGTATACAGGAAACATAATGGAAAGCCAGTGTAAAAACACAGTCTATATACAGGAAACATAATGGAAAGCCAGTGTAAAAACACAGTCTATATACAGGAAACATAATGGAAAGCCAGTGTAAAAACACAATCTGTATACAGGAAACATAATGGAAATACAGTGTAAAAACACAATCTGTATACAGGAAACATAATGGAAAAACAGTGTAAAAACACAATCTGTATACAGGAAACATAATGGAAATACAGTATAGAAACACAGGATATAGGCTGGAAACATACTGGAAATACAGTATAAAAACACAATCTGTATACAGGAAACATAATGGAAAGACATTGTAAAAACACAGTCTATATACAGGAAACATACTGGAAATACAGTATAAAAACACAATCTGTATACAGGAAACATAATGGAAAGCCAGTGTAAAAACACAATCTATATACAGGAAACATAATGGAAAGCCAGTGTAAAAACACAATCTGTATACAGGAAACAATGGAAATACAGTGTAAAAACACAGTCTATATACAGGAACCATAATGGAAAGACATTGTATAAACACAATCTGTATACAGGAAACGTAATGGAAATACAGTGTAAAAACACAGGATATAGGTTGGAAAAATAATGGAAAGCCAATATAAAAACACAATCTATATACAGGAAACATAATGGAAAGCCAGTGTAAAAACACAATCTGTATACAGGAAACATGCTGGAAAGCCAGTGTAAAAACACAATCTGTATACAGGAAACATAATGGAAATACAGTGTAAAAATACAGGATATAGGCTGAAAACATACAACATGTGAACCATTGTTAAGTATTTCCTCTAAAGACAAACCACTTTTGAAGCCGATCCAAGAGGATTGCATGATCTACTGCATCAGCATCAGCTGTAAGTTGGAGGTCATTAGTCACTGATATGAGAACAAGTTCGGTGCTGTGTGGTGGACGAAAGCTGTATTGAAATTCATTACACAATATTATTACATTCAGTGCAATAGTAGATGTTTTGTTGAAAATTACAGAATATAGAGTCTGCTATATTCCCTTACTGCAAACATTTGGTATGATTTAACAAAATATATTTCACAGAAGTTTATTCACTCTATGCCACATGCTAAGGTTTACGAGCTCCCCATGTCTAAAATATCTGCTGTCATTGATGACGTCCTCAATGGGAATAGGAATGAATGAAAACCAGGAAGTAACAGTTAGTTAGCATGTTCATTAGCTTTGTGGCTAAAAGCTGTCAGATCAGTTCTCCACATGTTCAGGTTCCTGCTGCAGAAGCTGTAGGTGGAGCCTCTCTCTCTCTGTGTGTGTGGTGTGTGTGTGTGTGTGTGTGTGTGTGTGTGTGTGTGTATCTGTGTGTGTCTCTGTGTCTGTGTGTGAGAGAGAGATAAAAACCTGGGAGGGTTTTTCTTTTTCTTTCTTAAAAGAGACAATTCCCCATTTTCAACAGTTGTCGAACAGAAAGAGGAAGAGACACTGCTCTGTGTGTGTGTAGTGTCTGCATATATACGTGTGTTTATGTCATACGATGAGGATTTTATATTTACTGCCGGACCATGAGAAGAGAAGGATTAAATCAGAGGTAAAGTGTTTATTCTTGTTTGACCTTTGACCGGACTAACGGTTGTCTAGTCCTTGAGCTTTGCACAGACATGAGAGAAACCGCCACGGAGGAGGCTTGTGGGTGATGTAGTTGACTAAAAGTAGAGAAGTAACATGTTTAAAGTAGTAAGAAATACTCGCTGATGCAGCAGATTGGTTGATTATCTCAGTGTGTGTTTGTGTGTGTGTGTGTTTGTATGTGTGTGTGTGTGTGTTATCCTGGTATCCAGTGTTTATCAGCAGCCAATCACAGCTCAGGATGATCATCTGCTAACGCTGTGCTCTGGTTACAGATGCCGGTCTCAGGGAACATTCTTGACGTGTACGATGACAGTCGAGGGACGGCCACACCAACCACCACCGTTAGCAACAGCTGCCCAGCCGACCTGCATGCCGTCAAGAGAGAGATGAGTGGCGGGTGTTACGTGGAAACCGGTGAGGACCGTTTAGTTGAAGCAAAATAGCCAAAGAGGGTCAGACCCAGACCCGTCTAAGGTTTCGGATCAAAAACTCGTCAGAAATGGTGAAAAGTGCAAACTTCCTACATTTCCCATAAGATGTATATTCAGTCCACGTAAGTCTCGTATTGAAATCTACTGCTGCCATGACCATAAGTCGGATTTATCGAGTGAATATTTACTCTTGACTATTATTCCTCCGTACACGTTTTTTTACCACATCGCCGGCCCTGTAGCGTTTCGATACATATGCAAAAAAGACAAAACCCAGAACATTAGCATTGACTTAAGTTCAGACTTTTACGTAAGTAGGAAGAATTTACATTTTTCCGACAAGAAATAATGTCTGCCGGTTGTGATGGGAGGATAACAGTAGCCAGTCACAAACTACATGCTAGCGAGTCAACAAACCAACATTTGGTAGTCAGCAAACTAACATTAACTACTCAACAAACTAACGATAACAAGTGAACAAACTAATATTAGCGAGTCAAAAAACTAATGTTAGCTAGTCAACAAACTGTTAGCTAGTAAACACACTAATGTTAGCCAGTTAACAGAGAAATGTTAGCAATTCAAGAAATTTAATGTTAGGAATCCAACCAACCACTATTAGCTTGAGAACAACAACATTAGCGAGTCATCATACTAACTAAAACTAGTCAAAAATAAAATGTTAGCAAGTTACCAATTCAATGAATGCAAAGAAAATCTGATACCGTTCAGATTGTTCACTGACAAATCTGAACTTGAACACTGAAATTGAAGGTCAGAGGTCAATCCTCTTTTCACAGTCATGTTGTTTCTCCCTTAACATAGAAATTTGGTCTCAATTCTAATGTGGTCTCCAGAGTTGGGTCTTAACTTGGCTAAAATTGATATTTTCATTTTTCGACTGGTTTTCATGAAACCTATCTTGGATTTGGGATTATTTTGGCTGTGCCCAGATTTTTATCATGGTTGGAGCTGAAACAAATCACCTAAAAATCTTTTCTGTAAATTTTGCTCACTCCCTCAGATTTTCCTCCACATCCATAATATTTGCATGAAAACATACTTAAACCCAGTTTTAGCAATGCTTATTTGAAAGCCAACAAATGAACTCATGGCTCAGGGAAATGATGAGTAAGAGGAAGTCCAACCAACTCCCTCATTAACTTCCATTTAATCTTGGCAACAAAAATGTTCTCTCATTGTCTGTCATGTTGACATTTTTAACTGAATCCATATAAACTATAGATCTACGTCTTCTGCAGCTTCTCAGGATGCTGACGATTTGACAATTTTAACATCATCACCTACAGGGTTTAAATGGGGCTGTCTCGGTCCAGTGCTGTGTTTGTAGCTTCTCTCTATATTCAGGTTCCAGATAAAGTTACTCACAACTGATGCTGACTGGTTGGTGCAAGAGTTTTTTCAGTAAATCTGTACTTCTTCACTCTGATGAGTCAACATCACAACTTCCTCTGAAGGCACACACTCAGCAGCCACTTGTATTTTCCCACATCATCAGTTCCTACTTCCTGTGCCGTTTGTTCTCCAAACACGAAAAACTGTCTGTTCTGCTGTTTCTCATAGAGAAGTCTCAACTTAAATTCATTCCAAACTGAACATTTGGTTATTTAAATTCATTTGTGGGCCTGGGTTTTCCAACTAGGCTTTCAGTACGGTACTCCCTCATTTAAGCTGCCCTCAAATAACTTTACTATGGTGCTAAAGCTCCAGGCTGTTGTCATTCATTGCAACCAGTTCATATTCAACTAGACAGTTACATTTATATAGTGGAATAAAGTGGTTCTAACCAGGTTCAGCGCGTATGAAAGAAAACACTAACTGCATAGACACGCAATAAAAACCATCATGGGTGTAGCACTAATATACAGAATGACATTTTGCTGCATCACAAACAGATAATAATAATAGTAATAATACATTTAATTTGTAACGCACTTTACATTTGGATCAAATCTCAAAGTGCTACAAAGTAAAAGCAGATAAAAGCATCAATGAAAAAATAAAATAATAACTCTATAAAAACCTGACCAAAAAGCAGCAATGTTAATTAAAAGTTATAGGTTCTGCTAAAAAGGAAGGTTTTAAGTCCTTTTTTAAATGTGTCAGTCGTCTGTGGAGCCCTCAGATGGTCATGGAGGGCATTCCACAGACGTGGGGCAGCAGAACAGAAGGTCCGATCACCCATGGTGCTGAGCTTAGTCCGGGGAAGGAGGATATTGCATATAGCTCAAATAACAGTCATTAATAAAAGTAATAAACTCTCAACAACCAGTCACATTTTCTCCGACCACCACTAAGAATGCAACAATACCATAAAATGTAAGGAGTACAATCAGGATTGAGCAGCCAAGCTGCTGGACATAAACTTATGTGCTCAAAGGCACACAGGCAGCCGTCGACCACCGAATCTGGACCTCATTCAGGCCACAACACCCGCAACCATTTACAGCAGGCAAAAAACATCAGCTATCTATGATGTATCAAAATCCATTAGCCTAAACAAAACTTTTAATCGTTTGAAGACAAAGTTCATCCACCTTTCTTTCTTTAAAAAAGCTCAGTGGCATGGTCGTATCGAACACTGGTGCATTTCAGCTCCAGCATATCGTCCTTTTCCACTCACATGGAGCCGAGGCTGCGCATCATTTCTCCAATACGTTTGAATATGTTTTAATGCTGACGATGACCGATCCATGAAAAAAAAAATGCCAATGTGTAAAGTTGCTGCACGCTCAACTTAATTCAACCACTGGCCTTAGAAATTAAATTATGTTAATAATCTGATGGGAACAAACCGTTTTAGACGAACACTGCCCGGCCAAAAACAAGTTACCACCTGGATTTAACTGAGCAAACAGGTAAGAGCCTTCGTTTGGATAATTACTGTAGTGATTGATTTGTTTCAGCCGGCAAAAAGTTATTCAACCCTAAGTGATGCAGTGAGCAGCTTCTCTTTCTTTAACGACTATGTCAGAAGACATATCCCGTGGTTCTGGAAAAAAGATGTTTCAGAATGGTCCAATTATTGGCCTGCATCTAGCAAAGAAAAGAACTCAGGAGATTTTCTGAAACTACTAAACTCGGGTTAATGATTATCCAACGCATTTCTAAAACCTGGAAGGGATAGTGTTCAACCATCATCGTCTAAGGAAGAAATTTGGTCCGAAGAAACTCGCGAATGACGGTGATCAGAGATCCCTTAAACGTTTAATGAAATCAGATCGCTAAAAGGTCAACAGTAGAACTCACGGCTATGTTTAACAGTGAAAGGAAGAGCATTAAGAAAGAATGTGTAGCCTTAAGAAAACCACTTATCAGTCAGGCTTATCACAAAAAAGGCTTCAGTTTGCTCGGGTGCGTACAGATTGGACTCTGGATCGATGTAAAAACGGTCATGTGGTCTGTTGAGTCCAGATTTACCCTGTTCCAGAGTGATGGCATCAGGGGAAGAAGAGAGGCGGCTGAAGTGATTCACCTATCATGCCTAGTGCCTACCATACAAGCCTCTGGTGCTTCGCTGGGGTCAGGTCCTGGTTCAGCGACTTATTGAGTCCAGAAAATGAGCTCAGCTGACCGCCTGAATGTCCTGACTGAGCAGGTTTTCCATCAATGGGTTTTTTTTTCCCCTGATGGCACGGGCATATTCCAAGATGACTATGCCAGGATTCATCAGGCTCAAACTGTGAAAGAGTGGTTCGGGGAGCATGAGACCTCATTTCACACATGGACTGGCCGCCACAGAGTCCAGACCTGAACCCCTCTGAGAATCTTTGAGATGTGCTGGAGAAGACTTTACGCAGCAGTAC
This sequence comes from Lophius americanus, assembly GCA_037951165.1. NCBI lineage: Eukaryota > Metazoa > Chordata > Actinopteri > Lophiiformes > Lophiidae > Lophius > Lophius americanus. Next base: position 1,639,406 of record JBBDHG010000094.1, read on the forward strand.
GACTCTTCCATCATCACTACAAGATCCTGGCGACAAATTAATGCAACTCTGGACAGGAAATAAATGTGACGTTGCATAAGCGTATTGAAACGATGCCACGGCGAATGCAAGCCGTAAAAAAATCTAAAGGCGGTCCAACGAAACATTAGTGTCAGTAAATGTGGTCTCAGTTAAAAGGGTTATTAAAGTATGAAGATATCATTTTCTCCTTCTGACTATCTAGGCGAGCAGAGAAGTTCTTGCTGGCTCTGACAGCCCGCCAATGTTTAAATCCTTTAAAACGCTGTTGCTCACATTTTGAGGGGGACCCACATTTTTTAAATGACAAACCATCACAATGCAAATCATTATATAGACCAAAGCTATAAGTTGCAGGAATAACGATCTGTGCAAAGATGAACATTCCTGGCGTCTGCGTTGTCTCAGTATCTTGATTAGATAAAGACGTCGTTTCAAAGTGGGAGGCTGTACATTTAAATTATAACGTCATTCTATGCTTATGGAAAATGTAAACTGTGCACATGTTAAATACTTTATAGATACTTCGATGTAAGTTTTTGATAAATATGGTCATGTAGGCGGTATCTCAATATTTTTATCTACTTGATATAAATATTAACATTTTTAATAGGCTACTTTATACATGAGAAAAATGCATTGAGTGTAAAACAATAAACAGCCACTCCTGGAAAGAAGTTTTGCAATTTGATGTGAGGAATTAACATTTCAACCTAGTAATCAGGCGCACATCAGTGAAACAATCGTCACATGTAACCACTTGAAAACTACTTGTGCATTTCTAACATAGCAATCAGGGACTCCTCAATGAAAGAGCACATATTTACTACTTTATATGAGATAAATTAGGTGCATTTTGGCGTAACTAACATCCATAAAACCAACAGAATTTAGCGACACTGGCCTCTCATATTACATTCAATGTTGTAATTATCTGAGCAATATTCAGTCAACTTTCAGAACCATCAAGAAATGGGCTCTACTACTTGATGCTCAAGTTTGATGCTCATTATTACTATCAGAACTATTTGGCTTGTGTTGAATTCATTGCTAGTGTTGCTATCAAAAGAGTCAATCAAATGTCTTCAACCACATCAGGTCATTCCATGTCATCTCATTAGGCCCGTTATTTGCCCCCCCTCGCTATCGTGATAGGTTGCCCCGATCTGTACTATTGTGTTCCAGGCAGGTGTTGGCAGAACTCTTTGTGTGGTGGAGCTAGGAAGGTGCTCCCTCATGTGGCTGTAAGATGTACTGCAGAAATAAATCTATAATGACAGGGAAATAAAATCAGACTATAAATCAAACTATTTTATTTGGCGACCCAAGTTAAATCTCCTGCGATCCACCTGGGGGTCACAGTCCAGCCTTTGGGAACCCCCTGCTATCAAACCTCTCTCTGGAGCTGATTATTAGCTCGGTCCAAATGCGTCCTCACAATGCCATGTTGAGTGTGAATGTGCGTGGGCAGGTGGCTCTTCTTCTCTGTGACATTTCTGTGAAATGATGTCGTTGTAGATATGGATAGCAGGGTGCTGATGAAAGAGAGACAGAAAAAGGACAACCACAACCTCAGTGAGTACAACATTACTACCGCACACACACACACACAGCATCACAGTAGTGGTCATGTGACCATGGCGAGGTCTCACGCCTGACACTCTGTTTTCAGTTGAGAGGAGGAGGAGGTTCAACATCAACGACCGGATCAAGGAACTTGGAGATCTCATCCCCAAATCCACTGACCCGTCAGTAAACCCTTCATTTCTGTAGTTCTAATACTTTACATCAGAACTTCACTGAAGTACTGTCAGTGCAGTAGTATCAGTACTATACTGTAAGAGCTGCGCAGGGATGTGGAGACAGTTTATAGGAAATACTTTACAGCGTGCAATTTTTGTTACTTCCAGCATGAAAAAACAAAACAAAGAACACACCTGCTCTCTCCAAAGCTTTGATTGGTCAGCGAGACGGGATCTTCATGTCAACCACTGCGGCGGTGGCGATGTGCCCTGTTGAAATCAACTGTTCCTACAAGTCGCCCGTCTTAAAACTTGACTGGACTCCTTCTATAACTGAAAACGGGAACGAGGGAAATACATCCCTGAATATATAAACTACTGCGTGAGGCCACAGTGGAATGAACGTTATTATCAATGTGACGTGTTTCTGACAGGAGAGGAGCGATTAGGCGTCTGTGTCACTACATTTACCTGGAAGATGATTCCTTCGCTAAAACACAGTTAATGATATAAATGTAATTTTATATACGATGAACAAATATGCAAACGATTTTACTGCTTGTCTCCCAGCCCACACACCCATGCACACACAGACACGCACACACAGACACACATGCACCCACCCACATGCACACATAGACACACACACGCACACACAGACACACGCACTCACACACAGGCACATCCAAGCACACCTATGCACACACAGACACATGCACACATAGAACAACCACATGCATACACGCACACACAGACACACGCATGCACACAAACGCACACACAGACATATGCACACACAGACACATGTAGACATGCACACACACATGGGCACACATGCACACGCAGAAACATGCACACGCATGCACAAGCACACACATGCACACACACACATGCACACACACACGCACACAAACACTCAGGCTGTCCTTCCCCAAACATCATGCAGAAGCATCTTCCCCTCACTAGACGATACAGGCACTAGTAAGAAATAAGAGATTAGCACTTCAGTGACAGGAAGTGACACGAATTGCTCGCTGTAAAGTTGGGTGATTACAAAGATAGTGTTAGCCAGTTTTCCTGCTGCCCTTCATTTTACTCGTTAGCATTGTGTGTTAACGAGGCGTGGCCTGTGATTGGTTGACCAGGGATACGAGGTGGAACAAAGGAAGCATCCTGAAGGCATCGGTGGATTACATCCGTAAACTCCAGAAGGAACAGCATCGAGTTCGAGAGATGGAGGACAGACAGAGGAGGCTGGAGGACACCAACAACTCCCTGCTGCTCCGCATCCATGTGAGAGGCGGAGACAGTAACTGTTGACCAATCAGAGGTCTTCATCCCTATAAATGGCTCTGTTTGGTTTTTGTTTTGAGCTTTGTTTCATTCCTTTTTTGTAGGAGTTGGAGCTTCAGGCTCGCCTCAACATCTCCCCACTGCAACCCCGCTCGTCCACCTCCTCTTTGGACCCACAGGCCCTGCTCTCCTCCCCGCTGCCTCACCCCTTGTCTTCCTCTTCCTCCTCCCTGGGTCTGGACGCCCTGAGTTTTGTGGAGCTCGACGAGCCCCAGAGAGTGTCCACAGTCTTCTCCCCAGACCTGATGTCTGACATGGGGCTCCACGGTCTGGGAGACATCCTGATGGAGGATGACATAGGAGTAGAAGGCATAGGCTCCGATCCCCTGCTGTCCTGCGATGCCTCAAAGACCAGCAGCAGGAGGAGTAGCTTTAGCATGGATGACGACCTCTGATGACATCATCACAAAAGCTTGGCTCCTATTGACCAGAGCTGGAGACAGCAATTTTTATTTAGGTAGAACAATTTTTAAACAGTGACATCATCAAAATAACAATGGGCACGTAAAAGCATTCACCATGGTAACCACTCTATCTTCATTACCCTCATCATGGTGACCACTGTATCCGGCAATGTCACCATTGTAACCTCCGCATCCTTCAGTGTCACCATGGTAACTTCTCTGTTCTAATTATCACCATGGTGACAATGGAGAACACATAATTCACAATCAGTGTCTGTTATCACCATGGTAACTGCTGCGGTGTCCCCATGGTTACTGCTATACTCTCCATTGTCACCATGGTAACCGCAGTGCTCTCCAGTGTCACCTTGGTAACCGCTGTGCCCTACAGTGTCACCATGGTAACCGCAGTGCTCTCCAGTGTCACCATGGTAACCGCTGCCCTCTCCGTTGTCACCATGGCAAACGTTGTGCTCTCCAGTGTCGCCATGGTAACCGCTATGCTCTCCAGTGTCACCATGGTAACCGTTGTGCTCTCCAGGGTCACCATGGTAACCGCTGTGCCCTACAGTGTCACCATGGTAACCGCTGCCCTCTCCATTGTCACCATGGCAAACGTTGTGCTCTACAGTGTCGCCATGGTAACCGCTGTGCTCTCCAGTGTCACCATGGTAACCGTTGTGCTCTCTTTCCCCTTTGGTAACCGCTGTACTTTTTCGTGTCACCATGGTAACCAGGATGTCTGTCATCCCTGCAAACAAGAACAAACTGCCATCTGATTGGCAATAATGAACAAACCCAACACTGATTGGTCGGCGGCTGGTCTGAGCTCCAGGTGTTTGAAGGTGATCAGTATCTCTGCTTCAGTGTGCGTATGACATCGTCAGATAGTGATAGAAGGGAGGCCATTATGGCTGATCGATTGATTGATAATTGAATTATTGTTGATCAAATTCACTTTTAAGGTCAAATTTTTTAATTCACTTCATCGTTCTAATTTCCTAATAAATGGTAATTATTATGGGATAGATTTTATATTTCTGGAGTTGTTTTGGGGGGGATTAACTTTTTTTATTCTTGTTCCATAAAATGTTCCCAGAATATCTATGACAATATATAATTGTTGAAATCAGAGCCATGCCCCGATAAGCAAAGTATAAACAGGATATATGATCACACTTCAGCCATCGGACAGAACAAGATATTTAAGTTGCTCTGATCACACATTTAATCTTGTCTGTCTGCTGTCGTTTAGTGCTCTAAAATCCCGCCTTGCTAACAGTTAGCAACCTGACTGTTAACTAAAGTTGAACTGTAGTTTGGAGCATCATAAGTTAACTAACAGTTAGCTATAGCTGTTGATTATCGGTGAACTATATCCTGTTTGGTTCATAGATAACAGTTAGTTTAGCTAGTCAAATACTGAAACACTAGCAATTAGCTGTATCTCATTGATGTATACAAACTGTAAATATCATATAGTAGATTAAAGCGAAGAAGAACCTAACTTTCAGTAATCTTAATAGAGCAAGAACTGTAGCATGCCGCTAACTACAGGGTCAGCCGTCTTGCTAGCCAGTTAGCTGCAGCTATCTTTTATCTTAAAACAGAATCACCAGATTTATTTCGTCTCCTGACCTCAAGTGAGAGCTAGTTCATTGTTCAGCAAAAAACTATACTGATCTTAAGTTAGCTGAATGGCTAAAATAAGAACGGTATAGTAGGTAAGAACAGTATCGTTGGTTGTCTTTAAAATAAATGTGTAAAATAATGAAAATAGCTAACTGTTAGCTATATTTGAACTCCATTCTATTGTAAAGCTTTTCTGTCAGCTATATTTGTACTCCATGAACTATTATATAGCTGTTAGCTTTGATTCAACTCGTGTAGCTAACTGTTAGCTATATCTGAACTCCAGTATTGACTCTTGTATCTGTTAACTATAGATAACTGTTAGCGTGCTAACACATTTTAGCATTTAATGACAGATTTAATGTTTAAGGAGATAAAGTATCATTCACGATATTCGTATTCTATATACGATATATAGATTAATTGTACTCTCTATTAATCATCATGGCAGCATCTTCTGCTTTAAATTACAGAATTTTGGTTTGGCCATTTCATTGGTGGAATTTGGGCCAAAGGGAACATTTTTAAAAACTATATTTTATTCTCCGAATTATATGACCTCAGTTACATGACGTCACGCCGCGTACTATGGGAACAGCAGACAGCTCATCCAGTAGGAGGTATAAAGGGACCATTGGTCTTGTGCTGATATTATGATTTATGTAATTCATGTTTACAAACATCCAACTTATAGTGTATATGAAATATGTCATGTTTGATTTTATACAGAATTTATGTTTGAAACTTTTATAGAAATAAAACCATTGAAAACTGCTGTTTGTGGTTGTGTGCTAAACATGTTTTACTAGAACAAAGTCAAAAATAATAATAAAACTTTTGTTAAAAAAAATAAAATATTGTTTATAAATAAATTGAAATACATTTATTTAACAGAAACATCAAGAAGATAAAATAATAATTTTTAACTTTTGAGTAATTGTTTTACTTTAATCCGATGTCAATCTAAAATCTGCCTAAAAACTACTTCAAAAATACATTTAACAACATCTAATATTAGTCTATTTTTTACCAGAAAAACTAAATCATTAAATCTGGGTGTAGTACCAGCTGAGGCCACAGGAAAGAGGAAGATCACCGTGTTCCAGTCTGACCACCAGACGGGATCATGTTAAACCTAAACCAAAGACCACTGATTGTTTTCATTCATCAATCTGGTGAAATATATATATATATATAAAATATAAAATAAGTTACAAGATTCAAATATTGATTACAGAGAAAAGCAGCAAATCTTCAATAATATGTTTGATCGATGATGAATGATCTGATCTTTTAATTTACAGCACCACAGTTACCAGTGTATTAGCGGTCAGCTGTTAGTTTTGTACCCTATTAGCTCTCTGTGAGCTATTAGCTGCATGTAAGCGGTGTGACCTGTTGGCTGTGTGTTACCAATTAACTGTGCGTGAGCTATGTATCACATTTTAGCTTTAGAGAAATCCACCGTCTACAAGGTGTGCCTTAATTCAGCCCAAGGTGTTTAATAATAATAATAATAATTCATTTAATTTATAATGCACTTTACATTTGGATCAAATCTCAAAGTGCTACAAAGCGAAAGCAGATAAAAGCATCAATAAAAAAAAAAAAAAAACTACATAAAAGCCTGACCAAAAAGCAGCAATGTTAATTAAAGTTATAGGTTCTGCTAAAAAGGAAAGTTTTAAGTCCTTTTTTAAATGTGTCAGTCGTCTGTGGAGCCCTGAGATGGTCAGGGAGGGCATTCCACAGACGAGGGGCAGCAGAACAGAAGGACCGATCACCCATGGTGCTGAGCTTAGTCCGGGGAAGGAGGAGGCGGTATGAGTGGGTAGAACGGAGGGATCGTGTTGAGGTCAGTGGGGTGAGTAGTTCTTTCAGGTAGGGGGGTGCGTTACCATGGATGCACTGGTGAGTGAGGAGAGAAATCTTATAATCAATCCTGGTGGAGATGGGAAGCCAATGAAGGGAATGAAGAACAGTGGTGATGTGTTCGTGTTTACGCACTCTCATCAGGATCCTTGCAGCACTGTTTTAAACATACTGAAGTCTTTGAAGACTTTTATCAGGGATCCCGATGAGAAGGTTGTTACAGTAATCCAGTCTGGAGGAGACGAACGCCTGGACCAGCTTTTCAGCATCACTCAAGGTGAGTGAAGAACGGAGTTTGGAAATATATATATAATATATATTTCTGAGATGGTGAAAGGAGATCTTGCAGATGTGTTTGATGTGGGATTCAAAAGTGAGTTGAGGGTCGAATCTTACACCGAGGTTGGTGACTGATGAAGAGAGGGGAATGTCGTGACCAGAGAAGGTAATGCTGGTTATGGAGGAAGACTGGGTCTGATGTGGGGTGACAATTAAAATAGCTTCAGTTTTGGAGCTGTTCAACTGGAGAAAGTTGTTTTTCATCCACAACTTTATCTCCTCCAGACAAGCACGGAGAGTTGACAAGGGAGATGATGATGACGATGAGGATGGAAAGACTGCGGACGAACATGTGTTAGCAGTTAGCTAATTGTTAGCGGTTTGTCAGGTGTACACGGAAATTGATTACATGAATGTTTGAGTATCACAATCAGAGGAACAGCTAATGGTTAAAAATTGTGTCGTTTTGACTTTTAACGTGTGATTTGTTTTTATTCTGACCTTCATACCAGTTAATGACGTCACGACCCCTCAGATCTATCCTGTGACCCCTCAGAGGGCACTGACCCCTTCAACTTTCAACTTTAAACACTGTGAAACAGAGGATTTTATTGTGATGCTGGTGTTTGATGAGGTCAGAGGTCAGTTGGAGTTGTCTCTCCAGTGGTTTCCTGCTTCCTGTTTGTACGTACCAGCGTGTCACTTCTACAGTCACACACACTTCCTGTCCATGCTGGCCCCAATTCCTGTCCCGCCCACTCCTGAGCTGCCAGTCACAGAGATTATTCCATCTGCTCCTGAAAACAGGCCATCCATCATATCCACGACCTGATTTTATCTTCACTTTAATGCTGCCTGCATTAACAATCATGAAGTATTCCCCAAACCTAAACCAATGTGGTTTAGTTTGAGTATTAACTATGGTTTAGCTGTTTGTTGGGTCCTTTCATGTATTTGCTGACTTTTAATGGTCTATTAGTTTTAGCCTTTTGTTGTCTATTTTAGCTGTCCTTTAGCTGTCTGTCATCTTTTGGTGAGGTCGGGGCTTTAGTTGTGTACATATTCGCTGTGTCTTTTCTGTTTATCAACTGACGGTTGAGTTTGGGTTGGTCTCCCTAAGCTGGTGGATAAAGGGTCTTTTAATGTTCTATAAGTATTATTTGTCATCTGTGTGCTACCCCATTGCTGTAATTTAGCTGTTAGCTGTATGTTATCTGCGGGTGAGCTTTTTGACCGATCTTCTGGTCTGTTACCGTTAGCTGTTAGGTGTCTACTAGTTGTCTGTTAGTTGTGGTTTAGCTTTAGGTTGTGTGTTAGCTGTCTTTGAATTTTCTTAAAACCGCGGGGTCGCGGTTTGTTCGTTTTTCGATGTGTATCATCTGTATTTTAACGGTCTCTTAGCTAATAGCCGTGTACTAGTTGTGTGTTATCTCTATTAAACTGTGCGTTAGCCATGGCTTAGCTCTTAGCTATGTTTTAGCTGTGCTCGAAGGGTCTATCAGCTATATTTTCGTCGTTCAGTTGTCTTTTAGCTTCAGTTCAGCTGTTGGCTATTTGTTTTCTACTGTGGGTTAGCTCTTTCTTAACTGCTTGTTAAGTAAGTGCTAAATTTTTCTTAGCTATTAGTTTTTTATTAGTTGTTTGTTAGCTGTGTTCCACTGTTTGCTGCATGCCATTTGTTAAGTATGTTTTAGCTGTTACCTTTATGTTAGCTATCTATCAGCTTTTTACCAGTTGTGTGTGTTAGCTGAGTCACAGGGTCAACCTTAATGAGGACACTTCTTTTGAGTCAATTCACCACACACGCATAGGGAGCATGGTAGAAGAACATTTATTTTGATAAGCATGTCACTTCCTGTTTTCATTCAATCGACTAAAACATGTAGTGTTTTTATTTCCCGGTAGTGCAAACATGACATCATCTTGTAGTCCCTCTCTGATTGGCAGATTTACGTTGGGAAGCAGATGGAGCAGCACTCCAAGCAGATCTCCATACAATCAGACGAGCCGCAGCAGTCCTCCAATATCCCACAATCCAACACGGCCTGACACGCCTCCTCCCCACAGGCCGCCTCCCCCGCCGCCTCCATGCAACAACAGCAGCAGCCACTCGCATCATCGCAGCCACCACCTCCGCCCACTCCACACACTAGACACTCCCCCAGAGCCGAACACATGGACAGCATCTCGCAGTACAGACAGGCCAGGAGACAGTGAATGCAACAGTCTGTGGAGAGAGACAGTCAGTGGAGAATTAATGCAACAGTCTATATAGAAAGAGAGAGACAGTCAGGGGACAGTGAATGCAGCACTCCGTAGAGAGAGTTACGGTCAGTGAACACAAGCGTCTGTAGAGACAGATAGGTCAGGAGACAGTGAACGTAAAAGTCTGTAGACAGAGACAGACAGGTCAGGAGACTGTGAATGCAGCAGTTTGTAGAGAGAGCGACAGGTCAGGAGAGAGATAATGCAATAGCCTGTAGAGAGAGAGAGTCCACGAGGCCGTTAGCGCAACGGTCTGTAGAGAGAGACAGACAGGTCAGGAGACAGTGAACATAACAGTCTGTAGAGAGAGACAGACAGGTCAGGAGACAGTGAACATAACAGTCTGTAGAGAAAGACAGACAGGTGAGGAGACAGTGAACATAACAGTCTGTAGAGAGAGACAGACAGGTCAGGAGACAGTGAACATAACAGTCTGTAGAGAGAGACAGACAGGTCAGGAGACAGTGAACATAACAGTCTGTAGAGAAAGACAGACAGGTGAGGAGACAGTGAACATAACAGTCTGCAGAGAGAGACAGACAGGTCAGGAGACAGTGAACATAACAGTCTGTAGAGAAAGACAGACAGGTCAGGAGACAGGGAACACAACAGTCTGTAGGGAGAGATAGACAGGTCAGGATACAGTGAACATAACAGTCTGTAGAGAGAGACAGACAGGTCAGGAGACAGTGAACATAACAGTCAGGATACAGTGAACATAACAGTCTGTAGAGAAAGACAGACAGGTCAGGAGAGAGTGAACATAACAGTCTGTAGAGAGAGACAGACAGGTCAGGAGACAGTGAACATAACAGTCTGTAGAGAGAGACAGACAGGTCAGGAGACAGTGAACATAACAGTCTGTAGAGAAAGACAGACAGGTGAGGAGACAGTGAACATAACAGTCTGTAGAGAGAGACAGACAGGTCAGGAGACAGTGAACATAACAGTCTGTAGAGAGAGACAGACAGGTCAGGAGACTGTGAATGCAGCAGTTTGTAGAGAGAGCGACAGGTCAGGAGAGAGATAATGCAATAGCCTGTAGAGAGAGAGAGTCCACGAGGCCGGTAGTGCAACGGTCTGTAGAGAGAGACAGACAGGTCAGGAGACAGTGAACATAACAGTCTGTAGAGAGAGACAGACAGGTCAGGAGACAGTGAACATAACAGTCTGTAGAGAGAGACAGACAGGTCAGGAGACATTGAACATAACAGTCTGTAGAGAAAGACAGACAGGTCAGGAGACAGTGAACATAACAGTCTGTAGGGAGAGACAGACAGGTCAGGATACAGTGAACATAACAGTCTGTAGAGAGAGACAGACAGGTCAGGAGACAGTGAACATAACAGTCTGTAGAGAGAGACAGACAGGTCAGGAGACAGTGAACATAACAGTCTGTAGAGAGAGACAGACAGGTCAGGATACAGTGAACATAACAGTCTGTAGAGAGAGACAGACAGGTCAGGAGACAGGGAACCCAAAAATTTGTGAAGTGAGACAGGTAAGGAGACAGGTAATGCAACAGTCTGTGGAGAGAGACCGGTCAATAGACGGAGGGCGTTGCTAACTGATCTGGTTGCTGTTGCAGGTCGGTGGGCGGGGCTAGAGTCGCGTGTTCAGCAGAGATATGAAGGTGCTGAAGGTTTTCTGATAACAGACAAACGTCCAACTCATTATCTCTTGTCTCACAGGAGTGAATTCTAAATGAGGTCTGTAAATGTAAACAGTCTGCGTCTGGACCAGAACCAGATCAGTGTTATGGATCTGATGATGATGTCATTAGGTCACTTCTGTCCAAACATTGTCAAAAACATCCACCATCATCAGGAAAACAACAGTTAAACAAGTTAATTGACTAACAATTTAATAAGCTAACAGGTACAAGCTTATTTGCTAAAAGGTTAATACTATAACAGATTACCAGACTTATACGGCAAAAGGCTAATGAGCTAACAAGCTAATAGGATAACGAGGTGAATAGGTAATAGGCTAAGAAACAGGTTCATAGACATAACAAGCTAACAGGCTAAAAAAGCCAACAGACTCTTCTTACAGTAATGAAATTGTTGAGCTTCAAGACCATTAAAAACCACTGGAGTCCAGTCCAGCAGGGCCTAGTCTGGTCCAGCTTTGTCCAATCATGTTGAGTCCAGTTTGAGCTATAAGGTGGGTTAACATGGGAAACTTTCCTCATATCTGAACTAAACCTTTCTGAATTGCAATGCCGGTCGCCTGTTCGTGTGATCTGTGATCTTTCCTGACCCGTTGTTTACACGCATCGACTCGTCTCATCCACACTCCCGTTTCTTAAGGTTGCTACGATGAGCTGGGCGCCAACCGCCAACATGCGCCCAAGAGAAGAATACGACAAAGAGGGCATGAGGGGAAGTGACTTTCGTCCATCTAACCGTCCAACTTTGTTAAACTTTTTCAAAGTTGCGATTAGTTAATGACTCTCCGACGAAGACCGATACTGTTTATGGAGCCGCCATATTTAAAATGCGTTGCGGCCTGTGCATGCGCTGAAAAAACTCGGCAAAAGCATTACGTCACGACGCTGGTCTAGCGCAGATACAACGCAGACAGAAAACTTTCCCAAACAAAGTCTACATGCAGCCACTGGCCATCGGATCGGACTTAGACTTCCTCCTTGCAAAGGAATGAAATCTCATTTGGAAATTTTCTTTCCGATTAGGCACCTTTTCCGAAATCTATTCGGAATTAGGCTGTCCCTGTAAACTAAAGTGAGGCGTGAGGAACAAACACAAACCTGCTACCAGACGGGACCCCAGAGTTTGTCACACTAATGTTAATGTTTCCATAAACTTCAGTTTCCTTCGTTATGTACAAGTAATATAAACATTTAGAGGTTTTGATTGGCTCACCATCTCCGGCAACCTCCTTAATGTGGGTGGCGTCGGCCTTTGAGGGGGCGTGGTTTCTGGTGGAAGAGAGACGCTTGTGATTGGTGCTGTGATGATGATGGTGATGACCGCTGCAGGCGGACGACTGCAACGGAGGACGACAATGAGAGGTGGAGGACGAGGGAGGAGCGCAGATGGGCGCAGCTACTGATGAGGTTTCCACGTCTGAGAGGGATGACATCAGAGATGACATCAGAGATGACATCAGAGATGACATCAGAGATGACATTAGAGATGACATTAGAGATAATATCACTGATGGAGTCAGATTCAAGTCAAATGTATTTGGGTTTTTTCAACCTTTCTGTTTTTGGCGTGAGGTTGGTTGTGCAGACAGGAGCCGGAAGACGTCGTTGGTGGAGCAAGCATCCGTCAAAGAGTCGTCACCATTATCACCGTCCTCTGACCTTTCACAGAAAGGGGCAGGAACCTCCTCTGCTGGAAGAAAAGTTGAAAGTATCAGAACAGAATAAAATGACTGGGTCAAAGGCGTCCTAACGTTTTGCCCTGGGGAACGCCTAGCAGGAAGTCCTGGCTGTGAGACTAAGCTCAGGGTAAATATACAGTCTGACCATCTGCGACAGGAAGTCATGTGGCCGCGTCCTCTGGTCTGGAGGGATGTCAGTCCAAATATGGGAAGATATCATCAGTCAAATATTCTATGATGTCGTACAGAGGGTTGTGGGTTCAGTTTCTCACCTGAGTGCTGATGCCGCAGCGACCCATTGGCTGCTGGCTGGCTTGAGATGTGTTCTGATTGGATCTGTGTCTTATTGGCTCCGCCCTCAGTGATGTCATAATTTGATGTCACATCCATCCTGCCAATAAAATACAGTACAATCCCCACAATCAGAGAACAAGGATAATTTTATGCTAACGTGTAGCGTTTAACCGGGATAGCATAACATGCTAATATTAACCAGGATAGCATGACATGCTATCCTGGTTAGCATTGTTATGCTATTTTCCAGGATAGCCTAACATTTTAATAATCACCAGGATAACGTAACATGGTAAAACTTCCCAGGATAGTATAACATATTGATACTGATTGGGATAGCATAACATGCTAATAATCGACGGGGTAGCATAACATAGTTTAAATTACTAGAATAGCACAAAATCCCAATATTAACCAGTTAAGCATAACATGCTAACAATGAGCAGGATGCAAAAACGTGGTAAAATTTACAGGTTAACATGAAGTGCTAACATTTAGCAAGATAGCATTCCATGATTAAACATTTTTTTGCAATCTAACATGAAAGGCTCTGATTACGCAGGATAGCATAACACCCTGGGGTTTAGCATGTTAATTTAATAGGCTAACATCCAACATGTTAGGATGACATGCTAATATGTTCTTTTAAAACGCTAATGCCTTTATGATCGCCTACAACTAAACTGCCAACAGTGCCAAAAAGTTTTAGCATAAAAACTTTAGCATAAAAGTTTAGCATTTCATGGTAAACTGTAATTAAACCTTACATTGCTCATAGAAAAATGCCATACAGCTATTCTTAATATGAGTACTTTAAATGTAAGTTCTCAAACTGCAACTACTTTCACTATGACTTCACTTAAATTAAAGACTTTTTTACCGACTGAAAAAAAATACTTAAAATTAAAACATTGCTTCATAGTGTTTTATTACCGCTACTGAAATGTGAAATCGGATTACTTCTTTCTGTAGTTACTCCTTCAGTTGGAGGATTTCTTTCTCATGTCTGATACAAATGAAAACAGAAAAAAATACTTATCACATGACGAGATCAGTTTTCGTTGATTATTATTTGAATGGATAATTTCATAGAAATAAAAAGAATAAACTTTCTGACCTGCGGCAGAGAGACGCTCCTCTTCTTTACTTCTGTCTGTCGTTCCTCACTTTGTCCTTGTTTCTGAAGCCTGTGTGGTGCCTCCTCTACTTCCTTTAAAGAGCAACCGACCCACACACATACACGCACACACACATATACACGCACACACAAACACACGCACACACTCTTAAAACTTCAATTCAATATTTCATTTATTAAAATTAAGTATTGAATAACAAGCTTAAATAAAATAAATAAATAAGTAATGAAGATATCATAATAACAATAATTAATTATTAGTTACATATATGCAAAGAATAAATATGATTAATAAACATAAATGTAAATACGTATAATTTATTGTAGATATAAATATAAATAGAACATGATTTTTGAAATTTAAAAAAAAAGAAAAGGCATGAATACGTAAATTAATGAATTGGTCAAAAAAAGAAAATACAATTAATAACTTAAATAGATAAACAATTAAATAAGTTGATAAAAATTTTGGAATTGAAATTAAATCATGCGTACATATTAATGAATAAAACATTCAAAAAAACGTAAACATCCAAACATCATCCATCCAATCATCCCTCTCCCCAGCAACCCTATACAGCTCATCTTGGGGGTTCCCAATTCTTTCCAAGGCCAGGTGAAATATATAGTTCCTCCGACGAGTTCTGGCTCCACTCCGAGTTTCATCCGGATGTCTGAACTCCTCATCTTATCTGTAAGGCTGAGCCCAGCCACCCTATGAAGGAAGCTCAGTTCAGCCGCTTGTATCCTGGACCTCGTTCTTTCAGTCACTACAGAGGGTCCTTAACAACAGGTGAGTGTTGGAACGTAGAGGGATTGATATATTAAGTAAAGTATATAATAACTAATAACTAAGTAAGTAGTTACTAAGTAAGTAGTCATTATTTATGAAAGGGAAATTAAACGCAAATAAAAATACAAATTCTGAATAAATAAAATGATATGATGGATGAATAAATAAGAAAATAAATAAATGAAACTCAGAATTTAAAAAGATTTATCAATCAATTAATCAACTCATAAAAATACATGAATGTCTGTCCAGAGAGTTTGTTTACCTGCATACTTGTACTGGTAGTATTTATTATTATTATTATTATTTTTATTATTGCTGGGCTTGAACTGTCTCTCTCTCTCCCTATTTTCTCTTCTGTTTTTTACGGACGAGGATTAAGAACTCGACTTTATTCCCAGAATTCTGACTTTAAACTAAGGAATTCTGGCTTTATTCTCCAAATTCGGACTTTAATCCCAGGATTCCGGCTTTATTCTCCGAATTCTGACTTTATTCTAAGAATTCTGGCTTTATTCTGTAAATTCGGACTTTAATCTCAGAATTCTGGCTTTATTCTCCGAATTCGGACTTTAACCTCAGAATTCTGACTTTAACCTCAGAATTTGGACTTTATTCTTAGAATTCGGACTTTAATCTCAGAATTCTGGCTTTATTCTTAGAATATGGATTTAATTCCCGGAATAGGGCTCCATGACAATTTTTTTGGGAATTCGGAGTTTAAAGTCAGAATGCCCCAAAAAAATTCTCATAGCTGTATGTGGCCCAAATCCTCTTCAGTGGACCGTGGATCAGTTCGGGCTGTGGATCAGCTCTGGTTGTGGATCGGTGCTGCCTCCTGCTGGACGCCGTGAGAACCAGCAGCTTTTATAATGTAGTTCAGTCTCCGACTACCAGGAGGCGGGAAGCTACTTCATTTAACCCCACCGAAGAAGAAGACGAAGGAGGAGAGGATTCTGAAGAAAAAGGAAGAGGAGGAGGAGGAGGAGGAGGAGGAGGAGAGGACAAAGAGATGTCTGCAGGATTTCAACAAATGTAAACGTAGGAGAGTCAGTCCTTCATCATGGTGAGTGTAACGGTTGAGGTGATGACGTGAAACGAGCCGTAGCATCTCAGAGTGACCGTAAAATAACAGCATGTGACTCAAAGTCTCACTCTGGGCTGTCTTTGGACCTGGTCTCAGGGGTTCTGTCTGTAGACCTGGTCTCATTGGTTCTGATGTAGACCCACTCTCATTGGTTCTGATGTTGACTTGGTCCATGTGGTTCTGACTGTGTTTCTGGTTCTGACTGTAGAAATGGTTTCTGTGGTTCTGACTCTGTTTCTGTGGTTCTGACTGTAGTCCCGGTCTCTGTGGTTCTGATTCTGTTTCTGTGGTTCTGATTGTACACCTTCGTCACAATTGTTCTGAGCCTGTTCTCCTTTGTTCTGAATGTAGACCTGGTCTCAGTTGCTCTGACTGTGGTCTCTGGATCTGACTAAACGTGGTCTCTGTGGTTCTGACTCTGGTTTCTGTGGTTCTGACTATAGACCTGGTTTTAGTGGTTCTGACATTTGAACTGGTCTCTGTGGTTCTGACTTTGGTTTCTGTTATTCTGATTGTACACCTGTACTCAGTGGTTATGACTGTTTTCTGTGGTTCTGACTTTTGACCTGGTCTTAGTGGTTCTGACTTTTGACATGGTCTCTCTGTGGTTCTGTTGGTAGTCCCGGTCTCAATGGTTCTGAGCCTGGTCTCTGGATCTGGAGACCTGGTCTCTGTGGTTTTGACTCTGGTTTCTGTTGTTCTGACTATAGAACTGGTTTTAATGGTTCTGACTGTAGTTCTGGTCTCAGTGGTTCTGAATTTTGACCTGGTCTCAGTGGTTCTGACTCTGGTTTCTGTTATTCTGATTGTACACCTGGTCTAAGTGGTTCTGACTTTTGACCTGGTCTCTGTGGTTCTGACTGTGGACCTGGGGCTTCGTTTATAAATGCTACGTAAGCACAAATAAAAGCAGACCTCGCTTTCTACGCAATCCGTGAAGTTCATCAAAAGTAAACTTGCCAGGAAAATGTGCGCGCAGTCCTCTACGCCAGCTCTGACCCATTCCTGCGCAAACAACTGGAGAAACTGTGAAACTACGACTCAGACGGTAGAAGGATGAAACAGAGTGGAATTTATACCAGTGTGTGGAATAAAACCAGAGTTTTCACTGAGTCGAAAACTTCCTGCCGCTCTCAGGACTTTAAAGTTTTTAAAACCCCTGCAGTCTGTCCACCAAACAACATCTGACTTCTTACTCCTACCACAACTCAACACTGGGAAGTTTATTTTTTAGTCTTCCTGTCTCTGTCGCCGTGACTGATGTCATCAATCAGTGGTCATTAATATTAATTACAGGCGTTCCGCTGGCTTTAGAAGGGCACCCGAGGGTGTTGCGTGAAGCTCCACCTGCTGCGCCACACTCTCAGCCGTAGGACGTGTGTGAGAACTGTTTTATAAATCTGAATGTTTTTGTGCACATCGTGCAAATCGGATATTTGTGACCTTCTGACACAAATCCTGACCACAATTTTATAAATCCGCCCTGTGGTCTCTGTGGTTCTGAGTGTAAACCAGGGCTCTGTGGTTCTGAGTGTAAACCAGGTCTCTGTGGTTCTGAGTGTAAACCAGGTCTCTGTGGTTCTGAGTATAAACCAGGTGTCTGGGGTTCTGAGTGTAAACCAGGTGTCTGGGGTTCTGAGTGTAAACCAGGTGTCTGGGGTTCTGAGTGTAAACCAGGTCTCTGTGGTTCTGAGTGTAAACCAGGTCTCTGGGGTTCTGAGTGTAAACCAGGTGTCTGGGGTTCTGAGTGTAAACCAGGTGTCTGGGGTTCTGAGTGTAAACCAGGTGTCTGGGGTTCTGAGTGTAAACCAGGTCTCTGTGGTTCTGAGTGTAAACCAGGTCTCTGGGGTTCTGAGTGTAAACCAGGTCTCTGTGGTTCTGAGTGTAAACCAGGTCTCTGGGGTTCTGAGTGTAAACCAGGTCTCTGTGGTTCTGAGTGTAAACCAGGTCTCTGTGGTTCTGAGTGTAAACCAGGTGTCTGGGGTTCTGAGTGTAAACCAGGGCTCTGTGGTTCTGAGTGTAAACCAGGTCTCTGGGGTTCTGAGTGTAAACCAGGTGTCTGTGGTTCTGAGTGTAAACCAGGTGTCTGTGGTTCTGAGTGTAAACCAGGGCTCTCTGCTTTTATAACAGATGTTAAACAGAACGGGTTGTTACACAGTTTATTTGCTGAATGGAATGTTATCCTTTGATGTTTCCTCACATCACTGCTGACACAAAAGAATACATATATTATAGTATACTATAGTTGTTTGGACCTCTTGACGTCAATAACAGCTCACTACATTTCAAAAGTCACGTTAAACCCAACAGAAGCGTTAAGTATATGCC
Source organism: Lophius americanus (assembly GCA_037951165.1). Classification (NCBI taxonomy): domain Eukaryota; kingdom Metazoa; phylum Chordata; class Actinopteri; order Lophiiformes; family Lophiidae; genus Lophius; species Lophius americanus. Next base: position 1,657,962 of record JBBDHG010000094.1, read on the forward strand.
CTTTAACTACTAGCCTACAGAGACGAGTCTTCATCGTCTACAGAGCCGGGGTGCCTCCTCTTCAAACGCTCCGGCATATTTGACGACCTCCACGCCGGGACAGAACAGCTTTGTCAATCTTGCAGCTATCAACATGTTTTGGTCGTGTTGAGTTAGAAATGCTCCCACGCTTGTTTTCTCTCGCGATGGTGTTGTCGTGGCGCAATATTTTACTTCCTTCTTCTTACAGGGTGTCAGAGGGCGTGTCCGATGACATCACCGACTTATCGACTATTAAATTTGTCTTCAACTAATTTCAGAATGGAATTTTGTCGATTATAGGTTGCACCTCTATCTCTTAGGTTCTGACTGTAGACCGGGTTTCTGTGGTTCTGTAGCCATAATAACCGGCAGGTGTTTGTGTCTTAGTCTGGGGGTCCAGGAGCAGATGGAGTCCCAGAGGAGGACCAGGATGGACCAGGAGGAGGTGAAGGAGGTGGAACAGAGGTTGCAAAGGAGAAGCCCAGTGGTCCGGTGTACTGTATCTGCAGGAGACCAGACATCAACTGTTTCATGATGTAATCCAGCCCACCGAACATGACGTTCGTCGGATTAGCTTGTGTGTCGTCTGTTACATGACTGCCGTAGGACTAACCCGTGTGTCGTCTGTTAACATGACCACCGTCACACTAACCGGTGTGTCGTCTGTTACATGACCGCTTTCACGCTTACCTGTTTTTCGTCTGTTAACATGACCACCGTCACACTAACCTGTATGTTGTCTGTTACATGACAGCCGTCACTGTAGCCTGTGTGTCGTCTGTGTCATGACCACCATCATATTGACTTGAGTGTTGTCTGTCTCACGACGACCATCAGACTAACTTGTGTCGTCTGTCAAATGATCGCTATCAGACTAACCTGTGTGTCCTCATTCAGAGGGTGTGACAGCTGCACTGAGTGGTTCCACGGCAAATGCATTGGCGTGTCTGAGCGAGCCGCCAAGGCCATCAGAGTCTGGTACTGCCCACCCTGCAGAGGTAAGTATCCTACCAGTGATCATAGACTACTGCATTTAGCATTTAGCTCTTTGTTAGCGGTGTGTTAGCTGTTAGATGTGGTACTGACAGTCCTGTGAGGACATTCGCTCACAACGGTTATAAACTACTGCTGTTACATGTGCGTTGGCTTGTACCTTTTTGTTGGTGTAATGTTAGCAGTTTGGTAGCTTTTAGCTGTCTTATTATACATCCTTTAGCTGCTAGCCGTGGGTTAACATGTTCTTTCTGCTCGCTATATTAACTGTGTTCACTGCAGACAGAGATTCAACTCTGGAGATAAAATATCGTCCGAAGAAGACAAAAGAGAAGGAGGAGAAGGGGGAGAAGGAGGAGAAGGAGGAGAAGGAGGAGAATGATTCAGAGCCGGATGACAAACACGACGAGGACGGAAGCTCCACCTCCCATTTTAAGATTGACAGGAGGCGCGCCTCACAGGTAACTTTGGTGACCTGCAGTGGAAACTCTCTCCTGTTAGACGTCTGACTGATATTTGTCTGTCTCTGTCAGATCAAGCGTTCGGCCAGGATGTGTGGCGAGTGTGACGCCTGTCTGAGGACGGAGGACTGCGCTCAATGCGACTTCTGCAAAGACATGAAGAAGTTTGGAGGACCCAACAAAATCCGACAGAAGTGTCGCCTGAGGCAGTGTGAGGTCCGAGCCCGGGTGAGTTGCTGCTCTGTTAGTGGTTCTGTATTGGTACTGCTCACGGTGAGGTCCATGCTACCCCATAGTAGCTGTCAACTCCATGTCTATGAGTATTAGATATTAGCTACATAGTACTGTGTGTTAGTTGTGAGCCACATGTTAGTGTATATTAGCTATTAGCTCGGTGGTACCGTGTCGTAGCGTTTAGCTGTCCATTTGTTGATGATGTCATGGATCTCTGAGCAGAAGATGCTTCGTGTCAAAGATGAAGAGATGAGTCTGAGCGGCTCCAGGGGACGGAGCCTGTCCAGGAAGGCGGCGGGCCATTATACTGAGGAGGACGAGGATGAAGAGGAGGCGTTCAGTGAGAGCGAGATGGAGCTCTACGAGCAGTACAAAGCTGCCGGTTACAGAGACATGGTCAGTGTCAGCCATCAGAACAGCCACCTCCAGTGTCTTCCTGTTGTGTGACGTGTCTTCGTTTTGCAGGTGTGGCACAGCGAGGATGAAGATGATGATGATGGTGATGATGCCCAATCAGAGTCTCTGAGGAAGAAGGCTGTGAAGGTGAAACACGTCAAGAGACGAGAGAAGAAGATTGAGAAAAAGGTGAAGACCCGAAACCAACTGCGGTTGATGATGTCATTGATGATGTCACTAACACATCTGTCCTGCCCTGCAGAAGTCTGTCTCTGTACCGAAGGAGGAGCCCAAACCTCGCCGTCACAAAGCAAAGCAGCGTCATAAGGAACGCGTGCGGCACAGTGAGCGAGGAGGAGAGGGCGGAGCCAAGGAAGTGGGCGGGGCTGATAGGCAGTGTCTGGGTCCAGCTTGTGTCCACCCAGCGAGGACGAACTCCAAATATTGTTCAGAGGACTGTGGCATGAAGCTCGCCGCAAAGTGAGTATCAGCACAGAGTTCAAGTACTTTGATGGTGGATGAAAGAACGGAACAATCGGGAGTTCTCAAAGAAGTACTCAAACAATTACTTGGACAAGTACTCAAAGATAAACAAGTACTCAAAGATAAACAAGTACTCAAAGACAAACAAGTACTCAGACAAGTAATCAGACAAGTAATCAGACAAGTACTCAATCAAGTACTCAGACATGTACTTAGACAAGTACTTGGAGAAGTACTCATAGACAAACAAGTATTCACAGAAAAACAAGTACTCAGACAAGTACTCAGACAAGTACTCAGACAAGTACTCAGACAAGTACTTGGCAAGTACTCAAAGACAAACAAGTACTTGCTCAAGTGTTGAAAGACAAACTAGTATTCTAAGGTACTCAGATGAAGACGTTGTGTCCGTCCTATAGTCGTATCTATGAGATCCTCCCTCAGAGGATCCAGCAGTGGCAGCAAAGTCCTTGTGTCGCCGAGGAGATGGGGCGGAGACAGCTGGAGCGAATCAGGAAGGAGCAGCAGGCGGCGAGGCTCCGCCTCACGCTGATGGAGAAACGTTTCCACGAGCTTGAAGGCATCATCGCCAACGCCAAACAGCAGCAGGTCCAGCAGCACGAGGAGGTACGAGACCCGGGTATGAGTTGGGGGGCGGTCAGGTTTGGTTTGATCTGGTTTGACGAGTCTGTCTCCATCCAGGTAACCGAAGGTGATGGCGAAGACACAGACCTCCAGATCTTCTGTGTGTCCTGCAGTCATCCTGTTAACCCGAAGGTGGCGCTACGCCACATGGAGAGATGCTACGCCAAGGTCTGTTTAATCCTGCTCCTCTTCACGGGCCCATGATCGGGCTTCTCCCCGGATTTTGCTATTTAAATTTGGACTCTACCTGTCTGAAGAACGGCTCATCATCGTCATGAAGAAACAAACACCTTTCCAAATATCAATTTTTTCATAGATAAATTTTAAAACTAACACACCGCTTTGTTTTAAAATATATTTAAGAATTCATATTTATCTTTTCCTGCGCTGACAGAATTATGACCGCTGTGGTTCTGTCTGAACCTTGTTAGAGAAATGTCGGTGATCAGTGTTTCCTGTAATTAACTTCAATCATCGCGTCTCGCTGCTCTTCATCAACACAGAGGCGAGGGTCCACCATCAGGAGTTATCATATGAGGAGGTTTGGTGAGACGCCCACTCCTGGGCTTTGCGCCCCTCGCTGAGGCCGGTACGGGAGAACTGGAGGGTCGAGTAACCGGGTTGCACTTCAAACCCGAGTGACGGGACCGACCCAAACTCTGGGGATTAAGAGTTTCTGAGGGCGGGCTCAGGCCCGTCAGTGACCTACACCTGCCTGCCAAAACCCCTGCGCCTCTGTCCCAGACGCACCTCTAGGCGCTGACAGTGACCCGGTTGCAGCAGCAGGTGTTACACATGGCCTTGACTTCGTATCCGTGGCGACAATGTCGGTAAATTCAAGTGAAATACAAACAACACGTATCCCGTGTGAATGTGTCTGAACCACAGACGTGGGGGTATGATTTCTAAATCACACGAGGCCCTCAGCTATACTAGTCCCGTGTGAATAGGATATACGGTGGGGTGTCCTTCTAACACAGACGCCGAGCGAGGCACTGGCATGGAATTGAATGTATTAAATCGCAAACACGTCCCATGATGCACTGAGCTCTGCTCCACTTCCTATCTTTGATTTATGACTTGGTCCGCTTTTCTTTAACAACACAAACGGTGAGGTTTTCACCGGGGTTCACTTGGAAGCGACCCGAGAACCCCATTTTCAAGCGCCTCAGGGTTCGCATGAGCGTTCACACCTCCCGAAACGTACCGGACTAACCGAGGATAAGAACCAGCGTTCGTTCAGAAGGGACCAAACCGCTCAGGTGTGAAAGTGACCTGAAGAGATGTTATGAAAGTGACGCACCACTCTGTCTGTTTTCAACAGTACGAAAGTCAGACATCCTTTGGTTCCATGTACCCGACACGTATAGAGGGGTAAGACAACCAGTCTGTCCACTCTCTTCCTGTCTATCTACTCTCTCCCTGTCTTCCTGTCTGTCTACTCTCTACCTGTCCGTTTACTCTCTTCCTGTTTACCTGTCTACTTGTCTGTCTACTCTCTCCCTGTCTACCTGTCTGCCTACTCTCTCCCTGTCCACTCTCCCTGTCTACCTGTCTGCCTACTCCACCTGTCTGTCTACTCTCTCCCTGTCTACCTGTCTGCCTACTCCACCTGTCTGTCTACTCTCTCCCTGTCTACCCTGTCTACCTGTCTGCCTACTCTCTACCTGTCCGTTTACTCTCTTCCTGTTTACCTGTCTACTTGTCTGTCTACTCTCTCCCTGTCTACCTGTCTGCCTACTCTCTCCCTGTCCACTCTCCCTGTCTACCTGTCTGCCTACTCCACCTGTCTGTCTACTCTCTCCCTGTCTACCTGTCTGCCTACTCTCTCCCTGTCTACTCTCTCCCTGTCTACCTGTCTGCCTACTCCACCTGTCTGTCTACTCTCTCCCTGTCTACCCTGTCTACCTGTCTGCCTACTCTCTACCTGTCCGTTTACTCTCTTCCTGTTTACCTGTCTACCTGTCTGTCTAATCTCTCCCTGTCTACATGTCTGTCTAATCTCTCCCTGTCTACCTGTCAGTCTACTCTCTCCCTGTCTACCTGTCTGTCTACTCTCTACCTTAATGAACACCCTTCTGTCTACCTAGATCTGTCTCTCCTGCCTTTGTTCCAGAGCGACCCGGTTGTTCTGTGATGTTTACAACCCTCAGAGTAAAACGTACTGCAAGAGGCTGCAGGTTCTGTGCCCCGAACACTCCAGAGACCCGAAGGTGAGTCTCTGTCAGTGAGACAGGTGAGCTGATGTCAGGCAAATGAGATATCAATGAGACATCAGTGAGATGACAACGGTGTGAGACACTAGAACTGTTCTACAAGATCTTTAAATAAACGTAACAGTCTTGTGTTCTTCTGTGGTCCCTGGTGGTCTTTGGTGGTCCCTGGTGGTCTGTGGCGGTCAGGTGGCTGTGGATGAGGTGTGTGGCTCCCCTTTGGTGAAGGACGTGTTTGAACCAACCGGAGAGTTCTGCCGTGTTTCCAAGAGGAAGTGCAACAAGCATTACTGCTGGGAAAAACTGCGCCGCGCCGAGGTGGACCTGGAGCGTGTCCGCGTGGTAACTTCCTGTTTGTCTCTCTGCCTGTCTGACTCTACCTGTCTGACTCTACCTGTCTGACTCTTCCTGACTGTCTTTACCTGTCTGACTACCCAACTTAATCTACGCGTCTGACTCTACCTGTCTGATCAATCGATCAGTCTTTATTTATATAGCACCAATTCACAACAACAGTTTTCTCAAGGTGTTCTCCAGAAAGAACAGGTCCAGACCAAACTCTTTATATAATTATCAAAATTCCTCTGTGAGCAAGCACTTGGCAACAGTGGCGAGAGAAAAAATGGCTTTTAATGGGTAGAAACCTCAAATAGATCCAAGACTCGGGGTGGACGGCCTACTGCCATGACCCGTTGGGTTTGAAAAGAGAGAAAGAGAGAGAAGCAATGATATCAGTTATAGTAATCCACTTCTCCTGGGTTGGTCCGCAGGGGCAGCATGTATCCCAGGTTGATAATAACAACAATAACATTTAGCAATAGCTTATAGGAAAATACTATGCAATAATAATAATAATAGTTATCACCATGATGAGCATCTTGTGATCAGTGGACATCAGGCAGGTCCACCGCAGCAGATGCAATCACCAACCATGTGACCTTACAGGGCGAGAAAACACAAAGACTCAAAGTGAGAGAAGTCAAGTTAGTAACATGCATTAATCCAGTAACATGCAATAATCCAAAAACATGCATTAATCCAGTAACATGCAATAATCCAGTAACATGCATTAATCCAGTTACATGCATTAATCCAGTAACATGCAATAATCCAGTATCATGCATTAATACAGTAACATGCAATAATCCAGTAACATGCATTAATCCAGTAACATGCATTAATCCAGTAACATGCATTAATCCAGTAACATGCATTAATCCAGTAACATGCAATAATCCAGTATCATGCATTAATCCAGTATCATGCATTAATAAAGTAACATGCATTAATCCAGTAACATGCATTAATCCAGTAACATGCAATAATCCAGTAACATGCATTAATCCAGTTACATGCATTAATCCAGTAACATGCAATAATCCAGTATCATGCATTAATACAGTAACATGCAATAATCCAGTAACATGCATTAATCCAGTAACATGCATTAATCCAGTAACATGCATTAATCCAGTAACATGCATTAATCCAGTAACATGCAATAATCCAGTATCATGCATTAATCCAGTATCATGCATTAATAAAGTAACATGCATTAATCCAGTAACATGCAATAATCCAGTAACATGCATTAATCCAGTAACATGCATTAATCCAGTAACATGCATTAATCCAGTAACATGCATTAATCCAGTAACATGCAATAATCCAGTATTATGCATTAATACAGTAACATGCATTAATCCAGTAACATGCATTAATACAGTAACATGCAATAATCCAGTAACATGCATTAATACAGTAACATGCAATAATCCAGTAACTTGCAATAATCCAGTAACATGCAATAATCCAGTAACTTGCATTAATGGATGTATAAAGAGGGACGGTGAGAGAGGAAGAGAGAAAAGCTCAGTGCATCGTGGTAGATCCCTTAGCAGTCTAAACCAATAGCAGCATAGCTAAGAGCCAGCCTAGAGAGAGAGAGGGTTTCTGCCCCCCCAACCAAGATTGGGAGATGGTTTCATAGGAGAGGAGCCTCATACCTGAAAGCTCTGGCTCCCATTCTACTTCTAAATAAGTACTAATAAGTAATTCCATAATTGATTTTTGTCGATTACGTTGATTATTCGTTAAAGCCCTACATTAAAGTAATCCAGCCTGGACAAACAAATACATGAACTAACTTTTCTGCATCTTTTTGCAACAGAATATGCTGCATTTTAAAAATATTATGCAGCATAATATTGGGTCCCTGCACAATAACTTGATGAGATATGTGATTAGATTCAACTGGTTTCATTGATAAGAAGCCGGCTTCCTTCTGATCGTCTGATTGGGAGACGGCTGCTCTACCCACTGAGCTACAGCCCCCCCCCCCCCAAGTACAAATGTGTGTGATCTGCATAACAGTGAAAGTTTGTTGAGTGTTTCCTGATAATGTTGCATATATAGTGTGAACAAAATTGGCCCAAGCACAGGACCCTGGGGAACTCCGTGGGTAACTTTGCTATGCATGGAGGATTCATTGTTAACAGATACAAACTGAGATCTGCCACATAAATATCACTTAAACCAATGTAATGCAGTGTCTTTGATGCCAATTAAGTTTTAAAGTCATTGTATTAGAATTTGGTGGTCAGTAGTATCAAATGCAGCTCTAAGATCCAACAAGACCAGAACAGAGATCAGTCCCTCACCAGATGTCATTAAAAGGTCATTAGTAACTTTGACCAGTGCTGTTTCTGTACTATGGTGAACTCTAAAACCTGACTGGAAATCCTCAAATAAACTATCACAGAAAATCACAGAAAAGCAGACAATCACACAATTGTTCGGCCACCTCTTTCTCTAAGATTTTAGAGAGGAAGGGAAGGTTAGATATCGGCCTGTAATTTGCTAAAGCTTCAGGATCAAGAGAAGGCTTTTTAAGCAGAGGTTTGATTATGGCTATTTTAAAGGACTTTGGTACGTAGCCTGAATTTAAAGACAGATTGATGATTTCTAATAGTTGCTGACTACGGGTGAACTTTCTTTAAGTAGACTAGTGGGGATTGGGTCTAGGTTACTTGTTGTTTTTGGATCCCTAATACCTATAAATGAAGTTGTTGCTACTGAGGGTTATTTAAGGAGTTAGATAGAACTCTGACTCTCAGTCAGACTGGCTACAGTGCTGAACTAAAACCTGGGGCTGTTTTTATTTTCCTCTATCAGTGCAGAGTTACGGGTCGCTCTGGCGCTGCGGATGGCTCTCCTATATGTTTTAATGCTATGTTGCCAGGCTAATCGGGAATCTAAGAGTTTAGTGTGTCGCCATTTCTTTCTAGTTTATGTGTCGATTGTTTCAGGTTTGGAGTCAGGTTGTTAAACCAGGGAGCTGCTCTCCTCTGTTTCACACTCTTCTTTTTAGGGGGGGCGATAGAATCCAGAGTTAATCTCAGTCAACTTGCAGCCCTATCGACAAAATAATAAATTTGCCCAGGACTTATGTTAGAGTCAGATTCTTATTTTAATTCAAGACATGCAACTGAACTAAGTGCTGGTGGAATAGCTTCTTTAAATTTGGCTTAATCTACCTGTGTGACTCTACCTGGCTGACTCTACCTATCTGACTCTACATGTCTGAATCTACCTGTCTGACTCTACATGTCTGAATCTACCTGTCTGACTCTACATGTCTGAATCTACCTGTCTGGCTCTAAATGTCTGAATCTACTTGTCTGACTCTACATGTCTGAATCTACTTGTCTGACTCTACATGTCTGAATCTACTTGTCTGACTCTACATGTCTGACTCTACATGTCTGAATCTACATGTCTGACTCTACCTGTCTGACTCTACATGTCTGACTCTTAAATGTCTGAATCTACCTGTCTGACTCTACATGTCTGACTCTACATGTCTGACTCTACATGTCTGACTCTACCTGTCTGACTCAGTGGTACAAGCTGGACGAGCTGTTTGAACAGGAGAGGAATCTGAGGATGGCGATGACGAACCGAGCTGGTTTATTGGCTCTAATGCTGCACCAGACCATCCAACACGACCCAATCACCACCGACCTTCGCACCGCAAAGGACAGGTAGACAGACGGACAGACAGATAGGTACAATATAAAATAACAGAATGCATTAAGGGAAGATGAGGAAGCAGACAGACATCATATCATTTCCTGGTAATGATGACATGATTTCCTATTTTTAGCACAAACTTTGATAAATGTGAGATGTTGATAAAGACGTTAGTAATCAATGAATACAATCACTATTAACCAATCAGCACTGATCAATACTGAGGATCACATGTTTGTATTCATCACACACTACAATACCCATAATTCCACCAGACCTCAAATGTTCCTGTTGTATGTAGACACACTACTACACAACACGCGGACTGAACACTACATTTTCTAATATTTTATACAAAATCAATAGAAACGATGAAAACAATGATAAAATGACTACTTGTGATGCAATAAATACACATCCTGAGAGCTTTTCACAATAAGAGCTGTGTTGGGATTTTATAAAGCATAGAATAAATCACAACGATAGAAAAAATAAATCTGATGTGACAAAGATGCAGAGCAGCTTAACTTCTGCTATGACAAGTTCTCAGCCAGCCAATCATGTCATTCTTTTATTGTGAAGGGATAAAATCAATTCATGTTAAAAAAGTGGATTATGAATGAATATTGAATGTCTTATTGTTTTTTTAACCTGTTTTTCTTATAGTTTTTTCAATTCCTGTTATTCTTATTTTATTATGTTTCTTTATCTGTATCTTTTTATAATGTTGCTATTGTTTATTAGCCGTTTCTTGCTAATATATTATTATCGTTCGTTTCTAATCTGTTATTGTTAGTTTTTTTAATATCCTGTTTCTGTTCTTATTGTTTTTTATCATGTTGTTATTATATATCGTGTTTTTTTTTTACTTTTTTTTATCCTGTTTGTTTATCTCTGTATCTCTATATCTGTATCACATGAACTTGTTTCATGTTTGTTCATATTGTTGACGTATACAGAAATTAAAAACTGATTTTATTAAACTTGATTTGTGGATTTTTCCATTGTTACAAAATATTCAATCTTGATAGTGAATTTGACTATTAGTGTAAAGATCTCAGTGTCTAGGGGCATTATGGAAATAAATTGGGTTATAATCCTTAAAATAAATAGATATTTGATAGTTAAATGTTGGTTAAAGAAATTAACTTATTCCATGTTGACAATATGGCTATATAATAATGTATAAAATAACTTTTTTGTCCTTTCAGGGTTAGATTGGCTGTTCTTAAAATGGCATCACACAAATCATTTTATTACACCAAAATCAATACTGTTCTTCATTTACATGATTTACTAAAAAAACACATAGGCATCAAAATACGTTAGTTTTGTAACAGGTATTCTATTTTAAGAAGACTAGAGTTTAAAAAGATTAAAATCAATGAAAATTAGATTTTAATTATAATAAATCATGTTTGAAACATAATAAATTATATTTTACTGCACTTTTATGAAAAGGATATTTTTGTTATGTTGCATATTTTTGATGTATTTTGTACATCATGTCATGTACAAAATACTTTCCGTCAATATTGCTTTATTACTATTACAGTCGTTAACTTTAATCATTTGGAATGTCGCTCTTTATTTTGTGTTTTCGTCTCAGTAAAAATTTAGAGGGTTACTATCTTGAATTTTATAATTAGGAAAGATGTTGGCTGAAAGATTGTCTCATTCAATGTGGCATATAATAGGTAATCTCTATAACATTTTACAGTATTTTAAAGAGAAGACACTTTCCCCCACAAGTTATTGAATGTGAATATTTTTTTGTAACTACAAAAGATATTATATTGCAATTGGGGGGAGGATGAGGTAGGACATATTTTAAGTATGTAACCAGTATGTAAGATACCAGTGTTTGTGTTATTTCATAATTGATAAGAAAAGTATTACCTAATTATTCTTTTTCTTGTTTTCATCACGTCAACGTTAAATCGTACTTTTATTTTGGTACGTGTTGAGTTTTTGAGCGATTTCCTCTGCGCCAACACCCACTGTGTGATGACGTCACATATGTGCGACCGTTGTGTTCTGTTGGCGCTCAGCAGCTGCCAGAGACACAACAGAAGAAGAGAAACCGGAAGTTCCTGTGAGTCCTCTCGTTTCTGATAAATAAACAGTTAATTAGCTGAACTATCTCTTGATAGTTAATTTTATAGGTTACAGTTGCATCGGTTATTTGTGTTCGTTAACGGCACTGGTGCTGGGTAGATGTATTAGTTAATTGTCATGGTGCTAGACAGATGTATTAGTTAACTGCACTGGTGCTGGCCAGATGTATTAGTTAATTGTTCTAAGCAGGACAGATGCATTAGTTAATTATACTGGTATAGGTTAATTGTACTTGTGCTGGCCAGATGTACTGGTGAACTGCACTGGTGCAAGCCAGATGTATTAGTTAGCCACAGTGGTGCTGGCCAGATGTATTAGTTAACTGCACTGATGCTGGCCAGATGTCAGATGTATTAGTTAACTGCACTGGTGCTGGCCAGATGTATTAGTTAACTGCACTGGTGCTGGAACGATGTATTAGTTCATTGTACTGGTGCTGGTCAGGATTATTAGTTAACTGCACTGGTGCTGGCCAGATGTATTAGTTAATTGTTCTAAGCAGGACAGATGCATTAGTTAATTGTACTGGTATAGGTTAATTGTACTGATGCTGGCCAGATGTACTGGTGAACTGCACTGGTGCAAGCCAGATGTATTAGTTAGCTACAGTGGTGCTGGCCAGATGTATTAGTTAACTGCACTGATGCTGGCCAGATGTCAGATGTATTAGTAAACTGCACTGTTGCTGGCCAGATGTCAGATGTATTAGTAAACTGCACTGGTGCTGGCCAGATGTCAGATGTATTAGTAAACTGCACTGGTGCTGGAACGATGTCAGATCTATTAGTTAACTGTACTGGTGCTGGAACGATGTATTAGTTCATTGTACTGGTACTGGTCAGGAGTATTAATTAGCTGCAGTGGTGTACGACGGATGTATTGTGTAACTGTGTGCTGATTGGTTGGATTGGTCTGGAAGGAGAGATAAGTCTGCGATGGTAAAATAACCAGAAGGCTGATTGATAACTAGTAAACAATCCTCTCTAGTTGCAGCCTGAACATCTGAACAGCTGTGGGACCAGAGATGGATTCTGGATCATCAGACCCTCAAGGATCTGGTCTGAAGTCAGTAAGGCGGTCCCCCCGTCTGTCTCCTCCCCAGGTTGGTCATGTCTCTCACACACTGATGCGCTGGTAGATGATTGCCAGCGCTGGCGATCATCTACCAGCGCTGGAGTTTGACCCACTGGATATTCCTGTGGTTTTATCTCCAGTGGTCATTCAAGTCGTGTTTGTGTGTTTCAGCGCGGCGGCGGAGGACATGAGCAGAAGAGCAGAGGTAGCGGTCGCCTGCAGGAGGTGAAGCGCAGTGGAAAGATGGAGCGGAGCAGAAAGCAAGAGGCGGACCTTAGCGATCAAATGAAAATGCTGGTGGGTGAAATTAGACACAGTTAGTCGTTCAACGGATCATGGTTGATCCCAGATTCGGTTTGGATCACTTGACAGGTCGCCTGCAGTCGTGTCACAATTTAGAGGGCGTTTCGGAAAGTAGTTAAAAGTGCAATGTGTAAAATTTAGTGACAATTAGTGGTGATATTCCAGATTGCAGCTCACCCCTCTCTGTTTTAAAGAATTTACGTTTTTACCTTTCAAGTGCCAAAATGATGTCATCCAGTAGCCTGTCATTTCATGAAATTCCTTAAGATTGATATATTTAGAAATGATATTACGGCTGAGGACTTTATAGTCCCATAAAGCTCACATGAGAGAAATACAACAAACTAATAATGACAGACAGCAGCACCGAGGCCTGCTGTTCAAGGAGGTGCTGAACGCAGGGATCAGGCTTTTCTGAACACCAGTGTTCTGCAGCGGCGCACAGAACACTGGTGTTCAGACAGACAGGATGAGGGGTTGAGTGAGTGAGTGTGTGTGTGTGTGTGTGATGTCCTACTGTTAATATTAACTATTGAGGTGGAAATGTGTGCTATGGCTTTAAAGTTTACTTCTGTCATAGCATAGCAGCAGTGTTGGTTCTGCATGTGAGTTTGCCCCGGTTTGTAACAGGTAACATATTAAAAAAGCAGGTGGAACATTACAAAAGGATGGGCTGAAAGATGTTCTGACCCAGCAGTGGGAGGGGGATTTTCTTGTGCTAAATAATAAGATTGTTCCTCCATTTGTCAAAACTCAAAACAGTTTTCCAGCAGCAACGTAAATATGTGAAAATCCCTCCTAAGAGCGATCTGGTTTATCCATTCAGACGACTGTACAAACATGGCAGTAATATACCGTTCATGGAGGAAGAACCGCGCCCTCGAGTGATTCAAAGAGCTTTTTAAAAAACTAACATGGAGAACAAAAAATCTTTCCAGCTGATTATACACTAATAAAAATTTTTGAATATCATATTCCAGTAATTCAAAGAGATGAAACTTTAAAATGCTGAGAAAACAACTTCACTTGTCAGTGTTCCTTCATTTCTATCAGTAAAGACCGGAAAGCAAAGTTTTTTGATCTGAAAATCAAATACGATTCGATCTGAACCTTGGGTTTTGTGATCCGTTGCACCTCTAGTCATTGTTTACATAGCTAACATGTCACTGTGATGACATCACAAGGATCTGCCTCCTGGTCATCTCATTTAAACGTTAGTAGGTATACAAGTGATGAGTTGTGTTGTTTTGTTGTTGTGTGTGCTTTTGAATCCTGGTTCTGAGTCCGTTCTTGGCTCCTCTTGTAGGATCTTACCAGTGGACCAGCAGCCACTGGAACTGGACTGGTCTACTCCGAGATATTCACTCATCACAAGAACCCGTGGGACGACAGGTGTGACATCAAACAGCCATCATCACGACTACGGTCATGTAGATCTGATGTTCACAGCTAATGAGTTTAGATCATCTGATCTGAGTGGGGTTCATGGACCAGACTCAGATCACATGGACACAGACCAGATGGACATTTGAAATGTACCGAACACGACATGAATGAGAAGGAGTCACAAGTTTCTGTCAATCATCCAGCTGCAAAATGAAATACCCTGAGGGACGATGATGTAGATCATTAGCTACAGTAGCTAACCTTACATAGCTCACAGTTATACATGATAGCTGACATTAGCTAAAGTTAGCTATGAACCTACAAATAAGACAGAGACATATATTGTGCGTACATTCACTTCTAGCATCAATTTTAGTGTTAAAAACATGAGTGACACATTTATTGTTGACTCTCAGATAAACCTGAGCGTGTCTGACATTATGGAGGATTCATGTTAGAGCGAGATCCAGGAAAACCATGTCTGACATGAAAAGCGACGTAAGTGATGCGAGCGTAGCCGATGATCATCTTTATTTATTTGTTGTTGTTTTTGTTGTTGTTGTTGTTGTGTTCAGTCATCCAGAGACTCCTCTCAGACTGACAACCATCATGGCAGAGCTACAGAAACAGGACCTGTTGTGTCGCTGCGTCAAAGTGGAGGTTGGTCTGAACCTAGTTCAGTACTTTGGTTCTCCACACCGCTACTGATAGGTCACGTTAGTTAACCCGCTGCTGCTAGCTTACACTAGCCTACTACTGGTTGCTGTTGCATGTAGCCTGCTATCATTAGCCTATGTTAGTTAGCGGGGTACTGTTAGAGTATGTTAGCTGTAAACCTCCTACTGTTAGCATATGTAAGATAGCCTGCTATCATTAGCCTGTGTTAGATGGCCTACTACTGTTAACCTATAATATTATATGTGTTTTAGTTAACACTGTAAGTTTGCTGTAAACATGCTGTCATTTTTGGCAGTTTGCTACTCTTACCACATAAGATAGTTATCCGGCGACCATGAGTGTATGTTAGCTGTAAACATACCACAATTTTTGGTAGTTTGCTCCCGACAGACCACATGTATTAGTTTGTCTGCTACGGTTAGCGTATGTTAGCTGTAAACACGCTACCACCTTTGGTACTTTACTGCCGAAAGAAAACATGTGTTACTTGGCCGGTTACGTTAAGCTTTTATCAGTTGCTGAGTTGCGTTGAGGGTTGCTGGGATGTGTCAGTTGTTCAGTTGAGTGAACGAGTGAAGGGTCGCTGTGACCTTCACTGCTGTGTTTGTGTTTCAGCCCAGAGAAGCTACAGAAGAAGAGCTGCTGCTGGTTCACACGTGAGTCACTGAACGCACCGTCAATCATTTTCTCCAGGAAGTTTAGTAGAGGGGACCAACGATTATCTGTCATATTTATACATAAAGATGAAACTCCACAGTACTCTGATCTACTACAGTACTCTGATCTACTACAGTACTCTGATCTACTACAGTACTCTGATCTACTACAGTACTCTGATCTACTACAGTACTCTGATCTACTACAGTACTCTGATCTACTACAGTACTCTGATCTACTAGAGTACTCATATATACTCTACCATACTGTGATGCACTATATATAGTACTCTGATATATGCTACAGTACTCTAATATACTCTGCAGTACTCTGATTAACTCAGAGTTGTCTGATATACTCAGTAGTTGTCTAGTTGATGGACAACTAGTCCATCAACCCACATGGACCCACACAGTACTTGTCTAGTTGTCCATCAACTAGACAAGTACTGAGTATATCAGACAACTCTGAGTTAATCAGAGTACTGCAGAGTATATGGATTCAACCCACATTATTACCATGACCTGGATGAATGAGAATCTACACAGAGATGTACTCTGGTGTACTCTAGTGTACTCCTATGTACCACAGTACTTTCGTGTACTCTACAGTACTCTGATGTACCTCCTGCGTGTGTTTGCAGGAAACAGTATGTGGATTTAATGAGGTCGACCCAGACGATGACGGACAGTGAGCTACATACACTGTCTGAGAAATATGACTCCATCTACATCCATCCTGTGAGAAAACACACACACACATATACACCCATACACACACACATAAACACACACAGACACACACACACACAGGCATATGCACCAATATAAAGGCATACAAACGCACACACACACACGCACACAAATAAAGGCATGCACACACACACACATACACGTATACACACATATACAAACAAACACACTGTCAATAACACAACACGATTCCAGTAAGAAGACACTGAGAGAAACAAAAGATGACAAAAACATAAAATGTGTGTCAGGAGACCTTCCAGGTAGCCGTTACGGCGGTGGGTTCGCTCCTCCAGCTGGTCGATCAGGTAGTGACCTCTGACCTCAGGAACGGATTAGCTGTCATCAGGTAACAACAGCCAGCTCCCCTTGCTACTCGACAGCTCGTCAACATTCACCAGTTAACCAACAGGAAGTGGTTGAACTGGAATATTGACATCCTGTCTGTTTATTAGGCCTCCAGGTCACCACGCTCAGTCCGACCTGGCTAACGGTTACTCCATTTTCAACAACGTGGCTATCGCCGCCCGATACGCTCGGACCGGACTGTCTGTCAGCAGGTCTGTATCTATCAACAGCAAAGTAAATACACAGAGTACTAAAAATACTAATGGTTATGTGTGTGTCTGCGTGTGTGTGTGTGTATGTGTGTGTCTCAGGGTGCTGATCGTGGACTGGGATGTTCATCACGGTCAAGGTATCCAGTATCAGTTCCAGGAAGACCCCAGGTAAACTCCCGACGATCTTCCGTCTTTGTTCCAAACTGAGGATGTGCTTGAAACTGTACTTGTACTGTATTTATGTACTATGTAACATGTGATAAACTATGGGAAGGATTATTATTATTATTATTATTATTATTATTATTATTAAAAAGCTTCTTGTTCTTGGAATGGTTCCAACGGACTGCAACTACCCAGAAGTTTCACATTGAGTCCCTAAATGTCAGTCAGAGGAGGAATCTGGTCTGGGACCTTGATTAGTACCAATGTTTGGTCCAGATTATCTGGTTTAGGATGTTGGTCAGTACCAATGTTCAGGGTCCGTGGTCGGTACTGATGTTGGGTCCAGATTATCTTTGATCTGACCTTGTTTAATGCCATCATACAGGTAATCCCATAATCTGTATACGCCAGGTTGTCCATGTTTATGCATCCTTACAATCATTAGACAACAGCAGACCAACATCTGTAACATCCACCATCACCATGTTGTGTTAACCCGTGTGTGTGTGTGTGTGTGTGTGTGTGCTTCAGTGTGTTGTACTTCAGCATCCACAGGTATGAGCAGGGGTCCTTCTGGCCCCACCTACAGGAGTCTGACAGTCATTGTGTCGGCAGCGGCCGAGGTGAAGGCGCCACCATCAACCTGCCCTGGAACAAGGTGACCTGCTGTGATGTCAAGTTCACAAACACACGACCCCGATGAACTACTTAGATTTTAGTGACCATATAGGAGGTTCTTTTTGTTCTTTAAGAGGTTCTAGTGGTTGTTTTGGACTAACCAGGGGTTCTTTAGAGTGCTCTACTCGTCATTTTGATGTTTATACGGGGCATTTAGGGTGTTTTAGAGGCCACTTAGCAGGCTCAAAAGAACATATAAGAGATTCTTCGAATTCTTTCGTAAGTTCAAGTTATCTTTTGGGAGATTCTACCCCCTTTCATCTCTCTAACGGTCAGGAGATGTCTCTGGACTCATCACATTCTCCTCTTTCCTCCTACAGACTGCAATGACCGACAGTGATTACATCACGGCTTTCCAACAGCTGCTTCTTCCTGTAGCGTACGAGGTAACGCACACTCACAGACACACACACACGCGCGCTCACACTGAGATAAGTCATGTGTGTCTGTGTTCAGTTTCAGCCTCAGCTGGTTCTGGTGTCTGCTGGATTTGATGCTGCAGTTGGAGATCCAAAGGTAAAACCTGAGTGCTGTGACATCATCACACCTTTACGGTTTCTGACTCTAAAGGTGTGATGATGTCAGACCTGTGACATCATTGCACCGTCACTGTTTCTGTCCCCATACTGTTGGCATCATCGCACCTTTACTGTTTCTGAACTCAGAACTGTGACATCATCGCACCTTTACTGTTTTTGAGCTCATACCGTTTACATCATCGCACCTTTACTGTGTTTGACCCGAGAACTGTGACATCATCAAACTTGACCCTCTTATCTGTGTGTTCAGGGTGAGATGTGTGTTCGTCCCGAGTGTTTCCAGATCCTTACTCACATGTTGATGAGTTTGGCCGAAGGTCGACTAATTGTTGCTCTGGAGGTAAAAACGCTGACGTCATGATTCAACAGTTGCTAAAGTTAGCTTGTATTCGCTAACATAATAATAATTCCTCTGGTTATGTAGGGAGGTTATAACCTGCAGATGACAGCAGAGGGAGTTGCATCGTGTCTCAGAGCCCTGCTGGGAGGAGCCTGTCCTCCCATGACTTTGCCCGCGGCACCTTGTGACAGGTAACTTTAGCTCCTCAGTTCATTCATCAGTAAGACTGGTGAGCTGATAACCTCCTGCCCGTCTCAGTGCTCTAGAGTCCATCTCCCAGACCGTCTCCGCCCTCTACCCCCACTGGCCCCGTCTGCAGACCCTTGGTAAGACTTGACCGCCCAGCTAAATGTCAGCTATTATGGCTAAAGCATGCTAATTTCAACAATTTAAACAAATGGTAGCTACTTTCAGCTATTATAGATAACATAAACCAACCTCACCTATCATAGCAAACGGCAGCTAATTTTCATAGTTAGCATTAGCTAATTTCCTATTATAGCTAACGTTATCTGTTTACACCCATCATAGCAAACGTTAGCTTATTTAACCGTTCGTAGCTTAGAAGGCTCATTTAACTGACACAGCTAAAGTTATCTCATTTTACATATCATAGCTTGAAAGTGCTTTTACAGTTAACATTATTTTGCCCATATTGCTGACATTAGCTAATTGCTGATAGCTAAATCCAATTTCTCTTTCTTAAGTTTCTCTTGCGAAAGTTAACCAAAACAACTAATTTAATCCATCCCAACTAACAGTAGCTCATTACAACTAATGTTGCTAAAGTTAGCCATTTCTATTTCTACCATTAACTATTTTCAACTATCATAGCTATCGTTAGTTTACGCCACCTACTGTGGTTAAAGCTAATTTTCATAGATAAGGTAGATAATTACACCTATCACAGTTAATGCTGTCCAAGTTCATTTACTATAGCAACAGTTGGCCAGTTTCACCTACCGAAGCCAATGTTAGCTTAATGTTAACAATTTCTGTCGTTAAAATTACTCACATCACTCATCAAAGCTAATGTTAGCTTAGCCCAGCTCGCTCAACTAACATAACATTTGAGAATTGTAACTATCAAAGCAAATGTAGGTTAATTGCACCTATCGTAGCTACATCGAGCTACTTTGAAAATGCGAAAAAGCGAAACAGTCATTCAGTTTGCTAAAACAGTACTTGAGAGATGCTATTAGAAAATGTATATTGAGCATGTTGTCATAGCAACCGGAAAAGAACCTGCGGCAAATCAGCAGCAAGCAGCAGCTCGTGTGTTCCAGCACCAGCTGAAGTCTTGTGACTTATATGATCTGTTTCTTCCTGTTTCCTCTGTAGGGAGAGGCTCATTGGCTGCAAGGGACGTAATTAGGACAACAACCAATGAAAACAGCAGCAGCCAGACTAGCCCCGCCCAGTCTGTCACCACAGCTACTGGACTGGTTTATGACGAGAGGATGATGGAGCACCTGAACATGTGGGACACGTAAGTGACCTGTAAGAACATGTGACGATCGCAGCATGATCATGGGACCGATCAGAGCGTGCCTGATCCACAGACATCATCCAGAGCAGCCTCAGAGGATCGCCAAAATCTACGCCAGACACCAGCAGCTGGGATTGGTCCACCGCTGCAAGCGGATTCCTGCTCGCCTAGCAACGGAGGAGGAGCTCCTCATGTGTCACAGGTACGTAGGTTGACGCCGAGTGAGCCTGACAGGTGAATTTATCAGTCACAGGTGCGGTGCATCTTTACAGAGAGCAGCACATCGAGCTGATGAGGACGACTGAGGCGATGAAGCCTAGAGATCTTCACCGGCTGGCAGCCGACTTCAACTCCATATACATCAACAACCAGAGCTTCCAGTGCGCTCTGATCGCTGCCGGGGGCTGCTTCAACGCTGTGGAAAGCATCCTCACTGGACAGGTAACACGGACAGGGTCGCCTACAACTCCCAGGATGCACCTCTACAACCGAGCTTCCAACTATGTTTCAAACCGACCTCTGACCTCTTACCATAGAAATTTTACGAGTTCAAACTTGTTTAGTAGTTCTTCTAGTACTAATAGTAGCAGTAATGCAAAATATACAAAAAAGTAGTATTAGCACTAATACTACTACTAATAATACTAATAGTACTAACAGTGCTGTTAGTGCCAGCAACTTAGTATTATTGGAACTATTAGTACTAATTTTACTACTATTAGTTCAAAGAACTAATATTTCATGGTTTAACTTAAAAACTTTAAATATAAAACAGTAAATGTTCGAATATGACATAATTATTGATCCTGCAGTGTTTAAGACAAATATTACACATTGTAAAAAGAGAATTGTTGGTGATTTAAAAAAAAAGAAAACCCTCCACCTCCACTGGTGACACAATTAAATTAAGTTTTTTAGACTTCAAGACTTCAATTAATGGATTAAACTCAATACTAAATACTTTATTTTATTGAGGTTACTAGTTGACGAGTAGATTTCACCTCAAAAGCCTGAAAAATGTGAAATTCCAATTTTCTAAATTCTACTAATCTCTTTTAAAGCTGAATAAATTCCAACTTAAACTTTAAACTCAATAGCCCAAAATTCATTCGTGTGTTACCATTTAGGAAATGTCAGTGTGGTAGTACTAATGCAAAAAATACTACACAGTACTACCCCCGTAGTATCTATATAGCTATAAGTACTATTAGTGCCGATAGTTCTAGTATTAATAGTACTATTAGTACTGCTAATACTGTTGGTACTAATAGTTGTAGTACTATTGGGATTTATAATACTAGTAGTACTAGTACTATTAGTAGTGATAATAATAGTACAGGTAATATTAGTAATACTATTAGAACAAATGCTAGTCATATTAGTACTAGTACTATCAGTACTATTATCTATAACTGCTTACACTACTAATAGTTCTAGAAGCCCTATTTGTACGAGTACTAGCACTCTGACCTCAGCATGTGTGTTAGGTGGGCAGACTACTTATAGTACTAGTACTACTACATCAGCCGAGTCCTTCAACAGCTTCACTGTGCTCCTGTACTCTTCGGTCCTCCTCCTTCGTCCTCCTCACTACGACTCCTGCCCGTTTATCATCTATGGGTTCCAGAGCTTTTAGCTGTGAGGACTCTGGAACTCTCTCCCACAAACCATCTCTAAGTACGACCCTCTCCCCACTTTAAGATCCCTTCTAAAAACCCACCGTTTCACACTTGCTTATTCCGTGTCATCGCTGTGTTGACCTTGTATTTATTTTTTTTTAGCGACAAGAAGTACTTATGGTACTACATAAGTCCTAAAGTACTATGTACTTATGTAGTGCTTCTTGTACAACTACTCTGTTAGTACTTACCAAAAAGTTTACGCGGTACTTCCAGCCCAATCCTTGTCCATCTTGTCCACGCCGTATTGACTCCGCCTCCTGCCGCTGTCTCCAGGTGACAAACGGCGTGGCCATTGTTCGTCCTCCGGGTCATCACGCTGAGAGAGATTCTCCATGCGGCTTCTGTATCTTCAACACAGCCGCCCTTGCAGCTCGCCACGCACAGAAGCTATCCCAAGATGCAACGCTCCGGGTCCTTATCCTGGACTGGGACGTTCACCACGGTAATGGGACACAGCACCTGTTTGAGGATGACGACAGGTGAGTGGGAGCAGGAAGTGACACACCTGTTGTGAAGTCTGGATTGAAGTCACCGTAAATCTCTGTTTCCAGCGTCCTGTATATCTCCCTCCATCGCTATGACAACGGGACCTTCTTCCCGTCTTCAGAGGATGCCGCTCCAAGCAGGGTGGGCGTGCGCAAGGGGGCGGGGTTTAATGTCAATGTTGCATGGAGTGGAGGGAGAATGGGCGACTCCGACTACCTCGCTGCCTTTCACCATGTTGTCATGCCCATTGCCACTGAGGTAACTTCCTGCACCCACACACACACACACACACACACACACACACACACACCCACAGATACACACACCCACAGATACACACACAGACACACAGACACACACAAACCCACCCACAGACAAACCCACAGATACACACCCACAGACACACCCACAGACATACAGACACACACACTCACCCACAGACACACCCAAAGATACACACACCGACAGACACACCCATAGACACACTCACAGACACACATACATACAGACACACACACACCCACAGACACACAAACACCCACACCCACACACACACCCACAGATACACACACTCACAGACACACCCACAGACACACACAGACACACACCCACAGACACACACACAGACATACACACACAGACATACACACAGACACACACACACCCACAGACACACACACTCACAGACACACATAAACACACACACAAAAACACACACACTCCATTGACAGAGCTCTTCGATTGGTTAATGTTGTCTGCAGTTCAACCCTGGACTAGTTCTGGTGTCGGCCGGTTTTGATGCAGCACGTGGCGATCCGTTGGGTGGATATCAGGTGACCCCGGAGGGATATGCCCACCTAACACACATGCTGATGTCACTGGCTGGTGGGCGGGTCTTACTCATTCTGGAGGTGAGTGGTGATGTCACTGGCTGGTAGGCAGAGATTGATTGACTGAATGACCGATTGATTTCCGTCTCTCAGGGAGGTTACAACTTAACCTCCATCTCAGACTCCATGGCGATGTGCACGAGTGTTTTGCTAGGAGACCCTCCTCCCTCCTTGACAACACCACTCCCCCCTCCTCATCACAGCGCTGTGGCAACCATCAATGAGGTCATCCAACATCACGCCCCCTATTGGAGGTCACTGAGGATACGCGGTCAGTCTGATTCATTTTTATCCTATTTTTATTACATTCTCAAATTTATTGTATTTGCTTTTAACCTTTATGTATTTATCATTTGTTTGTATTTTTTAACTATATCATGAATTTTTATGTTTTATTTATTTATTAATTTTTATAAATTTTACATTATAATTAATTAGCATTTGATTATTTTTTGTTATGAAAGTCAGTTATGTTATTTCATTCAATTATTTAATGTTTCATGATTTGTATTAAATACGTGTTTAATTCGAATTGAATGTTTTTCAATTCTTTTTGTTATTATTTTCATATATCGATTCATTTATATAAATTGAATCAAATCATTTTTAAATTTGTCTTTACTTAATCCTGTTTCTCTTAGTATCTGAGTCTGTGCTGGCGTCAATGCCTTCACCAAAGCATCGTGGGAAACGTAGTTCTAAAGGAAAAGGAAGGAAGTCTGACAAACCACCGCTGCCCTCAACAGGACAGGAGAACACTTCGGTAACACAGTGATAAACAAGAGAGTTTGATTTTACTGTTGGAGGTCATTTGCTATTATTTGTTTCTGTCCAATCAGACGGAGCCCAATCTGGAGCAGCTCACGCAGGGATTGGCCAGTCTGGACATCCGTAACGTCCCAGCCAGTCCAAGTCCTGCTATATCCACCCCAGCCAGCGGCGCCAGACCGAAGGTCCGCCTCAGTTCAGGGGAAGTGAAAGTGAAGGCCGAGTCAGGTGAAGAGATACTTGAGCAGAGCCAATCAGCAGAGAGCACGCTGCTGCATGTGAGACTGACACCTCAAACTGTTCAATATTCCCAAAATCCTTTGCATCCTTGTGTACTGACTGATGTCAGAGGGTGCTGGTCCTGTGACTGACATCCACAAGCTTTTGTTAGCTTTTCTATTTTTACCATAAATGTTTCTTATGCCTCTTAAGTCTCCAACGCCTGTTACCCTGACAACCGCTGAGACGGCTGCTGCTGCTGGCGCAGGGGCGGAGCCAGCAGGAACAGAGCCAGACACGGAGGGGGCATGTGGTTGGTCCAAGTCTGAGGTGTCTCTGGAGCTTATGGGCGCTGGACAGACAGATGTCAGAAAAACTTTGAATATCATTCTAAATTTTAACTTTGTGTTTGTACGTCACTGACCGGCCTTTCTGTCTGCAGGCACCCCTGTACGTGGTCGAGCCCCTCACCTGGTGTCCTCACCTGGATGAAGTTAAGCCCCTCCCCCCCTCTGGCATAGATCTCCTGGCATCCTGTCAGGACTGTGGCTCCAACGTTGAGAACTGGACCTGTCTCACCTGCTACCAGGTAACCTGTCCAACCTTGTCCACCATTCTGTCCTACCTGTCCATCCCCCTGCCTCACCTGTTTCTCATCTGTCGCAGGTGTGCTGCGGTCGTTACGTGAATGAACATATGGTGGCTCACGGCGTGGCGTCAGAACATCCCCTTGTTCTGAGCTTCTCAGACCTGTCGGTTTGGTGTTACCTGTGCCAGGGCTACGTCCACCACCAGGTAAAATGAATCCGTATAAACTTTATTTTTGAATACAGATGTTTTGATACTTTGGTCATGTGACCAACATCAGTATAAGATCCTACAGTCCAACATGGACCCTCCTCCACACCACTGCAGTGTATGATAGCACAGCAAAACATAGCATAACATTCCTCAGACTGAAAATGCCACAACTACTACTTAATACTTAACTACTACTAATAGCTGCTTACTACTACTAGCTGCTGACTGCTATTAGCTGCTAACTGTTAGTGGCAAGAAGCTGTAAGGAGCTACTAACTGCTACCATATGCCACCTACTACTAGCTACTAAATGGTACTAGCTCCTGAGTTCTTCTAGACACTACATTTTACTAGCTCTTGACTACTTACTGCTACCAGCTGCTGCATAGTACTAGCTGTAACTGCTACTTGCTCCTGAATAAGTCTAGCCACTAACTTCTACTAGCTGCTACCTACTACTAGCCACTTACTGATATTAGCTCCTAACAGCTTATAGCCACTAACTGAAACCAGCGGCTATATACTACTATCCCCCTAAATGCTATTAGCTCCTGACAGCTTCTAGCCAATAAATGCTACTAGTTCCTGACTGTTTCTAGCTATTAAGTGCTATTAGCTCCTGACAGATTCAAGCCGCTAACCGCTACAAGCTGCTACCTACTGCTAGCTTTAACTGCTATTACCTCCTGACAGATTCAAGCCACTAAATATTTCTAGTTCCTGACTAATCCAAGCCATTAAATGCTACATGCTGCTACTATTTGTAGTGATAGTAATTGTTAATACTTCAAACACTAGGTGGCAGCAAAGACTAGAGTTCTACCTGTTTTAGTAGAACACTAATAATTAGACTAGAGTAAGTAATACTAGAAAAACGCGATGGACGATGGATGAACAGGGCATGATGTTACAGCTTGTTGGAGGCATGAACGCATTGGCTCTCCTACAGTGTCCAATAAACGTCTGCGTTTACTAAAGTCACATTTGATGTTTCAATGAAAACATAACACTAGGTGCTAAGTTTTTAATTTTTCAGTCACATGTCTTCCATCCCATTGTACCTTTGTTTGCTTAGAGTTGGAGAAATAATGACCGTCCATCAGGCCTTCATAAAATTGTAAAGATCAATTATAAGGAGGAGGCGGAGTTTCATTTGAACCTGAAGTAAAACACTTTATTTATGAACATATTGTAATCATTTAATTGTTTGTTCTGTGTTCAGATTCTGTTTGAGGCTAAGAACGCCGCACACTTCGCCAAGTTTGGAGAGGAGATCCCTCCATGGTGCTGAGAGGAGCAGCCCAAGTGCATCATGGGATTTATTACTAACGTCTGTCGTGCCATAAATCGAACAAAAGAGAAAAAAAAGAAGATTTTATTGATTTCATTTTTTAGCAGCAGGTCAACGATGATTACCGGGTTGTAAGTTCCAATCCCACCAACAGTTTTAAAGAAGAAGAGTTCTGATCTGGTGATGATGTCATCAATAGACATCCCAACAAATGGCAGCTCAGTTCTTCCATCAGTTACAATATTTGTTATGTCCCTTTAAAATGTGATGTGAAACGCCACAGCCTGTTATTAAAGCATTTGAAGGAATTAATGGTTTCTCTGAAGAGGTTATTAATGTTTATATTTTTCTCCTGTTTATTGAATGATGAGAACTTCTCTCAAAACAATCTGATATCATATGATTAAAAGAATCAGGGTTACCGGTTAATTTCAGCTGTAATAGTTAACATTAGCTTTGTTCAGCTATCAAAATATCATATCAATGTTGACTAATATCAGTTATAGAGGCTTATGCTAGCTAATTTCAAATACCATAGCTAACGTTGGAAGATTTCATCTAAATTGGCCAAAATAACATACTTTTATCTATGATGGCTAATGTTAGCTAACATTTGTGATCATCTAATTATTGCTATTTTCAGCTATTTTGGCAAAAGTAAGCTAATTTCAACTATCATAGCTAATTTAAAATATCATAGCTAATGTGAGCTATTTTAAGCCATCATACCTAATGTTTTCTCATTTAAACTACTACTGCTAGTTTAAATTAGTGTAGCTAATGTGAGGTAATACAAACCATCGCTAGTGAGGCACAAGATGTTTGTTGGAGCTTGTTACCATAGTACTTACATTTAACTGGAATTTATTGAAGTTCTGCTTAATAGTGTCAAAATGGGCGCAGAAAAGGGAGATTTGGGCTTAAACTCAGGTCTGGAGAGAAGATGGGAAACCCAACCGGGATGAAGAAAAATAATAATAATTTGTAAAATTATGATATAAGTTCTGCAGAGTACAATATCTGAATAACTACGTCATTACATATAATACATCCACCCATAATTATCTATAACCGGAACAACGGCTCAATACAGCACATGTATGTCAGGAATAGTTCTCCTCCCAGTGACCCTGACCATGACACCGGAAACAGAACCGGGGTTGGCTCCGTCACAGATGTGCCAAGAAGCTCTCGTATGTTTTTGATTTTCATCTCCTGCAGTCCCTTAGTCAGCCAGCAGTAGGCGCCATGACGCGATCCAAAAAAAAATCAGAAACCCTGGATAGCGTGATATCAGACCATCAGACCATCCGGGCATGTAGAGCTTCTTCTTCCCTCTCTTCCTCCTCCGTCTTCCTCCTACAAACCGCCATCCTCCAGCTGCAGGTTTGGACCGGTTCTGATCTCAGCCTCAGGCTCGCGTTTAAACCTGGACTGTGTGTGTCTGTGTGATATTGATGATGTAACCATTGTTCCGATTATGTTCCTGTATCTTGATCCTGATTGGCTGTCTGCTCTGCTCTGATTGATGCAGCTGATCTCAGTCTGAGAGTAACTGAGTAACGGAATATTTACTCGCGTGCAATTCAGAGATGGGATTACATTGGCTGTGTGTGTGTGTGTGTGTGTGTGTGTGTGTGTGTGTGTGTGTTTGTATTGGTTCTATTTCAATAGACTATAAACTGGTTAAACGTACGGAAGCCTACACCTGCCAAAATTATCAAGGCGACCCAGTAAATAATATACTTTATAATGGCTTCTATGAGTTTAATATCAACACACTCATTATTATATATATATATATACATTATTATACAATATATATTTACTTATACATTATATAGATACATATACATAGACATACATATTACATATTTACAGTAAATGATTGATGTAAAATAACATGTAAAAGTTATTATACTCTATATATAGTATAAAAAGTACGTATACAATTTAATGTTGTTATAAAATATAGTTTATAAACATATATACAGTATTTTTTATTATGTAAGAAGAAAAATACATAATTATAAAATATAATAAAATAAATATAATGTATATCGACTTAAAAGTATATCTTTTTAGGTTAAATTCTTTATATATTATATATTAATTCAGATATTTCTATTTATAGTTTATCTATAAAATACTATTTATATTTTTAATTTATATACTCTATTGTTTATTAATAGTATATATAGGATATGTAACCATATTTAAAAAATATATATATACTAAATATACTTTATACTGTATGTAAAGTATATACTTAAAAACATGCATTATTTATAAAGTGAATTATATACATGATTTAAAGTTTATATATGCTTTATATAATACATAGATTAATTTATATTTTGTCTTTAAGAACATAGTTTACATTTATATAATGTATATGAATATTATTTTTGGAATATATCCTATTCATAGTTTATTTT
The DNA here is from genome assembly GCA_037951165.1 of Lophius americanus. NCBI lineage: Eukaryota > Metazoa > Chordata > Actinopteri > Lophiiformes > Lophiidae > Lophius > Lophius americanus. The sequence continues at coordinate 1,686,751 of JBBDHG010000094.1, forward strand.
TAATATATATACACTTAATTCCTCTATACATATTATATGTAAAATATATATTTAGTATATGTATCAAAAAGTAAATCAGAGTATATATATTATTTTACAAATAAAGCAGAAGTATGTACATTTATTATATATCTTTGTGATAACCCTAATACAAATCTTTAAATTGTCATTTTAAAGCTATTTATATTTACACTGTTAATACAGTATCATGTCAATTTCTTCCTTTTTTCCTTTTATTAGTCCTTCGACAAACGATATATAAATATTTTTTATTATTATTACTGTTCACGGTGGCACCAAAATGCTTCCTTACCTGCTGTTGATGCCCATAAAGCTATGGTGGTTAAAACCCCGCTCTCTGATTGGTCTACCCCTCCTGTCAGTCATGTTGGTGTCTCCCGCCCTCGCTGATCTCTCCCGTCTCTACCACACGGAGTTCGTGAGGAGTGCGCGGGCCGTCGGCGTCCTCTGGGCCGTCTGCACACTCTGCTTTGCCATCATCCAGGTCGTCGTTCTGGTGCAGCCATCTTGGATCGGCACTACGGACACCCGCCACCAGGGGGCAGGACCAGCCCCACCCAGTGGCACCTTGGGACTTTTTGAGGTAAAAAATACGAAACCCCGCCTCAAAGTTTTCACAGTCCAATAAAAGCTTAGAACAACAATTTGTCTCCATGAATGCATTTGTTCACTCAGATCGGAAAAACAGGTTAGCACAGTTATGATTGTTAGCATTAATTAGCTTTCACATGCCTTTGCCATCCTGGGAAAAACATTACTCCATATGGATTTCACGATCTGACACATATTAACATTAGCATCGTTCATTTTCTATTGCATAATTATCTTATTAGCCTTAGCTTTAACAAAAATGATCATAATCTTAGATATTTTTTATATATTTATTATTTTAGCATTAGCTTTCAGTCTGTTAGCATGAACATTAACCTTACAGGTTTTACGACATTCATTCTGCAGGTTTGTTCTAACAAATTATATTTGATGTGAATTTCTTAACGTAGTATTAACTTTAAATTTGTGTGCAGATAAAACACTTCCCAAAAACATCTTAAACCTTTAACGTGCATGTAATAATAATAATAATAATAATAATAATAATAATAATAATAATAATATTGTATTTCTGTAATATATTGGAATCATAATGTCTGAATCTCTTTAACAACTGCTACATTAGTGAGACGTCTGTCCAATCAAGTTTGTCTTTCAGCCCTTCCGAGGAACAAAAGTGAATTTAGACACAATATGATCAACAATAACGTCTCTTTCTACTTTTTGGTTCAACTGAACCACAAAAGTTACATTTTTTGTTTGTTTGTTTGACATAAATTAAACATCATCGGACAAATTGACATCTCCCGGACTCGTTTCAAATCTATATTCTTCCGTTAATGATTAGCGTCGGTGTAGTGCTCCTCAGCAGCATTCACTTACTCGCTTTTGGAAATAAATAAAAGAACAAAATTAGCATAAAAAAGTAAACTGAACTAAGAAATAGATGGAAGGGAAGGAAAAAACAAAAACAAAAATGAATTCAAAAGAAAAGAGAAAAACCCAAAACAACTTATATGTATGTCAGGAGAAATTGAAAATTTGTCCTTAAGTCATTTTTAAACAATAACGTAACAATATTTGAACAATTTTATCAATATCAATTATAAAATATATAATTATTTGTAAGACCGAGTTGTATCTAAGTCCGACGTTCGTAGCTTTGGGACTGCCCATATACCGAAAACTTGTCAGTCTGAGCTTTAATCTGTTAGCAGGTCGGACACAACATGAGCTAGATGCATTAGCATCAGGATTTTAGCATGAACTTCTTTCCATTAGCGTCATTCTGTAGACTTAAAATTAGCCCTAGGTGAGCTAGAGTGGCAAATGCTAACAAAAAACTACGTTTATCTGACATCGAATCTTATTTACGGTCCTCCTGTGGGTCAGGTGTGCGTGGAATCGGACTGGCCGGTACCAGACTGTCGAGGTGGTCTGTCGGCACTGTCTCCTCTGCCATCCTTTCAGTCGGTGGCTGTTCTGGTGGGCGTGTCTCTCTGGGCGGTCTGGACCAGTGTTCTCTGTCTCTGTCTCTTCAGGTTTTGCAGCGCCGCCACCGTCTACAAGATCTGTGCTTGGCTGCAGCTCACGGCAGGTGGGTCAAGCTGACACCCTAAAAACCTAGCATGCTTAGCCAAGAGCTAATATTAAATAAAACGGTAATGAAAAAAATTAACTGTCTATTACAGAGAAAATAAGAAGAGTTTCAGATCATGTCCTAGCATGTTCCTTGCATATTAGCTAGTTAGACTTAGCCTCAGTCTGTTAGCATCAACCTGTTTGCTTAGTTTCACGCAGTTAGCATGGATATAATGACTTAGGATATGTTAGCATTAGCTTCATTGTGTTATCACTCTGTCTTTTCAGGTTTCTGTCTGGCGTTAGCTTGTCTTCTGTTTCCAGACTCATGGGAGAGTCCAGAGATGAAATCTTTGTGTGGCGACAATGTGAGTACTGTTAGCATTGGTAACTGCATGTTATGAAATGTTATGAAACCTCCAATGTGTAAGAAATATACACTTACCTGTTTAATTAAGTATATTTCATTAACCTCCTACTTTTTACTTTCACAATACTATGCTATACTTTTGTTCTATCCACAGGTGAGCAGCTTTTCTCCAGGTAACTGTTCGGTCCACTGGGCCTACATCCTCGCCATCCTCGGTGTTCTTGATGCCGCCATCTTGGCTACATTGGCATTTGTCCTTGCCAACAGACAAGACGCTCTGCTGCCACCAGTGGATGCCAAGGAAGGTCAGACAGCTAACAATTAGCTTTTGAGTTAAGTTACCTTAGAATCAACCTCTGTGTTATCTAGCCTGGAGTTAGCATCAGGTAAAGTTAGCATAGATTTAGCTTCTATGTTTAGATAGTGGGAGTTAGCCCCGGACTTATCTAGGCCTAGAGTTAGCTTGATTTACAGATAGGTTAAATGTAACGTCTATGTCTAGTTAGCTTAGAGCTAAACCACGGGGTCATCTAGCCTGGAGTTAGATTAGATTTAGCTTCTATGCCTCGTTAGCAGAGATTTAGCTTGCATTATCTATTTAGTTAGCAGCAAGTAGAGATGGCTTAAATATAGCTTCCACATCTAGTTAGCTTTGAGGTAGCCTATAAGTCAACTAAACTAGAAATAGCTTTGGGTACAAATATCTTAGATTTAGCCTCTATATCTAGTTAGCTTAGAGTCGAAGTAGAAAAGGTCTGATTACACTCGTAGGTCTAATTAGCCCGTGGTTAGCATTGTTGGCAACAACTGGAGAGGAACAGGATCCGACACAACACTGGTTATGAAGAGTAAACTTTTTTATGGTTCCATCTGGATTGATACTCAGAGAGTTTCTTGGAGCTGTCGGTAGATTTAGAGGTTGGCTCAGACATTAATGGAGAAATCGACATTATTTTCCGTAAAATAAATTGCCCATTTGTGGCCTTTAATATGAGCGTATTCTCACCCATCTGTATTTTATAGTTCGTGGCAAATTGGCTCGACAGCGCCCCCTAGAAATGTTCTAAAGACCCAAGGCATTGCACTTACTTTTACCTGGAAGTATGACATTTGGTTCATTTGTCCATCATATAAGCATCTACCAAAAAAATGACCTAAAAATAACAGGAAGTCGGCCATTTTGAATTGAATGTGTGATTTGGCTGCGTTTTTTGTCCGTTTCCAGCGGTTGCATTTCACCTATTTTCTCCTAGAGTTTTTCTCCAATCCACTTCAAATCCACAAAATCCTGAATTTTTGATAAATGTCGTCTGGCCAGTAGAGTGCGCGAATATTGATGATTCGCCATAAAAGACAAAATTGTTTAAAGTCACCCTGAAGACGTCCAAATGAAAAAATTAAGCATTTTTCATAGCGCCACCTAGTGGTAACAGAAAATTATTATATTATTTGTTGAATAACTAATAGCTTGTTAACCCCACACAGTTCAAATTTGGCCAAGAAAGCCACAACACTCCAGAGATGTATTCTTCAGATGGAGGTGAGTTTTTGAATAATGGTGTGGGCGTGGCAAAGTGGCGAAATATACACTATAAAATATAAAATGATTGCAATACAGTGCAATATGACTTCAATAACAAGAAGTCTTATTCTTAAGGTTGTCTTTGGAGGTAAGGCGAGAGAGTACATTCTTCTTGTTGAGCATGAAAAGAGCTCCCCCTACTGAATAAAACCTGAGAAAATCAAACGGGAGACGATTGTAACTCCACTGCACAAACTCCGATCTTTTCCTAACCTGTGACACATTGTTGATTCAGTGTTCCACACAATTTCAATGTTCGATTAAATGTGTTTCCGTGGCAACACGTCAAACATGGTAAAAAGGAAGTTGTTGTTTGAGAGCCTAAACTGGCTCAAAAGTTTACAAAAATCGGTACCGGTGTCAGTGGTTACGAGTCAAGCAATTTGTATTTAATTTAGGAGGAGGCGTGGCCAAAGGGCACTATAGCGGCCCCTACAATATATTAAAAAAAGGCAGCCCCTGCGTCGCGTTTGTCCTAGAAAAATTTAACTTGGCACACACGTGTATCTTGAGAAGGGCTACAAAAAAGCCTCTTGGAGGTATGACCTAAAGTAAACCAGAAGTCCGCCATCTTGAATTTTGCACCAACTCCGTTGCTATTTTTCAGTGATGTATTTGATCAAACTCTTCCTACAGATTAAAATGGAAATTGGGTAAAAAGTTTATCTCAAAGCATTGAAGATAAAAAGATTAAAAGCTGTCAACTTGTTTTTCCATAACTTGAAAGGAGTGGCCATGGCAGCACGGAAAATCTTGATCCCTCGCCATCATATACTTGTGCTCGCGACATCACTTTCCATCGTCCCATGTATCCCAAACTTCACATGTCGGATCAGAGTCCTGCCCTGCAGACGCCCATATGATAATAATCAGTTACAGCGATAGCGTCACCTGCTGGCACCTGAATGTAAGCCTCAGGTGAATATCCTCAATGGAAAATTCAGAGATTTATGTTGTTGTGCCCTTATGCAGTATGCGTCAGGTATGAAAGATTGGACCAGCTGAAGCTGGCACACGGCCCGTCGGGCAGCCGAAAGTCACATTAGCATGGTTAGCTTCAAGTTCAAATAGCTTAAATTAAGCGTCCAGGTTAAATTAAAATCATTATTATTATAACGGTTATTATTATTTAGCAGAGTTAGCATAATGACCCTAGTTAGTTCAGAGCTAGCCAATACCTTTATAATGACCATTTAATAGTGAGCTGTTTTTGTTTCCATAGTGACCAGCGGTCTGCTGATGTCAGCGTAGACTCACCAGGTGAGTCTCTTCTTCTTCTGTTGGTTTGTCTCCCACTCTAAATAAAACTGTTTACTTTTCCTTTTTGATTATTCAGGGGAACAGGAGAAGAAGACATGTGTCCTCTTCCATCAACATCACCAGGTTACCTAGCAACCGTATTAATGTTAGTTTCCTCCATGCAAAAGGAGGACACGAAGATGAGGAGAGCCGTCGGTCAACATGGCGTCTCAACAGGAAACACAACATGTATAAAATAATGTATGGTAAGAGGTCATGTGTTCTCCATAATTAGTAGAATTTGTGTTAGCTTAGCTTAGCACAAATTTATAATCACATATTGTATCCTGTTTGCTACACCCAGTTGGCTCACTGTTAGGTTCGACTACATTTTAGGGTAACTTAACCTAAAAGAACCATTTAGCATCTGGGGCCTGTTAGCTTACATTTAGCTTCAGGTGTAGCTAGCTCAGATTTACTTTATAGTTTTATTAATGTTTACATTATCCTACGAGTTGAGTTAGTTCTAGCATCTGGTCTAGTTATCATAGATTTAGCTTGGGTTTGAAAAACTACAGTTAGATCACAGTAGTTATTGTCTGAGTCATGTTGGGTAAGAATTAGCTTTAGGTCTATTTATCATAGCATTAGTCTCAGAGTCAGGAAGATTCTGTGAAACGTCATTTCTGTTTCCATTTTAGCAAGAAATAGCTTAGTATACTGTTAGTATTGGGGTTTTGTTAGCATAGAATTAGCTTTAGGTCTAGTAAGATTTAACTTGAAGGTTTAGTGAACTTTAAATTAGAGTCAAGGTGGTATTAAATTTAGATACAGTTCACTTGGATTTAGCTTCAAGGTCAAGTAAGCATAGAGTTTGCCTCAAGTTCAAGTTTTACTTCTTGGTCTGTTTAGCTCAGCATTAGCATTTAACTCGGACTAAGTCCAGTTAGACCCTGTGAAAGATACCTTCTTAATAAGCCTATAAGTCTTGTAAGTATTTGCTCATTAGCTTTATTTCCAGGTATCACAGATGTAGCTTCTAGGTCAAGAAAGCTTAAATTTAGCTTGAAAAGTAAAGCTAGTATTAGCTCAAGGTTCAGTCGGTTGGTAGTTAGTTTCTTGTCAACCTAGTTTAGAGTTATCTGTCACGTAAAGTTAAGATTTTCTTCAGTTTTAGTTTGAGTTAGTGTTGTGGTTCAGAGCCACTTAGCTTTGAGTTATCTTCTACAATCTTGATCTAGATCTAGAATATAGATCAAGTTAGATTTTATGTTAGAATTCAGATCTAGTTAACTTTGCATTAGCTTCTAGGTCAAGTTAACTTTAATTTAAATTGTACGTATAGCTAGCATTAGCTTCAGTTTCACTTAACTTTGAGTAAGATTCTGGGTCAGGTGAAGTTTAGGTTAGCTTGTCATATAAATGAATTTTAGCCTCAGTTCCAGAGAGCTTGAGCTAGCTTCTGGGTCAAGTTAGCTTTGAATTGTATTGTAAATGAAATTAGTATTTGCTTCAGATCCGGCAGCTTTGATTAAGCGTCTAGGTTAAGTACGATTAAACCAAACTGCCTACATGATAGATTTGGATGAATATAATCAACATATTCATTTTTTTTTGTGCTAAGCTAGGCTAAATGTGGTGAAGAAGTTGCTGGGAGAAAACACATAAGAGTCAAATAAATACATGTTTCCTGCCTGACCTTTGACCTTTGAGGCGCAGAATTAGTTTGTGCAGTTACTCCTTTTAGCGCGTCTTCCAAGCTATGTTAGGTGTTGTGCATTAGCTAACGTGCAATGACTGCGTGTTATCAGCCGTCAGATTAAAATATGTTTATTTTTACATGATGTCACATTATCTATTTATAGAGATTTAAATTTTTCCAGATGTAAGTGCTGTTTGTTGGTTGTTGATTGTGTTTACAGAATGTTAACCGCATGTCAGAAGCAATGTTTACAACAAATCTTTGTCTGTTTTTCTTAAAATAAATTATAGATTTCATTTCAGTTTCCTTTCAATCACTGACTGATCACAGACAGCCAATCACAGCAGTTTAGCTGTTTTCACATGACTATGGCAGGAAATAAAGGACAGGTGCAACTTCATGATGTCACCTGACCTGGTACAGTCACAACATGATTTCAACGGACAATTTAAAGAATCCATATGTTGTATCCTTTGGCAAGGTTAAGTCACATGATACTGTGTCCTGACCAGGTAAAGTCACCTGACAGAAGGAAACACACCGGAGAAGTTGGCGGTCGATACTTTAATTCAGAGCGTGACATAAATCAGGTTTCATCACGGAGCGGCTGACAGAAGCTGGCAAACACGAACACGACGGGTACAAATCAATCACAGAGCCCACGAGCTGTCGCCATGGTTACCGTCAGTGTCCATCGTATGTAGGTCTCTGACAGAGTCCCACCGATGGAGGTAAGATGGAGTCAGTGGCCCATTTTGCACGGAGGACCTCCAGCAGGCGGTCTAAGAGGGGCTTGTGTGAAAACGTTTTGAATGACACATCTTTAAAATATTGACCTCTCATAGAGGAGTGAGGTGGGCGGACTCAGTAAAAGGAAAAGCAGAGAACCCCAACAGGGATTGATCTAGCTGAAGTTGGTGTGTTTCTTCTGATGATTGATTATGTTTACATTTGTTGCTACAACAACTGGATTGTGTTTGAGGGAGAAATGATCTCATCTGTAATGACCTAATTGAGGGAAAATTTAGAACTAATGAAGTTCGGATCAATTTTTTCTGTGTATCTTCTATAAATATATCGAACATGCTAATGGTCATCTGGCTAACGAGGCTATTATCTTCCCTGTTGGATGGCAGCTTATCTTGTTCTCTACTCGAATTGCATGAACCTGCTAATAAACTGCTGGTAGCTGCTAACTGCTAAAAGTCAATAAATCCTACCAGTTTGTTCATTCCTACTAGCTACTGACTAGTAGGAGTCAGCAGCTAGTAGGAGTCAGCAGCTAGTAGGAGCCAGCAGCTAGTAGGAGCCAGCAGCTAGTAGGAGTCAGCAGCTAGTAGGAGCCAGCAGCTAGTAGGAGTCAGCAGCTAGTAGGAGTCAGCAGCTAGTAGGAGTCAGCAGCTAGTAGGAGTTAGCAACTGCCAACTTATAAAAGTCATTATGGCTTTGGTTAGCTAATCCGTCAGCTATTAACTAAAGTAGTTAAAGTTAGCTAAGGTGAAAACCATTACCCAAGTAAGCTGAAGTCGGCTATAATAGCTTAAGTTAGCTAATGTCAGCGATTGTGGCATAAGTTAGGCAATTTTAGCTATAATCACCAATAGTTGGCAAATGTCATCTATTATTGTTTAATCTCGCAAATGGCTGCTGATGCTAAAACAGTTTAAGTTAGCAAATTTCAGCTGTCTCATATCTAAAGCTGGAAATGTCAGGTATCATAACAAAAGTTAGCTATTGTCAACTATCATAACTAATGTTGGCTAATTTGAGCTGACATAGCTTCAGTAAGCTAGTGTCAGGGATCGTAGCTAAGGTTAGTTACTGCCAGCTATCATTGTTAAATTATCCTTACCATATTTCCTGTTAAGTAATTACAGCTATCGTAGCTATTGTCAGTTATCACAGCAACTACAAAGAGATAATAACAGCTCCTGGTTGCTAAATGCTGTAAGTTGCTCGTTAAATACCTCCAGTTTTGGGTCTTGATTTGTCACAGTTTCCTGTCTATGGTAAACAAAGACTCCGCCCACTTCACTCACTTTGTCACTTTGCAAAAAGTGACTGATCAGATTCACTGAAAGCAGCAAAACACAGTATATAAAGATAGCACCTCCTCCCTCTCCTATTCCTCCTCTCACTCCTTCATGTACTCCACTATCTGATCAATCAATATCTGAGGATCGTACATCAGGGCGGATCTTCTCCGGCGTCTATGACCTCCGTGATTCAGCTCCTCCCTTGCAGTGGTTACCATGGTATCGATGCGCTTCATTCTCTGCAGTCCGGCGGTGGGTGGGAGAAGGTTTTGCTCTTCGTCATCATCCCCCTCTAGCCTCTTCACTCTGAACAGAGGGGGTTCGTTGCTTGGTGATGGAGGAGTAATGTCATCAAGGGAACGGCGCGTTCTCTTATGGGCGGAGCCAACAGGTGGGACAGGAAGGTCTCTTCTTACTCGACGACTGGAGGAGATGACGGGGGCATTGTTAGGACCAAAGCTGGAGAGTAACCTCGTGACCAGATTTCTGAGGGGGAGGATACAGTTAGCTAAAGTTAGCCACAGTCAAGTATTATAGCCTAAGTTAGCTACTGTCAGCTAATAAACATCACCATCCAGACGTATTGGCACCCTTTCAAAGATAAGTAAAATGAATAGATTTATTCCCTGTACTTATGATCCTAATTTGAAATTATTCACAAATGTCAAACCTCTAAGACGCATAACAAGTTTATAAAATATATATATATATATATATATAATATATATAATATAGTTTATAATACTTTCATCCAGTATCTTTGATGGAGTCCAGGGAACCATGTCTTTTAACAAACTGTCTAGTGCCTTTGGAAGAAAAGCAGGCCCACAGCATCAGATATCCACCACCGGGCTTCACAGTGGGATTGAGATGCTTTTCTGCATGGCTTACTTTCTTGCTACGTCGCAACCATCTTAGACAATTGCTTCCAAAAAATGCTATTTTGGTATCATCTGACCTTTGACCCTGTTCCATTGAAAATCCCAGTGGTGTTTGCCAAACTGTAGGTGCTTTACTCTGTGTAGACGACAGCAGAGGCTTTATTCAACATTCGAAGGTTCCAGCTGTTCTGGAACCTTCAACCTTCCAGAACAGCTTGTGTTGGTGTAGTTGCCATCTGATGGTGGTTAGGGAGACGTCTGACCCCAAGATTCAACTGACCTCTGTCTTTTACCAGTCGAACCAACCTCCTGACAGTGTATGGGGTCAGTTTGCAGAAACGCACTCTTCCAGGAAGATTTTTAACATCTCCAATCTCTTTAAAAAGTTACTCGTCACCTTTGCCAGATTTGGGCACCTCTACAACTTTTCTTTTCACACCATTGCTGTGTTCTCTGGTCTTTACCTTTGTAAGGAATTTCAAATGCAATTAGGCCCTTGTCACCTCATATTTATACCCCGGTAGAACAGGAAGTAATTGTTTAAAGCTTAAGAGTTCCTACTCTAGCAGATGTAAACCACCTAAAAATATTAAATAGGACTGGAAATATGCTTCCATTACTTTTAATCGCAGGGTTTCCTTAGGGTGCCATTGACTGTGGCCCACATGTTTTAAAGAAAAATATTTTTTCTAGTTTAATTATATAGTTAAAAAAAAAAGTTAGTCCAATAAAAGGTAGGATTCTTGTGAATAATTGGAATTAAAAAGTAGGGGTACAGACAACAAAAACATTTTGCATGTCATTTTACTGATGTTGTCATACATTTTACAGTGTATGACAATAATACACTTCAATGTGTATTAAATACACTATGATTGTATTATTGACAATCATAGTGTCAATAATACTGGAGGCCATTACAGCTGATAAGCAATTAAAAGCTTTCATATCTATTGTTATCTATTATCAGCTATCATAGCTTAAGTTAACTTATGACAGCTATTAAAGCCAGAGCTAACTAAAGTCAGGTTACATTGCTAAATACATCTAATATCAGCTATCATAGTTAAAGATAGTTGCATCAGATATCTCAGATAAAGTTAACTAATGTCAGCCATTGAGGCTAGCTGAATTGCATCTATCATATCTGAGGTAAACTACTTTCAGCAATTATAGCTCAAGTTAGCTGATGTATGCTATTATAGCTCAAGTTAGCTGATGTTTGCTATTATAGCTTAAGTTAGCTGATGTATGCTATCATAGCTTAAGTTAGCTGATGCCGGCTATCATATATATGAAGTCAGCTAATGTCAGCTTATATAGCTTAATATCAAGCCTAAAGTTCGCTATTGTGTGCCGTCATCACTAACATTAGCTTAGCTTAGAGTTGATTTATTTATTTTTTGTACGGTTTTGATCAGATATTTTCGGTCGGTGGGTGATCACCTGACGGCTTCCTCTTCTCCTTCATTTGGTCCTTGTGAAACTCGCCTGCCATGTTGACGTCTCTCCTGTTGCGCCTTCTCCAGCAGCGCCTGGGCTAATTGGGGCTCCATCCTGTGGATCACATGATCATCAAGACCCCGTCATCGATTCATGTTGGCTTAAGAATCCGATGTAGACGCTCACCTTTCCAGCATGGCCTTAGCCAGCTGTGGCTCGAGGTGGCCCCACCATGCTGCCGGGGGCCGGCCCATGTTCAGGCCCTGCCCCGTCTCGTCGTAGTCCAGAGGGGCCGCACCCTGAAAGTCCCTTGGTGGCCTGTCCTCCTCATCCTCCTCGTCCTCCTCCACTACTTCAACGTCCGCCGGGCTGACCAATCCGGCTCTCTCTGCCTCGCTCAGTAGGCGGAGCAAAGTAGCGAGGTAAGCTGTGAAGACATTTGATTGGTGATTTAGTGAATCAGTCAATTCAGGGTCAGTCAGGTGATCAACTTAAACTCTCCGACCTTTTTGCTGCTCCTCCTCTAGCTCCCGCCTCTCATCCCTCTCCACCAATCGCTGCAGAGCCAGGTCCAAGCCATGTCCCCTCCAATCGTCAGATTGGTAGTACAGGCTGTCAGCCCCGTCCCCTCCTTGTTTGACAGGATATGACATCATCTGGCCCTCATAAGGCAGCAGGTTACGAAGGTCTCTGCGCTGGCGACTGGCTCCGTCCACCGAGACATCCAGACCACGCCCCCTGCCCCGCACTGCAGGTAGAGACTGAGAAAGAAAAAGGAAATTTCTCACTTATTTGAAGCCACTTCCCCTCTTCTGTCACTGGAATGCAAGCTATCTTAGAAACAGCTTTAATACAGCTTTAATAGCTAAGGCTAAAAAATGTCAGCCATCGCTGGTAATGTCTGCTATCGTGAGCTTTAATAGTCAAAGACAGCTAATTTCAGCTACTATTGTTAATTAAAGCCAATGTCAGCTGTCATAGTTAAAGTTGACTAACGTAAGCTATCATACTCAATGTTAGCCAACGTCAGCTATCACAGCTAAAGATAGGTATCGTTTTAAATGTTAGCTAAAGACAGTTATCATTGCTAATGTTAGCTAATATCAGTTATTTTAGATAAAGTCAGCTAATATCAGCTCTCATTGTTAATATCGGCTATTCTCAGCTTTGATAGCTGACGCTAGCTAGTCAACAATGTCTGTTTAAGAGGGGAAGAGAGAGAGTAGGTTTAGAGGCAGGTTTTGGCCCTTGGCAGAAGTTTGTTTGTTTTCTAGTAAGATTAACATAAGGTAAGCTTAGTCCAATATTCAGATAAGGGTTTTGCAAGATTAAGTTCAGGTTATGTAATCTCCAGAAAAATTGATTTTTTTTTTCATTGTGTGTGTGTGTGTGTGAGTGTTTGATGAGGTCGTCCTGGGAGAGCTGTTGATGCTGTTGCCATGGCAGCTTAACAAGCTGTTCTGTTCCTTCCTGCAGTAATTAAATTGTGGCGTGTATAGGCAGATAGAGGCTGATGATGTGGGATCACCATGTAGAGACAGAGATCACGTTTCTATCCAACACGTCAGAGTGTCTCAGTCTCATTTATAACTTGCATATGTGGGTTTGTGTCGATATAAGAGTGTATGCGAACAGATGGATCGCAGGAATCAGTAACAACAAACAATAACAAGCAGATTTATCACATAATACGTTGAACACCACGCCAGACCTAACCAAACATTAATGACATCGTGGCTATTATTTAAAGCAACAGTAACGGTTAGGGTCATGTGATCTCCAAACGAAAGGTGGTTGGCCTGGTTGAGTAAGAACAGCTAGCACTACCAGCCTGCTTCCTTTTAAAAACATTTAAGCTTCGGCCGGGGGGCCAACAAATGTAACAGTGAGTCTGCAGTTTCAACAATATGTCAGTTGTACGAATGATGAGTGAGAAGTCTGATAGCAGTGACTCAGTAGGCTGATAAGTGACTCATTTTACAAGTCAATCTGCGGTCTGAATAATAAGTCAGTAGTCTGAACAATGACTCAGCTGTCAGAATGGTGAGTCATTAGCGTTTAAGTCAGCTGTCTTAACAGTGACTCAACAGCCAGAATGGTAAGTCGGCAATCTAATCGGTGAGTCAGTAGTCTAAACACCGGTTCGTGACTCAGAGAATAATGAATCAGCATTCTGAACAATTAATCAGGAGTATGAATGCTGAGGGGGGAGTTTGTGTCTCAGCTATAGGATAACAATGACTCAGCAATCTGAACGCTTGATGAGTAGATTGCTAGTCGGAAGTTAGACAGGTGAGTCTGCCGTCTGAAGGGTGAGTCAGTTTTCTGAACGGAGTGGACTATTCTGAACACGGAGTCAGAAGATGGTGATTTAGCTGTCTGAATAGTGAGTCTGCAATTTGAGCAGTGCATCAGTAGTCTGAACAATGACTCAGCTGTCTGAACAATGACTCAGCTGTCTGAACAGTGAGTCTACAGTCAGAATAGTAAGTTGGCAATCTAACCGGTGAGTCAGTAGTCTGAACAATGAATCAGGACTGTGAGAACAGTGAATCAGCATTCTGAACATGAATCAGCAGTATGAATGCTGAGTGAGAAGTCTGACAAGTGACTCAGCTATCTGATAACAATGACTCAGCAATGACTCAGTCAGCAATCTAAATGACGAGTCATCAGTATGACCAGTGAGTCGGCACTATTACCAGTGAGTCAGCAGTCTGAGTTTTATGTCAGTAGTCTGAATGGTGAGTCAGCAATCTGACCACTAACTCCCACCCCAAGAACGTTGAATCTCAACGAGTTAAGACTAACTTTAACTACACAAGAAACATAAATGAACACATTAATCAGAGTGAAAATGATCTGTCTGCATGTCACCTGTTGATCGTGTGTTGATGACAGAACCCCATCAGACATTGACGTCTACATAAATAGTCAGTGTAACTTAGCTGGAGTGCATTGCTGGTTTAATTTCCTGCTGTATGTTTTAGTTCCCCTCAGATAAACAACAGCTGAGATTTATGAGGATGATATCAGCTAACATGACATCTGAGGTTCAAACCTGTTCAAACACAGCAGCCAACACAAGAACGCCAGCAACCACGAAGTAGCTAACCTATTTGAGCTAAAAGTGTGACATTATTTCTGTTACTATAGCTAAAGCTGGCTAAATTTGGTTTTCATAGGAAAAGAAAGCTACTTTTGCCTTTCATAACTAGCATTGGCTAATTTCACCTATCATAGCCAAAGATGGCTGTTTTCACCTACCTTAGCTTAAGATGACTTCTATCACCTTTCATAGCTAGAGATGGCGAATTTTGGGTATCACAGCTTAAGATGGCCAATACTACCTATCAGACCTAAAGATGGTTAATATTAACGATCCTCAAAAAAGTTAGCTAATTTAAGTTGTCATAGTTACAGATAGATATCAACTATCATAGCTAAAGATGGCTAAATTTGGCTACCATAGTCTAAAGATGACTAATATTAGTTCTCATTGCTTTGGATGGCTAACTTTGGCTTTCAAGGTAGATTTTGGTTCATATCTAGCATTGGCTAATTTCCCCGACCTTAGCTGAAGATGGCTTATTTCACCGATCATAGCTAAAGGTCACTAGTTTTGGTTGTCATAGTTAAAGATGGATAATATCAACAATTGTAGCTAAAGATGGCTAAATTTGGCTACCATAGTCTTAAGATGACTAATAATAATAATAATAATAATACATTTAATTTATAATGCACTTTACATTTGGATCAAATCTCAAAGTGCTAGTTAGTTAGTTAGTTACTTAGGGTGGCTAACTTTGGCTTTCAAGGTAGATTTTGGTTCATATCTAGCATTGGCTAATTTCCCCGACCTTAGGTAAAGATGGCTAAGGTCATCTTTTGGTTTAGCTAACTAAAACTAGCTAAAGGTCACTAGTTTTGGTTGTCATAGTTAAAGATGGATAATATCAACTATTGTAGCTAAAGATGGCTAAATTTGGCTATAATAGCTAAAGACGGCTAGTTTTGGTTGCCATAGTTAAAGAAGGCTTATTTCACCAATCATAGCTAAAGATGTCTAATTTCACCTATCATAGCTAAAGATGGCTAATATCAGTCATCACAGCTAAAAGTGGTAAAATTCATCTTGCATAATTAGAATTGGCTAATTTCACCAACCATTGCTTAAGCGGGCTAACTTCAGCTATCCTCGCTAAAGTTAGCTAATATCTGTCTGTGTAGATTCTCATTCGTCCAAGTGAATCCGTGAAACTGGACTCCTGTTTAGGCTTGAAGACGTTTACCCTCTGACGCAAAAAGGCTTCTTCACTTCTGAAAAAGCCTCTTAAGGCCAGTTACTTCTAATTGAGCTGGGATGACTCGACTAGTTTGGGGTAATAGATGAGGGTTGAAACTTTTTCAAGCCTAAACAGAAGTCGGATTCAACACGCAGGAGTAGCTAACTTCAGATATCATAGCTAGTGCTGGCTAATTTCATCAGGAATAAACAGTCCATGACAGCATTTCACTAAAGATTTAACATTTTTCTCCAGTTTTTTACCTCCTCCTTCTCCTCCTCCTCCTCCTCCTCCGAGGTCGTTTTCACTTCTCTGCATTTGCTTGTCTCTTTGATAAAAGATTTAGGAAAAACTACAGAACAGATTTGCGTGAAATTTGGCCAAGAGGTGATTAAAATGCGGTGACATTAAATGTGTTGCAGCATTGAAATAAAGATAAAATAATAAGCCATTTGGAGTAGTGACATCATTTTGTGCAAATCTAATAAATCTAGTTAAATCTAACTAAGCTGTTTGCAAAGGTGATGGATTTATAGCCAGGGGCAGCGGGAGGGGGATGTGTCAGTGGGCCAAACAGAGATGCTGAAGTGGAAGGCACAAGAAACGACCACCTTCAGAGTATATGTGTGATACTCAAAAAAGGGTCTGTGAAAATTGTCAGTAGATTTAGAGGCTGGTAATAATTCAGACAATAACAGAAAAATCATTGCGATAAATCCATCTAATTGATTCTGATCACAATAACATCTACCTTGGGTAATCAACCTTGGCGGAGGGTAGCGCCGTCTGAGAGCTAGTTGATAATAGCTTAGCCATTTTTTACTAACCCCATCCCACATCGAAATCAGCCACACACTGACCAATGAAATGAAATGGTCATATCCGACCAACACACTCTTCAACCTCTATCTCTATTGATTGATATCTGATCTATTAACCAATGGTTACTGTGTCAGATCACAAACATATCCTTGTAAATATTACATAAGGAGCACCAGGTAAAGGGGACCCAAACACACACACACACACACACACACCAGCATACACGCAGAGAGACACACTGATGAAACAAACATCATCAACAGCAACATAATTCTGCATCTCTATCAGGTCACCATGAAAACCACAGAAGCGCCTCTCTCTGGTTGTGAGTGAAACACGTTCCTACCTGAGCAGCGTGGAAGAGAGCGATGACGAGCGGCAGGAGGCTGAGAGACGCCATGATCAAGCACACACACCTACTCACTGAGAGCCTCTGCAGAGAGTCCTCTGATAACAGGAGCAGGAGGAGGAGCCATGACGACAGAGAGGAGAGGGGTGATGAGGGAGAAGATGGGAGGATAGAGGGATCGTCAAAATGGGGAGAGCAGGAGGGGAGGGAGGGAGTGATGGGCTGATGAGTATCAGGTACAAGAGAGATAGAGGGGAGGAACTACAAAAAATGTATTTATTCATGCATTTATTCTTTTTATCCATTCACTCAGTCGCTCTTATTCATTCAGTCAGTCTTTATTATCCTTCCCTTCAATCATTCATTCGTTTTTATTCAACCATTCACCCACCCCTTTATTTTTTATTCATGCACTTGATTATTCATGTTCATCCATTCATTCTTTTTATTAATCTATCCATTCATTCTCTTTTTATATCTCCATTCATCGATTTGTTTAATCATCCACTCATCGTTTTTATTCATCCATTCATTTTTATTCATCCATTCATTTTTATTCATCCATTCATTTTTATTCATCCAATCATTATTTTTATTAACTAATATGTTATTGCATTCATTGACTCTTTTGTTCAGTCTTTTATATTCATCTATTCGCTTACTCACCCATTCATTTATGTGTCTATTCATTCTTTTAGTTCATCCATTCATTGTTTTTATTCATCCATTAATCCATATATGAACAGAATGACTTCACCCTATTTGTTTATTGAAACTTAACACAGAGTAAACACAGGGGCGTCTCCATAGCAACAAATCACACATCTTTATCATCACCGTCGCCATGGTTACTGATGCTGCTGAATAGAATCATCACACAGGAAGTTACATCATAGAGGCGGAGTCACGAAGAAGAAGAGGAAAAGAAAGAAATATAGATAGAAAAACAGGGGAAGGAAATAAAAAAATAAAAAATCAGAGGGAGGGATGAAGAGAAGGAAATGAACAAGTGAAGAGAGGAAGTACAGTCACAGGCACACTTGTACAGGTAAACAGGAAGTAGAATCATCAGGCACAACACGAGCAGAAAGCACGTCACCATGTCAACAAATATACGACGCAAGAAACACGCCACTGTCCAAAAGAAACCACCGTAGAAGAAGCTGAACATCAGGCTGTATCTGGTTGGCCGAGAGCTGACAAACAAATACACAGGAGGTTTTTCGCTAAAACAAACATCCGTCGGAAGATTTGAAACCATTATCATGGTTAAACTAGCATTCACATGCAAAGTTAGCTAATCTTAGCTTGACTATTGGTTTCATACATTTCTGATAAAAATGATAGCAGTGCTCGGGTCAGCACAGCTAGAGTAAGTGTCAGAGACAGTTAGCACTAGCTTTCTAAGTTAGCTGCTGATAGCTATTTGCTTGTTCACTCCATTAGTTAGCCATGCTTATTGTCCTGCTGTAGATAGTTAGTATGACCAAACCAGACTCCGTGTAAGACTGTTAACATTAGCTAGCTGTATTATCTAGCTGTTGAAATTCTTTTTTCTTTTTTAGCTTTTTGGCATTGTCCTGCTGAAACACAAACACATATTTGTTGAAATTTAATTTGAATTGTTGTAAGTTCCCTTTTAAGTAAGTTAACTTTTTTAAGTCAACTTGTGCTAGCCAAGTTAACTTCTTAAGGTATATTTTTAAATCCATTTCAACCCAATTATTATCACCAGAAGTCAATTATTGCAGCATCAGGGTGTCTAACTTGTGTAACTGTAAAGTTTTTCACTTACTCTTGTCCAGCTAGTTAAAGTAAGCCAACTTTTGTAACAGAACTGTTTTCAGCTCAATTCCGTATGGATAGCTAACACAAGCTAACCTAAGATTGAAGTATCATAGTTGTTTTCAAGCTAGCAAAGACTATCTTTAATGTTGGTTAATGTAGACTTGTTGCTTCAGGTTTTCTTGCTAGATTTGACAGAAATCTTTAATTATCTATTTCACTGCAACTGGAAGGCTTTAAGCCTAATATTGTAGATCTACCCCATCATCGGCTAACCTCTATAACTGGATGTTGTTAAGCTTAAGTTTGTCTGGCAAGTTAATATTACCTTACACCTGTAACAGAACAGTTTTATTGGTCAATTTTGTCATGTCAGCAAACGTGAGCTAAGCACTGTAACCTGAGCATCATAGCTTTATTAGCTCATACTAGTTAACCTTTTATATGTAGCATTGTGGGTTACATTTGTTGAGCTAACTATGTTTAGATTTCTTTGAATTAACAGAAAATCGTAGAAACTCGGTGGATGTGGTGTCAGATCCGTCTGGTTACAGTTGCCAGTCCACCGTCAACAGAAGCGATGTTGTCGACGGTTTAATCTGCATTAATAGACTTTGGTTCATTTCCTGGAATCTCCAGACTCTGAATAGTTCGGACGGATGTTTGAGCTGCGTGCGGTTTTGGAGGAGCTAAAGGGATATCAGTCAATTGAACCAGAATTACGAGCAACCATTTTGGATCCAGTTTTCACCGGCATCACGCTGGCGTCCAGGCTGGGTTTACACACAACTGGCAAGCAATCTGGTTTACGTTAGCATGAACCCAGCCTCATAATTGGCTAGTTAGAATCGTGGGGGTGGGGCTAATCATACATGAGTAAACATTTCAGTTTATATATATTTATACATTTCGAACATACATTCCCTCCACAGGTTATTCAGATTAGCATTTATTCTTCCTCGCAGCTTCTTGATTAATTATAGTGAACATCTAACCACCAGACCCCACCCCATCCCACCCGCCAACCCCCAACCCACTCTCTACCCCACCTAACCCAACCACCCACATTATCCGGACAGGATTGTTGCATTTTGGGTATTTGGTAGGCAAGGTGCCTTTGGTTCACTCCGATGGTGCCTGTGAAGGAAACACAAACAGTACGTTAGTCTGAATAAACGACTTTAACAGCAAAACAATGACGACAACAAAAAAGAAGATATTGGTTTGTTAATGAGCTAAATGTTAGCTACCTTTAGCTACAAATGTTGAAATTAGCTAAAGTTAGCTATTGCACTTAAAATAAGCAAATGTCAACCATGATAGCTGACTAAAGCTAACTTTACTAAAGCTTCATTTATGATAATGGAAATTTGCTAATTTACCTAGATGCCATTAGCTAGCTTTTTCTAGAATTGCTAAAATTCGGTAAAAAATGTAATTAACTTTTTGCTATGATAAAAATGTTATTAGCAAATGTTAACCATTGGTTCAGGACTTTGATTGGTTGTTGTAAATGTGATCTATAAATAAAATTGACATTGACAATTCGCTGACAATGATGGCTGAAATTAGTTAAAATTAACTGTGATAGCTGATGTGGCTAACATTAACTGTAATAACTCAAATTCACAAACTTTGGCGATGATAGTGTATTTAGCTAACATGAGTTATGATAGCTGACATTTGCTAACATTAACTGTAATAACGCAAATGACCATACCTGGCTTTGATAGTTTAATTTAGCTAACATTAAAGCTATGATAGCTGATATTGGAATGTTTTCTTTGTTAGTGGAACTTAAATTACTGAATGCTTAATGAGCGAACATTACCTACGATAGCTGAAGTAAGCTTACGATTGCTATCACAAAAATAAATCATTGCTACGATAGATGAAATAAGATTGTTGAATAATAACATTAACTATGAAAGTTAAGATTAGCTACCTTTAAGTATGTTATCTGGAATCACTTAACCTTAGCTATGATCGTTTAAATTATCTAACATTTGCTATGTTAGTTAAACTTAGCTAAGAATAACAAAAGTTGAAATTTACTTAAGTATGGTAGCAGAAATGACGAAAAAGAGCTAAAGTTTTCTATCAGAGGTATCATAAGGTAACATTCAGTACGCTTGTTGAACTAAGTCAACATTAGCTGGGTTTCCTGAAATTAGCCGGTTTTAGTTATAGACATTTTATATAACGTGAATAGGAAAATATAGCCTGGTCCAAATTCTCGCAGTTATGCCCCTCAATTGAACAATCTCGCCAAGAAGTCCAAGACCGTAGAGAGTTCTTATTCCATAGTTTTGTTTTTTCCAGGGTTGCTCAGTAGCGCCTTCTTGTTCCTATAATGCACCCTTCCCGCAAGTCCGCATCAGACCGCACCTACCTAGGGCTATTACCCAGGATCCCTTCACTGTTAGGGATTGTTGGTGATTCTACAAATAGCTAAACAATGCAGAAGGTCCGGACAGGGAAGCCGGGAAGAGCAACATTTGACATTGGAGCAGTGGAGAAGATATTTCTTTTTAGTGTAGATCAAACATATTTTGATCAGTAATTGACGTTCATGTAGCTGGGGCTAGCCATGTTGTTAAAGCTAGTCAGCTAAAGGAACGTTAACTTAACCATAATGAGTGTGGGAACGCACGAACGCTAAAAGTAACATCCTGTATAAAAGTAAAAAGAGATGTTAAATATCAACACACATGTCTGTTTTCACAAACGTTTTCTTTTAGGGACTGACCAGATGACGTTTGATTTTAGTTAATTTCAGGGCAGCAGCACGGCGGCTATGGCCAGTGCCATGTTTCATCTCCTAGGTGATCCAAACAGAAGTGACGTAGGTATGTCACGTATACAGACCTGTCCCAATTCTGCGCTCTACGTCACACAAGTGCGCACTTTGACGAAGACCTCAGGTTGTAGAGCGAGAATTGAGACAAGGGGTATCAGTGACATATCTACTTCCTGTGTGACTCACCTACTTCCTATCAACTCACATCTGATTTGAGAAGGAGGTGGGCGCCCCCTGCTGGCCATAGCCCTGTACTGTGCATCCGGCAGGAAATGTATAAAAGGGGATGAATTGTTTAATCAACTAAGTGATCGGCACAGATTTTGCCCTGTAACTATTTTGAAAATCATTTAATTCATTTGGAACTGTTTCCTGCTGATAGGCTGAAAAGAGTCACCTGGTTGTAGCCCTGCTGTGTGTAGTCAGGCTGGTAGCCACCCTGGTTGCTGGCGTAGGGGTCTTGTTCGTATTCCCCCTGCTGGCCGTAGGCGTCTGGCGCCGCAGGTTTCTCCTGAGGCGGTGGAGCTCGCATGAAGGGTGCGATGATTCCCGTCTCCTTGAAGACGAACCAGAGGTTTCCTACCCACAGGACCAGGTTAATGAAGCCGAACGCCTGCAGGAGAGACGCAGGTGAGGTTTGGAAGCCTGCAGAATCTGCCCACTGCAGGGCTCCATGGAGGAGGTCTTATGTAACGTATGATTTGAGTTCGCCAAAGCTACCTATGAAAACTAACACTGGCTATGGTTAGCTATGATAGCTAAGATTATATATATGATATATAGAATATATATGTATGATATATGATAGCTAACATTTATTCCTCCCGACTGGATTACTGTAACGCACTTCTCATCGGGATCCCTGATAAAAGTCTTCAAAGACTTCAGTATGTTCAAAACAGTCTGCAAGGATCCTGATGAGAGTTCGTAAACACGAACACATCACCCCTGTTCTTCATTCCCTTCATTGGCTTCCCATCTCCACCAGGATTGATTATAAGATCTCTCTCCTCACTCACCAGTGCATCCATGGTAACGCCCCCCCCTACCTAAAAGAACTACTCACCCCACTGACCTCAACACGATCCCTCCGTTCTACCCACCCATACCGCCTCCTCCTTCCCCGGACTAAGCTCAGCACCATGGGTGATCGGTCCTTCTGTTCTGCTGACCCTCGTCTGTGGAATGCCATCCCTGACCATCTGAGGGCTCCACAGACCACTGACACATTTAAAAAAAGGACTTGTCGCTAGAATTGGCTAATGTTAGCTAAGAATGCTGAAATGAGCTATCTTTATCTATTATAGTTGAAGTAAACCACTGTGAGCTAATGTGGTTGAAATGACCCACTGTGGTCCATGTTAACAAAATTTAGCTAATGTTAGCTTTGTAAGATGAAATCAGCCAGTCTTAGCTTAATAGCTGAAATATGCTACTGTTAATTTTTATGGTTGGAAATTGAAATTAATCAACTACGATAGTTGAAATCAGTCTGTGTGATAGTTGAAAGAAGTCATCCAAGAGCCAGGTTTAGCTTTAATAGCTGAAATTTGAGTAAATCCGCAATTATTGTGGAAAAAGCAAATGACATGCCATGACAGATGAAATTATTCAATGCAAGTTGTGTTAACTGTAATTAGCCACCCTAAACGAATATAATGGAGATTAAACAATCTTAATGTCAATCGTCAAAATTCTGAAATATAAGCTATGATACTCAAAATCAGTCAATGTTAGCTTTGGCAGTAGAATTTGGCAATGTTGGGTATGATAGTTGAAATCAGATCATTTTAATTTTGTGTATCAATGCCAGCAATGATAGCTGAAGGTATTATGGTTGAGATTAAACAACATTAAATATGATTGTCGAAATTAGCCGATGTTAACTATGATACTTGAAATTAGCCATGATAGCTCAAATTAGCTAATAAAAGCTGTGAGAGTTCAAATTAGCGAACGTTATCTCTGATGGCTGATATAAGCTACCTTGCGGTGTTCATCCTCCTGAACAGGTGAACGGTGTTGATCTCTTACCACGGATGTGTTGAGACCGGACAGAACTGGGTCATGGACTTCACGGCAGCTGTTTCCGTCCGTCTTGCAGGCAGAGATCATGGTGACCACTTTGACTGGGTCAGTGGCCGTCTTCACATCGGACAGACCTTTGGCCCATGCCGCTGAGCTCACCAGCCACATGAAGGCGAACACTCCGGTCACACCGAGGTCCTAAACCGACACAGAGTGAATGAATGACATCATCCGGTGAAATCAAGTGTCTGTGGCGCCGGGCATTACTTACAAACAGAGGACCCCTGTTATTCTCCTTGTATTTCTCAAAGAAGAAGAGGTAGACGGTGAGAGCCGCTGTCGCGTAGAGGAAGGCGAAGACGCCGATGGTGACGAAGAACTCGGCTGAGGAGGAATAGTCCCCGACCAGGAAGACGCGCTCCAATTCAGAATTCAAACAGGCGGGGGCGTCAAAATACTCCTGGTGCAGTCTGAAAGAGGGAGAGGGAGAGTTGAGGTTCAAACGGACGGAACAGCAACCACTAGAGGGCAGCAGCATGCCTTCATCTAGTCTCTGCATCATCAGAGTAGAAGAAAAGGCACATCACCTCACCTGTCTACTGTGTTGTCAGGACAACAGTGATTGAATACTTGAGTATTTAAATGCTTCAGACGCTCTGAGACTCACACAGACTGTTGTACCTAACATGCTAACTAGCGTTTTTCTAAGGAAGGTAGTGTTCCATTGCTATTGTCAGGAATAATGCAAAGATTACATCGTGAAGACACCGAAAAGCCGTTACCTGCAACGTGAACTAATCCAGCCAACAAATGAATCACATGATGATGTCATCAAATCAATGCTTGAATTACCCAATGTTAGCAATAATAGCCAGAATGACGTAACTCCGGCTATGATAGTTGAAAAGATTTGACAACAATGGTGATAGCTAAAGTTAGCTAATGTAGCTATGACAGATGACATTTGATGACCTTAGCTGTCTTTATGAATGATAGGTGAGATTAGCTCATGTTGTCTAATCTAACAGTTGACAAATAAGATAACTTAAATTATGACGGTTAAAATTAGCTAATTTCAATAATAATAGCTGATCGAAAGCAGATATGATAGCTGACATAAGCCGACTTTCGAAAAGATAGCCTAAATCAGCTTACCTATCCCTAATTTTGGAGATGACACATTTGACAAACATAGCTATGACAGATGAAATTACTTAAATTTAATGATGATAGCTGACATTAGTCCACTTCAGCAATTATAACTGAGACCAGCTGATGTTTGCTTACTTTAATAACTTATGTTATTTTTGAGACTTTAATCATGATAACTGAACTTTTGCTATAATGATTGAAAATAGTCAAAATAGTAGTACTCGCTGACATCGTCTAACTTTCACGGTGATATTAGCTATTATAGTATAGTAGCCATTTGCGAGGAAAATGCTAACATCGTTACATCCGCCAGAGTAGAGTGGATAGCTGTCTTTAGCTAGCTTTGGCATTGATAGTTGTGATTAGTCTACATTAGCTAAGTTCAGAAATAACACATCTGATAACTTAACTTTGTTTGCTGATATTAGATAACCTTAGCTGTGTTAGCTTAATGTAGGCTTATACTATTATTCGATAATAAACAAACAATTAATTCTATTTCTTTTTCTTTCTCATCCAACTACCCATGAATTAGCAGTGTGCTGGCTGCAAACATGCTAATGCTAACTTCAAGAGTGGGTGCAGAATATCTTAGGCTAAATTTTAGCATCAAGTCTTTTCTTTATGTTGACTATTTGTCAGAGCTCAGGGTTCATGCTGTAGCTTCACTAGCGCAAGTTGTACCTATTATCAGTATTAGTAAAGTCATGAATTAGCTAAAGTAGGGCGGCGGTGGTTGGTGTGTTATTTGTGTTGTACTAACCTGAATGGATACTCAAATTCCACGTCTATACTCAGGTCACTCTCACTCACATTCTTGCACTTCACTGCCATCTTGAACACCCCAGAATAACTGCCACAGGTAGAGAAGGCAAAGATGGCGAAGAACTGGTTGAGGAAGAAGGCCAGAAGACCGTTAGCAAAGATGAAGAGAGGTGAAAACGTGTTATTACAGTTAGCTCCGCAAAGGCTAAGATAAACGAAAAAGCAATCACAATTGTGTTTAGAAGGTGTAATGTTTACAAAGTGTAGTCAAATATGTTGTTTTATTTTGAAATGTGACCTTCTGAATTTCTGATTTGGCCTGTTTTCTCCGTTGCTGATCAATATCGAAGTAAATACGACGATGAAATGTAAGACTACTCATAATTGAACACATTGGTTCATGATTTGAGCTTCCCTCTACATGCTTTAATATCCGTTAAAGGAAAATGCAATAATGATTATTATAGCACTATCATTGACCAAATGCTTTCAAGAGCCCCAAACCCAAACACCAACCAACGTAACTAAATATCTAACCCAACTAAATATCTAACCTAACTAAATATCTAACCCAACTAAATATCTAACCTAACTAAATATCTAACCCAACTAAATATTTAACGCTTCAATCAGCCATCTGAGGCAGGACCGACCAGAACGTCCTCACTATCCTAAATGCTCTTTGTGTTCAGCGTTAGTCCTCATTATGTAATAAATACAAGAATAACATTGCAAACACACACACACACACACACACACGCACACACACACACACCTACAGAGTGGCCTTGGACAGAGATTTGGCTGTGACCATCTGCTCACTGATTCTGTTATTTAATACCATACATCCAATAATACTCAGCCTTTACAGTTTGTCATATTCTCATATGGGCTCTGTGGCGTTCAAACGTTTTGAGAAGCTGGTGAATTCAGATAATTTTGGGATATCATTTTAAAACATTTTGAGGTCATTTTAAAATTTTTTGAATATTTTACACTTAAAAACAAAAAGAGATCAAAGAGTGTAAAGAAAGGTAATCATTTACATCATAGGGATAAAAAAAAAAGGTTGTTCAATGTTTATTGATGATTTGACTGATGTAGGAGCAGTGAAGAAGATTCTCTGAGAGGATGAGGGCCCAGAAAGAAAAGTCCAATAGAAAGTAATATATTTAATAGAATTTTATTGTAAAGGAAAACAAAATAAACATTTGTAACAAAAGAAAAAAAGAATATAAAAGTTTGTAATAATTAGAAAGAAAAAAGTGTACTACAAAAGAAATGAAAAAAATAAAACTTTATTACAAAATAAAACAAAGAAAAAATGTATTATGAAAGAAAAGAAAGAAAATATTAGTTTATTGGTAAAAAGAAAAAAGATGTTTATCATCAAATAAAAGGAAGAATCTTTAGAGAGTTGCAGGAAAAACTTTAAAATAATAAAGTAACAATAGATGTTTATGCAAAATTTTCTAAAGTGACCCAGCCTTTCATCAGACCTCAAAGAGTCATGTGACCTAAGAGTTTAGTTTCCACGGGGAACGAGTTATAGAACTTGATTTCATGTTAGGAAAAAGATTTTGTGAACTCACCCATTCTAAGACCTTAATGAAGCCCAGGGGAACCTTCAGCACCCGGAACTGACCCTGAGCCATCAGCTGAGAAGAGATCGGATCAAACCGTCTTATTATCAAACATTACGTTTTATTTCAACAGACAATATAAACAACGTATAAATTACAGATGCACGTTTTCAGAAGTGCTGGAAAACCAAAAGATGGTTTTACATGCATTTAATTTCTGTTGGACGGACGAGCTTCTCATTACCTAAAGGTCAACAGGAAGAGATAAATTACATCATCATGCCCTCATGTGTCATGATGATGTCGTCCCCGAACACGTTCTGCCACTATCAGTCACTACACTTTATTTATTTATTATTTTGAATGAATCCATATAAATTATAGATCAACACGTTCAGCAGCTTCTCAGGGTGCTGATGGTTATAATGTTCTGGCAGTGAGTCGGCATTACAGACAGGATTTTAAAAAGGGGACATTACTCTAAAACCAGACGTCTGCAGGACGTCTGCAGGACGTCTGCAGGACGTCTGCAGGACGTCCCGGTGGCTCGGCTGCTTTAGACTGATCAATAAGTCGTCCCAGACTTCAGTCTGTTTCCATCAAATTAAATATTCAGACTCTTGTCGGCCGTCACTGCAAAACTACTGAAGCCA
Organism: Lophius americanus; assembly: GCA_037951165.1. NCBI lineage: Eukaryota > Metazoa > Chordata > Actinopteri > Lophiiformes > Lophiidae > Lophius > Lophius americanus. Next base: position 1,714,384 of record JBBDHG010000094.1, read on the forward strand.
GAAGTGTAAATAGTTCATTTACGTTCAGAGGAATACACTAAATATAATAATATGTATGTGTGTTCATCTATTAGGAGAATACTACTGGAACATGTGAAGAAATAGAAATACTCCCACATTAAACACTTGACTCTCTCTAATATTAGCTTATACTCTATGTCATGCGGTGCGTGTTTGCTAGCCACGCCCACATAAATGTCAACACTAATTAAAGCTGCAAGCGGCGTTGAAGGGCCCTCGGGCCCTCGGCCGGCCCTGCCACCCCTGCATCATCATTCAAAAACTCACATCCTTCACAAGAATGCATCTCCAACTCGCCGTGGCTTTACAGGCCCGATTTTAACCTGTGTGACGCTGACGGGCTAGTAGCAGGTGAACAAAGTATACAATATGTGATTTCCTGCTGCCACTACGGAATTAGATTTTTTTTCCCTTCCATTCAGTCGTCTTCGGGCAGAACTTTGAATCAACATGTGAAATCTGGGTTATGTGGGATCATGTACAGTAAAGTAATGATAATTTAGAGTTTTATGGCGAGAAATCAGTATTTACTGCCCTCTACTGTCCAGAACGTCCATCAAAATCTCAAGCTTTTTCATCACTTTTCATCCTCTTGGTTTTATCATGTCAATCACCAAATTTGAAGTCAGTCCGGCTCAAAACTCTGGGATGAATTTGTTAAGATTTAAATGCCTGGAAATCTTCCGGCACAAAATGGCTGATCTGTTTAGGTTTACGCCGGAACACCAAGAGACTTTATGGTTGATCCTGATATGAAGTCAGTGGACCCATTATTCCCTTCACCCCATCTGACACATCCTCATGGTTTAATGCGTTTATGAACACGAGAAGCCCCCCACGCAGCCCCTTTAATGGGAGAAGGATACTAGTAAACTCAAGAAACGCACTAGAATAAGTCGTCATACTGCCGGCTCCAGGGTCTTAATGAAAAACAATATAAACACAAAAAGTTGGAAACTTACTAAGATTGATCAGATATAGCAAAAATAGAAAAAATGTATATATATACAGATGTGATTATTAATAAAACCGGTAGAGGGCAGGAATGCAGCATCACAGCTTCTGCACTGCTAGAACCGAAGAAGAAGAAACAGGTGAAATTTACTTTATTCCTGTAACTTTTGAAAATGTATTTGTAAAAATAGTTCAAGTTTGTTCTTGTAATATTTTGGGTTTGTTCTTTTAGAATTCTCTAACAAAAGTGGAATTCTCTTCTGGTCCAAAGACTGGAAAATGGGGAGGGCTGCATCAGGGATGGCATCCAGCGTAAAACTTATGCCAGATCGACATGTGGAACATAAAACAGATTTCCAAACTGGATCTGCTGGGGCTCGGTTTAGAAAATACCGTCACCGGTACTGTTAGCCAGCAGGGTACCGGCGGTAACTATGGATGGAAAAGGATGATTTGCCGTAGACCCCGAAAAGGGACAGCTTAAAGAAATAGAATAAGGATATTATTTTATTATTCCAGCTTTATTTTAATAAAATAATTGTACTTTATTTTTTTAAATATTGACTTTATTCTTGTAAGATTATGAGTTTATTTGTTCAAAATCCCAGCTTTATATGATAAAATTTAGACTTTTTTTTTCACAAAAACCTTTCGGGTCGGTTCAGCCCGGATCTGGATGCTCAGTTCCAGAAAAGGAACGATGGCTGATCTTTGTAGAATCAATAGTGACATCATTTCTGGAAGGTCTGAGAAATGTAGAACCAAAAATGTTTTATCTAAAAGCAGGAGCTGCTGAGGAGGAGAAAGAGGAAGAGGAGGATGCAGGATGGATATGATGATGATGATGGGGAGGAGGAGAAAGAGGAGGTGGAGAAAGAAGATGTAAGATGAAGATGAGGTTGTGGTGGTGTAACCAGGTTACAAACATGGGGAAACGGGGAGAACAGAACCAACATGATCCTGAGAGGAAACCCTCAGACTCACAGACGCACGCGCCCTTATGTTAATTTGTTGTCAGCGCGCGGGGCTCTGAGATCTGCTCCTCCTGCAGAACTGGACCGCAATCCGCCTGAGAAACAAGATCCTGCACCAGAGAACCGGACCGATTCTGACAGTTACCATTCAATATCGATCATTCCGATAAACAGAAACAAATTCATATCAATAAACCAGTGACGTCACATCCTCTTCTTGTCCGTAATATTACGTCATATAATGTAGAATATGAGGTTTTGTTATATAACGGGATGAATCGGTGCTGCGGCCCGACCCGGAGATCCTTCGACGGGAGAAGGACGGAATCCGAGAGAGGAATGAGAAGAGAGGAGAGGAAATTGTGGAAAGGAGAGGAAAAGGTGGAGAGGAAGACGATGAAATAAAGACAAAAAATTAAAACAAGGATGTTCGTACCTGATTTACGACGTCCATCCTGCCGCCTGTCGAGAGGAGAGATGGAGGGAGGATGGAGAGGAGAGAGGAGGAAGGGGGTGAGAGGAGAGCGGGGATCACATGATCAAATATTTATCGCTATTTAGTGATAATTCTTCATTATACAAATAATAATTTTTAAGGATATTAATATCAATCTTTATACATATACTAATATTAAAATTGAATTACATGGTAAGGGGTGGATCTAATTAATAGGTTACATGTTTCATTGGGGAGGAAGTGACGTCAGGGGAGGTGGGTGGGCGTGTTTACATTAGAAGATAAAAACACGTCTTTTTTGTGATATATTCCCAATAATAATAATAATTATTATTATTATTATAGGAACATTTTGGGTTGTTTTTTTTCCCAAAAACCCCAGACTTTATTCATATAAGAACAATTTACATTATAAGATGAAAAAAATGGAAATAACAATGGTGGGGGGAAAATGACAGCACTCACAAATGTAATTAAGTGTTTGACATCCAACCACTTAAGCGTTCCTTAAAATAAAACGCAAAAGAAAATAAAGACACATATTCAAAGGATTTTTAAAATTATGGCTGAAGCTGTGCAGGACTAGTGTGAAGGAGGGATTGAGTCTGTGTGAATATGACATTGGCCAAAGATAATTATAAAATGTATTGTGTCTGAAACTAATTGTGAACAATGCAATGCCATAAATCCTAAATCATAACCAGCTGTGCATGTCTGACGAAGACGAGCCAGAAAATGAGCACTGAAAGAATAAGTAGTTAAAGGTTTCAACTTCTGTTGCGCTACTGGACATGATATGTGGGAAAGAAAAAAGGATTGTATCCTTAGAGAAGAAGATCCCACACAGAACAAGAGCAACAGTCAATAACGTGTTTTTGTTATAGAATCTTTTATCCAACGTATCAATACCATCAATCTTTTACGACGGCAGTGAGGGAGTAATCACTGTCTTAACCTCAACACCATCCCTCCGTTCTACCCACTCCAACCTCCTCCTCCTTCCCCGGACTAAGCTCAGCACCATGGGGGATCGGGCCTTCTGTTCTGCTGCCCCTCGTCTGTGGAATGCCCTCCCCGACCATCTGAGGGTTCCACAGGTGAACGAGACTTTAAAAAAGGGACTTAAAACTTTCCTTTTTAGCAGAACCTATAACTTTAATTAACGTTGCTCCTTTTGTGGTCATATTTTTATATTATTATTATAATATATTTTTTTTATTAATGCTTTTATCTGCTTTTATCTTGTAGCACTTTGAGATTTGATCCAAATGTAAAGTGGGTTATAAATCAAATGTATTATTATGATTAGTAGTAGTAATCAGCGAGTATTGCACACCACTCTGTATCAAGTAAAGGGAGAGGTGTTTCTTTTCAGATCTTTATTTCTCCTTTTTTCTTAAGAAAAGATAACAAAAATTCAGCTGAATCCAGAATACCTGTATAAATAATTCACCGTTTTCAAACCATTCAGGCTTCAATAAAGATCCTCTGCCAATGATCTTAATCCTGTTCTCCCACCATACAGAGCTGTGAGGAGGGGGAGTGTGGGTAAATAACACTTTGCCATAATGAAATACATCTTTGTGAAAATTATAAAGTTTCATAGGACTTTCTTAACAATTGAAAATCACAATCCAGCTGGAAGCAAATTCCTCCAGTTTGATCAAATATTCTGTTTGGGATGAGAAAAAATATAGACTAAAAAATTATTTCGCCGTTTGAGTCTAAAAGACATCGTGTTTGATTAATTTAGATTGAGTATATAAAGAGTTTTCTTTCAGCACAAGAACTTCAAAACCACAGATTTATATAATTTAATTGTATTCGATGATGGGTATAAAGAATAACAAGGTTAAAGGAGCCTAGTCAGACCTTCAGCCAAGTGTGGACAAGACACCCAATCAATAAATCCATCTCTTCTCTCTTCTTTAGATTCATTATTTATTATTTAACCCAGGTATTTTACCTAGTTTTTCACTGGGACATAATTTCTCATTGATCGACCTCGCCCTCATTATTTCTCTTTGTGTTCTGAGACACGGTTTAACGGTTTATTCTTTGGCGTAGGAGTAAATGGTTTGTTGTTCTTTACTCAAACACCCGTTGACGGATAAAGACTTTGGTTTAGTCCTTCTAAAGGTTAAATAATGTGGATTTATATTTTTAAAATAGCCCCTGACCATGAGTGCTGACCCCAAGAGGTCAAACTTGAAACCATATTCTGACCCGTTAAACGATGCAACAGAAGCCGATCACAAACCTTGTTTCTTGTACAAAAAAACAATATATATCAGCCGGCTTGTAACAGTTCCTTTGATCTACTTCCTGTCCTGTGATCAGATTTGTTTTGGTCTATATTGTAATTACAGTTTATCTCCCTTTGAGCCTGTCAGTGTCCAGAGTTCTTTACAGGAAAATCTTCCACAACAGCGTAGCTAGCATAGCATAGCATAGTGTAGACTTGTGCTAATAGCTTTTAGTCAACATGACAGTAATTGGTCTCCGATTATCTAAGGACAGTTTGTCTTTATTTGACGTGATTATGTCATGTTTCTACGTTTAAAGTTGTCAGTACTTTACTTAAAAGCCTCAATAAATCAATGATCTGATGTCGGACCAGAAATGTTGGAAGAATTCAGTTGGGAGACCATCTGGGCCCGGTGATTTCCCATCATGCATCCCATCTTCTCATCTGTTTTTGTGACCAGATCCTTTACCAAAATTAAAGAAAAAAGTCAGATGAATATTTGTGGTTATGAATCGTGTCCTGATCTTCAGTCATTAACATAAAGTCATCTAATAATCTTGTTGGTTTGTCTGTTTTCACCATATAAAAAGAAAATAAATGCTTATAATCTGATGGTCTAGTTGAACTAAACCATTAGTGACTAACCAGAAGTCTAACCTAGATTAACCTTCGTCTTGAGTTAATACTGAAGGCTCTAAACATTCTTCAACTGCTTTTTTCTTTTTGCAGAAGCGCCATCTGCTTCCGTAGTTTGTCCACATTTTCCGTTTTTAGTTGTCAAAGCCCCATTTTTCCCTTCCTTGGACTCCATGACCATTTCTATGTTTTCCCTAGGATGTGGGTCTTCTTCACTCTCTTAGGGTTTGGACTTTTCACCGGGGTATGTTGCACATCTGGTCCGGTTTTCTGGGTGAAGTTTCGGGACTCCTCTCCTCGCTCCATTGAGGCGATGTCTTCATCGCCACAGGCTTGATGAAGTGAGGCTAACGAGTAGTCACGCTCGCTGCTAGTGAAACCGTGCTAGCTGCTAGCTTAGCACGCACGAGTTAACCTGGTCTTTTTTTAGGGCCAATGTTTTGTTCACGATAATAGACATATAATAGTTAATAATAATAATAGTAGTATTAATAATAATACTAATAATAGTTATTTTCACTGTAGTTTATCGGAGTGTTGGAAGGATTTTTGAGGATAGATTACGAACCAGAAGAAAGTGTGACTGTTTAATCCATCAACTCCAGAGAGTCCCAGATGAAAACATACCAAATTAAAATAGTGTCAGAAATGAAAGATAAAAATATTTAAACGCATCAAACCCCAGTGGTCGACAGCGATGACGCCACCATATTTGTTTTTAAATCTTATATTGTTGTAGTGTTTATCTTGGTATTTGTGTATTTAGTTATTGTTTTATTTATAATATTATTACTTTATCCCGTTTTATGGATTTATTTTGTTAAACTGTGTTTTAATTTTCGTTTTTTCCAACTGTTTTATTTTTTAAATTTCATCAAATTTTTGATATGTCTGATGGTATCTGAAGGAATAATCTAAATCTCCTTAATTTTATAAGTCTCAGGAGGTTTTTTTAATTTATTTTTAAATAGAACGTTATTGTAAGTTTGCAACTTCAACAACTTATAAAAACAAACAAATAAGGCAACAAATAAATCTCTGCGGGTACCAGTTGAGAAAAAAAAAAGAAAAAAAAAGGGAACAGGAGGAATTGCATATAATTTCAAAAACAGCAAATCATCAGTAAATAAATCATGATGTAATATTAAATTAATTTACAAGACAATAATAAATGATTAATAAATAAAGAATGTGCAATATGCAGTGACAGATAAGAAAATATTCCCACAGATCTGAATGCCACACATTATGACACCATAAACCAGAAAAGCATTTAAAGGAGAATCTTTAAACAGTTCAGTAGGAAATCCAGGTTGGGGGCCTTTTTTGATGCGGGCTGACGGACCTGCTGAACTGAAAGATGTTAATTGGTTGAACATCTGGACGCCGCGAGGCTCCTGCAGTGACGTCACTAACCTGAGAGGTGAGGCTGGAATAGTCACAGTTAAGTTTCATTCCTGAACACATTAATCATCCAAACTCACTCTTCATATTTGTTGGATTTCACTTTAGTGCATTTAGTGGTACTTTCAGAAAAAAGGTGGTCGGGTCCCTAATAGTCAGCAAATATATTTAATTGATCTTAAGTGTACGGGCTAATTACGGCAAACAATTTGCGTCGATCATAACTGAGACTTTCTTTCAATTTAATTAATAATAATTATAATTATAATAATATTAATGATAATTATAATAATAATAATAATAACTGAAATTTATATAGCTCCTTTCAGGAGACCCCAGGATCATTTACATACTAGGGCACAAAATAATATCTTTTTTAGCACATGTATAGGCGGTATAAAACAAATATAAATAACATTTAACTGACATTATCAAACAGTTTGTTTTCAGTCTTTAATTGAGGTAAACGGAGGTTCTGAGATTTATTTTATTTTTTTTAGAGGATTGAAAAAAGCCCTTAAACAGCAACACAAAGATCGAGACGAGAAGTTCGTCGGACTTAGTGTTGACTAAGAATGAGACGAATCCATAAAAAATATCAAACATTTTAAAAAAGGAAGAAAATAAAACAAACCAAAAAAAAAAAGTCTTCAAGTTCAATGAAAATACACGTTAGCCAGTTTGTTACACGAAGAGAAATAAAATAGTGCACGCTGCTCTCCGAGCCTCAGTGAGGGCCTTAAACGCATCATTAAAACGGGATCAAACCCAATGCCGCTGAAAACTTTATTTATAACGTTAGCTCATAACTGTAAACAGAGTCTCCTCATCTCAGGCTGTGAACTACAAACATGGCCGTCACTATCCCGTCATTCTCACGCTTTTCCGCTCAAAACGAGATTATAACGTCAGATAAAAACAAGCAGGAGAAAAACCATAACATGCAAGCATTGCAGCTAGCATATTGTTAGCTAGTTTTCATAAATCTATTGAGGGCAGAAAGCCAGCTATTGCTAATGCTAGTATCATGAAATCATTACAGTGTGCCTTATGAATGCTACAAGGTAACAGTTCTGTTGGTTGCTAGCTTTCTGACTACTGTGTTTTTGAGCTCTGTGTAGCTTTTAGTTAGCATGTCTGTAGCTAGATTAGTTACAGTTAAACATGTTAAAACTACAATGTTAAGCTGGCAAGAGGATGATGACATCACAATGCTAGCTTAGCATCTAGTAGCTATTATAAATCAATAATGTAAAGAAAGTTTCAACCAGTTGTAGAACAAGATAACCCGCTAGCTTGTTTGGATATCAAGCTCGTAGTTATGCCTGACTATAATGCTAATATTAGTCAAGCTGGTCAACATTCGCTGTAGGGCTATTTGCTAACGTAAATGCCTGTAGATTTCTTCACTGGTAAAACGTGAGCTATGATTGTGACCATTCTCCAGGATGAGAATATGCTAACCAAAGCAAGTGATCAACAGTGAGGTTGGCTTTAAAAACAATTTAGTGCAGCAAACAGCTGTTGCGCTATTTGTTAGCAACTGTGATTTTATTTGTTTTGATTCTGATGTAGCAAAGTTAGCTAGCAAAGTAGCAAAGTAGCAAAGCTAGCTAGAGTTTTTAGATAGCTAGTTTAAGGCTCAGGCCAGAGGTCAGTTCTTTTTTTTTGACACGACTCAGCAAACAACCCTCTCATCGTTTTAATCTTTATCCTCTTTTCATTGGTTGGAAATTGACCAATCCCCACCCTCTTCTCTGTCCTGACATCTGATTGTCCTGCTAATCCATCTGATCCCTGATAGGTCCATAGCTTCGCCTCGTCAGAATGATGTCACACAGGTCATTTCGTCTGCCAGCTCGTCTTCATCGCGGCCCGTCCTGATTGGCTCCTCGTCACTGTAGAGTGCGGCAGGGTCCAGGTCACTGTTACTGAGCAAACTGTGGCTCCCCGCACCCAGCAGGTCATTAGCAGCCGACTCCATCTCGTCCACGGTCATGTGACAAGCGTCAGCAATCTCCCGTTTGGCAAACGCCACAAACTTTGGGTCTCGAGCATAAAGACCAAGACCCTCTGAGATCAGAACCTGCAGCGAGGAGAAGGAGAATCAGTTACAGCGAGTTCAAGATCTGGAGTAGTCATTCAAACATCCATCCATCCGTCTGTCTGTCCAGCCAGCCAGCCAGCCAGCCATCCATCCATCTATCGATACTCACCGCCTCTACCAGACTGTCGGCGGAACCACGCTTCTCTGTGAGCTGAGCACCGAGCTGAGCCGGAACTCTGAGCGTGGTGTACGCTCTGTACGGGGGAGGAGCTACAACAACAAGTCATATGACATCATCACATATCAGTCACATGACATCATCGGATAGCAGTAACGTGACATCAGCAGATTGCCAATAAGAGAGTTGTTGTAGTTTAGCTTATTTTTGTTTAAGGTTCCTACCAGATGTCCCTGCAGGACCACCATACCAGGCCGGTCTGGGTGCTGCCCCCGTCACACTCACACCTGAACAGATGAGATCACCAGATGACTTTTAAAAAAACATTTTTTTTTTACTTCATGTAAGGTTCAGAGAGAAACAACATATTTGATACTCATCAGTGACAATAGCCAATTTTGCTGACAAGTTAGCATGGAGTTGGTGATGTATGCTAAAGTATTAGCATGAAGTTGGTGATGTATGCTAAAGTATTAGCATGAAGTTCATGATGTATGCTAAAGTATCAACATTGGAGATGTTTATACAGCGTTACTAAGTACTAACGCTTGCCTTACTGCTAACTGCTAGCCCCAAGTCGGTATTTATCAACTTTTTTTGCAACTTTTTAATGTTGGATAGCTAAACGCTAGCTAAGTAACTGCTAAAAGAACCCAACAATTTATAGCTTTATTTGTATATAGAGCTGATATCTTGGGTAGAAGACTGGAGTGTGTTAAGATGTTAGCATGGAGGCTACGATGAACACTTTATCCAAAAATACAATGCTAAAGCGTAAGAAGTTAGCTCACTGAGACATTACGACCACTACCTCACCTCTTCCTTCTCCTCCATTCTTCCCCTCACTTCCTACACCCCACGATGGGCTGCTCTCCTCTTCCACCAGAATGAGAGGAGCATAGAGGAGGCGACCGCGGCGGGGACACGGGTTTGCCCAGGATGCTGAGGAGGCCTCCAAGGAGTGACTGGAGGAATGATGAGACTCGTAATTGTTGAACGTCTGCAAAGGAAGATGACGAAAGGGGAGGATTACCTGTGTGCTTCCTGTTTGTCATGGGTGGGTTACCTTTTTGTAACCTGTGTGTTACCTGTATGTTACCCTTCACATTACTTCTTGGTTGCCTGTATGTTTTTTTTTTTGTTGTTGTTTGTTTTGTGTTTTTGTGTCTTTGTTACTTGTTTGTTAGCTGAGTGTGATGGTTGAGTGTGTTACATGTGCGTGTGTTACCTGTTTGTTAACTATCTATGTTACCTGTATGTTACCCATATGTTTCTTATGTTTCTTTTACCTGTATGTTACCTGTGTATAACCTGAATGTTACTATGTGTTGCCTGTATATTTACAAATTTTCTTAACTGTGTGTTACCTTTGTGTTACACACAGATAACATACATGAAAAAAAAACACTTGGGTAGTACTGAGGTAACAATGTGTAACATACAGATAATACACACAGGCACTGGGTTTTATTCCTGTGTCAGGAATCTGTGTTTGGTATTGTGTTTCACATATGTGGTACCTGTGTGTTACTTGTATGTATGTTTCTTGTATGTTAGCTCTATTACCTGAGTGCGTGTGCGTGTGCGGCGTGGCGGTGAGGTGGGGTGGTACGTTCCGGGGATCGGCAGGTCATCGCCGCTGCCTTGCCTCCTCAGACACTGAATGTTAAACGACGGCTTCCGACCTGAAAGTAGAGATTGAATCAAACACGCCGTCCTGTCAGCGATGATGTCACAGAGTGACTCGTGCTTGACGATGGATCTGAATCAGCAGCTACTATAGAAGGTCAGGTGACATCACCTGTGGGCGTGGCAGGAAGTAGGCGTCTCCTGGTCGTCCTCCGGCCCTCGCTGTAGTCGTTATCATAGCTACTGTTGGTGTGGTGGGTGTGGCCATTGTAGGGGTCTCTGTAGAGAGGAGGGTCGTTGGGAAGATGTCAGACGTTGTTTACCCCGTGGGGATAAAGTAAGTTTTTATCTATCGAGACACACGCAGGTAAACAGATATAGGTAAGGTCCAGAGAGCAACCTTACCTTTCTCTGTTTATATGTCTGAGTTACCAGGTGGCTTTTTCGAGATGAAGGCTTAACTTACTCCGAGTTAGTGACTGAGCTCGGACTTGACCAAGCCTCAGAAGAGAAACTCCGCAAATCCGGTTTCAGAGTAGTTGAATGGTTTCAACCAACTCAGAGATGGTTGTCTGGGTTGGACGCGTGCGCACAGACTATTAAAAGCCTTCATCATTGGAGCTCAGATACTGTTATTCACCATGGCAACCAGTGAGAAGCTATTATTTCCATACTCCACTCCATTTGAGCTCCTCATCCTCGTGTAGGATTTTAACTCGGAGTTAATTAATTAACTCACTTCCTGAAACACATCCGTTGACTTACCTGTCTCGGGAGGTGATACTCTCGTTGTCTTCCTCGTGGCTGTAGTAACCTTGCTCTCCGTACATCTCTGCATCCCCGTTCCTCCAGTGTCCGTCTCTAGAATCCCTCCTGAGGAGACAGAGGCTGTGATTGGCCGACAGACCCGTCAATCACTTCATTCTCATCATGTTTATTTTCCTACCGTCTATGTTTGTAGTACAGAGGCCTCTGGTGGGCGGGGTCCACCAGGCTGTTCTTAACTGATGGCCGGCGGGGATGGTGAGGATTGACAGACAACCTGATGTTGTCGCCGCAGGGACGTTGCTCTTCATGGTCGCTGGCGTTCTGCATCTTGGTAAGAGATCCGACACGGTGGATCAGACCGCCGTTAGAAACGCCGCTGTCAGCGATGACACCGCCAGGACCTGGAAACAGACGGGGTCTTTTCAATGACATCAGGAGGAGGAATTGTGACATTCAAAGTTTGTATTCTAAATCTTTATTACGTTGTATCTGCCCGACTTCAGAGCATTAAACATCTCCTACCACGTTTGACAAAATCCACAAAATTTTTGTGATGTCATCTTGCTAAACTAAGCTAATCAACAATAATGTTAACATTAGCTGGAGTCATTTTCATTGCTAAATTAAGCCAATTCATAAAAAAAAAATAAAAAAAATGAAAATACGTTTATGTCAGCTGTCCTAGCTAAAATAAGCTATTATCAGCATAATGCCAAAATTGCCTTAGTGTGAACTATCATAGCTAAGACAAGCTATTAGTAGCAATCAAAGCTTGGTGTCAGAGATCATAGCTAAAATAAACTGATAATGCAAACATTAACTGGTGTCAACTATCTCGTTTTCTACATTTTGCACAGGATGACATGATGATGTCACTCACCTGTGGAAGTGGACAGGACAGAACCTCGTCGGGTTTCCGGTCCAAAACCGTTTTCACCCTGAAGAGAAGCAGTTAGCATCAGGTAATGGGGGCATAGTTGTGTTTTCTTTAAAAACTTTATTCAACTCTAGATGACCTTGAATGCAGCTTTCTCCTCCTGTTCCTCCTCCTCTTCCATCATGGTGTCCTCCTCGTCCTCATCCAGGTCCTCATTTAGAGCTAGCCGCATCTCTGGACCTAAATCCTGGAGCGTCTTCAGACCGGCCTTACACAGCTAACACACACACACATACACACACACTGTTGTTAGAATCTACTGATATGACAAACAAGAAGTCACTCAGACAGGAAGTCCCGCAGACAGACCGTCTGATGGGTTATTAATGAAACCGTCTGCGTAGATTCTCATTCATCCAGGTCACGGTAACCCATGTGGGTTGAATCCAAAGAAACGGAACTTCTGTTTTGGCTTCAAGATGTTTCCCCTCTCAACCAAGAAAGGTGAGCTGAAGCCAAAACAGAAGTCCAGTTGCTTTGTAAATTCTATCAATCCCTGAACCAATAAAACCTCTGTATGTTGGGAGATGGTTAAGAATGAAGTCAAATACCTTGGAAACAGAATTAAAAGATCAGGGTGTAACAGACCAGAGGTTGACAACAAAGGGACCTGGTGATAAAAGGATGGACATCACTTTCCAAAACTTGAGAAGTCTCCAGAAGGACTTGTCGGACCGTATCCATGTATGATAACAAAATTTAAAAAAAATAAAAGTCTGGTTGATTAAATATTGTTTACTATTACTCATTATAAAATCAGAGTTTAGTCTTTTATGGTGTTTGTATTCTGTTTTAAGGTTAAGGTTTTGGGAGTCGTATCATTTTTTCCACTCTTTATTTAACATAAACTATGAACAAACTTGTAATATTTCATTTCTTTATACATCCAAATTTAAATAGGAAGTCAGATAACGGGAGATTTTCTCCGAAAGAAAGTCATTAAAAGAGGAAGTTAAATAAGCAGAAAGTTAGACCGAACGTCGGACAGGAAGTCAGATAACAGGAGGTCAGACCTGAACAGCAGACGTGTTGTTGGTGTCCGTCTCTCCTTTCATCTCCCCTCTCTCCTTCCTCTTCCTGAACTTTCTGAAGTAATCCTGGATCAGGAACGTGGCGTAGAACTTCCCCACTGTCACCTCCTCCTCTGAGCGTTGGGTGAGACGGGTGAGTTGTTGTTGTATTAGTGCTATTTGTTGTAGTATTTGTGTAGTATCGGTAGTTTTAGTACCTTCATGTGGTGGGATTACTTCGTCAAGTAGTTTCGGTTTCATCCTCTTCCAGATCTTCTTGATGATCTGCCTCAGCTCCTCGTTCTCCAGCTCAGGATTGCCTAGTGACAGTACACAGTGGGCGGGGCCAGATATAATGAATGAGGTTTCCGTCACCATGTCATCATGATGGACTGAGCCAATCAGGTACCATCGGTCTTGATCTTGAGAGCGGTGCGGACCAGAGCGAACAGTGTGGCGTTGAAGGTCACCATTCCGTCTGCATTCAGAGGCATGTTCATCGCTACCAGACGCTGGTGAACAGGAAGAGCAGCGGAGGAGTTACAGTTACTCTATTTCCCATTAAGCTGCTGGCAGGAGGTCAGACGTCAGCTCACCTTACAAGCCACTCTGTGAGGGCAGAGTTTCCCGAATCCCAGAGGAGGCTGGATCCTCCTGAGCAGAGCCACCACGTCCAGGTGTTTGATCCGACCTCTGAGGGAACACAAAGAGTACTTAAGAGTACTAAAATACAAGTGAAGTATCCGGATACAGGCCTCAGCTCCCGTCCTCTCAGACCTGGGACATCTAAAACCCATTCTCAGCAGCTTGTGGGTCGCTCTGACCTCATGACACCGTCATTAGAGCGCTAAATATAGATCTCTATGGCGACGACTCACTGCTGTGTGTCTCTGATGTTGAAGCTAAAATCACTTACTTACTGTTTTTATTCAAAGTAATTTAGTAATAAAAACATTATAAAGAAATCATTCATTCATTGGGGGACATCATTTTAATCCTAATAATCCTCTCATCATTCCATCCATTCATCCATTCATTCATTCGTGTCTATGTGGATTCTCACTACCAGGTCGCAGTAATCCATGTGGAAAGAATCTAAAGTAGCTGGACTTCTGTCTGGGCTTGACGACGTTTCAAGAAGGATATATTCGATATCATTTATTGCTAAAATCATGCCCCATAAATTCACCACTGACTCTATTCCTTCCCAGGAGTCTGTGCTCTATCAACTCAAAGGCTCTCAGGAATTGTAGTTGTTGTTTGAGAGGGACTTTTGGAATACTGCTATTAGCCTACTGCCACTGAATTCCGACGTAGGGTAATTGAAAAAATGGCGTGATGGAGAATTAAAATCTTTGTGATAGATGTCATGGAAATGTGGTTTAAAGATCACTGAAATATATCTTGACTCGAAGCAGATCATGTGACTCACAGTGACTCGCAGGATGCAGAGAAGAGTGTCCTAACATCTGTAGAAACTTGAAATTGAAAGGAGGAAAAAACTACGTACTTAGCCTCTGGATCGTATTCCGACCAGATCCTCTTAAACTCATCCAGATGATGCGGCCCCAGAATCGACCAATCACGTGTCAGATAGTCAAAGTTGTCCATGATGACAGCAACAAACAGGTTAATGATCTGAGGGTGACAGACACATTCAATATGTGTGTGTGTATATATATATATAAATAAATATCTTTGTGTGTATGTGTGGCATTCTTGTATAGCTGTGTTTGGGAGGACAATAATTTGAAACCTGACTTGGTTTGAGGACCCTTTAGTTTCAATGTCATCTAATTTGTAAAGTTGTTGTCTCTTATTTTGGATAGTTTAACTCTCGCTGTCGTCACTACTGCACAAGTTATAAATGACTTCAGCAGAACAATATGACAGCTGGGAAATGTTGGGCTAAATTTGGCTGAACTGAAACGTTATCCTTATTTGAATGAGGTTTCAGGTAGTATTGGATATTACTGAGAGTCAATGGTCCTCATAGTAGTAAAACCTAAGTGTTAGTGTGTTTTCTGACCAAGAAAGCACACAGCATGAAGAAGCTGATGAAGTAAACGATGGCGAAGTTGCTGCCGCAGCTGAACTCTTCTCCCGGTTCGCAGTCAGACTCGGGATCGCAGCGTTTGCCCGGGAGACTGGCCAACATGATCTCCTGCCACGCCTCACCTGTAGCACACCTGAACACACATGGAAGCAGGTGACATAACATAAATGTTGCGATCTGGAGGTAAAACTTTTCAGTATTTCCCAAAAAAACAAGATATGAAAGGTGGTCTGACCTGAAGAGGAGGAGAACGGCTTGAGGGAACGTCTGGAAGTTGTTGTTTCTGTTGATCTGAGTGTAATCCTGCATCGCTATCTTTCCAAACGTCTGACAGACAAACAGGAAGTGTTACAAGTTCCATTATCAATAAATTCAAACAAACCACCAACACTGACACCCACTGACCGAAAATATCATGTAGCTTGTTGGCTAGCTAACATTAGCTTGTTCAATATCTAATATTAGCATAACAGCCAGTTGATATAAGCTTGATGACCAGCTAACATTAGCTTGTTGAAAAGCTATCTTAGCTTATCATCCAGCTAACATTAGCTGACTGACTGGCTAAGTTAGTTTGTTGAGTTGCTAAAAAGCTTATTGAACAGCTCACATTAGCTTGACGACCATCTAAGATTAGCTTGTTTTATATCTAAAATTAGTTGTTGACCAGCTAATATTAGCTTGTTGACTGGCTATGGTGGCCATGGAACAACAAAAACGAGGACGCTTTAAAAGACTCATCAAAAGTGGCTAGCTATATGGACAAAGTCAAATATCACATTATTTCTGACCAAATACCTTGATATCAATATTGTGACGATATTGTGGGGACTATTTTGACAAATAATGGACAAATTGATAGTAATAACTATTGCCTTTGTCCAGTTATAATAACTGGACATGGCAAATAACAGAACAGTAACAGCAGTAATTCATAAAATGACATCACTTGACTTTAATGCAGCCTCTAAAACCAGGAAAAGACAACTCTTATGTCATAAAGCCATATCTAGTGTCATATCATGATATCAGTTCAATATTGACATTTTGCCCTGTCCTGCACTGAAACAAAGCTAAAAACTGAAAAATAACCAAAAACCTAAAACACATAATAATACTGTGGTGTACGCAACACATAGCTGAATATCTAGTTGGAATACTTTTACCCTCTCCTGGCTGCTTCTAACAGTTTTTTGTTTACGTCTGTTCACTCAGACGTGACTTTGACACAAATTTGCAGCTCTGCCTTGACACTGTCCACATCCAGAACGATTTTCTCTCATTTCTCCATCAGTCATCATTGAAAAGACACGTTCTTTATTTCATTGCTGCATGGGATGGAGAAGATGTAGGCAGTGACCTTCCTCAGGTTCACAAGTACTTTGGAAAACTGTTTCAGAAATCTCACTATTGCAACTTTCCATTTCTGAAGAGCTGAAAAGAGATTCAACCATGTCACATCCCTCATAGAGTCCACCCATATCAATGTCTTTCAGACTGCATGACTTTATTCTTCATATGACACCTCAGCTGTGAGGCCAAGCTTTGACACTTTCCTATGTAGTTAATCTCAGAAAAGTCATAGTCTTCACTCACATATTTCTTGGCTCTTTCATAGAAAACAATAAAGTCAGATTTCACAGTTCTCACATTTCTTGGCAGGATCAGGGGTTAACTGCTAGAGTTTGTCATTCACAGCCAATCCAACAAATCTTTCAAGATCCCCTTTCAGTCTACATTACCTTCAACACGAGAGATTCCGCTCAAGGATTTGTTTTCAAGTGCTTCGATGCAGTCTGTGAAAACCTTTAGAATATGACTGAGGAAGAGAAAATACATCTCACACACTTCAGTGCCATCCTCTCCAAAGCATTTCCACAAAGTCTTGGCACAGTTCTCCTCACCTAGCCCCCTAAAGTACCTCGTCAAGGGTTTCCAAAACTTCAGGATTCTGCCAATAGATGGCAGCAGAGACAACCAACTTTGGACACACTGCTGCCCCAGGTTCCATTCCTCCACTTCCACAAACTGGCAGAAATCTTTCAACTGTGCTATCCTGCTAGCGTTGATGCTAAATTAGGTACAAATATATAATATAATAAATTTATAGTTAGTGCCAAAATCTGTAGAAGCCACATCTTTATAATTCAAGCATTTTGATCTTGCAGCAAATAAGGTTTATTGTTTGTTTTTTTCATGCATATGTAACATTTTTCATGTCAACATCCAAGCTGTTCGCTGCATGTCTGGTTGCATCTTGCAGAATATGAGCTAAACGGTTTGCAGCAATTACATCTTTTTGGTCCAAATTCAGTTTCTGATGAACACAGAAATCAGCATCTGCCGACATTTTTGTTCACATCTAAACCAGACGTCTAAAGTTTAGCCACATTAGCTTATTGAACAGCTAACATTGGCTTAATGAACCGCTAACATTAGCTTGTCGAACAACTAATATTAGCTGGTTGACCGAGTAAATTTTAATACATTTTTGGAGTCTGTGGAACGGTATAATTTGACCACGAATATGAAACCTTTATCTGTAGCGACCCCTGCAGGATCGCATGCATGGACTCACCTGCATGCCAATGACTGCATAGATGAAAAAGATCATGGCGATGAGCAGAGCGACGTAAGGAAGAGCCTGGGGGCAAATATCAACTCGTTAGACGGCTCTCACCTGAAACAGTTAGCCCCTCCCCTATCATCACAGTTAGGCCCGCCCCCTGACCTGCAGCGATTTGATGAAAGTCCACAGCAGCGTACGAATCCCCTCCCCTTTACTCAGCAGCTTGACCAATCGCATCACTCGAAACAGACGGAAGAAGGTGATGGACACGCGGGAGCTGTCCTCGCCGCTCTGACAGCGAGAGATAAGCAATTACTTATAAGAAAAAATAAATATATTCATATGGAGTTCATTTTTACATATAATCCTTCAACCCATCCATTTATAACAAATAATAAATATATAATGATAAATGAAAGAAAATATTATAGATTTATGAAACATATATAATAGGTACATGTGATACGACATATAAAAGAATAATAAATGATATACTATTCCATCAGCACTCACACTGAACTCTGTGACGACTATATCCACCACGCTACCAACCACGATGAGAGCGTCAAACGAGTTCCAGGCGTCTACGAAGTAATGCTGCCAGAAAAACAGATGCAAGACAGCGACAACTCAAACTCATGGTGTTCATAGGGGTCAAAGGTCAACTCAAGGAAATATGTTGAGAATCTGAAAAAACATGTCCTCAGGAGTCAAATATTTAATTTCATGTTTCAACCGTCCATTGATACAGGCAGTGTGTTTCAAATGTGGCCAGACCATAATAACCCTTTTTCGGATGTCACATACTGTTACTTATGCTACTGTTACTTTTATAATGTTAGACCAGGGATAAAAGACACGCCCCTTTAAATAGGGCATTATAGACCACACCCTCTACTAGTGTGTGTAATTAATGTTCCGTGGGGGCATTGCTTGCGTCCTCGGATTCAGAGGTTCTTGCTGTTCCTGAGGACCGGTCTGTGTTGGGTTTGAGTCTCACCCTGAGTCTGAGGGCCAGCAGCTTCAGCAGCATCTCCACCGTGAAGAGTCCAGTGAAGACCATGTTCAGGATGTCCATGATGTGGCTGAAGTGTTTGGATTGTTCATAGTGCTGCAGCAGAGAAACGCCAGACGCTAAGAAGGTTCATAACTGTTCACAGTGTATAAACTGTTCACAAAGGTATAAATGTTCATACTGTACATGACATTCCGACTGTACATAATGTTTCAAAAGTTCTTACTGTTATCCCCAGTACATAACGGTTAATGATCTTACAATTTGCTATTGTAACTATTCATAATGTTATGAGTGCTCATTGTGTTTTCAATGTTCATAACATTATAACTATTTATAGCAGTTTGTCATGTCTCAATCATATTATGAGTGGTCATAGAATTAAAACTATTCAAAATGGTTTCTTTCTTTATAGAATGTAATAATCATTTTATAAGTCTATAACTGTTCATAATCTAATGACTGTAGCAACAAAACTGTCCTTAATGTTATCACTGTTCATAGCATTATTACTGTTCATAATGTTATCAGTGTTCATGGCATTTTAAATCTTCATAACATTTTAACAAAATAACCCTTCACAGTGTTTTACATATTGCTAATCTTGTTATTTTTCAAGGTTTCATAACTGCTCAAAATGTTATGACTGTTCATAGTATTATTAATGTTCACCAACACAGCATTATAACCATTTTACCACAGACGGAATGGGAAGGATGATTCACCTGAACAGCCAGAGTGACTGTGTTGAGGAGGATGAGGACGAACATGACATACTCGAACGCGGTGGAGTTGATGATGGACCAGAACTTGTACTGGACCGGGTTCTTGGGAATGTAGAGTTTGAGAGGCTGAGCCTTCAGAGCGTATTCCACACACTGACGCTGCACAGAAAGGGTTCACACTCAAATCAGACAAACCAGGCACAGGCCAGGATTACAACTTCTGGTGAGTCCACATGACTTAGTGTAGGCCTGTAGCTCTAATTAAAGAATTGAGTTTTAGTTCTTTTGACTGACTTCAAATTTACCGCCAAACTAAGGTCTCGATGAAACACTAAAGCATGATGGGACACTTGAATGCTACGATTCAATTGGAAACTTTTGCAGACACCAAAGTGGATCCAAAACTCAACAAACAATTGTGATGTAAAACGGAACTCTGGGTAAGGATGAACTCTCCTTTGGGGGACATGATGGAATTGCGATGAGCTTCTTTCCTCTCTGCCCTGCTTCAACAAAGTTGTGTTAACAAAGTTGAAACCGCTGGAAATGGGAGACCTTTGTTAATGTTATGGTGGAGGAAACCATGGATGCGGATGCTGCGGTGCAGATGGAACTGCCGCTCATTTATATGAGCTTTGTTAGCTGATGATGATAGTTCCAGACAAGAGAGGACAGTCAGTGAGAAAAGAGATGCCTTAAAGGAACTCTTTGAACACCATGATTTCAATGGGATTTTTGAGTATTCGGATTTGCATTCTGGATTCCTGCAAAGGAAAAGATTCGATTAGTATTTTTGTCTGTAAAGAGTTGACGAGGTTTTTGACCCCACTGACAGGAAGAGAGGGTGATTTGCTGAGACTGTGCGCCAAACAGGTGTTTCAAGAACACGAAGAGTCCAAGCACTGGAGGACAATCTAACAAAGTACCAGAAACTCCACAGGGAACCAGAAACTCCACAGGGAAATAAAAAAAAATGTCTTTGAACTGTTAAAAAACAAACAGTTCAAAGACCCAGAGAAAGCCACGTCTCTGTCGCTTTGTGACACTCAGCAATTTCTATGAATGATGTCGTAGGGAAAAACGGACCTCGTCGCTTTCCTTCAGCAGAAACATCTTTACATGAGCGTGCATCAACTTTACGCACTGGCATGTTTGGCGTTGGCCATTCCAGT
Source organism: Lophius americanus (assembly GCA_037951165.1). Taxonomy (NCBI): domain Eukaryota; kingdom Metazoa; phylum Chordata; class Actinopteri; order Lophiiformes; family Lophiidae; genus Lophius; species Lophius americanus. The sequence goes on from JBBDHG010000094.1 coordinate 1,735,184, forward strand.
AGCCACTGCCTCTGTCGCGCCGTAATTTCGACCTTAACACCTATTAGAGATGCGTGTGGACAGCCTAGGCTGTCAGCGCTGGCCTCCTTGTCAGTGGAGAAGAAGCTTCTAATGGAACGGCGATGCACCAGTGTCCCAAACGACCATGGAATATGGACTTTCTCTTCACACGATGATCAGTTTTGTTGAGTCTAATGGATTCTGATGGATCTTAAATAGCTGTTGATTATTGCTGGCTTTAGATGGTTGCTGCTGCTGTGGTGCAAATGATGAATGATGCCCAACAGCTTGGCTGGCGACTGTGAGGAAACCCTGTTGGATCCTGATTGTGCTACTTTCATTTAATGGCATTTTTGCCATGCCTGCCTCTTTCTTTGCCCGTTTGTTGACTGTATCCATATAGAGCTGTTGGACTTAATAATGTAATATTTGATTTTTGTCCGTATCGCTAGCCATAATTTGCTGAATTCTGTAAAATGTCCTAATTTTTGGTGTTCTAAATGTGGTTACCCTTATGTGGCCACATGTCTAAGCCAAAGAAACACCTGGTAAGAATTTAACATTAGCACATCTAACCAGGGGAAACACCTTCTTAGCTAATGTTATGGTTAGTACACACATTGAGCCTGAGGAAATACCTTCTTAGCTAATTTTAATAAGTCCAAGGCATATCCTCAGCAATTGCATTTAATTTTAGCACCAGTAGCTAACAGTAGTACGTCTTCAGCTTGTCTGCACCACATCTTCAGGAGTTGCAACTAACAGTAGCAACAGCGGCTAACTGTAGCTAGACTGCAGCTAGCGCTACAGTTAACAATGATAAACCTGCATAGAAATGTGAAAATAACTTAAGCATAAAAGCAGCTTAAGTTAGCTAATGTCATCTAAAACTGGCTGAATTTAGCTACCATAGCTAAAATTAGCTAAATTTAGCTATCAGGAAAATATAGCTTATCCAACCGTCATAAGCTAATAATGGGTAATTTAATTTTATAGCGGACTAATTTAAACTATCATAGCAAGTGTTTGCTAATTTGAAATATCAGATAAAAAGTTAAGCCAGTGCTTTTGAACCTTTACTCTGTATGGCTGTATGTGATCAATAAAGGATCTCTCAATCTAAAAACAAATTCCAAGTCAGACGTTACTTAACTTGATGACATCATCATGTGGTTTATTACCTAGTTTGAGAGGTTGTTATTCACTGTCTTGCTGACATTAGTTTAGCATTTGTCACTAGCATTAGCGTAATCAAACACTGATCCAGTATCTGTGCTGACCTGGTTCTTGTCCAGCTCACAGTTCTTGTACTCCTGCTCGCCCTGCTCCCTGAAGGTGATGATGACGAAGCCCACAAAGATGTTCATCATGAAGAAGGCGATGATGATTATGTAGACGATGAAGAAAATGGAGATCTCCACGCGGTAGTTGTAGATGGGACCCGAGTTCTCCCCGTTAGCGTCGATGGCTTTGTACAGCAGGCTGAACAGAGAGGAGGGGTCAAAGGTCAGTCAGTCTGTTTGGGTTCTAAAGGAACTGTTGGACTTGAATACTCACGCAGGCCAACCCTCAAAGGTGGAGACGGTGAAGAGCGCCATCATCCCCATCAACACGTTATCAAAGTTAAAGTCGCTGTTGAGCCAGATCCGCTCCCGGACCATCGGATGGCTCACGTCTCCGTCTTTATACACCACAAAGGTTCCCCTGCGCTCAGAGAGGTTGATGTCACGTTTACGCATTTATTATAGGTAAACAATACAGTAACAGAGTACATTTACGCAAGCTCTTCACTTATTGGAGGTACTTGTACTTTTTACTGGATTGCACATTTGAAGCTACTTCATACGTCTACTCCACTACACCAGACAGTGACTAAAAAATGAATCTGCTTTAATAATCTTATACACTCAAATTAAACTAAGTAATAGAGATAGAGTAGTCAGATTACCCCAACCTTTAACGTCAATAGCAGTAAAACAGATGTACACATTCATGCGGGTATAGTCATACAAAAACATCCTGAAAGATCTTTTTACTACACAACGAGTACTTTTACTTTAAACTTCAAGTACATTTTGCTGATAATACTGTCTTTACCTAAGTACGGTTTGGAATGCAGGTATTTTCACAGAGTCCTATGGGTACGTTTACACAAGTAATGAATCTGAATACTTCATTGACGACTGCATCTATGCTATTTGGACATACTCTTAAAGTAAAACTTTCATTCATTTCTATGAGGATATTTTTGCCTTACAAATTACACAATCTTCCCCCGAACACACACCCTTTTCCAACTTACGGCTAGATGATTAAGCCTTATTATTAGTGGAAAAAAAGTTAAAAAATGAAAGAACAAAATGAGCTCAAGCAGAAGGTTCAGAGGTGAGGAGTTAAAATCTTACTTGCACTGTTCAGGAGTGTGTTTGGCCTCGTCTGTGCAGCGATAAAATTTACCCTGAGTCAACAAGGAAACATAGGACTCATTAAATCGGTGGAATGGTCCTTTAAAAGAACCATGATAGCCTAACTAACTCTTACACATGTTTTCTGGAAATATGTTCAAATGAGTTGTTTGTACAACACGGGCGCTTCGTAGGACTAGACCCGAGAATAAGACTAACAAATCTAGGTCTCTGGTAGACCGCTGGACTCAAGGGGTCTGGTTACCACCCTTCATATTTGAAAACACGCCCTGTAGGGATGTGTATTTTGGTTTATAAAACATAATCAAGGGTCCTTTAGAAACGGAGACTACTAGACTGACTGATCAGATAAAGCCTGACTTAATAAAACCTGACCGAGTCTCACCTTGAAGAGCTGGACCCCGATGCAGGCGAACATAAACTGCAGCAGCGTGGTGACGATCATGATGTTCCCGATGGTCCTGATGGCCACAAAAACGCACTGGACCACATGCTGCAACACAGACCGGATGCTTCAGAACCACATCAGAACACCACAAAGCCGCTCAGCTATATTTGTTGGCCTTCCCTCACAGAGACTTCCTGTCAACTGAAAACCTGCTGAGACTCTCCTCTGTAAAGGCTCCTGTTTGATGTTTCCTCATTTATTCTGAAAGTTTCTCTAGACACTTCCTGTCTCTCCCACTTTTCCTTTTATACAGAGTTTCTGTCCTGAGTGAACCGCCCAGACTTTGGTCAAAAGGAACCACAGACAATGACAGACACAGAAAATGAGACCCATATGGCAGCTGTTGCTTAAGGTTAGAACCCTTTAGAACCCTTTGGTGAAGGAGAGACCCCTCTGCAGGCATACGGTCAAGGCTGGAACCGTTTGGAGGCCGATGGTGGCGGTCAGATCCCTTTGTTGGCAGTGAAGGACCTGGACCTTGTGAAGAACTGAAGGACCAGCGGACTTCTGATGGTCACACCCCTCTGGAAGTTGCCAGTAAAAGTCAGACCCTTCTGGAAACTGAGGCAGTGAAGGAACTTTGGTAAAAGTCAGACGTTGTCGAGTCCGTCAAACTCGAGAACCAAACTAGAGCCAGAACCAGCAACAGGCTAAAAACTGGGAGATACCCCAGGAAACATCAAACAGGAAGCAGAATATCATACTTTCATGTGATGAGGTTGTTACTGTTGTTTACTGAATGGTTGCTGCCAACATGGAGGTCATGTGATCATCCTCTAGACACTTTTGATGACATCATCAAGGGGTCACGGCGCTAAAATGACGTCCCTGTAGACGGTTTTTGGCGGGAAGTGAAACCTTTTTGGGTGCAGTCTTACCTTCAGTCCTTTGGCCCTGTTGATGGCTCTCAGCGGTCTGAGCACGCGGAGGACCCGGAGGATCTTTACCACTGAGATGGCGCTGGAACTAAAGGGGTCAGAGACAGTGAAAGAGTCCGAGGTTAGAATCACACAAATACTATTTCCCAAAAAATAAATTAATTACACGACCAAAGTTGTTAATAAAAATATATTTTTAATTTTCATAACTATTTTTTTTTTAAACCAGGAATATCATTTAAATGTTTTCAGCACTTAACTTATTGAATTGTTAATTTTAAATTTTCACTGCTTAAATTTATTACCTCAAATACATTTTTCATTTTCATGACTACAATTTGTTTTAGAAAAAAGTAAAAATGAAATTTATGCTAACAGTATAATTTTTTATCTCAAAAACTGATATCTTATCTTATTATTTTTTAATTTTCGGAACTGATATTTTTTAGTGAAAATGAATTTATAATTTTGCAACTGACATTTTTAATATATATATATATATATATATATAAATATGATCAAAATCTTTCTTCTCAACAATTTTTAATAAAACGTTGTCAACTCTTACAACTAATATTTTTACTACACTGTGATTTTTTCTCTGTGTAACTTTATTTAGAGAATGTTTTTTTGTTCATTTTCCTGTTTGCCTCTCATGCTTAACTGCTGGTGTTCAGTGATGCACAGCTGGGTCACATGACCTCATCAAACTATTTTTAGAGCATGCATGAAAAGGCAGAGCAAAGTGGGCGTGGTCAGAGTTGTGTGGGTGTGGTCATGGGTTTGGCCAATGGCTCGCTGACTCTCAAATAACCTGCTGCTCTTTAGGTAGATCAGACCTCAGGCTAGAAATAAAAAGGATGATTACTCAGCGTTGGTATTATTAGTAGTCTACGATGCTATTTCAAGAATACTGGCATTGTATGGCTCATATTTGCTATATTCCCTGTGTGACTAGCATGTATGCTAAAGCTAGCTGTGCAAAGAAATGAAAGAACGACGGCAGATTAAAATAACCCCGCCTCCACCGACCCTGACGGGTTATTAATCTGATGATGGACAGTGAATCTGATACTGACTGGAGGAAGAAGGAGACCAGGGAGACGCTGACCACCAGAAGATCCAGCAAGTTAAACCAGTTTCTGCAGAACGAGCCCTGATGGAGGAAAGCTCCGTGGACTGTCATCTGGTGGCGAGAGAGAAAGACGGTGTCAAGAGAAGAATCAGAGCCTAATTTCATTGTAGCTGATGGTAATTCTTTTTCTACCTTTAACAGAATCTCCACGGTGAAGATGGAGGTGAAGGCGTAGTCAGCATAGCCCAGAATCTACACCAGTAAACAGAGATTAGTCAATAAATACCCTCAAATCCAGATTGTTGGTTCAGAGACAGTTTTACTCCATAATAAAGAATTCAAAACACCAAAAACTGTAAAAATTTCTCTTTAGAGCTCCATGATGGGACAAAGAATCTTCACAAAACTTTAGTTAGATGTTAAGAACCATCTCTACTACCTTCTAACCCTCACAGGTCTGATCTGAACTCATAGAACAACTTTGGTCTTGACTGGGATTTACTGGTCAGGATCTGAAACAGGACGTCTGTGGTTTAGGACCTTTTGGTCTGGACTATGAACTTTCTTGTCCTTCTGAGTACGGCTGCGTCTGTCTTGTCTTCGGTACCTCTTGATCTCAACCCAGGACTTGCGGTTTGACATGGAAAACTCTCGGGGCATTTGGTCTTAGCATAGCATCCACCTTTCCTAGCATGGAGTTTGTTCATCTTAACTTGTTGAGACTCACGGGTCTGGATTTAGAACCTTCCTTGGTTTGATGTTGGTTCTAAGTTGGTTAGCAGTACCTTTACTTTGGTAGGATTGAGGATGCAGTACCTTTACTTTGGTATAATGAAGGGTGAAACAGGAAGCACATGGAGGAAATCGACACTGTATGACACAGACTAATGGTACTAATACTACGAGTAGAAATGTTCCTTTGAAAGTGAAGGTATTTATCCTTCATCCTACCAGTAAAGGTACTTATCTTTAATCTTACCAAAGTAAAAGTACTGCATCCTAATCCTGTCAAAGGAAAGACAATCCATCCTTAATCTTACTAGAATAAAGGCACCCCATCCTTAATCCAACTAGAATAAAGTCACCCCATCCTTAATCCTACTAGAATAAAGGCACCCCATCCTTAATCCAACTAGAATAAAGGCACCCCATCCTTAATCCTACTAGAATAAAGGCACCCCATTCTTAATCCAACTAGAATAAAGGCACCCCATCCTTGCTCTTACCAAAGTAAAAATAACTTCATCATCGATGATATCAAAATCCTTAATACTGCCGAACTACTGTTTTAAATCTTACACAAATACATTTGGTCCATTCCTTTATCTGAACAGAAAATAAAATAAATACATCCTTAACCCTACCAAAGTAAATCTGATCCAGCCTTATTCCTACCAAAGTAAAAGCATTCCAACTGTAATCCTACCAAACTAAAGGTATTGCTTCCTTACTCTTAACAAGGTAAAAGTACTCCATAATAAATACTACGAAAGTAAAGGAACCGCAATCTTAATCATTTCAAAATAAAGGTATTCCATATTTAATCCTATCAAAGTAAAAGTGCTCCATCATTAATTAAACCAAAATAAAGGCCTACCATCCTTAGTCCTTCTAAAGCAAAAGCTTTAAGCTGATCCTTAATTCTACTTACCTAAAAGTACTGCATCCTTACTACTACCAAAGCAAATGTACTTCATCATTAATCCTACCAAAAATAAATATCCTCAGGGTAAAAGTGACAGATCTTCAATCCCTAAAGTAGTAACTCACCTTACCTCAACTTTACGTGTTACATGTTTCGGTATTTCGTTTTTCCTTTCAGAAAGTAATATTGAAAAATGAAAAAAGATTGCTAATTTGATTTCTTATTTTGAGATACAAGAACAAACGTTTTTCATTTTCAAGATCCAATAGGGATGAGGGAAATTTGAAAAATGATGATTCCATTATGAAAGAATAAAATCAAGAGACTGAAACGGAGAAATTGTTAGTTTTGTATTTTTCAGAAACCGAATGTATTCGTTTACAAGGGAATGGTAGCAGTTGACTGACGGCTGTCAATCATCCCTTTTTACCTCAACAGCATTTGTCAAAGTTCTAAGATCTGCTTACTGGTCTGCATTGCTCTCTACGGCCTTCGCTCTTAAAATGAAATACTTGAACTCTAGATAATGGGATTCCAACCACTGACACACTCCAATCAGTCACAACATTAACACCAGTTAGTCTTTCAAATGTTTTGGATGATTCTTGTAAATTCTACACAGCTGGAACCTGATGTCATTCTGGAAAGATGCACACGGGTCCCATAATAACTGATTGATTTTTTTTGCGGTCCGTCACATCAGAACGATTATTTGTGTTCTTGTTAATCCTCAGACTGAATGCAGCAACTGAGACTACTACACTACTCCGTGATCCATCCTGGATCAGGTGGGACACCAGTGGTTTAGGGGGTTTATGGTCATAAAAATCCCAGGGGTGGAGTCGACTCCAGACTGCAGCCTGTGACAGGTTGTAATGTTGGGGCTAATCGGTGTGTGTATTAGCAGGTACAATCAAGATTAACGCCATTTCAGAGCTGCTAATGTATTTCCGCGATCTCGTGAGCCTCGCCCTAATTGGTGGGCTTGGAAATAAAATCTGGTTTGGGACCCCATCATGCTGTAATCATACTGAAGCACCGCCCCCTGGCTCAGACCACAACAATTGTTGATGACATCATGGCTGCCAGATTGATGACCCTCAGCCCACAACTTCCTTGCATTGTTAGCTTAGCTTCAATGCTAGCTTTATTCATCTACCAGTGATTGCACTCCCATCTACACCAACAGCCAATAACATCACACCATTAGCATGCTAGCATGAGGCTAACAGGTAACAGCTAGACGCTAAGGGGAACTGATGATGATGACATCATGAGACTCACGTTGTTCCTGAAGGAGTGCGCTCTGATCGGATCCTCGGCAGCCAGCGAGCAGCTGCTAAGGATGATGAAGACGAGGATGAGGTTGGTGAAGATGTGGTGGTGGATCAGGATGTGACACGCCACACGGATTCTGACAGAGAGGCAGAAAATTAATAACGCCATCGAGGATCCAGATCCAGACAAAAGAAATAGCATAGGAGCTGATGCTAATGTTAATGCTGACGATAATGCTAATGATAATGCTAATGATAATTTTAAGAGTACATACGGGTTGGTCTTGCTAAGGCAGAAGAATGCACTGCCTTCTGGGATGGGAAGAACCTTCTCTTTAGGAGGAGCCAGGTCAGCCATCTTTAACTGGACTCCTGCATCTGACAGGAGGAGAAGATGAGGAGAATTTGAGGAATGGAGGAAAGAGCAGTAGAGAGGAAGTGAGAAGGATGAGAGAATGGCAAGAGGAGGAGAGGATTGGTGGAGGAGCAAACGAGGAGAGAGTAGAAGAAGAGAGAGATTGATCATGAAGGAAATAATGAGAAGATAGGAGGAAGAGTTTTATTTGGTGTTTGTTTGATGGCTTATAAAGTTTAAGGGCTTTGGTTCCCGCCGCTGATCACCTTCTTCTTCATGATGCTCCTCCTCCTCCATCTCCTGCTCATCCTCCTCATACTCCGTGTCTTCATCCACATCCACATCCACATCCACATCCACATCCACCTGTTGAGGAGACACACAGTCAGACCAGAGTCCATGTTTGACACATATTGCTGACCTTTTCGTTCACCTTCACATCACCCTCCGCCTCCTCCTCACAACCCTCCGTCTTCTTCCTGGAGAGAGAGGCAGGAAGTGATAAAATGTTCCTTATCCTCTTCCTCTTCTACCCCTCTTTTTACTTTTGTCATTACTTACTCTTTCTTCTTATCTCCGTCTCCTCCTGCCAGGTTGTCCACGGCGATGGCCAAGAACACGTTCAGCAGGATGTCTGTCCGGCTAAGGACCACCTCCAGACAGTCATGTGACTCACATTCACCTGGTGGCTTGTCTAAAGGCCACACCCCCTCAGGAATGTATGAATCACAGTATACAGAATAACAGTAAAGTATCATCTTACTTCTGCAGGTCAACAATACAGTACTGTGTATCGTACTAGGGGAAGAGTATCGGAGTACTCCTTCAGGTGAAGTATGGAGTACTGCCGCAATATTTTTTATAGTACTAATACTTTAGTAAATCATCAGAGTACTCCTTCAGGTGAAGTATGGAGTACTGCTGCAACACTGAGAAACAATATTTAGTGTCTTTATAATTGAAAATGTTTTAATTAAGGTATTCTTGCAGTTCAAGGATACAGTACCTGAGTAAAGTATCTGAGTACTCCAGCAGTTGAAGAATACAGTACTGCTGCTGGAAAACCTATGCAATATTTTTACTAGAAGGGAACGTCAGTCCGTCAGGTGGGCTGGCCACCTGCAGGGATGGACGTTGGGTCGGATACAGAGCAGCAGGCGATGGAGGGGACCTGGACGTACCGACTCCTGACATCAACAACGGGTTATATGTGTGTGGATGGTCCAATATCTGGTCCACAAACGGACCAGAACATTTGCGGGAGATGGAACGGTACCACCTACAATTAGCTGGGAACTCCTCTACCCACAGCATTGGTTCTGGAACCAAAATCCTCAATGCGGTCTTGAATAGTAGGAAGTCAGGCACGAAGCCAATCGGTGTGGTTCTTTGTCATTGGAGGTCTATACCAGTGGACCGTCCATAACAAACACCATGACCCATCATTAGGTGGCTCATCAGTGTACTGGGTACCAGGCAATCTCATCTAAAGCTCTCTGATCCACTTAGTGGTTGTATGATCAGATCTGCGGCCGTTTGTCTGGAAAACTTGGGTGATGGGAGGAGCGGAGCTGCCCACACGGGTGGATGAGCTTCACCCTGAGATTCTGAAGGCTTTGGACTTTGTTGAGCTGTCGTTGTCGGCACGACATTAGGGTGTGTTCCTTTTATGGAGGATCACACTTCTCAGCCTTCCTGGGAACATTTACTCCTGAGTTCTAGAAAGGAGACTCTGACCGATTGTCGCCCTTTAGTTTCAGGAGAAACATTATGGATTCCTTCCTGGTCCTGCAACAGTGGACCGACTTTTTACTCCTGCAGACTTTATTCCGGGACATGGGAATTTTGCCATCCAGTCTACATGAATTTTGCGGATTTGGAGAAAGCCTATGACCTTGTCCCCAGTGGAGTATGGGAGTTACTGCGGTAGTATGGGGCACCGGGGTCGTTGCTACGAGCAAACCGGTCTCTATAACCACAATGAAAGTTGTGTCCGTATCCTCAGGACATCTTCCCTTGTCTCTGATTCTGTTCTTGATATTCATGGAAAGGCTCTGAAGGCAGAGTCGAGGTGAGGTTGGGGGTGAGTTGCTGCCACAAGCGAAAGGGTCTTGTTTTCTTTTTCTCAAATGATGGCAGATAGACTGGGAGATGGACAAACGGTTGGTGGCATGATCAGCAGCAATGCGGCGGTGGTACCGGCCCGTCATAGTTAAGAAAGAGCCGAGTCGTAAGGATAAGCTCGCAATTTATCGGTCCGTCTACGTTCCAGGCCTCGCCATTGGTCATGAGCTCTGAGTAGTGACCGAAAGAATGAGGTCAAGGATACAAGTGGCTGAATTGAGTTTCCTTTAAAGGGCGAGCTGGGCTCAGTGTTAAGCTCAGACCTCTAGAGGGCGCTCTTTGTGGAGCCGCTGCTTCTTTGCATCGAAAGGAGCCAGTTGAGGCGGTTCAGGCATTTATTAAGGACGCCTCCAGGACGCCTCCCTTTGGAGGTTTTTCAGGCGCGTCCAACTGAGAGAAGACCCAGAGGTAAACCCAGAATTCACTGGAGGGACTTTATATCTCATCTGGCCTGGGAACACCTCTGGATCCCCCCGGGGAAAGCATGAGAGTGTTGATTGGGAGAGGGACGCCTGGAATATCCTCCTTAGCCTGCTGCTTCCACGACCCAAACCTGGATAAGTGGAGGAAAATGGATGGATGGTGTACTTGAGTTGAATATCTTAGCAGTCCAGCAGGTGAAGGATACAGTTACCGCAAATGAAGAGGATGACGAAGTAGATGCAAACGATCATCCCGGGGAAAACGGGGCCACCGTACGCCATGATGCCGTCATACATGACAACATTCCAGTCCTCACCTGTCAGAATCTGCAGAGGGTATGACATCATTTCAAACACATTCCTTTAGAGCTTTTAACAACAGTTCTTTAATTTCATCGCAGAGACATCGATATAAGTCTACAGTCCGACCAACTTGACCAGCAGACATTTTCTTCATGGCAGCATCCAGTTCCGTCAGACTGATCTCAGCTGCCTTTGAAAACCAAAACACTGACGAATGTGTTGCTTACTTATTCTTGGGTAGAAAGATATTTTAGACGAGGTGTGTGACTCCTGGAGTCCCCAGCCACAAATCTATTCTGGATCTCAAACTCACATTGGGTTTAATCCCAGAGGATTTTCCTTTTCATTTTGATGGTGTCTCTCTAGATATCCATGAAAGAGTTCATGAATTCCTTCAGTATCCTGATGTCCTGGTCATGATGTAGGTCGGACGTCTGTCCAACCAGTCCTCTGGTACCAGATGAAGACCCCACCTATTACAGTCAATCCTCTCCTACAGGTTTGTCCATAATGTCTTCCAGTGTTACTTCTTGTTTGTTGAATCTGGTGATTGGGGTATTTATACCAGACAGTTTGGACTGGAGTGGTAGATTCCTCATTTGGTCTCACCCATTTTCTGAACGTAGGTACCTTTTCCCTAATTCTTACATGTAATTTTTACCCTTGTACAGTGTATATTGTTGGAGTTGTGGTACTTTTCTAGGAACTCGTTCTGTTTTTTAATTTGTTTTTTAATGTGTTTCTAATTTGTTTACAGAGATTTTGTCAGTGTTCTCTTTATTGTCCCACGAAAGTTTAAGCCTAGCTTAAACTAGCTAATAGTATCTATCCTAACTGAAATTAGCTAAGATGAGCTATTCTAGTGGACATTAGCTAATGTTAGTTATCCTAACTGACACTAACTAATATTAACTATTCCGGCTGACACCAGCTAATATTAGCGACACTAAATGACAGTAGCTAATGTTAGTTATCCTAGCTGACCAATTGCCAGCCTAGCTCATCCTACCTATCTTAAGCTGTCCTAGCTGACATTTGCTAACTGTATCTGTCCTAGCTGAGACTATGTCAGGTTGGCTATGCTAAATCACAATAGATAATGTTAGATAGTCTAGCTGACGCTAGCTAACATTAGTTCTCCGAATTGATGTAGCTACAGTGTCATGACCTCAGATGCTCAGATGGCGTACCTGGAAGCAGGTAAGCAGTGCCTGCGGAAAGGCGTCGAAGGTGCTGCGTTTAGTTTGTGTCTCATCGAAGTTGAACTTCCCACCAAACAGCTGCATACCAAGGAGCGCGAAGATGATGAGGAAGAGGAAGAGGAGCAGCAGCAGCGACGCAATGGACTTCATGGAGTTCAGCAGGGATGCCACCAGATTAGACAGAGCTGTCCAATGGCTTAGGAGAGATCAAGTGACATCAGAGGGGGCGGGGACAGAGTTGCCTGAACACTTTTCTCAGGTGCACCTCCTTACCGTGTCACCTTGAAGATTCGGAGCAGGCGGACGCAGCGCAGCACAGAGATTCCTAGCGGAGGCATGATCTCCAGCTCCACCAGGATGGTCTCCACGATGCCGCCACACACCACGAAGCAGTCGAAGCGGTTGAAGAAGGCCACGAAATAGTGAGCCAATCCCAGGCTGTACATCTTCAGCAGCATCTCCACTGTGAATAGCGACAGCAGCACCTTGTTGGCGATGTCTGCAGACATTTGATATGGACATTAGCTGTTATTAGCTAACATTAGGTCAGGTGACATTAGCCAATGAAGTATATGTTAGCCCATATTAGCTAAAATGATCTATGCTAACTGACATTATTTGTTATGAATAAAATGAACTATGACGATGACATCAGCATGATGTCAGCAAACATTAGCTAGATTAGGTGAAATTAGCCAATGTTGGCATAGGGTAGCCCATATTAGATCAAATTAGCTAAGCTGACATTTGCTATAATTAATTTACATTAACCTACGCTGGATAACATTTTTGATAGCTGACATTAGCTAACATTCGATAATAGCAATAGCTAATTTTTCTGGCTGATGTAAATTGAAATTAGCTAACACAACTGGTTCGGTTGACATTAGCTAACTTAATCTATACAAATAGACATAAACTACTGCTATGCTTGCTAACTGAAATCAGATAACCTTAGGTATTGTAGTAAACAGGTAAATGAAACTTTGAAAGCAGACATTAGCTAATGTTGCGTATAGCAGCTGATATTAGTTAACTTAAGCTATACTAGTGAACGTTAATATACTAGCTGATGCTAACTGACATTAGCCTGACAGTAGCTAATCTTACATATGCAAGGTGACACTCAGAGATTATGAGGGCAGGGCATTAGCATCACTACAACCAGCATCATTTCTACGTTACATTCGAATATTATGAATGTGGACGAAAAACTGAGGGAGTGATGTAGACTATTTCCCCGCCTTGACTTGTTACAACCTTGGACTTGTGTCAACCAGTCGGGTTGGTTGTAGTGCTCGGAGGCGCTGAGGGAGGTGTTGAGGAAGACGAGCAGCAGAACCAGCCAATAGAACGTCACCGATTTGACGGCAGTGCGACAGTTCCTGCGACAGACCCGGTTCCACCGCCGAAACATCCGACTGAGAGAAGAAAAAGAGTTAGAAGAATGAGGCGTTAAAGAAGGCAAGTGTTGAAATCAACTGAATGTCTGAGGGTCAGTGAACTCACCAGCAGCTGATCTTCATCATGCGGGAGCTGAAACGAGACACAAGTCAAAAACCTGCCGATATCTTTAAAACTTCCTGTTTAGGGGCAGCAAGACTCACCAGCAGGCCTGGCAGCAGGTGGCGTGTTCCTCGTCAATGTTCTCCGTGTTTTCAGATCCTGTTTCACTGGCAGGAAGACTCGCTGGCAGACAGACAGACAGACATCATCAGGCGTGGTGCGTTCATGTCATGCACGTTTTTACATCACCGATGCAAAACTGCATAGGAGATGGGGATTCACACCAGGCAACATGAATAACAAGTTAAAATATTATATACATATTTCAGTAAAAGTTACATCAAATTACCTCTGCAGAAGTATTAATTAGCCAATTAACTATTTTTATATAAATGCTAATGTTTACTAATATTTTTTGGATGGTTTTTATTGCATAGTACTGGTTAATGTTTGACACATTGCTTTGCATCAATGCCTTAAAACACTACTATTATACTAATAATGCTAAAATGTTAGCATGTATGGTAATAATATTATATTAATGCTGATGTGTGAAAATGAAACCTGAGGTTCCGTCGATCAGTCTTGACGATTATAAACCGGGTCAGAGACCCAGATATTTAACCGGGTCAAACTGGAGACAGTCTGCAATTAGACTGAAGATTTACACACACACACACGCGCACACACACACACACACACACACACACACACACACACACACACACACACACACACACACACACACACACACACACACACACAGACACACACACACACACACACACACCCACACACACACACACACACACACACACACACACACACACACACACACACACACTCAGATGGTAATAAAGAAGGTTATACCGTGTGTTTCATTGGAGTGACTGAACCATCCAAACTTCCCTCTCTTCTTATCAGACAGATCACCAAGAGACGGACCTGACACACAGATGGGTGAACAAACAAACAGGTGAACAGGCAGGTAAACAAACATGTAAACAATTCAGCAGTGAAACGTTACACTTCGTTCACTGAGGGGGAAAAACAGACGTCAACAACTGGTGTGAGCCAGGATCAATATTTACAGGATCAGTATATCTAGGATCAGTATATATAAGGAACAACATAGCTGAGATCATCATATCCAGGATCACCGTATCCAGGATCACATGTAGAGGATACAAAAATGTGGGATCAACATATTCAGGTTAAATATTTCCAAGATCATCATATCCAGGTGGAACATATCCATGTTCAAATATACAGGATCAACATATCTAGGATCAGTATATACAGGATCAATGTATCCAGGTTCAACATACCCAGGATCGATATATACAGGATAAACATATATAGGATCAGTATATCCAGGAGCAATGTATCCAGGATCAATGTATCCAGGATCAATGTATCCAGGATCAATGTATCCAGGTTCAACATATCCAGGATCAATATATCCAGGATAAACATATCTAGGATCCATAAATAAAGGATGAGCATAGCCTAGATCAAGATATTCAGGTCAAACGTATCCAGGATAAATTTATCAAAGACCAAAAATATTTCCAGGATCATTATATCAAGATTAAACTTTTGGACATTTAACATACCCAGGATAAACATATGCAAGATTTAACATATCTGGGTTCAACAAATTCAAGTTGAAAATATCTAGGTTAAGCCTATCGGACATCAATATCCAGGACCAACACATCCAGGATCAATATAAACAGGACCAATATATCTAGGATCCATATATAAAGGATCCACATAGCTGAGATCAACATATTTGGGTCAAACATATCCAGGATAATTTATCCAAGACAAACATATCCAGGATGATCATATCCATGTTCAATACATATCTAGGTTCATCATATACAGGATCAACAAATCCAGGATTAAACATTTTGTGGAAAAATACTTCCAGAATCATTATATCTAGATTCATCTTTTGTAATTTTATCATAGCCAGGATCAACATACATGGTCAACATATGCAAGATTTAACATATCTGGGTTCAACAAATTCAAGTTTAACATATCTAGGTTCAACGTATACAAGATCAGCATATCCCACATATATATATCTGCCCATTTCTCTGGTATTGTGGTGGAATGAAAACTTTGACAAAGGAAATGTTTGGCGTCCACATCACAGAGAATTCATGATAGATCCTGTTAGCGTGTGTGGGATTTTTCCAATTTAAGGCAGTTTTAAACTGATTTAATCCATGTGGAATAAGAAGAGGGTCCAGAAGATTTCCAACGGAGAACCAAACTCCTCGCCACAAAGTGGCAAAAGCCATTAAATCCTCATGTGTTTTTAGTTAAATGTAAGGCAGGAGAGACAACCCTGAATAATTCCATGAGAGGATCTGGGTTCATGTGTGAGACAATTATCGTAGAGAACGTCCTAAAAATGTCAATCCAGAACCTACTAAGAGATGGGCAACGCCAAAACGTGTGTGTGTGTGTGTGATTTCCGGGGGTTGATTTCTCGTTACATTGTACACAGGTGGGGCTCACATCTCTGTAGAATCTAAATAATCTGGTCTTGGTCCAATGGGCTCAGGTCCAAAGTCCCACATGGACTTCTTATTTTAAAGAAGTCCATGTGGAACACCAACAGAAGAAGTGTTGACCCGTGCAGATTTTATTTGGTTTATTGAAGTCTACTGTAAAGAACAAATTTGTCTGCAGATTATTGTCAAAGTAGTTTTCAGAGTAGAGAGCGGATTAAGATGTGATAAATGATTGAACATATCTAGGTACAACAAATTCAGGGTCAACATACAGGTTTAACAAATCGAGGGGTCATCTTATTGAGGTTCAACATATCCATGCTCAATATATGTAGAATATGCAAATCCAGGAACAACATAAGTGGATTACAAATACCCAGGAATACAAAAAACCCAGGAATACAAAAAAAAGCATACCTATATTCACATATGCAAGATTACCAGAAACTGGATCAACATATCCAAGATCACTATATCCATTCTCAAGATATACAGGCTCAACATATCCAGACTTTAAATATCCAGGCTCAACAGCTTAAGCATGTCCAGACTCAAACATTCAGGATCATCATATCCACATTCAACGAATCCGGGTACAACATATCCAGGATCAATATTCTCAGGTTCATCCAGTGAATATTCAGGCTCAACAAATCCAGGTTGGTCATATTCAATATCAACATATTTAAGATAAACAAATCCAGAATGAACAATTCCAGGATCAACTCATGAAAGGTTATGAAGGTGTCATTAAGGTGTCTCATTAGCTTTAGCCAGTGATTAGCTTCTGTTTACATTTTGTCACTGACTCGATTTGAATGAATAATTGTTATCAGTGGTTCTCTATCGAAAAACACCCTCAGATGTCTGACACGCCGTCAACACAGTAAATGACAATTGGTGTCGCAAGCTCACGTGAATTCCCGTCATCGTCCAACTCGTCCATGTCCTCCGCCTGAGTGATCCAGTCCATGTAACCACACAGGTCCTCCTCCATCTGCTGCTTCTCCCTCAACTTCTGGAAGTCTCCCCTCGCCTTCGCCTTCTCCCTCTCCTTACTGAACTCTCTGCAATGTTCAAAAAACAAATACACAAAATTCACACAACAATCACACAACATTCACACAACAATCATACAACATTCACACAACAATCTCACAACATTCACACAACAATCACACAACATTCACACAACAATCACACAACATTCACACAACATTTAAACCAGACTAATAGAACATTCACACAATCTTCCCCGCTTCCTGCAGTTTCATCAGCCTTGTTTTTGTAATAGGTGTGAGGGAGGGACCACAAACCCGCTCAGGACTCCCAGAACCAGGTTTAGAACGAAGAACGATCCAAAGATCACCAGACTGACGAAGTAAACCCAGGGTAGCTCAAACCCGATGGCGTCATTCATCTGCGAAGACAGAACCAAATATTAGAAGTAGATGTTTCTCAGAGAGATGAATGCCAACCGTGCGACGAACGCCACGCTCACCCAGTAGAGGACATCGGTCCAGCCCTCCATGGTGATGCACTGGAAGACAGTCAACATGGCAAAGAAGAAGTTGTCAAAGTTGGTGATTCCTCCGTTGGGACCGTCCCAGCGTCCCCGACACTCTGAGCCGTTGATGACGCACTGACGACCATGACCAGCGAAAGCACAGGGAACCGGGTCGTCCTCCACATAGTTATCTGGAACACAAGACAAAATTCAAGTCTCCATTAAAACTATTAATATGTACTTAGATCTGTGAATGTGTAGATCGTTTTCTTCTTCTCCAGCATCCTTCTACCAGTAGATCCACTATCCGTCCTCTTCACGTGTCCAAACCTCCTCAAACTGGCCTCTCTGACTCTGACATTTAACCTCCACTGTCACTCTTTTGAGTTTGTTGCTAATTCTGTCCATCGCCGTCACTCCTGAAGAACATCTGAACATCTTCAGCTCTGCTTCCTCTCTTTTGGTCAGAGCCAACGTCTCCAAACCAGACAGTAGAGCAGCTCTCACTGCCATCCTGTAAACCTTTCCCTTCACTGCTGCTGCTACTCCTTTGTCACAAATAACACCTGACATCCCCCTCCACCCACTCCACCCTGCCTGCACTCGCTTCTTCAACCTTTTATCCATACTCCACATTGCTCTGAACAATTGAGGCCAAGTACTTAAACTCCTGCACCTTCTCCACCTCTAATCCTTGCATCCTCCCCGTTTCATTCCCCCTCCTTTTCTGAGTCGTCGGATGCGACGTCTCTTCATTCAGGAAGAGCAGGTTTTCTTTCAGCTTCTCCCTGCTCTCACTACAGACCACGATATCCTCCACCAACATCATAGTTTCCTAGAGACTCCTGTCGGTCCTCATCGGTGAGCCTGTCCATCACCATAGCAAACAAGAAGGTGCTCAGAGCTGATCCTTGATGCAGTCCCACCATACACATCATGTACCACGCTAACACACTTCTCTGTCTCTCCTGACTTCCTCTTGCAATCCCACAATTCCTCACTCACTCTGTCGTACGCTTTCTCTAAAACCACAAAGACAAAATGAAACTCCTTCTGACCTTCTCTGTACTTCTCCTTCAGCGCTCTCAGAGCAAACATCACATCTGAGGTACTCTTTACTGGCATGAAACAATACTGCTGCTCACAAATCGTCACCTCTTTTCTTAACCTAACTTCCAAAAACTCTTTCCCAGATCTTATGTTGTATCTCTTCGTAATCCTGCCTACCTTCTTCATCTTTCTTGCTATCCCACTTCTTATTTATGAAGCTTTTCCCGTTCCACTAAGTCCCTTTATTTCATTTCCTCTCTCCAGATCTATGTAGATATTTACAGATCAGTAAACTGTACGTTGTTCTTTAAACGTGTACAAATGTGTTTATATGCGTCTGTCTGTAAATGTGAACCTGTTGCTTTGTTGTAGCAGGTCCGGTGCATGCGTCCGATGAAGAGCTCCAGGCCAATGATGGCGTAGATGATGATGACAAAGAGGACCAGCAGAGCGATGTGCAGCAGAGGAACCATGGCCTTCATGATGGAGTTCAACACGATCTGTAGACCTGACAGAAACACCACCCTTTAAAAACATGTGAAACAACAATCGGACCAAACCCACCATGACCCGACCGGGTCACCTACTAGGGACTCCAGAAACCAGTCTGAGGGGCCGCAGGACTCTGAAGGCTCTCAAAGCTTTGACATCCAAACCTCCAGGTTTGCCCGGCACGTGATGCGTTGTTGCCTGCTCACCAGATTTATGAGTCATCGTCTCCAAGACGACGCTGAACAACCTGCAATGGCAACGACAGGAGATGAAGAGTGAAGTCGATGCATGAAGAGGAGGGTATCGTCTGCGTAAAGGTAGACATTAATGTCCTGAGCGGAGGAGTGATCCATTGTCATATATATTTATGTATACATATTAATACATATATATTGAACATCTCCATTTGTTTATATCTTTTATATTTGTTTATTGCCTTATCCATTTAATTTAAAATTATTCATATGACGTTCGTACTGTAAGAGCTCAGTTACTTCTCTGTCACTAAAATAATTCTTCAGGCTATGATGGAGCCTAAAAGTTGCATTTGAATGCATCATAAAAGATTTGAGTCTATTCGCATTTAAAGTCTGTTTCTACGCCACAGGAAGTTCTGACGAGTCTATTGGTTGTGTTTTTCTCTGTTGGATACATTATCCATTATTTAAAGACACTCGGATCACAGTTAAAGCTCGATCCACTTTATTATCCTTCTCTTTCACACCTCCAACACCTGCCTCACGGTCTGTGGCGTCAGTTGATATCCAGCCTCATCCATCCAATCACTGTCACACCTGTTAGCCCACCAACATCAGCTGCTGTCTGTAAACGTGACTCTCTCTCTCTCTCCATTCATCTAGTTCCTTTATGCTGCTGGTTTTAAAGAAAGGATCACTCTGTGCAGATGTCACTGCATTTATGAAGTGATGACGATCATCATGTATGTGCTTAGTTCACAAGAGGCAAGATGTGTGCGTCACAGGCTGATGAATGGAATCATTCAGCTGTCGGCCCTTCAAGGTCAGGGAGTAAACAGAGAGTGGACTACAGACTGTAAACAAAACAAAGACAGACGGTTGAGAGTGTAAGGACACGGAGTTCCCCTGTGACATTTATTAGCTCCGTCACGGAGGTTACGTTTTCACCTAATTCCTCTGTCTGTTTTTTTTTTTGTTCATCTGCTTATTAGAAAGATTTAGAAAAAAAATTACCAGACCAATTAGCGTGGAAATTCATCCAGAGGTAGGTTTTGGTACATCCTAGAGACGATTGAATTTTGGTGACGTAACGTCTGTTGCAGCTTTTAAAATAAAACTAAATAATAAAAACCCGGTTGGGGTTTATGGCAGATCTCTAATTGAGTAGTTGAGCCATTACAAACGCCATGATATGTTCAATAACCCTTCGTTTTCTTAGTGCTGAATTTTCTACCGCTATTGCTTCATTTCCTATTCATTCACAGGTATGATTATGAGAGACCGCATCATTTAGATCATTATTAGATTTAGAGTTCAGTAATTTGAAAGCACCCTAAATGTATATAACTAATTCAGTTCTTCCACAATAATGTCTACCGCGGGTTTGGTTATGCCTCGGTGAAGGTTTGTGTTTGCCATGAGAGCTAGCATCAGTTTACTCTAGCTACGACAGAAAACATCTGAAAAACATTTTGTGTTAGAGCTTACCTTCGCTGAAATCAACTACCAAAGCAAAGCATATTTAATGACATTGTTTAGATTGAGAATTAGCTTACAGTAGCGATGAGAGCTTATATTAGCTTGTCTTAGCTAATATAGCTAACATTGCAAAACATTTGCAAATGACACATTAGCTAGTTATGATAACCGTCATGTTGCCACCTAGCACCAACGTGGCTAAATTAAAGTCATTTATTTTGGTCGAAAACTGAGGTATGGCCAGGTGTGTTGTTGCCGTACTGCAAGGATCGGACCACCTGGGTGCAAAAGGGGGCGTGACATTCTGACGTATGAGGCTTTTGCAGTCCCTGTTAAGCAAGAGGAAGACGTTGGCCACGCCCTCAATGACATTAGAATAAGGTTTCCTGATGATTGACACATTTTTAAATTTGACCTTTGGTCAAGTGATCAACCCAAAACAAAGGTGCCCCTAATAGAAGGTGCCTCAGCGTCTGCTGTGTCATCTTTGACTGTAAGGAGAAACACAGCACCCTCAGGCAGCGTCACCATGGTAACAGTCTCCATCATCATCATCGTCGCCGTGGGGCTGCGTCCCAACAGTTTGGGAGAAGTTGGGGACCTGACCTCAGAGCTCAGGGCTCACACTGCTGCTGAAGGATTGGTTAAAAAACTTTATCTAAAGTGTTTATGGTGCAGAGAGGAGTCTTCTGGGCCAGAGGCAGGGGTGGGGGGTGGGGGTGGGCAGTCCTGAGTCTGAGACTAGGTTTGGATGGAGCTGAGGTTTGTGGAAGGAGGGTGGTGAGAACAAAGATGAGAGTCGACTGTCATAAACAATCAACGCTAAAACACTAAACGCAGATAAAAGAGGCACCGCCACAGGGTTTACTCCTCCACCGACCACAAGACACAATGCTGAAGAGTTCAAGGCAGTCAGAACCGGTTTAAATATAGAGCAAACCAGGTCAGGGACACAGAATCAGGGTCTAAAGAAGAACCTGAGTAGAGAAGAACAAGAGTCTAAAGATGAAACGGGGTTCTAACAGAGAACCAGACTTTAAAGTAGAACTATTGTCTCTAGACAAGCCAGAGTCAATAAAAATAACCAGTCTAAAGAAGAACAAGAACTAGGGTCCAGAGAAGGAACTGAAGAGAAACACCAGAGCCTACGGAAGAACCAGAGACTGTAAAAGAATGAATCTGAAGAGGAACCACAGTATGAAAAAGAACCAGGTTCTAAAGACAGAATGAGAGTCTGAAGAGAAACCAGAGTTAGAGAAGAACTGTCCAAAGAAGTAAGTGGGTCTAAAGTAGAAATAGAGTCCATAGAAAAAGAGAGTATATGCAAGAACCAGATTCTGAAAAAGAACCAGAATCTAAAGAAAAAAACAGCGTTAGACAAAAACAAGAGTCTAAAAAGAAACAAGGTTCAAATAAAAACCACACCGTAAGAAGAACCAGCCACTATAGACGACCCACATTCTGAACAAGAACCAGAATCCTCTTATATTCTTGTGTTTTCTCACCCAACAATAACGATGACAAAGTCCAGAAGGTTCCATCCGTTACGAATGTAGGAGCTGGGGTGCATCACTAGACCGTAGGCCAGGATCTTCAGGAAGGTCTCCACAGTGAAGATGACGAGGAACACGTACTCCACTTGCTCCTGAAACACAAAGAACAAGTTTCTGGTTGTTGGGTCAGATCCCAGAACCTACTGATCATGTGTGCTGCATTTAATCATGGTCTCCAGAGGTCTCCAACACATGACAGATCAACACACGACAGATCAACCAATGGCAATATTTCACACAGCGCATCTACACTCCTGTTGTGCCTTGGCGTCATTCGCATCATTTACTACCTCCCCTTGGCATCATTAACTTTGTGCCTTTAGTGTCATTTACGTTTTGAGTTTGGTATCATTTTCTGTGACATCCATCATTCACATCACGCCTTTCAAGTCATTCCCGTTGTGTCTTGTGTCTTGTGTGAAAAATAAATCACATATAAAAATGTAATATTTTCAAGCGTTGAGAACCGATGATGCTCATTTCATCGCCACATGATCACATTGGTGGAATCTGTTGAATGGCGGTGACAGAATGGCATCATATTTGTCTTGCGTTCTAACTCTGCCGTCGTTGTCATGTGACCAGCACACGCTCGGTGCATCCATCATTCCGATGAGCGCTGGTTTCCTGAACTGGGTGATGGTGGCTGACGGTTTGGAGGCGCGGGCGTGAGGAAAGAGAGAGCCGAGGCACCAGAGCAGAAACTGAGCTGATCATATCTGATCTCAGGCCAGTCAATCATTTCCTGTATTTACAGCAGCTTCACTGAACCCCGACAGAATAAAACTACTTCCTGAAGACTGTTTACGCCACAGGCAATAAATTCAGCAGGAAAATGCAGATTGACTTAGAGTTAGCAAGTTAAATGGACGTGACCACAGGTTGACTCCGCCCCTCTCATTAGTAATTACTTGTCTTAGTATTCCAGTCATGTAAAATATCGGTATGGTATGTTTACATTTTAACTGGGAAGAACTGTTAGCTCTTTTCAATCTTTATTTTCAGTGGAAAATTTTTTTTTTTAAATCAACAAAACCTGTTTGAACAACAGATAGTTGAAACCATTGTGAAAAACTATGATTGACAACTTCATGACGTCATCACAGGATTCATCTGCAGATTTCATAGGTTGTTTGGAGTTAAGTGGGCTTCTGCCACTGTCTTAATGACTACTACAGCTATCGTACGTAACATTAACAATTTACAGATTGTATATCTAATGTATCTATATCTATATATATATATCTAAATATATCTATATCTATATCTATATATATATGTATATTTTATATATATATATATATATATATATATATATATATGCAGTTGTCATTATTACATTGACTAATTTCATCTGTCTTAATTATCGTTAATTAAATTCAACCACAGCTATTATCAGCTGGTTTTCATAACTACATTTAGCTAATAAAAAAGTTATAGGTTCTGCTAAAAAGGAAAGTTTTAAGTCCTTTTTTAAATGTGTCAGTCGTCTGTGGAGCCCTCAGATGGTCAGGGAGGGCATTCCACAGACGAGGGGTAGCAGAACAGAAGGTCCGATCACCCATGGTGCTGAGCTTAGTCCGGGGAAGGAGGAGGCGGTGTGAGTGGGTAGAACGGAGGGATTGTGTTGAGGTCAGTGGGGTGAGTAGTTCTTTTAGGTAGGGGGTTGCGTTACCATGGATGCACTGGTGAGTGAGGAGGGAGATCTTGGAGCCTATCCCAGCTAACATCGGGCGAGACAAGTCGCCAGTTGATCGCAGGGCAGACACATACAACCACACACTTACAGTCACACTTACTCCTACGGGCAATTTTGTGTCAAATTTGATGGATAGGAGCTTCTAAATCCACACTATGTGTGTTGATGAGAACATATGGTGGAAAAAATATGCTCACTTGAGGCTAAATCACAGCACCAACTGTGTCTGCTGACCTTATTCAAACCCAGACCTTTTTGTCTCTCACTCCCTAAATTTACTAACATTTCTGTGAGGGTGGCCTCGTGTGTTTGAACTCACCAGGTCATGGTTGGTGGAGTTGGAGTCGTCCTCAGGAAACGGTTTGGAAACCCCCAGAGCGACACAGTTAGCAAAAATGGCTAACAGAATGAAGATGTCAAAGGGTCTGTGAGAAGAGTTAAAGTCAAACGTATCGCCTGAAAGTCCCTCCCTTTTAATTATTAAAAAAACACATGTTTTGCAATATCAAGACTTCATGTACCTTAGCTACTGTAGCTGATAATAGACAACTTTAGCTGTTATAGCAGGTATTAGCAAAACTTTGCTATGATGGCTGATATTAGCTAACTTTTTCTATGATAGCTGACATTTTCTGTCTTCAGCAGAGATAGCTGAAATTCGATAATTTTAGCTATGATATTGCCAAATCTAAGCTAACATCAGCCATCTTTCCAATGGCAAACTGTTATTAGTCCCAACATTAGCAGCTTTTTCCATGTTGACATGTGGAACAAAAGAAGAGACACCGGTGTCTTTAGCATACTGTAAGTTGAATAATTATTGATTGAAGGATACTTCCACTCCACGATGGAGAGTGCCGCTCGTCTGATTGGATTGTTGAGTTTGAGGCAGAATAACGCTCGGGGGGCTCGCTGCACCTGGTTACTGCCCTGCACCTGAGGAGAAACTTTGACATCATTATCAGCACCTTTACCTCCTAATGTTAGCAGAGCTATTGCCATACAATTCAAAAACCGCATACAGTTTACATTTAGTAACTTAGTAATGATTGATGTACAAATTAGTATTTTATCTAACATCAGCAGGAATGTCCTGATCTTTACTGATTTAAAAGGAAGTTGTCTGATATTGTCTATTAACATGTTATAACTAAACGTGTTGTCTCACCTGTTTATTAGACCGTTGTGTCAGCTATTTCTGAACATGTTAGCTCACCTGTTAGCTAGTTGTCAATCCTCTTCCTTAGGACCTGATTTACTAAGCTCCCGAATAAAGAGTTCTAAATTGCTTGTGCTTCCAAACGGATTGCGTGTTTGGTTTCTGTGTTTTGCTGGTGATCAACTAAGAGGAATTGCATGAATGACAACACATGCAAATTATTGTGTCGCAGCCCTATTTAAATGATGTGAGGTTTCGCATCGCAGGTTTCTTGTTTCGGGTAAAACATGAAGATTGACAGATGACAAGAATATATGAGAAGATGACAAGATATATGACGAAGAACAAAAGAAAAAATTGGCTACAGAATAATCAGTCCGCAGCTTCTGATGGTGGATTTATCCGTTGTGCCGAAGGTGAGAGCTGCGCCCTCTAAGGCACCAGCGCTCAGGTCTTCGTAATACAGAGGACCACCAGGCATCTGGTCAGCACTGGATCTGGTCTGATGATGGCCAATCAGTGTCCCTTGAAGATGGGGTATAGGCAATGGTGGGGGGTCTCTCAATGAAAGTGGTCCGACAACGAAGCAGAAGGGGAATGCCGTGGGAGGAGCGCGGAGGGTAGAAACCCGAATATTGCCTTTTCATTAAAGCAAACCTACTTAATGGACGGCGCATTCTATTTTGAACAATTTACAGGTGCGATCTTAAGTGCGCGCCGTTAGTAAATTACCTTGCACACTTGTGCAGGTGTTATCAAGTTTACATACGTTTTTATACACGCAAATCGTTAGTAAATCAGGCCCCTAGAGTCTGGCCTCACCTGTGTCCTAGTATGTTGTCACAACTGTTTCTTAGGGGGATGTCTCACCTTTTCCTTAGCATTTTATTCTAATCTGTGTCTTGGAAGGTTGTCTCTTCTTTCTCTTGGTATGATGTCTCACCTTTTTCTTAAGTTTGTTATCTCACCTGTTTCCTAGCGTGTCCAATCACCCATTCCTTAACATGATATCTCACCTGTTCCTTAACATCTTGTTTCACCTGTTACTGAGAATGTTATCTCACCTGTTTGTTAGCGTGTTGTCTCACCTGTTTTTTAGCGTGTTGTCCTCTCCTCCTCTGTGTCCCAGTGGAACTTGTGGTCGAGTGTAACGTGTCTGTCCTTGTCATCCTGACAACTCCCTCATCCTCACCGTCCAGTTCTTCGTCCCACTCTGTGCTCCTCTCATCTCCCCCTCCTCCATCGCCGTCTCCACCCTCCTCCTCTTCCTCGCCATCACCTCCACCATTTTCCCCATCCACCGCTTCAGTGTAACCAGTACGACCAGAACCTTAAGACGGACAAAAAATACATTCACCAACATGACGCCAACAGGTCATGAGCACTGGATCCAGACTGCTTATCTTAAAAACAGCAGGTGATTACAGCCGGAATATTATGACTGTCAGCATCCTGAGAACATGCTTAATACGGAGATCTATCATTTATATGGATACTGTTTGCTTTACTGAACTAAGTACACAACAAAGATCAAATGCTAACTTTTGAAAATAGTTGCATGGACTTCCCGTTGCTTGGGGCATCCCTGAACCGTATGTAAGTGTCTGTCACCTTCCAAATTAGCATTGCTGCAGCTAGTTGCTATTTGAAGAGAAGATTTTACACCATTTTATAGCTATTATCTTACAGCTATGATAGCTAACATATTCTAACTTAAGCTATGATAGCTGATATTGGCTACATTTGGCTATGATAGCTAGCTGACATTGGCTAACATAAGATATTATAGCAGACATTGGAAAATTTATGTTAGTATTGCGAGCATAAGCAAACTTTAACAATGATAGTTGACACTTACTAACATTTGCACTGAGACCTTCATCTAGTTAACTTGATCTACAATCGCTGAAAGGAGCTAACTTTACTTATGGCAGCTGACATTAACTACCTTAAGCTTTGATAACTGACATTACCTTACTTTAGTTTTCATGAATGACATTAGCTAACTGTAACGATGATAGCTGTAAACAAACTAACTTTTGCATCAAGACTAGCTAACTTGATAGCAATGATAGTCAGATAGTAATAGTAAGATAGACACTTACTAACATTTGTACGAGACCTTCATTTAGGTTACTTTATCTAACATAGCTGAAATGAGCTAATTTTACCTATGTTAGCTGACATGAACCAACTTAAGCTATGGTAACTGACATTAACTAACTTGACATATGAAAGCTGATATTAGCAAAATTTAGATATTATAACTAACATCGACTTACTTTAGCTTTCATAGCTGACAAGAGCTAACTTAATTTATGATAGCTAACATTACGTAACTTCAAATATGATAGCTGACATGAGCTAACTTTATTTATAATAGCTGATATTTGCTAATATTTGAAATTAGTCACATTAGTCAGACCATTTGGACAGTTTCTTTGTTGTCCTGATGATCTATATTTGACTGACAATCACTTTTACTAATCACTAATTAGTAATTAGGTACTGCTACCTTCTACTCTCTGCTCCCTGCTAATAGTATCTATCTTCTAACTGCTACTACCTATGATTTGTTAGTTACTGCTAAATCTTACTATTTGATTACTTCTACCAGCTGTTAACTGCTACAAGATGCTAATTACTATTAGCTGTTATCTGGTACCAGCTTCTAACTATTACCAGCTGATAACTTCAGCAGTTAACATTAGCTAAATTTAGCTATGATAATTCTAATTATCTATCTTTAGCTATGATAGCTTCCATTAGGTACATTTGTTTATGGTAAATGGACTGTACTTATAGAGTGCTTTTCTAGTTTTTAGTCTCGACCACTCACAGCGCTTTTACAACACGAGTCAGCATTCAACCATTCACACACACATTCATACAGTGATGATAGAGGCCGTCATGCAAGGCGCCACATGCTCATCAGGAGTGATAAACTTTCACGCCATCATTCACGCACCAATGGAACAGCCATTGGGAGCAACTTGGGGTTCAGTATCTTACTCAAGGACACGTAGCATTAGCACATTAGCTAATTTTAGCTATGATAGTTAACATTAGCCAAATTTATCTATTATAGTCAACATTAGCTAATTTTAAATACGATAGCTAACATTAGCCACTGACAACTTTTAAATACATTTTTCATATGGGGGGGGTCTTCTTCACATGTATAAGCTAAAGAGTAAGGGGCCAAGGATGGAGCCCTGGACACCACAGGCTATAGGGGCAAAGAGAAGGTATTAACCATGGCTACCAAGAAGGTCCTATTCTATTAGTAAGATTATTTAGCATATTAAGGTATGTGAGGACGTATTAAACAGAATTATGTATCTTAATAAAAACAAAAAAGTCAAATATTTTACTAAAAACATGCTTTAGCAAAAGGTTGGGCTAATCTAATTGAATTGACTATTTTGCATTTCCAATACAAAACTTCCAATACAAGCTTTTATAAATCAGATTTTTTATTTTATTTATTGTTTAATAAAACATGCCTGACCAAACCATTTGTCATTTTCTGGCACATTTAACGAGTCTAAGACGTTAAATCAATAATTGCATTTTTAATCAAATAAAATGTCCGAAGAACGAATTCTTCTCATAGCATTTTTTCTTAGTGAGGACATAAAAATACTATTAAGCTATGCGGTCAGGTAATTTTAACTTCACTTATTATGCGGCAGTTCATGTAGTTTTCTGGATTAATCTCTAATCGACTAATATCAAAGATATAAAATCCTAAAACTAAGAACAGATCGTTTTGACGTCTGATTTGGTTTTTGTGTTTGTTTGTTTTTTGTCAGGCTTATGTAGCGACTCTTTTCAGGACTGCAAGCCACATGTTTGGGTTTAGACCAGGCAGCCAGTGGGATACAGAAGATACTAATGTGCTTTTGTAATAGATGCAGTAACACTTCTAATCGAGTCCTTTTGTTTTCAATTAA
The DNA here is from genome assembly GCA_037951165.1 of Lophius americanus. Taxonomy (NCBI): domain Eukaryota; kingdom Metazoa; phylum Chordata; class Actinopteri; order Lophiiformes; family Lophiidae; genus Lophius; species Lophius americanus. Next base: position 1,764,468 of record JBBDHG010000094.1, read on the forward strand.
GATCAGCGGGGAGAGAGTCGTGGAGAGAAAAGAGGGTGAAATGAACGACAGGAAACAGAAACACCGTAGTGAACAGCTGTGACCTAGATCTCTGTTAGCGAGTGTGTGTTTGTGTGTGAGTATGTGTGTGAGTGTGTGATGAGCCATGATTGATGTGTGAGTACCTGACCACCATGAACACAAATTAATCCAGAAGTCAGATTATCTCTCTGTTTTCCTAGATTTCCTGCTTCCCATGATGCCTTGCTGCGGCATACAGCTGTTCACATTGGTGCAGGTGGACAGTAAAGGTATTGTCGGACATCCCTGAATACACAACCAGAACCGTTATGATGTGTTCACAGGCTTTAGGAAAATGGAGTCCTTTATGCTGATGACATCAATATTTATGTTTTCATAGCAGCTTAAAATTAAAATAAATCTTACGTTTCTATTGTTGGCACTGAAAGATCATTACTCCCAGCTGTTGACTCCTACTAGCGCCTAAAAGCTTCTTCTATCTACAATCAGCTCTGTGCTACTAGTATCTATCTGCTAGTAGCTGGTAATTGCTACTATATTCATGATAAACTTATTATAATAATAATAATAATAATACATTTAATTTATACTACCAGGGTTTGACTGCTATTGCTACTAGCTGCTTAATGACAATAGCTATTAATTTCCCCTAGCTGCTTAGTACTACTAGCAGTTACAGGCACTAGCTCCTATCTGGTACTATTTGCTAACCAGTCTTTGCTGCTACTAGTTCCTAGCGGCTATCTGCCACAAACTGATGACTTCAACTAGTTAGTATTTAGCAACAGTTAAACGCTAATAATAATAGCTACAAGCATTTAGGAATGCTAATAGCCATTAATATCTACTTCTTGTTAACTGCGAGTGTCTGCTAAACGAGAGTCGTTATTAATTATTCCTGGCAACTGACTGATCCCAGCTCTAAACTTTCCAAAGCGGATATCTGCCACAAGCTGTTAACTTCAACAACTGTTAAATGTTAACAGTGCTAGCTACTAGCATTTCACAATGATTATACCCATTAACTTCCACTACCTGCTAAATGCTACTAGCTGCTAACTGCAGTTACAGTTAGACTTCCAGCTGTAATTATTCCCCCTTTGGTGACACTGAGAACTACACTGACACAACTGTCCACAGGGGGCAAAATATCCTGGATCAACATATCCAAGTTCAAGCCATGCTCCAACATCAACAAATCAAGGTTTCGAGGATCAACATATCCAGACATTCTATGTTTACAGGTCCTGACTCGGACTTTCATCAGGCAAATTTATGTGGGAATTCCTTTGCAAGTTTTTAACACATCCAGTTTAGACAACTAAACGTTCCCCAAATCTGGGTTCAACATATCCAGGATCAATAATTTCATGTTCATCTCATCAATATTCAACAAATTCATGGTCAGCATTTACAGCTTTAACAAGTCAAGGATTCTCGAGGCGTGAGTGGTAGAAATAAAATTTGTCGTGTGTCAGATGGGCTGATTCATTAACTGAATGTTTCTAGATGTCAGCGTGTTTGAAGTCTGGGCGCTCAGTCAGATGTTTCCAGATTCTACATGTTTGCAGATTTCATGGCTACAAGTTACTCTTGTTAACAAATCAAAGGGGAATCCGCTGACTTTTTGTTATATAGGATGCATTACTGTCTCAATCAACAATATTTCAACTTAATATAACAATAAAAATTGAAAGGATTAGGTCCAATTAAACGATAGTTGGCTTTTAATTTTAAATCTAATCAAGTAGTGTGGCAGCAACCAGGAGAAAATTCAGGCTTTATCCCAAAAAAAAAACTAGGAAAAGCCGTCAGAGGTGCGCCAACCTTCGCAAAGGCACAGCAGAACCCTTGGTTTACGTAACATTCATGCAGATTCCTCCATTACTGTCTGAGTTATTGCCAGCCTCTAAATCTACCAACAACTCCAACAAACTCTCTGAGTAGGTCTCAAATACTCTTTTTACGGTCGGCTCCTGTGTTCTCCACTTCAGTGTCTGCGTTCAGCCCACTGAGCCCACATGTCCCGCCCCAAGGATTTTTAAGTTTTTAAAAACGGCATAAAAAAAGTTTGGGGTGAGGCGGTTTTTTTACTTTTCTCTAAGTTTGTAAATAATTAATTCATGTTATTAGTGTTGAATGCCAGAATCCCATAATATTTCGGCTTAAATAAGTTTCTCATTTATTGGGTGTCTGCTGATGTTGGTGGTAAGAATAAATCCTTTGCAGTTTTTTATATTTTAGTAAATTTACATTTTTGAAAATCTACCTGTGGTGTGATCAGGAACAGAAGGACATTAAAATGTCCTTCGATATTTCCACCCTGACCTGATCAGGATGGAGGAGCTGCGAAAGGATTAGTCGAGCTTTAGATAAAGTTTAAAATTAGCCTCGGAACAAAAAGGGCAGATTAATTTGGTTGCCACGGTAACAGATGATGCACGTTGCCACGACGACGCTATCAGGAAGCCTGTAGAGGATGTCTTAATTCCTCTGCCAGGATTAGGAGGATTTAATGATGGAGGTCATAACTTCTGTAAAGCCCACCCTCACTAAGGTCAAAGTTCATGGTCTGATGCTCAGGTGTCTGTTTTGCAATTATTTTTATTAAGTCAATTCTAGGATCCCTGTCCTGTTTTATTTCAGATTCAGAGAACTGTTTAACTTGATTATGTTACCTGATGATTACTTTACCAGATGGATTATTTCTTTAAGAACATTTTACACGATAAATACTTATTACTTCCTCCTCGCATAGAAATGATTAGAAATAAATACATAGCGGACTTAAGATACATTAGCCTCCATTAGGCATCATCGGTGGTTATGGTATGGTAATTTTAGCTCTAGGGGCTGACATGAGCAAACACTAGCTGTAACAGCCAGCATCAACTACAATTAGCTGTTATATCTAAAATGAATGAGCGAATATCAGCTATAATAGTCAACATAAGAAAACATTAGCAATTAAAGCTGACATTAAGATATAACAAATACAATGTTTAGCTAAGGATATCTGACTTTAGCTTAAAAGCCGATATGATGTAATTTAAACAATGGTAACTGACATTAGATAACTTTAGCTGTGATGACTGACATTAACTAGCGTTAGCTATGATAACCAACACTAGCTTTCAGGCTATAATTCAATGATTTACGTTAGCTAATCAACTAATATGAATTAATACAGTTCATGGCATGATATAACTTAAACTATGATAACTGACTTTAGATTACATATGCTATAATAACTGACATTATGTAACTTAAGCTATAATAACTAACATTGGCTGACTTTAGCTATGATAACTGACATTAGCAAACTTTAGCTACGATAACTGACATTAGCTAAAGTCAGCTATTATAACTGACATTAGCTATTTAACTATTAATAATAATATTAATAATAATAATAATAATATTTTTAAGATTAGCTTCCACACTATAAGACAGAGGCACACTCTGTAATAAATTACATCAGCTACCGTTAGCTATTTTAGCCAGCATTAGCTATATTTGCTATTACAAATAGCTGATGTTAGCTTTGATGGTGGTGACAGTAGAGTGACCGTTTCTTGCTAAGATACAGTATTCCAAAAATGTGATTTTAGGTATTTATTCCATATTCATCTACAACTTTATTACATTTTTCACTGACCCGACATTCAGATTTTAGACAGATGTTTAAACTCATTTCCGCAGTAGAACAATGAAACCATGAGTGAAGGTGAGTTTTCACTGGAGGTTCGAAGGATTTGGGTCAATTGATCTCGCTCACATTGAGAGACATAAAAAAAATCAGATGGAGGCTCATCGTCTGAAACATCCCACACAAAACACATATATTATGTTGTTACATATCATTAAGGTGAGATAGAGATTTAAAATTTGGTCAAATGCACTGTAGAAATGAGCTTTTAAAATGTAAACAAACATCTGATCCGAGCAGATGTTATTCGTAATGCATTGAATTAAGCCCCAAGTCGTGCAGATAAGTACAGAAGATAGACTCGGAGTGAGCAGTCTTACTTTTACTCCTCTCCTCGTACATCTTTTCATTTATCAATCCAAAGTTTGATTCTTCCGATCGATCAAAAACTCCTCACAAATGAAGCATCGCCTCCAGCCATCAATTCTTCTATTAACATCCCATCGGAAGGAGTGAAATAATCCAGAAGAAAATAAACCAGAGAAATAAACCAGAGCTATAAACCAGAGCGATAAATTCAGCTTCAGGTCACTAATCTTACTCTTCATCTCTCTCTCATTCCCCCTCTCTCTCTCTCCCTCATTCCCCCTCTCTCTCTCACTCTCTCTCTCTCACACTCTCTCTCTCTCTTCTCTTTTGGGGATTAAAGAGTCATATCTGTTAAAGGGGAGGTTGAATGGAGAATTAAAGGCACAGACAGAATTTTAAAAAATGATGGCATTTACCATCAAATGTGATTACAAACAAAAGGGAAAAATGTATTAAAATATTTTCAAAAATGCCTAAATTTATAAACACGGGAGAGATAAGATCATTAATTGATTTAAAAAAAAGTGTGACAAAACAAGAGTCAATCACATGCAGAACCGAGTAGAAGTGGACCAATGACATGCAGGAACTAGTACTCTGTGGACCAATGACATGCAGGAACCAGTACTCTGTGGACCAATGACATGCAGGAACCAGTACTCTGTGGACCAATGACACGCAGGAACAAGTAAATTGTAAATGGACTGTACTTATGCAGCACTTTTCTAGTCTACTTGACTACTCAAAGCGATTTTACAATGTTAGTCAGCATTCACCCATTCACACTAACATTCACGCAGAAGCTGCCATGTAAGGCACCACATGCTCATCATGAGCAGTAACCTTTCAGCTAATCCTTCACACACCAATGGAACAGCCATTGGGAGCAACTTGGGGTTCAGTATCATGACATGCAGGAACCAGCTATGGACCAATCATGTAGTTGTTGTTAGATAACGGTTAGCTTTGTGTCCCTAGATGCATGTAACTGGTGTTTTAGCCAAATCCTGTTTGGGAATTGTCAGCTTCCTGTCACTGTGTGTTACATTAGTCACTGTTACCAGGTGTAGTCAGCTGTTTGTTAAACTGTGAACTATCTGTTAGCTGACTGTAAGTTGGGTTTAATAACTACTTTTTACTTAGCAGCTTCCTGTGACTTTGTGATATTGTTTAGCTGTCTCAGCTTTTATAAGTCGTTTATTGTGTGTTAGCTGACTCTTAGCTATTAGTTATTAGTGAGGAGTGTATTTTCTGTTAGACCCAAGTTCACTGTGTGTTGTCTGTTAACCGCTTGCTAGCTGCGTCTTAGCTAAAAGCTATTTGTTAGCTGTCCCTTGCTTTTCAGCTCTGTGTTTATTATGTTAGCGGTTACTTGCCTGTTAGCTTTATTTGTGTTTGTTATGTCCTTCTCTCCTAGTCCACATATTCACCTGCGGCCCACCTGTCCTCCTCTGGTCCTCCAGTTCTTTGCCTCCTTTCTTCCTAGTACTCCACCTGTCCACCCCTTCCTACTATTCTTTGCTCCCCTTCCTCCTTTCGTCCTCTCCTCCTACTGTCTGTCTGTCCTCCTCCTGTGCTTTGCCACATCGTTCAAATACTCCTCTCCATCATGTCCTCTTCCTCTCTTCCTGTCCTCATCATTTCCCCCTATCTCCCCGTCTGTTCATGATTTCTTGTTATGTTCTTGCCCTTCTCATCCCCTTCTCTTACTGTATCCCTGTCTTCCTCATTCTCTTCCTTTCTTCCTGTGCTCTTTTATTCCCCATCCACCTCCTTCAGTTCTTAGCTTTCTGTCTTTCTCCTTCTCTACTCTATCATCCTCTTCCCCCCCCATAGTTTCATCATCCTCTCCTCCACTCCCCCCCATCTTGTCCCGCTCCTCTCCTCACATTTTCCTCCCCTTGTTGTCCTCTTTCTATCTGTCCCTCCTCCTTCTCTCTTCCTCCTCTCCCCCTCCCCTTCTTGTCCTCTCCCTGTCCTTCCTCTACTTCTCTCCTCTTCCTCCATCTATCAGATCAGGAATGGAGGAGGGAATCTCTCTAATCCTGTCATATTAATCCGTTCGTAATCTGCTCTAGAGGATTTTTTCTCTTTTCTCTCTGTCGTTTGGGTCAAAATAAAAAATAAATAAATAAATAAAAGTCCACTGTCCAATTCATTACAGCTTCTCATCCTTTCAAAGTAAAGTAACAACAGGTAAATCAACAGCTGCAATCAAGTAACATTAGCTAACATTAACTATGTTAGCTGATGATAGCTCAAATTATTTACCATAAGAAACTACAGCTGACGTTATCCTGCATTAGCTACCATTAGCTTCCTTCCACCGACATTAGCTACCATTTACTAAGATTAACTGATGTAGCTATGATAGAAAACATTAACTTAAATTAGCTTCATTCAGCTATGATCGCCAGTGTTGCCGGTTTGGAAATAAAGAAATATCGTACTTTCGCCTTAAATTATCGTACTTTGACGCAAACCATGTTTTTTACTAAAAAACTTGAAAAATCACACATGAGGAAAATGCATTTAAAAACAAAGCTATTCTTTGTGCATATGTGTGTGTGTGTGTGTGTGTGTGTATGAGTACGTACTTATTTGAATGACAGCCAGAGATCAGAACTCATGTGATTGTCAAATTCAACCTCAGATTCACTGTCTGTCCCTGTGGCTGATTCGGACACTGAGGTAGAAGGTCCAGCTGTGGCTGTGGCGGATGTTTTCTGGTAAAGATCGGATGCAGTCACTGAACGCACATCGAGCACAAATGATGCCAGGTGCTTCAACACTTGTTTCCCGCTCATGTCTTTCATTATTAAGGCATTATACCAGAATTCATCCACATCCACTTAATGAACCTGCTGTCAGGTTCATTAAGTCCATCTTTCTGCACTCCTTATCTTTTGCATGAACACTCTCTGTGTGGGCTTTGTCCAGAATGCGAGGCACAGCATGCATCTGAGGGAACAGAGATGGATACAGTGATCGTGATAGTGCGTCAAACACGATGGCAGGAGAGTCGTATACGATTTGGGTTAGGACTGGGTTATTAAAGTTGAAAGGTTTGAAAGGTTGAAGCCATCCCTTAAATGTAGGGTTTAACTCCCAGGCAGGGCGATAAAGATGCTTTGCCCGGCGGGGTTGCTTTGTTTTCTTACCGGTGTCCGTGTCTGTGCTGCCGGACCCTTTTTTCCCTCTGAGTCCGAACGCATGTTCCCTTATTTTTTAAGTTTGTTGCGGCGCCAGTGCAGCTGCGCAAACAAACATGAGTGCTGCTGATGTGATTTTGCAGTGAGGAGGAGCCAATCAGGTATGATCGGATCAGGTATGAGCGCTGCAGGCATCAGTTTCTGGTGATGTGTGGGTGTTCACGAAAAACAAAACAACGTATTTTTTTATCCTAACTATCATATATGTGGCCTTTTTTAAAAGTATTTATCGTATATCGTATAGGCCCTAAAACTATCGTATAAATACGATAATTATCGTATATCTGGCAATACTGATGATCGTTGACATTAACTACCATAAGCTACCATCAGCTATTATAGTTTATATCAGCTGACATTAGCTACTATCAAATTACATAAGCTATCATTAACTAACATTAGTTACTATTAGCTACGTTTAACTAACAATGGCTGAATTAGCTATGATATTTGACCATAGCGAATAGGTGCCGCTAGCTATGATAGCTGTGAGTTGCTACAATAAGCTACCAGAAAGCTGACATGAAAACTGACATAAGCTGCCATTTGCTACTTTTAGATGACATTAGCTGTAATAATTGACATTACCTATGACATCTAGTATTAGTTATCATAAGCTACGATAGCTTAAAGTATCTTACCCCACGCAACCATTAGGTAGAATAGTTGACATCAGATGATCAATAGATCGAGCCCACTCCCCCCTCCCTGAGCCCCCCTTCACCAAAGGAAGCTCAGAAACTTCTGGTCTACCTGCACTTTCAACTGTTAACACTGTTTACATTTATCACTAATGATGCTGCTACTGTACATAGTATACGCACAATTTATGTTTATCTCTGTATTTTTTGTGATATCTATATGCTCCTTGTTTTTGTGTGTTTTTATCTTTATTTATTGATTGTATTACATGATTGTACATGTGTATTGTATATACATGTATAATCATGTATATGTCTTTACAAATATATATACTGTATTTATATTTATATATATATATATATACATATATATATTGTATACTTCATATTTTTCTTTTCTTCCATTCACTATGATAGCTGACATTAGCTATGATAGCTTCCGTTGGCTACCATTAGCTGACATTAGCTAACATTAGCTTTGTACCATACCTAGACGTAGCTAATGTCAGCTGTCAAATTCAGTTCAGTTAGCTAAAGTCAGTTAATACTACTTATCATCGCTACTTAGCAGGCAAACACCAGCTATATAATCTAAATTCTAAATGGCCTGTATATCAGTATGTGCTCACTGCTCCAGCTGGTCGTAAGGAGCGATTATAATTCACGCTATCATTCACGAACCATTTGAAGAGCCAATCAGGAGTGACGCAGGATTCTGTGTTTCGCGGAAGTAAACTTTTACATGTAGACTGCAGGGGCCAGAATTCAAAACAGCAACACTCTAATAAGACTTCTGCGGATGAACAGTTGTCTCATAACTCCCTAAATGAAAATATCTAACTTGTCTTCTTTGTTCTCTTTCTTTCTTTCAACCATCTCCCATGAGCCGCGCTCTCTGAATGACGTCATCGGTCCGTCAGTCAGTAAAGAGAGCTATGCTGCCCCCTGCTGGAGGAATAGAGTGTTACAGCAGGAAGTGGAATGGAAGAAATAAAAGCAGGTTTGATGACAGCCAGCAGAGGGCAGCAACGTGCGCCTGTAGCGTCCACTTTATCCAGAGAAGAAGCTGCCAGAATTATCACCATAAACCATTTCATGGCTCCATTAAAAAAAACACGATAATTATTGTAATTGTGCAGCATACATAGGTAATGAAATTTTTACTTATTCTTCTTGGCACTATCAACATACTTAAAAGCTCTGGAATAATCTTTGCAAATGTATTAAGGACACTCTATCCCAAAATAGTATTTTTGGAGTAATGGCTAAAATCTTGAGGAAAAACTTACGTCATAGAACTACTTATTTTTCTGGCATAGCACTATTTCTATGAATGCAAGTTTTACTACACTCCAAAAATGAATTTGCTTCCAGCATATTTTATTTATTTTTCATTCATAAGAAAACAAATCTTAACAAGCGCTTTCCATCGTAAAAGAAATAAATCCTATTTTAGGAAAATATATCTTACTTTTTCGTAGTGAGAAATTCCAACAAAGTAGTTTGAACCAGTAACAAGGTACAATAATGGTTTGCAAAATATCCCAGCGGAGGAACATGATTTGTTTAATGTATTTTAAGAATTAATAAAATCGTAAATAGTTCTTAAATGAATTACTTTTCATTGCTTGAAATGACCAAAACCTGCTTAATTTAAGCATTTGTGTTTAGTTATAAAGTCATTATAGTATTGGAGTGACAATATTCTTATGCTACTTTTAAAAATTCTAAACAAGCTTTCTAACGCCATTGGCAGACTTTAATTTCAAGACGATATTAATATAATTTTAAAAAGTTTGGCCCATTGTTACTAACTGAAAAAAGGCACGTAAAAAGTTTTTGAAAAACTGTAAACATTTGTTACCAGCTGTAACAAATGCTGTCTATGGTATAGATTCTATGGGTTGTCTGCTAACTTCTTTATTATTGTTCGTTATCCAGTCAATTCCTGTAATCTGTTTGATATGCCTTAAGTGTGTTTATTTTATAGTTTATAGTTTTACGGTGACATTTTTTACTCCAATTTCTGTACCTATCATTTTCTGTCTGTTTTGCATACATGTAAAGTGCATTATAAATTAAATGTATTATTATTATTATTATTATTACATGTATATTTTGTATTTATTACACTGTGTGTTCAATAAGGGAACCCCTGGCCTGTTTTAGTGCATTTGCTCGCTGTGATTTGTTTAGTAATTTACTGCCGAATGACCAATAAATAACTTACAAAATAACAGTAATTATAGCAATTATCAGCAAGCAATTGCTTGTTACTATTATATATGAAGGGGAAAAAAACAATTTCTTTACCCCCCCAGGCAAGGAGGATATGTTTTCACTCCTTTTATTTTGTTTGTTTGTTTGTATGTCAGCAAGATTACAGAAAAACTAATAGACTGATTTGGTATGAAATCTTACCCAAAGGTAGATTTTGGTATGTCCTAGAGGGGATTACATCTTTGGTGGCGTAACATGTTTCACAGCATTTCAAAATAAGATACAAAATAATAAGCTGTTTGGCAATGTTGCGAGTCGCTCACCTGAAACCGTGTCCATTATTATTGCCTTTGTTCCATTGATGTTCCTTTGAAGGCGGAGCTTGGGTCTCAGTGGGCCGAACAGAGACGCTGAAGTGGAAGGCACAAGAAATGACCAGCTACAGGGTATTTGAGAGATACTCGGAGAGTTTGAGTCGTTGGCAGATTTAGAGGCTGGCAGTAACTCAGACATTAATGGAAAAGCTGCAGGATCTTTTCTTAAACCTAGGCTACTGTTGTGTCCTTTGATCTTTTATAGTATTATTATTATTATTATTATACTGGAGACAAACAGGGAATGATGCGGCGATGTCTGTTCAAGAGAGGAGGAAACAAAGTGGATTCAGGGGTAAGCTCTGGCCCTGGTGTCTGCCTTCTATGTGGTTTATTATAAAAGTCTTATATGCAATCAAAAACTATATTTTATATTATGTTTAAATGGTTAAACTGTGAACAAGGTGAATCTGACTTCATGATGTCAATTGATTACCCGGAATACCCCCATCATCATCCTCATCAAAACAGACTCCTCCCCCTGGGGGCGGAGCTTCTTCACTTCCTCCTTCTCTCCCGTGCACACTCTCACAAACACACACACACGCACACAATACACAAACACGTCATCACTTTCATTCTGTAGTAAAGCTCCATTAAGCTGTACACCATCACACACACCCGCGCGCGTATAGACGCGTTTCATTTTTCACCTGCAGTGGTCGTCACGCGCACGCCCCCCACTCGCTTACAGCGCACGCTCGCGCAAGCACGGAGCAGCAGCAGCACCAGCAGGAGAAGCACCGAGGCATCACTACGCTAAATGCCCGTAGAGGATTAACGGGAGCGGGACAGTGGACCGGAGGAAAACCCAGGAGATCCGGAGGAGGACCAGGAGAGGATGAAGGGAGAATGAAGGTAAAGGAAAGGTTTGTTTTTATCACTAGCACGAGGCTAAGGGCGCGTGCTCGGCCGTTTGACCGACAGACCCGGTTTGTTCTGCTGCAGGAACAAACGGCTCTGTCAGCAGATTCACACCGGGGCATGATGCCTGGTGCCCGGGCTGAGGAGCAGCGGGGGGTCGGTGTGGTGATTAGTAGATTTCCCAGGAGCATGAGGAGAAAGGACGAGCAAGAGGACCTCTTTGTCTGACTGCTTGTCATGAATGGAGGCAGGAGGAGGTGGTCTACCTTGAAGAGGTGGTCTACTATGATAAAGATGGTCCACTGTGAGGAGGTGATCTACTATGAAAAGATGGTCCACTGTGAGGAGGTGGTCTACTATGAGAAGATGGTCCACTGTGAGGAGGTGGTCTACTATGAGAAGATGGTCCACTGTGAGGAGGTGGTCTACGATGATAAAGATGGTCCACTGTGAGGAGGTGGTCTACTAGGATAAAGATGGTCCACTGTGAGGAGGTGGACTACTATGAAGAGGTGGTCTATTGTAATGAGGTGATCTATTGTAATGAGGTGATCCACTATGCCCAGATGATCTACTATGAGGAGGTGGTCTGGTATGAGGAGGTGGGTTATTATGAGGACGTGATTTACTGTGAAGAAAGAGGTCCATTAGGAGGGGTTAATCTACTATGAGAAGATGGTCTGTTATGAGGTGTTCCACTGTGAGGAGGTGATCGTCTTTGAGGAGGTGCTCCACTAGGAGGAGATGATCTACTATGAGAAGGTGGTCTGTTATGAGGTGTTCCACTATGAGGAGGTGGTCTATTATGAGGAAGTGATCCACTTTGAAGAGGTGGTTCACCAGGACGGGGTTCTATACTATGAGGAGGTGGTCTACTATGAGGAGGTTGTTGTAACATTGTAAGATGACATAATCAGCGTAGCCTTGATGCTAAAAGCATGCGTGTTGAGAAGCATTAAGCTCTGACAAATGTCCTCGCTGATCACATGACCTCTGGCTGTACACAACGCCTCCCTCCATCCCCCCAATGACAGTCATTGGTTCTGTCTGCTGATGACATCATTATACACATTGAGTTGATGACATCATCAGAGTGAGTCTGATTCAGGCCGACAGCTGCTGTCAGAGACACTCAGCTTTAGCAGTGAGGAACACAGAGCTCCTCTTCGTCTCCCATCTTCATCTGCATCACATTGGTTGTAGCTGGCAGACTTAGCATCGAGACAGACTCTGGGTCAGGTCAGGGTTTGTTTACAAAAATAAAGAATAATGAAGAGGAACTCAACTGGATTAGAATGCGAGTAACATGGTGATTAAACATATTTCCCGCTCTGGTCTGTGTAGAGAATCTTTGATAAAAATGAACTACAATTAGTTTAGCTATGCTGCGAACAGGTGTGTCATTAAAGATGCATGAAGATGGCAACTTGTCAATGATGTGACAGTAGAGAGCACCTTTCATCGTCACAGAGGCCACCATCAGCCAGTTAGCATCAACCAGCTTGGTTAATATTTGCTGGTCGATGCTAACTGGCCTATAGAGGCTGATAACTGGCCAATACTAGCTGCTTAGGGCGGCTGTAGGTCAGTGGCTAGAGCGGCCGAAGATTGGAAGATAGCCGGTTTGAGTCCCACCAGGGTCTACTTGTCCTAGGGTCCTTGGGCAAGACCCTGAAACCCTAGTTCCACCTCCTCATACCAGACCCTGACCTGACTCAAAGTCGCTGCCCACTGCTCCCTCAGTGATGGGTCAAATGTAGAGAAATGATTTCACAATGTGTTACCTTCTATGGCTGTATGTTATCAATAAAGGATACGATTACTATTGATGCTGCACCTATCATGGCTTGATGCTAGCTACTGTGTTGATGAGAGGCCAAGTCATCTGTCAGATCATCTAAAACCTTCTTGCCTCTCTGTGGAAACACCTGCTAGCATCATCGCTAACACTGACTGAGTCCCGTGGGAGTTGTAGCCTGTTTGATAGAAGATCTTTTATGATACAGATCAGAGCAGAAATAAGCAAAAGTGATCAAATTGACTAGAGTCTTATGTCAAACAGGTAGAAAACGGAGTGAAAAACATGCCGGGTTATCTGTGCCTACAGCGACAACTTTATTCCTTTGGACTCTTTATTTCTAATGGCGAGTGATCTCAGTTTCTTCTTCTATTAGCCTGAGGTGATACTTTCACAATAAAGGATCCATTGTTTTGACTGACAAGTGCACGAGCCAACCACAGCGAGCCATAGAGTCTGGTTTCTGTGCACATTCCTTTAAATAAGTGTAAATAAAATCCACTCCCTAAACACACTGCTGACATCACACGCACCTTTGGACCTGTCTTATCAGAGATTGACAGTGAGGGCGAGGGTGAGGGCGAACGACTTAGAGGGAGAAAGTGAAGGAAAAACGGGAAACGAAGGACGAGAATCACAAACATGAGATTTTGAGAAACTGAACACACATCCGTCCGTCTTTAGAGGTATGACACACTCATGCTGCACTGGTACATTATTTTGGCGGGTAAGCTGACAGACAGGAAGTAACAGAGAGAGAGTGGCGGCGAGTAAGCATTTTGTGTTAATGATGCTGCGGCATGTCGACCTCATACTGTGACGAGTATCAGATGCCTCCTGTAGCTACCTCCATTAACACGAGTCTCCTTATGACATCACAACGATGCTTCCTTACCTCCTCACTACTTCATTTGGAAGCCTTCCTTCCTCACCACGACCCCACCGTAAGCTTCCTTATCTCATCAAAACCTCACTAGGAAGCTTCCGTACCTCCTATTGACTTCACCAGGAACTTTTTTAATTTCAGCACTTCCTAACTTGGACCATGTAAAGCTTCCTTACCTCCTCACTACCTCACTAGGAAACTTCTGTACCTCCTTACTACCTCATTTGGAAGCTTCTTCACTTTCACATTTCCTAACTAGGACGCTTCCGCATCTCTAGGTAGCTTCCTTACCTCCACACTACGTCATTAAGACTCACTTACATCTCTACTAACTAGGAAGCTATCATACTTCACAAAGCAGCATTTTTATCTCAACACAACCTCACAAGGACACTTCCTTGTTGCATGTGACATATTTTACGTAGGTTGGGATTTATAAACGGAAATCAGGGTTGGATGTGGATTCGAACTGTTCTATTAATCAGAATATTGTTGTTCGCACGCAAATCGTATATTTCACGCCATCTCCTGTTGCAAATCCTATGTATAGTTTTATAAATGATGCCCCAGCTCACCAGTAAGCTTCCTTACCTCCTAGTGACCTCACATGGAACATCCCTCCACAATCCACACCAACTAACTTGGAGCCTAGACAGCTTCCTTACAACCTCATCATCTTCTTAGTAAGCTTCCTTACCCTTCTAGGTACTGGGGAAGGAAGGTTCCTTTTCGCTAGCTACCTAATTAAGAAGATTCCTCCTACAGAATTAATGAGAAGCATCCTTACTTTTTATAAACTATTAGCTAACAAACTATAAGGCTTCTTGACCCCCTAAATTCTTAACAAGAATGCTACCTCTGCTTCATCTTCAAGGGAACATCTATACATCTTCACAGTGAGGGAGCTTCTTTATCTGCTAGTGTTTGCACATAAAGGATGCATGGATGATTCACATTGGGCTGCTTGTGAACATTGTTGTAAGTTTTGTCATCTCAAAATATGTTTAGTGTGTTAATGTAATGTGTGTGTTTGTGGGAGTGTGTGCGCGTGTGTGATTGGTTTGAGTGTGAGTGTGGCTCCCTGCTGTGTCCAACCATCTGCTTCAGACCCTCAATGAATCCTAAACTCTCCGCAAACAGAAAATATTTTCTGTTGATATATTGTCTCAGTTTAACAGTTGCTAGGAGACCAATTAAAACCACAGAAAAACCCACCGTCTGTCTCTGATGCTGAATTGTGGATCTTAATTATGCATTAAGATAGAGATGCATCCTAGTTAGTAAACCAGGTGGTCAAAATGAGTACTAGATAATAAAGATAACAAGGAGAGGAAACAAGGTGGTAAAGATGCATCCCAATAATGTAGGGAACCTGCTAAGAAAGCTAGAATGTAAATAGTCCGTGTTTTGAGGAATCAGGTAATTAAGATAGTTCCCTAGCTAGTTGACTGAAAGGAGACGGTTCTTGGTGTTCTAGACCAGAAGCAAGGAAGCAACAATACTTCCATGTTAGGTATTCATTTTACAAGGAAGGAGAGATGAGGAGGCCTCTCTGAAAGCAACGTTGTAGTTATGTACTGAGGAAGCTTCCGAGATATTTAAACTGTGTTCTTTGTGGGGAAATAAGGAGTAAAAATTCTTCCTAGAAAGTTAACTAGAAGAGACTGTTGGGTTATTGGTTGTCAGGTTAGGAGGCAAAGGGACAATTCTTCCTAGGTAGTGTTTCTAGTAAGGAAACCAGGAGGTAAAAAGGCTTCTCCTGGAGGAATCACGCAGTATTCCTGACTAGTTTGCCACCTACCTGTACCTGGTTCGTTAGTTACAGAAAGACGCATCATAATTAGGAAGAAAGGAGTTTATTTTCTTCCTTGTTAATTAACCAGAGGGAGACAGCTTGATTCTTGGCTCTCTAAGTGGGATGTAAGGAGGTTCTGATGGATCCCAGTTAGGTAGTGATGAAAGGAAACCAGGAGGTAAATACTATACCTTCCACAGCTATTGGGACCATTACAAAAAATTAATAAAATGAGATGCCCTCGATCTTTAATTCAAATTATTCACAATAATCAAACCTTTTGTTCAAGTAACAAATTTAAAAAAACATTAAGTTCTTAATATAAATTCTCCCCCCCCCCTCCCCCTTTAAACATGTTTGCAACAATTATTGGCACACTTAGGATATCCTGTGTAACTGAAGCATATTTTCAGTCTTATTTTATAATTTTAGGTTCACCTGTTCGAGTAGGAACTCTGAAGTGTTGAAAAATCACTTCCTCTTTTACTGGAGTATAAATATGAGGTGAAACAGGCATAATTCTATTTTATGTTCTTCACAAAGGGAAAGACAAGAGAACACAGCAATGATGATTGCAGAAAAGTTGTAGAGCTGTACAACTATGACTTTGGAGACAAGAAACTGTCTCGACAGTTCAGCACCTACAGTTTGTCGGTCCCAGCGGAACAAGGTCATGGATCAGATGAGACCAAAGTAGAACTTTTTGGATACAAAAAAAAATAAATAATAATAATACATTTAATTTATAACGCATTTTACATTTGGATCAAATCTCAAAGGGCTACAAAGTAAAGGCAGATAAAAGCATCAATAAAAAATGTAATGACCAAAAAGCAGCAATGCTAATTAAAGCTAAGCTAATTAAAACGGAGGGTTCGTGTTGAGATCAGTGGGGTGAGTAGTTCTTTTAGGTAGGGGGGTGCGTTACCATGGATGCACTGGTGAGTGAGGAGAGAGATCTTATAATCAATCCTGGTGGAGATGGGAATCCAGTGAAGGGAATGAAGAACGGGGGTGATGTGTTCATGTTTACAAACTCTCATCAGGATCCTTGCAGCACTGTTTTGAACATACTGAAGTCTTTGAAGACTTTTATCAGGGATCCCGATGAGAAGGTTGTTACAGTAATCCAGTCTGGAGGAGACAAACGCTTGGACCAGCTTTTCAGAATCACTCAAGGTTAGTGAAGAACGGAGTTTGGAAATATTTCTGAGATGGTGAAAGGAGATCTTGCAGATGTGTTTGATGTGGGATTCAAAAGTGAGTTGATGGTCAAATCTTACACCGAGGTTGGTGACTGATGAAGAAAGGGGAATGTCGTGAACAGAGAAGGTAAAACTGGTTCTGGAGGAAGACTGGGTCTGATGTGGGGGGACAATTAAAATAGCTTTGGTTTTGGAGTTGTTCAACTGGAGAAAGTTGTTTTTCCTCCACACCTTTATCTCCTCCAGACAAGCGCGGAGAGTTGACAGGGGAGATGATGATGACGATGACGATGGAGAGGCTGCGGAGGAACATGTGTCAGTTTTTATGTAGATTTGCTTGTCATCAGCGTAACAATGGAATGAGAGTCCATATCGACTGATGACACGGCCAAGGGGGAGCATGAACAGTTTGAAGAGAATGGGACCAAGGACTGATCCCTGGAGGACCCCACAGGTGACTGTGTGTGTCCAGGATCTTGAACTTCAAAGGGAAACGTATTCTGTTCTTTCAGTGAGGTAGGATTGAAACTAGTTTAGGGCGGTGGCAGTGAGTCCAGTGGTGTGATGTAGGCGGTGTAGGAGTATTCCATGGTCAACTGTGTCGAAGGCAGCAGACAAATCAAGGAGAATCAGGAGGGAAGCTGAACCAGCATCTGCTGCCATCCGTAGGTCATTTATGACTCTATGCAGAGATGTTTCTGTGCTGTGGGCGGAGCGGAAACCAGACTGAAAGGTTTCAAAGAGGTTGTTGTATTTGAGGTTTTCCTGGAGGTGGGCAGTAACTATTTTTTCCAGAACTTTGGAGAGGAATGGGAGTTTGGAAATGGGCCTGTAATTAGCAAAAACTTCTGGATGGAGAGTAGGTTTTTTGAGGAGTGGTCTGATTATGGCGGCTTTTAGGGCAGATGGAACAAAGCCGGCCTGGAGGGATTGATTTATTATAGCGGTGATCAGGGGACTGATGGAAGAGATGTTAGTTTTCACTAGGGCTGTAGGAAAGGGGTGGAGGGCACAGGGTTTCATCGTCCTGATTTCTGTGGAGCACTTTAGAGGCTGGGAGATCTCAGACTGTGAGTAAGCAGACTGGATAGGTAGAGTGGAGGAACAAGAAAGGAAAAAAGACATTGAGTAAATTTTTGATTTGAAGAAAGCCATGAAATTATTACAGTGCTCTTCTGTCATTTCTGTAAGAGGGTGAGTTTGTGGTTTAAGAAGATGATTGATAGTGGAAACAGCTGCTTACAATATCCAGAGCTGGTTTTGATAATGTTGGAGTAGAACAGTGACCGAGCCTCTCTAAGGGACTTTGAGTAGACCTTTTGGTGTGCCTGAAAGGCTAGCTTGTGGACAGTGAGACCTGAAGTAACGCCGCTCAAGGACTCGCCCAGCTGCCTTCCTTTTCAAGGTAGCAAGAAAGAAAACCCCTCAGCTCTGGACATCTTGTTAAAAGACATGGTTCCATGGACACAATCAAATACCAGCAGATTTATTTTATGAAAATCTAAAAGCCTCCGTCAGGAAACTTAAAGCGGGCCGCAGTTGGAGTTTCCAGCAGAACAATGAACATAAGCACGCCTCAAAAATCAACCTGAGCATGGTTCAGAGATCACGTAATAAAATAAATAAATCCCAGTCACCTGACTGAACATCTGTGGGATGTGCTGAAGAGGAGAGACCACCGGCTTCAACCTCAGAATCTGAAGGAGGTGGAGAGTTTCTGTGTGGAGGAAAGGTGTCAGATCTTCTCCATATGTTCTTAAACCTCATCACACTACAGGAGAGACTCTGGGCTGTTGTTGTGGCAAAAGGGGGGCTGCATGAAATATTAAATAATAATAATAATAATACAGGGTGCGAATAATTGTGGCACACATGTTTTAGAGAAACATTTGTTTCATGTTATGAATGTAATGGGTATTTTTTTTAATTTTAATTTCAGTTAAATGTTAAATATTTGCGGATAATTAGAAATAAAATCATAAGTATAAACAATAAAGGAATTTTTTTTCCTGTTTTATTTCAAAGCATGCCATTAATCCTGGAGAGAACTGTATGCCTCTTATTGACGAATCAGGGCCTTAAGAGGCTTCCTTGCTAACTTCCTGGTTAGCTAATTACAGGAAGATGCATCCTTATTAGGGACGAAATATATTAAAATGTTTCCTCGTTAATTAACCGGAGGGGAGACTGCTTGGGTCCTGGCTATGTACTTAGGAAGCAAGAAGGTGAAGATGTATCCTAGTTAGAAAATAAGGCGCTCTTAATGCATCCTTGTCTTGCAGTGAGGAAAATAAGAGCTAAATAGGCCTCTTTGGTGAGGGATCAAGAGGTCAACATGCTTCCTAGTTAGTTTGCCAGAGGAAGACTGTTTGCTATCTAGTTAGGAGGCAAGAAGTTTAAGATGCGTTTTAGTTCGGAAACAAGGAAGTAGTGATGCATCATTGTTAAGCCTCTTTAGTGAGGAATTAAGGAGATGAGATGCTTCCTACCTAGTGAGCCAGAAGAAGACAGCTTGGTACCGGGGTTATATAGTAAGGAAACATTGAGGTTAGGACACATCCTAGATAGGTTTTGATCCACCTGAGGCTTTCCCAGTAACACTGTTCTATCCTGTCTGCAGCTCGACCACCATGTCTAAAGCGACGGTGAAGAAGCTGCACTGGCGCTCCAAGGTAACAACATGTTTTAGGGGAAACGCTCTCCATAATCTCAGTCTCGTCACTGCCATGATTTCCTTTTCAGGTTCAGGAGAGCTTTGTCCCTCTGGGCGGAGCTTCTGGTGAGTTGGGTCTCGCCATCGGAGGTGGAGCTGACTACGGTGAGTTCCCTTTCGTCACAGCAGCCCATGGTGGCAGCACCACTGTGGGCGACATCATCTTGGAGATTGGGGGTACGCCTGTTTTAGGGATGACGCTTGGTGATGTCAGAGGAGTTCTCAATTCCTGTCCTCATCCAATCAGGATCAAGACAGTCGCACCAGGTCAGTGCACGGCAGCTAACTCCCTACAGTTGACCTGTGAGACAATCCTGCTGACATCACTATGACATCATGTTCTCTGTGTTTCAGGGTCGTCCCTCTGTAAGGACCTCAGGTTGTACCTCAGTAAGTGTTTCACGCCGGGGTCAACAGACAGTCAGCTGCAGCAGCTGATCCGAGAGAACCTGTACCTGAGAGCGGTGCCCTGTAAGAAAAATACACACACTTACACACACAAACATACACAAACATCTCCACACACACACACACGCAGACACACCCAGACATAAAGTGGTGGAAAAGGTATTTTTTTAAGTAAAAGTACGAAAGTATTTTCCTGTCAATGTTTTACTTTAATAAAGTTAATTGATTCATATTCTCCTTCTAAATGTTAAAATCTGAAAGTAGTGGGCAGTTCACACACACACGCTCACACACACACAGACACAGACTTGTGTGTGTGTCATTTACACACCTGATAGTTCGGGGGTTTGATTTGGGGGTGATATTACAACATTGTTGCACTTTCATGTGGTTTGGTTTGGGACGTTAGTGAACCAATAAACACGTAAGAAAAGGAAGAATCAATCAATCAATCTTTATTTATATAGCGCCAATTCACAACAACAGTTGTCTCAAGGTGCGAAGAAGCAGAAGAAGAAGAAAACCGCTCATCAATTGGACAGAATATGGAACTGAAATCCGTCCCCTTTTGCCGGCTTACCCACCTGAGCGGGACACAGAAAGAATGGAGCACCACCACATGTATGCGGTCATGCAAGAAGGCCCCCAGAGTTGTCACGCATTTCGTGTGTGAATGCACCATGCTTGTCAATTGTCAAGTAAAAATTCCACCACATTAGCTACTGTATTTTGCTGACACAGAGGTCAGGTGATCATTTTATTCACGTGATAAACGCAGTCCTCTTTATCAGACTTGGCCAGTTCCGAACTTGAATCCATTTATTGGCTTTCCCACCGCTGAAGGAAATTGCCCTTGCACCTAAAAATCAGCCCTTAAATCGAACCAAAAGCAAGCTTGGCTAGAAGCAGAAGACGTGATATCGGGGGCTAGCGGCGGGGTTATCGCAGCAAACCATAACTTTTTGGCGCCATGTTTAAGAGACCTTACAAGAGTCCACCACGTCTACCTCAAGAATAATAAAACTGTAACTTTATAATGAGGAGCTTCACCGTGGAAGTGAACTAAAGTATCAGTGGTCGTGATGGTGGACACCCAGTGTCTCCTCTTGTTACAAAGTCGGTGTGAAAATACAGCGTGACATGTCTCACCGAACTGATCAACAACAAACTAAAAATGATACTTTAAGTTTACTCATTTTAAAGATATATAGTGTAGCTATACATTCATTTTTAAAGGTTCGTTATTTTCATTTCTAGGGTCATTGTTCGCAGTTCCAGACTAATTCAATTTGCAGGGAGAGGAAAAAAATAGGTCTTTTTTGATAGTAAAGATTCCCGACTCTTTACCTACGAGTCCACCTGACCTAATTTGTAAGGTGTTTTTTACTTGTTGAGGTACTTATATGGAAATGAATAGCAGAAACACACACACGCACACACGTCCTTTGAAGAGTCTGTCAATGATTACAGAAACACAAACAGACTGAGGCCTCTCTCTAACTCTTTGATGACATGAGCGTGACTCCGCCCCTCAGGTACGACCCGGCAGCCTCGGGATGGCGAGATCTCAGGTGTGGACTACAATTTTGTGACCATCGAGGAGTTTTTCTCTCTGGAGGAGTCCGGAGCCCTGCTGGAGAGCGGCAAATTCAAAGGTAGAATCAAACGGCTGTGAACGCCAAACTCCGTCATAATGTTATATAACGTCGAAGCTACAGTCCCATGATAGTCCGACCCTCCTCATTTGACTATTTGACCCTGAAAACCAGCCCCCAGCATTTAGAACTACATGAGGTTCATAATTAGTTTTATGGCTTTTAAAGGGAACCCCGACTATAAAGACATAAAGGCTTCATTATGCCATAAATGTTTTTTCATAATGAAGGTAATAATGATGGTGTTATGAAAATATTAAATACTGTCACTACTTTATAAATCCTCAAAGCTTTAAAATATATTTGACCTACGCAGGTCGCCATTACTTTAACGGCGCATTGCATTATGGGTTGATGACGTAGAATGGTTGATGTCGTGCTGAGCCGCTGTAGTTGGTTGTTGTTTTCCTAGAATTGGTGAGAGAAAAATCGATTTAATGCCATTTTTGGATGTACTTTCCAGTCCAAGGGCAATACGGGAAGCGATTGCCGTTTCTCCACAGCTTTCCCCGAGATAATAACAGGAGAAACGATTGGGAAGACGCTTGTGGACGTACACATCTTCCCAAGGGCCGGCGCCTGTGTTCGGGTCACTTTTCTCCGGATGCATTTAAAGCATTTAGTCGACCACACCTGCTGAAAGAGCTTACGGGTCATGCTGGTTACAAACGAAGGCTAAAACGAGACGCTGCCCCTAAAATATAGGAGGATATCGTACGACGACGGTATGATTTATGTTCTTACCTTGAACAGCTGCTGAGAAAAAGTGGAGCTCTTTACAACAAACATGCTCCTTCATGGTTGCCATAGCAACACGATTCCCACACAGACACCGGCATTGACGTCATGACGTCATTACCCAGAATGCATTGCAGCGTAAACAGCGATGACGACCTACAATTTAATTATTTTTTCAAACTTAGTGCAAACTACGAGATTTACAGTGAATTTAATGTTTCATTTATACAGTTGGTACCGTCAAATGTTTTAAAGCATACAAGTGTTGACATTCGAACCTATAGTTGAACAGTTGAACCTATAACTGTAATTGACATTAATGCTTTTGGTCACGTTTTTGTATAGTTATTATTATTATTTATTTATTTATTTATTTTTTATTGATGCTTTTATCTGCTTTTGCCTTGTAGCACTTTGAGATTTGATCCAAATGTAAAGTGCATTATAAATGAAATGTATTATTATTATTATTATTCGGGGTACCTTTTAAACAAAAACAATATTTCAGGGATGGCAGTCTTCTTCAGGGAGTAGCACTTCCTGTCACATGAACCACCCTCCCAGCATTCCATTGGTGATCTGATTTTCTCCTTATTTCAACACAAGGAAAGTAATAGCTTTATTGATCTTTACAGCTAACTGCTAACACCAGGCTTACAACTAACACTCACTGCTAACAAACGGTTAACACTCAGCTTACTGCTAAGAGATGGCTAAGAGCTAACACACAGCTTTCTGCTTAGAGACAGCTAACACTCAGCTCACTGCTAACTGGTGGCTAACCGCTTACATTCAGCTAACTGCCAACAGACAGCTAGCACCCATCAACCGTTAAGGTCTAATTCTGTCTCATAATGATGAAGGTGTTGAAATCACACCATTAAGAAACTGCTAAAACCTACCACTGTCAGATGGGGAAATGAAATCCCTTCATGATTTTTCTAGCAGATAATATAAAGTTATGATATGTTAAAATAAAGCTATCAGCTATTAAACTGGTAACAGCTAAAAGATAGCTACAGTTAATAATTTGTTAACTTCATCGTTCTTTAGACAGATGATCTGCTGTGCATCATTTTACACTGTAACATCTCCTGAGAACGTGATTTAATAATATAACACGGATGTCACCGTCATGCGAGTTTTATGTCACCATGATGTCACAATGATGTCACCATTATGTCATGATAATGACGTTTAGTTTAACACGGCAACTATTTGGAGACGGTGTTTACTTGAATCTCTTTAACCAGCACCTCCTCAAATGGAAATCAGAGCAGCTCGCTTAGACCTAATCACCCTACTTTCTGTTTGCATTACCAGGGGACAGGATGTGCTTCAATGTTCACGAAGGCAACGCTTTTTCAACAGTGTTTGAGAAAGAATAGAAAAGCGGATTTTCTGTCTTTAATCCTAAAGGAGGAAACCTGCGTGACTCTAACCCACATGTCTCTGCAGGATTAATGGGACGGATTAAAAAACCTGAATCATAAATGTAACAGTTCACAAAATGACTTTGATCATCGTCCAATCACAGGGAACTACTACGGAACGCCCCGCCCAGTTCACATCGGTCCGGAGAGTCCACCAATAACATACCAGGAACACCGGAATCTGCTGAGGAACTTCAGGACCAGGAGCAAATCTCTGAGCAACCTGGAGAAAGCTGTGGAGGAAGGAGAGAACAGCGAGGAGGACAGCGGTTTGTCAGGTGACACATCACATGACCCAATCGGGACTACTGATCACATGACCCGATGGAAACGATTGATCACATGACCTGTAAATTGTTAAGTAAAATTAAGGTGAAGGTAAAAAAGTTAAATTAAAGTATAAGTAATGTAAAAGGAAACGCAAAATTGATATAAAATTGAAATAAGATGAAGGTAAAAAAGTTAAATTAAAGTATAAGTAATGTAAAAGGAAACGCAAAATTGATATAAAATTGAAATAAGGTAAAAGTGAAGAAAATGTAAAGTAATGAATAAGTTTAACACAGACTCTCTTTCTCTCAGCGGGTTCAGCCGTCGTCCCCCCTACCACTCTTCCTCTCAGCCACTCCTGGGAGACAGTGATGGGGAGTCGGGAGGGAACTCAGAATGGAGTAGGAAGAAGAGGAGGCAGAGGAGGAGGAGGAGGAGGAGGAGGAGTAGGAGGAGGAGGTCCTCTACCTGAGAACTGGGAGTTGGCATTCAGTGACTCAGGAGAGCCGTACTACATCAAGTCAGTATCCATATCATGTCTGTGATGGGACTACATTTCCCAGAATCCATTTTGACCACGGGTTTATTGATTTAGATGATGATGATGGCGTCTCTCTTTCAGTCATTGCTCCAAAACGACCAGCTGGATGGATCCTCGATCTCATAACAAAGAGATAACGTCCTGTACAGAACGTAAAAAACTTTTACCTTATTACCTCTTCCCACCTGTCTTCCTGTCCTCACCTGTCTTCATGTCTTCATCTGTCTTCCTTTCTTCCCCTTTCTTAATGTTCTCACCTGTTTTCCTCTCCTCACCTATCGTACGCCGCCTCTCCTCTTTTCACCTGTCCTGATCCATCCTTACCTGTCTTCGTCTGAATTCTTACCTGTCCTCCTGGTCTGACCTTTCATCTTTTTCTCATCAGTGTGTTCTCACCAGTCTTCCTCGTCTCCTGTAAACTCTTGGTCTCACCTTTCCTTCTGGTCTCACTTGTCCTCCTGTTGTCACCTTTCCTCCTGTCCTCCTCTGCCTTCTTATTCTCATGTGTACTCCTGTTCTCACCTGAGCTCCTTTTCTAATCTCTAAACCTGTCCTCCCCGGTCCTTCTGCTCTCACCTGTCCCCTGTCTCAGTCCCAGAGTTCACAGATCAGCCCAGTCAGCTGAAAGGTTACTCCATCCATACGCGACTGTCTAAAGGTCCCAGAGGTTTTGGCTTCAATATTGTCGGGGGGAGTCGACCCAGAGAGTTTCTACAGGTCTACAGTGTCACACCTGGAGGGCCGCCGGCGCTCAACACAGGTACCCAGACTTGATTACAGAAAGGGGTCCTGAACCAGGCTGGAAGGGTCAGGCTGTGGATGGATTTAGGTCTCAGGCTCTCAGGAGGATTAGGCTGCTTGATGCTTCTCTGGTTTTTATGATACACAACTAATCTGGTCTTTAATCTGCTGACACTCGCTGTTCCCTCCCGCTCACACGCACTGATGAATCCAACATGCACAGACAATTAAGATAACCTAGTAAAGTATTTTACTGAAAAAAATATTTAAATATGAGAAAAAATGTTCCCAAAATATATACAATGAAACCAACATGACTAGTGCTTGGTCTTGGAGGACTAACCTTTAATCTTATGCTTCAGGTAGCCCCCGGAGCAAAAAGATGTCCAACCAACGGCCTAAAAACATAGCTAATGTTAGGTAATGTCAACTACATAGCTAATGTTGGCTGATTTAAACTATCAGTTACCTTTGCCTTAAATTATTAGATTTCAGCTATCATAGCTAATAACAGATAGTTTCATCTATCATGGTTAGTCAGCTAGTTTCAATTAAAATGAATGTCTCCTAGTTTCTACTATCACAACTAACACTAGCTAGTTTCAATTATAGTTAAACTTAGCTGGTTTAATCTATCATATCTAAAAAAAAAATTTTACAAGTTGGTTAATGTCAGCTAGCATTGTCAAAGTTGCCTGGTTGTAACGTTGCCAAAATTGGAAGCTAACTGATATAATGAGGGAGGACCCAAGTAAGAGCATTTCCAACCAACTACATCCTCAGATCCCATTTGACCAACACAGTGGAGATAAGCAGAAGCAGACAGTATCTGTTTTCTGTCAAAATGTTTTTTAACTTTATCCATATAAATTATTAATCTATAAATTCACCAGCTTCTTCGGGTGTTTAGTGTCATAATGTTAGGGACTATAATGTTGACATAAATCTGCATGTTAAGCAGTTTCTTAGGATGCTGATTGTCATAATTTAAATAGATCTACATGATTAGCAGCCTCTTTGGATGAAAACGCTTACTATGTTCTTGCCGAACGAGGAGGTCTGGTTCTAGAACTAATTTAGGGATTTCCTGCCGTCAACTCAGCAGGAGTAGGTAGTTATGGTGTCATATCCTGTAGCCGGACTGACCCAGTCTCTGATCTTTGGTCGTACAGCGGACATCCTGGTCTACATCAGCGATACGTGTGTTCTGGGCCGGTCCCACAAGGAGGTGGTCGAGATGCTGAGGTCGGTGCCGATGAGTCAGAGCGTGGACGTGGTCCTGAGGAGAGGATACCCGATGCTCTACAATCCCGACGGATGTCCCAAACAGAGTCTTGAGACGGTGACACAGACTCCAAACGATCCTGCCAGCGTTTCACGAGGCCCGACACAGTTTATCTACAGCCGAACGCTGGATGCAAACGGCAGCACGCCAGGTCAGCAGGTGTCATCAGCCACCGCCGCCACCTCATTTAACAGTCATCATAACAATCTTTGTGTTTCACTCTGTTTAATATTCCACCAGGGCCGAGTCAAACCCCACCTTCTTATGCCGCTCGGCTATTGACAAACGGGCTAACAGGTCCACTGCCCCCCATTTCCTCTGACCCACCACCACCCCCTCCGGAGAGGAGGGCATCCAATCACAGTGACTCTGATGGTGGCCCATCCAGTTCAGGAACAAGAAGGTGGGAGGAGCAATGGCATACACTACGAGGGTGATAGTGGCAGTTAGCAGCTAGTGGTAGTTAGCAGCTACTAACAGTTACCAGGTCAGAAGACAAACAAGATAAACCGCCATATAACGGGGACACTAAGTTATTGTTTTAATTTGATATTTGAAATTAGCAAACGTTAGCTATGAAAACTGACTCCAGACGACTATCGATCATAGCTCAAATTAACCAACATTAACTAAAAATATTGCAATTATTCATGTAGGCTCTGACAGCTGAAATTAACTATTATTAATTAACTATGCTGTTGTGTGCTATGCTATGCTGAAGTTCATACACAGACCTTCTTCCCTCAACTTCCCCCATTTGATCCTTTTCTCTACCTTCGCTCTTTTCCTATTTGCTACCTCCTGAGTCATCCTACCATTCTATGCTGTCCGGCTACGTTCTCCTGTCACCTCCCTGCAGTCTCCAATCTCTGTCAGAGTGCGTGTTCTCCATAAGTCGAGTCTACCTGCGGGCTCCTACCTCAACTCTTAAATTTCACCCTGGGCTCCTATTCTTGAAATACGTGTTCCTTCGGTTAACATTTCCATCCTTTTTCGCAAAATCTACCATCTGCTGTCCTTCCATGTTCCTGTCATTCACACCATACCTGTCCATCACCTCTTCATCTCCTCTGTTCCCTTCACTAACCAGCCACATTTAGATGACAGCTGAAATTAGCCAACATTGGCTGCAACAGCTGAAATCATCATTAGCTATGAACTGAGACAGTTCAGATTAACTAAATATACATGCTAGCTGATAAGAATGATGAACTTTAAGCCAAAATATTTTGGTTAGTTTTAAAGGATTGGCTGATAGCGTGGCATTTTCACTCCTCCTCTTCACAGGTCGTCTCTGATTGGCTACACCAGCAGCACTCTACCCGCCATCTCCTCCACCTCCCTCCTACGTCATCAGAGCTCAAAGTCTTCCGAAAGCGACCTCTCCTCCTCCACTCTCCCCATCGCTTCTTCTTCTCAAAAAATACCCCTCTCTCAGCCAGAGACCCGCATCCTCCAGATCTCTACAAATGCCAGCAGCCTTGCCTCGTTCACCACTCCCCCTGGAGCTCCTGTGCAGCGCCCACCGATGCCTCACACATCCCCGGCACTTTCCCCATCCAGAGACGTCCCGCCCTGCGGCTTCAACGGCTGTCCAGCCAATCACCAAATCTCCTCTCCGGCCTCCCGGGTGAACCTGGCACTTCCCCTCGGGGCAGTATCGGCTCCTGGCGGGGAGCTGGTACCGGTGGCCCTTGGGCGCAGTGAGGGTGGGGGCCTGGGGTTCAGTGTGACGGCGGGGGGACATGGAGGTCAGTCGGCGGTGGTGAGGCGGGTCTGGGATCGAAGGCACTGCCCCTCACTGCAGCCGGGGGACGCCATCGTGAAGATCAACGGTGCTGACGTGCAGAGCCTAAGCTTCTCTCAGGTGAAGGCTCTCGTCGTCTCATAGGCTGATGGATGCTGCTCTTCGATTGCCTGAAAACCCCAAACATATCCGTGTCTAAAGTGTCGGGAAACATCAACTGACTAACTAACTGACTAACTTTGGTAGCAATTGGGACATAGTGTCAAGTTGGGTAAATCGGGCCATGAGTTTTTTAGCTAAAGTTCAAAATCAACATCATTTTTGTTGCAAGGTAACACCTCAGTTGGCAGCAAGGAGCTAGCTGTTTGGTAGTAGCTAACATGCATACTCTCTGAGCAACTCATTCAGCAAGCTGCAAATAACTAGCTGTTTTCTGTTAGCTAATAATGATGCTCACTAAGCTAGTAATTAGCTTCAGCTAAAGAACTAACAGCTTTCTGCTAGCTAATACCTATGTTTTTGTGCTAGTAGTTTAGAACACAGAAAGGAGCTAGATGTTATTGTAAGCTAATAATTACCCAGTTTAATCTATTACCTTAGTAAGTAGCAAGGAGCTAGCACTTATCTGTTAGATAATAATTACAATCCCTGAGCTAGTGGTCAGCAATAAACTAGCTGTTTGTTGCTAGCCAATGAAGATGCTTTCTCTCTAAGATTGTAGCTAGTAGTAGTAAATAGTCTTTGCAGTCTCTAAGCTAGTAGATTATCAAGCTTTTTACCGCTAGACCTCCGGGAATAAAACTTTTTGGTGGAAGGTGCTTAACTGGCTTATGCTGGTGAAAATACAAAGTTCACACCATCCAAGACTGTGAAAAGCCCCGTTTCCTTCAAAAACAACTTCTCCATCTAATAAAAGAAATCACGATGAGTTCTCATCCCTAAAGAGCTAACAATTAACATACAGCTAGGAGATGGCTAATAGCTAATGCATAGCTAACTGCCAACTCACAGCTAATAGGTAGTTTATGGCAAGCTAATACACAGCTAACGGCCAACACGCAGCTCATAGCTAGCAGTTAACAGCCAACACACAGCTCATAGCTAGCAGTTAACAGCCAATACACAGCTCACGGCTAACAAGCAGTTCATAACTAACACAAAGCTAATGGCTGACATTCAGATTGCAGCTAAAAAAGGAGCTTAAAGCTAATAAACAGCTAACAAGTAGCCTATGGCTAGTCATAATGGGTAACAAAGGGTAACAAACGCTCAATAGTGAACCAGTCTTTCTGAGAAAATATTTGTTCTCTACCTTTAAGGGTGGTTCCGTTCTTAAATAAGATTCATAAAAAGGGGCAGTATGGTAACAGGTGAATTTCGTCCTCAGGTCCAGAGAGTCCTGCAGGAACACACCAAACAGGGGGAGGTGGTGCTGCTGGTCTCCAGGGGAGGTAATACTGAACTTTTAATGGCTAAATTACATTGATTAGAAGGCATCAATAAAACCATTCTCACCTACAGGTTCCGCCTCCTCTCCAGTTGTAACCCCCAACCTCTACAAACCCCTCCCCTCACCACCCAGCCTGGCCATCACGTCTTTAGCACACAACTTGCCTACCCCATCAACTGGTGCCTTGGGCGGCGTCCCCCCACTCAACCAGGCCGGCTTGGCGATGGAGAGTCCCCAGGAAGGGCACCTACCAGTCAAAGGGCTCCACCAAGGTAACCTCCATCCAGCCCAGTCATGTCACTTCAAACCAGTGCATCTGACTCCTCCCTTTTCTTTCTACAGAATTCCCCCCTGCACAGACGCCTAATGGGCCTTCAGCCTCCACCCTGATCCAGAGCACCAGCTTCCTGGACTCGGTTCCTGTGACGCTGACCATGGAACCACAGGATTTGCTGAGCGTAGAGGAAAGCGCCAGTGGGCCTCCACCCATCAGAGGGGGTGGAGCTGTGGTTGCAATGGGCAGAGATGTAAGAGAAGGAGTAAAGAAGATGGAGGTGGAGCTAAGGAGGAGGCAGGGGGAAGGTTTTGGATTCGTCCTCGCGTCACAGGAACAAACCAACGGCGGTGAGTCAAACTGTGGGCAATGGTCGGTTACCTTATTTAGCATCAGCAATAAGAGCATCAACATTAGCAGTTAGCATCAGCAATAACAGTAGCAATATTACGAAATTAGCATCAGCGATAAGAGCTTCTGCATTACCAGCTGTGGCTCATTGGTTAGGGTCGCCGTCTCCCAATCGTAATATCTTGTTACCATCCAAACAATAGCTGCTGCATTAACAGCTAAAAACAGTCATTAGAGGAGAAGTATTGTCTCTTGGACCAGTCATTCATTCATTCATAACCAGAAGAAAAATTAGATTAAGCATTTCATTTAATAAAGTGTCCAACATTTTATTTAATTTTCCCTCTTATTTAGGGGATATTTAATATTTAACGTCCAAACTCCTGTTTTTACCGGGCTGCAACCACTGTAATGATTTAAGCATGTTGCTTTCAGGGGGCTCTGTTATATCTGTTTACAGCAGCATTCTGTCAGAGGTGATTAAAGCAGCAGAGTGTTCAGATCAGCCAACTGGAAGGAACGACACAGTTAGAGGCACCTGAATGCATCGCTGGTTACTCAGAACCCTTAATCTGCTGCTAGCATTCCCTTGTGTGTGTGATTGTGCGTGCGTGTGTGCGTGTCTGTTGATTCTGAGGACAACCTCCATCTGTTGACCCCGCCCCCTCCCTGTCCCAGCTGTGACTCTCTCTCTCCAGCTCATAGTCAACCTCTCTGTCGGAGGAGCAGCCTCAGAAACAAACGCACAGACAGGTTGTTAGAGGTTCTAGTTTCTATCTCGGGTCCGATCATCATGCTGGAGCGACTCCAGTCGGCTCTGAGGGCAGTGAAGGATGCCAAACGTAAGTTACTTAAAAAGAGAGAGAGAGTGTGTGCTGGTGTGCATGAATGCGTGTGAGTGATGCTCTACTGCAACTTTAACAAACCAGAAGAAATGTTTTTAAGTGTGACTCGATCAGAAATGTTGTGCTGTGACATTTGTCACAACTCACAAAACTGTTTTCAAGAGAATCACCAAAAAATGTAAAATCTTCTTATAAGCAATACTATTAAACCCAGACGCCTAAGTATAAGCCTCACCCCTTTATGCTGCCATGTTTCTTCTCAGCACATTAACCTATAAGTTAGCTTAAGTCAATTATAATACTTTGTTTACAAATGTCAGCTACTACATTTTCATGTTAGCTAATATCAGCTATCATAACTAAAGTTAGTTGATATCAGCTATTACAGATAAAGCTATTTAATTTAGCCATCATCGCTAAAGTGAGCTAATGTCACTAATAATAGCTAAAGTTAGCTAATGTCAGCTGTCATAGCTTAAGTTAGCAAATCTCACCCTTCATTGCTAAAGATAGCCGATATCTGCTATCATAGCTAAGTAAGCGAATGTCAGATATTATCCCTGAAGTTGGCTAATGTTGGCTATAATAGCGAAAGTAAACTTATCTCAGCTATTACTGCTCAAGTTGGCAACGTCATCTATCATTGTTAAAATTACCTTACATCAGATATTATGACTTAAGTTAGATAATGTCACATATTGTAGCTAACGTTTGCTCGTCCAGCTCTCATTGCTGAAGTTAGCAAATGTCAGCTACAATAACTACAGCTTGAGCGCTCAATTCCTCCGTTTTTCCTCCACAGCCATAAAGCTTGTCTTGGAAATGGTAAAGAAATTGTTCTAAGATTATATACAGACATAATCTTATGGCTCAGGGAGTCCCTGAGCAACAGAAAGTCCAACCCACTGGCACATCAGCTACCATTTGTCCTTTAGCTCCTTCCTAGTGCAGTAAAGCAGACAGTGTCAGTTTCCTCTCTGGCAGTAATTTTGGACATTTTTATCTTTATCCGTATGAATTATAGATCTAAGTGTTCAGGGTCTTTTTAGGATGCTCATGGTCATAATGGTCAGGTTGTGAGGCAGGTTCTCAGGCTGTCTCAGTGTTTCCTTACTTTTCTCCACATTGAACCTAACACAAGAGGTTTATGAAGATCCCAATGACAAACAGTGAATGTCCGAACATAGATCCATGTGGTAAACCTGGAAAGACATGCTACCATGTTTCTATTATGTGTCTGGCTTAGAGATTGGACCTGTGTCGTTGTGAATAAAGGAGCGGCCTATGGTAATGGTCCAGGTTCTGCTTAAGAAGGGCAAGAAGATATTTCCCACATGTTTATTATTTATCTGCATAACAGCGAAGATCAGGTGACTTTGTTTTCAGGTCTTTGTAGAATTTGCATTCCATGATAAAGGGGTTTCAGAACCGTGAGTGTGTTCTGGTTTCCATCCATCAAATCAACACGAACACTGGTTTCAGCGCTAACAGTGATAAACAGGTTTCCAGTGATGGTTTATCAGAACCCACTGATCTAGATCCGTCTCCAGCTTTACGGTTGCTGTTATGCTGCAGTTCAAGATCAGAGAAGTTCTTCCTCCTCCTCCTCCTCCTCTGCTGGGTTTATCGGCTCAGGAATGCCGCGCATAGTTTCACTGAAACTGTGTGTGTGTTTGTGTGCGCGCTGGTGCGTGTGTTTGTGAGTGGCTGTTCAGTGTTCAGAGTTTAAGGAATAATCCAACACAAAGCAGAATGGATTAAATTTATCATGAGCAGAGTGTCACGGTAGTTTCTAGATGTGACGTTTCTTTTTGTGTTAAGGTCAATTTTGTGTGTAAAGTTGTGTTTTGGGTGTAAATCTGTGTTTTGGGGTATAAATTAGTGTTTCGGCTGTTATGTTGTCTTTTGGGTTTAAAGATGTGTTTTTGGTGTTAAGGTTTATTTTGGATGTAAAGATGGGTTTTGAGTGTAAATTTGTGTTTTAGTTTAAAGTTGTGTTTTTAGGTTTAAACTTGTGTTTTGGGTTTAAAGTTGTGTTTTTGGTTTAGAGTTGTGTTTTGGGTTTAAACTTGTGTTTTTAGGTTTAAACTTGTGTTTAAAGTTGTGTTTTTGGTTTAGAGTTGTGTTTTGGGTTTAAAGTTGTGTTTTTGGTTTAGAGTTGTGTTTTGGGTTTAAAGTTGTGTTTTTAGGTTTAAACTTGTGTTTAAAGTTCTGTTTTTGGTTTAGAGTTGTGTTTAGGGTTTAAAGTTGTGTTTTTAGGTTTAAAGTTGTGTTTTGGGTTAAAGTTGTGTTTTTGGTTTAGAGTTGTGTTTTTGGTTTAAATTTGTGTTTTTAGGTTTAAACTTGTGTTTTGGGTTTAAAGTTCTGTTTTTGGTTTAGAGTTGTGTTTAGGGTTTAAAGATGTGTTTTGTGTGTAAAGTTGTGTTCTTTGTTAGATAGTGGTAATTTGTTGGTTTTGTTGTTTTGAGTCATGAGGTGTTGAGGTTCATGGTACAGAATAGGATAGGTGAGATGTTCTTTAAATGCGTAATCCATCGGAGCGGCATGTTGGTGGGTCGACAATTATTTTTCTAAAAATAGACAAAAATCAAACACAAGATGGTAAAAGTTACGTACATCTTATCACCTGGGGATTATGAACTTACCATCCTAACCAAGATGCAGGTGGTACACGCACCACCCTGACAGTCAGTGAATGCACCACGCTGAAAGTCAATAAATGCACCACGCTGACAGTCAGTGAATGCACCACAATGACAGTCAGTGAATGCACCACGCTGAAAGTCAATGAATGCACCACGCTGACAGTCAGTGAATGCACCACAATGACAGTCAGTGAATGCACCACGCTGACAGTCAGTGAATGCTCCACGCTGACAGTCAGTGAATGCACCACGCTGACAGTCAGTGAATGCTCCACGCTGACAGTCAGTGAATGCACCACGCTGACAGTCGGTGAATGCACCACGCTGACAGTCACACAGCCAGTGAATGCAGCACCCTAGGCCCAGTTTAATATGGTTTAAGTTTATCGGGTTTTGTGGATGGCTACCACCTGTTGCGATGAATTTGCTCCTTGTCATGATGTCATGATGTCTGACAGGTGTGTTTGGTTATTTTTGGAGAGCCTTTCCAACATCACTTTCCTCCTCCTTCATATCTCCGTGCAGCTTCATAACTGCAGCTATCAGTTTCCTCCTCCACTCCCCTGAACATGCTGAACTTCTCTTATCAGCTCACACGGACAGCCTTGAATAACACAAGTCACATTAAAGGAACATTTCGCTGTTTATTCCTGTTTAACTCTATATGAATCCTGTTTACTTCAGAAGAGCAGCATCAATACGACATCATCAACATGATCACAACAACAAACTTTCACTCGTTTTCTTCTGTTCTGAGCAGAGGGAAACCACATATTACCAGCTGTCTGTGAACACATCATGATTTATCTGCAACAAAAAAACTAGTATTTAGCGTTAGGATTTAGCCTTTAGTCAAATGTGGCTGTTCGTCAGATAATATCAAAGTGTGTTTGATTTGATTAGCTTAGCATGCTAATCAGTCATGCTAACGTTAGCATGTCATGATGTCACCCTTTTAGATTAGAATTGTTCTAATCAACCCGTTCAGTTTTCCTTGGATGAGATGACATCATCATCAATATCTCTCTGCAGCCGCCTCCTTCATGTCCCATCGGTTTGTGACAGTGCGTCGTGGCAGTCCAGCGGCTCGCAGTGGACACATTCAACCTGGAGACCAGCTGGAGACGGTGGAGGGGCGACCGGTTGGAGGACTGCAGCACCGAGACCTGGCCCAGATCCTGAGGAGAGCCGGGAACACGCTGAGACTGAGCATCACGCCCAAACACCGTAAGGCTAAATTATATACTTGTGACATCACACAGATGAAGCGTCGACATCACCAACACCCAGCACATAGTCAGTACCGACGTCACCGATCCTCAGCACATAGCCAGTACCTATAGTACCATCAGTGCAGATCTATATATGACCTTCTTTTAAGTAGTAAACTATTTGTAATAAACAACTAGCCTTGTGAGGTACTTAGCAGTTAGCTGGTTAGCTAAAGTCAACGAGTAAATAATGATTACCTGATTGGTTTGACTCCGCCCACAGAAGGAGCAGATGTGGAGATTGACGGTCAGCAAATCAAAGGATCTGGGGGAAGGTCAAAGGTCAGTACTAGCACAGACTACAGCAGTAGAACCACACAATACAGCAGTACCAGTTCACACTACTGCAGTACCACTACAAACTACAGCAGTACCAGTACACAGTACAGTATGAATGGTGCTATACAAATAAACTTGCCTGGACTTAAAGCAGTAGCAATACACACTATAGCTGCACAATTACACTCTACAGCAGTGCCAGGACACACTACAGAAGTATTAGTATATGCTACAGCACTACCATTACACATACTCTGTCTCCCTCTAGGATGAGTCGAGGTTTTACAATGTCGACCTTGAACGTGGTCCGACGGGTTTCGGGTTCTCCCTGAGGGGGGGCAGCGAGTACAACATGGGCCTGTATGTTCTGGGGCTGATGGACGGGGGACCGGCCCAACGCAGCAACAAGATCCAGGTACACACACAACAAACAATATAGGAGGCTTTAATTGTGAGCAGGAAACTCTTCCTGTCAGAGTGAGCTCTCTTAACAAGAACGTAGATCTTTGTTCACTGTCTGGTATTTTTTGTTTGAATTTTTAACTAAAGTTTTTATTTAATATTTTATGTAATATATATTTCATTTATATTTAATATAAATGAAAAACAAAAGTCTGTTCTCTATCTTTCCACCACCTGTTCACACATAATCTTCAGAGAAAATACGACGAAGCCTCGTTTCTTTTTAAATAATTAAGCTCCGGTTAGCGCATTAAAACGTCCTGCTCAGATGGCGCGAGGTATGGCGATCATAGTGTCGCACCGGTTGCCATGGTGATTCACAGTATCTGCGCTCCATTGATGGCTTTTGATCGTCCTCGTGCACAAGTTTAACTCTGACTTCTCAGCCTTAAACTCAGGGATAAACTCAGAGTTTGTTAAGCCAGGATCATGAAATTCACCATTTTTTTCCGCTTACGTACCTGTGCTGTGGGTCATTACACAATCACCTGACCTGTGGCTCCGCCCACACAGGTATCGGACCAGCTGGTGGAGATCAATTCCGACAGCACGGCAGGGATGACGCACAGCCAGGCTGTGGAGCGGATCAGAACCGGAGGACATCGGATCCATCTGGTCTTCAAGAAGGGAAACGGATACGTGCCAGACTACGGTTAGACACCACAGTTAAAGTACTACTAGAGTACTACAGTACCACTACAGTAATATTACAGTACTACTAGAGTACTGCAGTAATAAAATAATACAAATAGAGTATTAAGTTACGGCTATAGTAATACCAGAACACTACAGCACCAGTACAGTCCTACTGGAATACAACTATTGCGAGAGTACTACTAGTATACTACAATACTGCTCGAGTACCACTAGAGTATGACATCACTACCAGAGTATAATTTGAATAATGCACTAGTGCCAGTGTACTGGTAGATCAAAAAAGTACTAGAATACAATTACTACTACTAGAGTACTACAGTACCACTAAAGAAATATTAGAGTACTACTAGAGTGCTACAGTACTGCTAGAGGACAACAAGAGGACTACATCACTAATAGAGTACCACTAGAGTACTACCAGAGCTCTACCACAGTACCACAGTACTACTACATTACTGCTACAGTACCGTTCTATTACAGGTGAGGTCAGGTTGCATCTCTTTAACTTCCTGTTTTCTCTGAACTCAAATGACTCCTCCCCCTCTCCTGGAATCATCCAATCACAGCTCTGCAATTCTCTGCTTATGCCATGTTTGATCTCTTCCTCTTCCTTCCTTCTTCCTTTCCTCCTCTCCTCGTCCTCTTCATGCCCTCCTCAAATTCTCTTCTCCTCTTCTTGCCTTCCTCCTACTCTTACTGTCCTCCTTCTTCTCTTCTTCCTGTACTCCTCTCCTCGTCCTCCTCTTCAGTGGAACTTTCCAGCCTGTCTCTCTGTATGACCAACTCCAAGCAGGGCGAACCGTGTTTCTACATCATCGGACGCACCGACAACTCGCGGTTGGTAACTCTGCCCTCGCCGCGTCCCCTGCCGAACATCATCCTTACATCCTCATGATGTCATCAGTCACTGTAGATGTGAACAGTCGTTACAACCTCAAGATGTCATCAGTCACCATAGGCTTCAATAGTTGTCACATTGTCATGATGTCATCAGTCCCTGTAGATGTGAACAGTCGTTGCACCGTCATGATGTCATCAGTCGCCGTAGATTTCAATAGTCGTTGCATATGCATGATGCATATGTATATGGGGATAACTGGGGATATGCATGATGTCATCAGTCACCGTAGACTAAAACAGTCGTCACATCACCATGATGTCATCAGTCACTCCAGACATGATATCATTAGTGACTATAAAACTCAAAATTCATCACATTGTCATGATGTCATCAGTCAACATGTTGACACCAATTCTTTACGTTTACAGGGGGTTAGCATGCTAACTAGCATGCTGCCAAGGAATGTCATACTGAGACTGGCTGTGTGTTGAGGCTAGTTAAAATGCTAAGCTAACTTTATCCTTGAAAGAAGCCCAGGTATCCCCAACAACAACGAGTTAATTTATTAGATGATGATGTCATGAAGTTTTCAATGCTTCACTTACAAGTTTCATCGTTTTCCGTTTCATTTCAACATTTTGCCAATAGCTAACATTAACTATGATCTATAATTTCGTATATATTTGATGCTAGTGTTAGCTAGTTTTGTTTCCTTGCTTATATATTTTATTTTTGTTTTATTTTAAATCTGTTTAACTATATTCAATGGAATTAAATATTTCAAATCGGACATTTCAGCTAATATAGTTAAAATTCGACAACTTTAGCTATGATCACTGATATCAGGCAATGTTAGCTACAATAAAAATGTATTTGCTTGTTAGCTGAAAGCGGCCAATTTAAGTTATTACAGTGGAAATAAGCTAACTTTAACTATGATAGTTGAAACCAGCTAACACGAGCTGAGATAGTTGAAACTAGTTAATCTTTGGCTATGTCAGATGAAGTTAGTTACCATTAACTATCTTCTTCTTCTGGCTGTTCCCTTTTGTGGTCGCCACAGAAGATCAGCTGTTTCCATCTTGCTCTGTCCTCTGCCTCTTCCTCTGTCAAACCAACCACCTGCATGTCCTCTCTTACCACATCCAGAAACCTCCTCTTTGGTTTTCCCCTTCTTTCTCCTGCTGGGTTGCTCCATCTCCAGCAACCTTCTACCAGTAGACCCACTATCCCTCCACTTCACATATTCATACCATCTCAATCGGGACTCTCTGACTTTGTCTCCACTACGTCTAACCTGGCATGTCCCTCTCATGTGATTGTTTCTAATAACGTCCATTCTGGTCATTCCCAAAGAACATATTAACTCTGCCTCATCTCTGCCTCCTGTCTGTTGGTCAGTGCCATCGTGTGCGATAGCTGAGTATAAATTACATTACCTCGTTAGCTGAAAGCAGCTAGTTTTAGTACTGAAAATGGAAAATACGCCAATGTTAGCTATGACAGCTGAGAAAATACCAAATACATTTGGTATTGTGATTGAAACGTCATGTGTCATGTTCAACCAGCTAATATTAGCTTTGATAATTGAAACCAGCTTAAGTTAACAAACCAGTTGAAATTAGCCAATGTTAGCTATGTTATGAGGCAGTTGGTGTGACTTCCAGGTTTCCTCTCTGGGTCATTAGTGTATATCCATTATGTCCATATCCTCTTTATCCAAAATCTGGTGACTAGTTGAAACTTTTATTCACGTTTCTACATGAAGTGACTTTGAAGCAATAAGATGCCAAAGAAGGGCGGGGCTTGACTTTTGGTCACGTCAGTTTGACAATATTCTTCAAGGGACCACTTTCCAGTACTCAGGAAAAGTAATTCAATAACATTCCACCACATCCTGTCTTGATCATGAATGGCACGGTTCAGTTCATGGCCTTAAAAGTGGAGTTGAACCTTTTATTGTGAAAATCTGCCCTCTTTGTTAGAGTAGAAGAAGTTCAGTGATCACTGACTGATCACACCTCCTGGTGGACGGAGGAGTAACTGCAGCTCATTCCCCATTTCTCTGTTCTGCAGGCCCTGAGGAAGGAGCCTCCTCCCCCTCCCTCATAGAGGAGCTGGATGTGGATATGGTCACCATGACAACTGATTGCCTCAGCCAGCAGAGGGAAGGTGATACAAGAAGAGGAGAAGGAGGAAGAGAAAGGAGGAAGTCAAGGAGAGAAGAAGAAACCAAAAGACGAACAGGAGAACGAGGGTTAGGACCTCCTGATTTGGACCTGGACCTCGTTGAAGAGGAGGCACAGCAGGAGGAGTGGAGGAGAAGTCTGACAGTCAGGCAGAAGGAGAAGCGAGAACATGGGAGGAGGAGCAGGAGCAGGAACTTATCCAGGAATAGTGCTCAATCCTGGGACACATCTGTGCCTAAGGAGAGGGTGGAAGGGGAGGAGCTTGGAGGAAGAGTGAGGGAGAGGAGAAGGAGGAGGGCAACAGAGGAGAGAGGTGACACCGCCACCCACCATGCCAAGCATTCTGGGAGATCCGATTCAGCTCAGAGGGCAGTGTTCTCCTTCCTCGGACCGATGAATGACGATAACAACGATAACGAATCGGAAACCAATTTCTCTGATGTCAACCAATCAGTGGTGAGCATTGCAGACGCTAGGTGGAGGGAGGAAACTGATTGGAGGAGGCCACCGTGGGAACAGAGCCAGGCTCCGGGCCCCTGGCTGAAGCCCAGCCCACAGAGACTGACGCAGGTTCTGACTGACAGTCAGCTCAGTGGGCGGGAGCTTCTTGGGGGGCTCTCTCTCTGATTGGCTTACAGTGAGACATTTTTCTTTATTTGCTTCTTTAAAGGGCTTTTATGATTGGCCAGCAAAAAGAAGACCAGCCGCTTCCTATCTAATAGCAGCCATGACTTAGAACCAACTTAACTTTGATTGGCTGGCCGCAGGTTTTGAAGCCTCTGACTGGCTGATGATCTGTCAAGTTGCATAAAAGCCGCCTTAATAATCAACTCACTCCGTTATATTTCACACATTCTCTTTTAGTGCATCACCAGCTCTCTTTGGGCCGAACCATCTTTGGTATTATGATGCTGGGACACTTATAGTAGATTGCCATGGTGACATTCTGTCCATAATGGAGAATGCTAACGTCGCTAATTGACCACGAGTCATGGCAGCATTTGTGGTGCTCCTGCCAGAATATAAACATAGTTTACACAGTTGGCAGACAAATTGATACAGCAGCTAATACACTCTGGATGCTGGGATATGCTAACAGTCCATACTGTTCATACGCATGATTGCTAACAACCGCTAACAACAGTTCACAGATGCTTTCAATTAAGTAAAAAAAAAAAAGTAACAACAGCTAAGAGCAGCTAACAACAGAGTAAAAACAGTGTGCTACAGCTAACATCCGAGTAAAATCTTCTAGCAACATAGTAAAACTAAAAAAAGAGTAAACAGATTTGACAACAGCTAAGAGCAGAGTCAAAACATCTGTAACAACAACAGTTAATGTAGTAAAAACAGCAAAAAACAGCATGACATGGCCAACAGCAGCTGACAACAGTGTAAAAATAGCTAAAAAAAAGCTACCATGGTAAAAGAAAGAAGCTTAAAATAGCTACCTTTAGTAAAACAGCAAATAATAGTCAGAACCGCTAACAACAGAGCAAAACAACTGACAGCCAGTTTACCAAGTTAAACTGGCGAACAGAATAATAATTGCGAACAGCCTACAACAGAGTCAAAGCAGCCAAAGTTGTAACAGTTGCTAACAACATCTTGTTAGCAATCATGCGAAGTTGATTGGCATGTTAAAGCTAAGTATCTGTTTTTGGTACCTCACCGGGAACCGAACTAAGTAGTGTTAGCTCAGGGTGCTAAAAGTTAGCTGTTAGTCCTGAGTCGTGAACAAACGTTATGAACCAAATATTTTGCTCTTGGCTAATACAGAGGACGGTACCAGTACAAATCAGAAGCTACTGCAACTATGATGTAGTGGAGGTCCGTGAACACATCTTGTCTCTGAATTGCTGATGGAGTCAGTTGGTGACCAGAGTCTTGGTAGAAGTTCTCAGGACTTGTCAGTGACATCATCATAATCATTGCGTTAAACTGGTATGCAAATAAGAGAACCTTTAAGTCGGTCCGACACTAAAACCACTGACGCGCCCTGAAGGCATCACTGTTGGTGAATCTGTAATCTGAGCATGTGAATATGTTTGGAATGATTTTTTTTTTATTTTTATAACATGTAAAGGTGAATGATGACTTCATCTGTATTATTATTATTCTTAGAGATTAAATAGAGGATCTGATTTGCCTGCTTGCTTGTTTAAAATAAACGAAAAAAACATGATGTATCAAAGTGACACACACAAAATTCAGGTCCAGCTGTTGGCTGGAACATTGCCATGGCAACAAAGCCGACAGTTTCTATAGCAACAGCCATGGAGGAGCAGGACTTTGTGGCCAAACATGGCCGATGACCTGCAGCTCAGTATCCAAACAAGTGCCTCGTTTCATTTCAGCCCTCATGTGCAAACTGATGGCTGAGACGCTGCCACTTCCTGTCCACACCACGTCACTTCTTGTTGACATACATCAGACTGGATTATACATTATTATCGTCCACAACCACCTTTTGTGGACAGGATTGTTCTTTCGGAGAGAGGGAACAGCATTTTGGTAAAAATGTAAAATAATTTATGAGAATAAATATGATTTAACTCCTGGTTGTTTCCTTGTGATGACTTTCTACCGACATTTACTGGCCGCTATGTTGAAAACTAGGGTGAAGAACATTGGCGAACCTTTTCTTCCACAGCTAGAACGGCGCAAATGTCTCCTGAACATCTCCACGTAGACACAGGTAGGACCTTCATTGTTGCAGAAGGAGACTACAGCAAACATTTCACATTATTCAAATGATGTCTGCCACCTGAGGCTTAGTTTCTGTTGGCAGCAGGAGGTGCAAACACTGGAACAGAACATTTACATAAGGGCATCTTCAAGACCAGAAGTTTGGGACTCGCGATGCTCCTTCTATGGAAGTCAGCTTTAAACACTCCTTCCTCTAATCAGTATCCAAACACCTGACACTAAACTGGACGTGTTCATCATTTCTTGTTAGTTGTGCATGTCGATCATCTCAACAACTTCCTGTTTCAACGAAATTCACTGCACCGCCACCGGTCAAAAACTCAAATACTTCACAATAATGAGTTCACGACTTGTCATGACCTTCTTCGCAACATTTGAACTCCGTTGGGATTAACCAGCTGTTTAACCAAGAGGGGGTTCTCTTTAAGAGAAGTTGGTGTCTGAGGAGTTTTTTGAAAATGTCCTGGATCGCAGAATTCCGGTTTTCAGTAGGGAGAGAGTTCCAGAGGGCGGGGGCTGCGAAGCTGAAGGCTCTGTCGCCGAACGTTCGCAGCCTGGTGTCGGGGGTGGAGAGCAGACCAGTGTTGGAGTAGCGAAGCCTCAGAGAAGGAGAATAGGGGTGGAGAAGGTCGGTGAGGTACTGGGGGGCAAGGGCATGGAGGGATTTGTAAGTGAGCAGAAGAAGTTTATACTTGCTGCGTGATTTGAAGGAAGCCAGTGAAGGTGGATGAGGGTGGGGGTGATGTGCTGCCAGGGCCTGGTGCAGATGAGAACCCTGGCAGCTGAGTTTTGGACATACTGGAGCCGGTCCAGGGTTTTATTGGATACCCCGGACAGGACTCCATTACAGTAGTCTAGTCTAGACGGGAGGTGATGAAGACGTGTACGAGGGACTCTGTAACAGAGTCAGGGAGTGACGGCCGGAGACGAGAGATGTTCTTGAGGTGGTAGAAGGTCGATTTTGTGATGGATTTGATGTTTGATTGACATGAAAGGGTGGAGTCCAGGATGATGCCTAGGTTGCGGACCTTGAAGGATGGGTAGATGGAGCAACCAGAAACGTCTAGGAGGAGATCTCCAACCTTCCGGAGCAATGCCTTAGGGGCCACAACCATGAACTCTGTTTTGCTGCTGTTTAGTTTGAGGAGGTCGGATGACGTCCATGTTTTTATTTCCTGTAGGTATTTGACTAGGGACTGGGGAGGGAGGTGGATGGATCGATGGGTGGATGGCTTGGTGCTGAGGTAGAGCTGTGTGTCGTCGGGGTAGGAGTTGAAACTGAGACCGTGATAGCGGAAAATCTGACCAAGGTGGAGCATGTAGATGGTGAAGAGGAGGGGTCCAAGCACAGAACCGTGAGGGACGCCTTGGTTGACTGGGGCTGGAGGAAGGGTAAGATTCAAACCAGGAGGGGGCTGTTCCGGTGAGTCCTAACTGGTCCGTTAGGCGGTTAAAGAGGAAGGAGTGGGAGACACTATCAAAAGCTGCCGAGATGTCAAGGAGGATGAGGAAGAGGATGAAGACGTGGCAGGAATCTGCTACTATGAGGAGGTCGTTGGTGATTTAGATGAGGGAAGTCTCGGTGCTGTGGTGAGGTCTGAATCCAGATTGTAGGGGTTGATGGAGCTCATGGTTGGACATATGCTGATGGAGATGGGCGGCAACTACTCTTTACAGGATTTTACTAAGGAAAGGAAAGGTGGAGATCGTCCGGTAGCTGTTTAAGTCCTCCGGGTCCAAACCTGACTTTTTAAGAATGTGGGTGACTGATGCTGTGTGGAACTGTGCCGGATTCCTGGGAGGAGTTAATGAGGGTGACCATGGTAGGGCACAGGGGGGGCAGACAGGCCTTGATCAGGGTTGTGGGCATTGGGTCCAGGGAAGAGAGGGAGGCCTTAGCCCCTTAGGTGGGCATCCACCGGAGGGTCAGGGGGGTGGATGGCGCGGAGCAGGCGGTTTACGGTGGAGACCAGCAGCCTTGGGTGGTTTTGCTGGGTTCTGATTAGAGTGGAGCAGTGATCTGGTGAGTGAGAGAGCTTCCTTGCATGACCAGATATGGTCTTTGAAGGCCTCCAGGTAGACGGTGAGGCCAGATTTCATATAGAGCCTCTAAAGTTGACGACCGGAGGCCTTCATGGAGCGGAGGTCAGGGGTGAAGCCCGGAGCAGGACCGGTGTAAGAGGCAGTCCGGGTTTTGAAGGGGGTAAGGTCCAACGTGTGACCTTTAGCATGGGTGGGACCTTGGACATGCTGTGATATATTGCAACAGTCCAGTAGTGAGAGGAAGTCAGAGGCAAACGTGAAGTTGGGGGAGTCCACATGAGGAGTGTGGATGGAGAACGGGAGC
This sequence comes from Lophius americanus, assembly GCA_037951165.1. Lineage (NCBI taxonomy): Eukaryota > Metazoa > Chordata > Actinopteri > Lophiiformes > Lophiidae > Lophius > Lophius americanus. The sequence goes on from JBBDHG010000094.1 coordinate 1,809,353, forward strand.
AGACAGCGGTGAGTAGCTGTGAAAACTCCGACATGAATGTCGTGGAGGCGGTAAACGAGGACAACCTGGAGATGGGCGGATCCAGCCAAAGAGAACGCGAGACATTCCACAGAGGTGACAGTGGGTACCAGAATCTCTCTGACCAGGAAGTCAGCTCGGTGGATTACAGCCAGTCCACCACCCCGACCGATGGAGCGGGGGTTTTGGGTATAGACATAATCTGGGGGGGAGATATAGTCCTGATGGTCCTGCCGAGTTTCCGTAAGACATAGAAAATCAATTGTCCTGTCAGTAATGATGTCGAGGATGAGAAGTGCTTTATTTTAAAGGAAACAATTAAGAATAACTTAACAATAGTTATCCTGGTTTGAGTAAACCTTATTTCCCTCACCCGTTAAAAAGGAAATTAAAAGTCAAGATATTATTTTTAAATGATTGCGATCAGCTATAGTGGAGGGTATAAATAAATCGATACACACACACATCGTAAAAGAGTGAAACGTTTCCATTTAACTCTACATTTGTACATTTCTCACTTTCTGGGATATCGTCTCGGATTATTTGCCTTTTGAGAATTAATAGTTTAGATTATCCGCTGAGACTTTTTGTCCTCAACAACGCTGTTGGATATGAATCAAATGTCAAACAGTTGAGAAAAATACGTCTTTATTGATCCACACAGAACGTACAGAAAACTCAAAGACGGCAGCAGGAAAGGGATCCAAAGTAGAAATAAAAGTTTTAATAATAAGAGAAGTATTTCACAGCATGACATTTTCTGAAAACTTTACGTGGCACTTAAAAAGACGCTAAAATCATTGTTAATGTTTTTGATTAGATTCATAAGTGAGGTGTAACTAAGTAGAGCTGCATCTGGGTTAGATCTCACTTTAAGGGGATCATCTTAACTTGTTTTTGTCGACAAAGATGTCTATCACAAGCGTAAAGGCGGCGCACATCAACTTTTGTGGGAACTTTTCTTCGTTTCTTTCGTTTAGTGGCAGCATAGCACCGATTAAAATGCCTTTATGTAAAGAATATTCAGACAATAACATGTTACAGTCCGTTATTTCTACATAATCCAAGCAGCTCCGGCCAGAAATAGTTCATAAAGAATGAGAGACATCCTATCTTATTTAAGATCTCAAGCACGTTTATAAAAACATACGTTGTAAATATCATAAAAACCAGCTCTAGAACGATAACTACTCTGAAACACGGATGTTTGGAGGTCAGAGGAGAATTTACCCAGAAGTTGTTTATTTTCCAAAAAAGCATAAACATAATATGGATTTTTTTTTTTCTTCCAAATTCTGCGTTTAACATTTTCTGTAAGACGATCATCTTGGGTGTGACATCATTCTCAGCTTTTTATTTCTACTGGGTTTATTTCAGCCAGTAATGGTCAGTGCTCAAGGTTGTATTACTGTTAATCTCAAACGACCTGATCAAGTAGTGATTTAGTTAGTTGATTATTTAAAGGAGAGTTCCCACACCGGTCCCACGGTCAGTTCTCCAGCTGCTAGAAGGTTCTAAATTTATCAAAGGGCTCGTTTCTCCATAATTTAAAAAAAACAAACACATTTTAGGATAATTCACAAAATCTATCCGACAGCTGAGCTTCATTAGAAAAGGTTTATCACTTTCTGTGATGAGAACGAGGAAACTTTAGACCGGATGGGTTTTTTTCTGCCCTGCGTCCCAAAGGTTTTGGTCTGACATTAAAGACGGTTGTTATTGAAGATTAACGACATTCCAAGATTTGACATCTCGCATTATTTTTAAATATGGATGATTTGAATGAATAAATATATATCTTATAAATATAATCTTTCTAATGGTAGATATTGTATTCATAGTAGCAAGTGGAGAAAATGTAAGTCCTCCTTTGACCGGTTCATAAATTATGTTTTTTTTTGTCATCATTGAAAAAAAAGTAACTCTAACAGAATAAGTGTTAATCTTTCTTATTTCTTTTTAATTTTGAGATATGTTCTATGTTTAGATCCTGATTGTTTTTCTCTGTTGGTTTTCTGTCAGCCTGGAAAACTGTGTATGCCTGGTGTCATAGTCTCTTAAACTTATGACATTACCTATAACCTTTATCATATATATATATATAAATCTCCCCCTAGTAAATTTCATTTTGTTTATTTATATTGTCTATATTCCTTACACTCATCAAGGTCTTGCTGTTGGAGGCGAACTTCCTCTAGTGGATGTGTTTTATGTTGTTATATGTTCATTAATGTTCAATGAAGTTTGTTTAAATAAAAGGTAAAATCATCTTTAGGGGCCGATGATGACATCATCATGTCACAGTTGGTCCCACACAGACCATGAGCTGAGCCCCCCCCCCCAAGAAAAAAACACAACGTGACACGTGGAATTCATAGAAAACTGTTTTCTATTTCAAAAAGAGTTAGTTTGTTTGTATAGAAAAAAGGAACATATTCACAGGATCAAGTGAGAACATTCAGTGTTTGTTTGTATGTAAACAGAATCTCTAGATGAGGTAAAAAATAAAGTTATATCCCTTCTTTGTATAAAAACAGCGGCTTTCATGGATCACAAAACACTAGAATAAAAATGAATACAAACACTCAGGAGGACGAAGGTTCACTCAGCTGCCGAGGTAACAGGAGGCGGAGCTTCGGCCGTGGTGAGGCGTTCCCATCCTGACAGGAGTTAGCCTCGGCTGCTGTTAGCTTTACATTAACCAACGAGTTATGCAACAAATGTGAGAGACTTTTGATGACGACTACTACGTTTTACTAGCTTAATGGCTGGTACTGTAAAATTAAAATCCAAACAACACTTAGAAGGTGCATTGATGTGCTAATCTTTTGCTTTCTTTGAGGCTAGCATTTGTTTGCTAGCTGACATATTGTGCAACAAAATGCGTCAGTGTCACTAAGCACACTATTCTTATACACTTGCTAATGTTTGCTAGCATGTTAAAGTAGCACCTAGCATCTTGTATTAAATTGTTTATACAAAATAAATTATGTGGCAATTAATGTCTATTAGCATCACCAGTATTAACATTTTCTACTGCTATTTGCTAATTGGCTTCAAGAAATCTCTCCACAAAGATGTGCTGGAATATTAGCATGCGGCATTTATGTTGATGCTAATGGTTGCTAGCATTTGAAAATAAAAGCTCGACCTTTTCATTTACAATACTAGCTAATGTTTTAGGTATAACATAGCAGGCGCTAGGCATGACCTAATAGTATATTTCTTATATTAGCTCTCCAACAATAGTGAAAATGCTTAAAAATGTGCATTATATTTTTATACCGCTGCTTATGTTGGCTAGCCCACAATACATTTTTGTATTTTATGTTTCATAAACTCTAAAACTAACTGCTCTGTCTTAGATTATGCTAATTATGACATTTGAATTTCTAATAACAAGACAGTGTTTGAACTTTCTTAGCATTTAGGCAAACCTCCAATGTTTATTATGATAAAATATTATCATAACCAATCTTATACTGCTTTAAATGTTGGCTAGCACTTTGTTGCACTTCCAGTGTCTATTATGCTAAAATATTAACATATTTGTTAGTGTCTTGACACACTCTCAGTGTTGATTCTAGTTATGATTATGCTAAAATATTAGCATACTGTTTTAATAGTTGTGCTAATGACTGTAGAAATTTGATACACTTCCAATATCGATTGTGCTAACATATTAACAATAACAGGAATGTTAGCCGGGCCACAGTATTGGCTAATGGGGCCACAGTATTGGCTAATGCCACACAAATAAAGTTATTTATATATATATATATATATATATATATATATATATATATATATATATATCTTTTAAATTCTTGTTTGCTAGTTGTTCTTGCACGAAAAATTGGTTCTAATACTAGTATTGGTATTATCATAGAAATAATGTGTGTTAACAGTAAAGATTCAAAAAAGAATAGCACCTTTTTTTCTTTACCTGCACAGGTAATTTCCTGCCAGGTGACAACAAACAGAACACAAAAAAGGAGGCACTTTTTTTGTTAAAAGTAGAAAAACCTTGGAGTCCAGATCAGAGGTCATTCTCACTCACTTCATCCTCATCTTCCTCCTCGTCTTCCTCTTGCAGCAGGCAGGGTACACAGGTGCGGCAGGGTGGTGCAACCAGCAGGTAGCAGGATGGCGAACGGACCTCCAGCAGACCAGCGGGGGCTCGGACCCTCAGTCCTCGACAGACGATGAGCCGCTCCAGATCCAGCAGCAGAGACACAAGCTGACACACAGAGAGCTGTTAGCACTTTTAGCATCGTTAGCTCTGTCAGCACCATCATACCCCTGTCAGCTCAGAATTTTACCTGGTTAAGGTGTGTAATCCTCTGCGTGTGTGTGCGGTGCAGAGCATGTGTGTCCGGCAGCTGTCGGTTCTGTACGGTGACGTAGAATAGCTGATCCGGTTGGATGTGGACGACTGTGTCGGCCATGGCGGACAGCTGCAGAAACACGTGGACAGGTAGATTGAGCGCTACCTGTATACTGTTATATAAAATATGGGAATTGGCTCCTACCTTGGAGCACTGCAACAGCTGCAGCAGAGGTCCATCAGCCAGAACCGGCACCCAATGAGGTGGCAGCACCGTTCTACGCAACACACGTAGCAGCTTGAACAAGTCCTGCCCACATGTGACATCATCACTGAGGTCGTTGCCCAACAGGCTGAATGAGTCCAAGAAACTCTGAGAAAGAGAGAGAGTGAGAGTGAGAGAGAGAGAGAGAGAGAGAAAGAGAAAGAGAGAGAAAGAGAAAGAGAGAGAGAGAGAGAGTAAAAAAAAAAGAGTACTTTTACTGTGACACTGCAGCAGGGCTAAATCTGCCAAGATGTTTACCAAAGACCATTTGAAATTCCTTTCTGTTGATTCTGTTGATTAAAAGAAATTGATGTATTATTATTAAGATGTAATTTGAAAATTTTATTTTTCTGGCTTTTGTTGATGCCTGTTGAAAAAACTTTTCTATTTTGGGTTTTTTCTCTCAGATCAGCCTCTTTCACCAACTGAGAGGAGAACAGCCGACTGAGGGTGGAGCTGCTGTCCTGTTCCGTCTACAGTGATATCAGAGACACAGTTCAAGTATGTCACCATGTTTGACCCAGTCAGGCACCTGAAGGGTCTGGGACGTTTGTCCAGAAACATTAACGTCTGTCTCCTCAGGGACGGAACATGCTTCATCCTTTCACTGTTACGCTCAAGAGTCACTGGTCAGAAGCCGTGGCAAATCTCCCGAAGGGCTTGAGCTCTTTCTCCAGCGCCTCGTTATATATATATATATATATATAGATATATAGATATATAGATATATAGATATATAGATATATATATATATATATATATATATGTAAGAGAGAGAGAGGGAGAGAGCGAGAGAGACGAAGTCCACAACATGACGTACAGCTCCACTCACCAATGAGATAAACTCTGGACGTTTGTAGGCGGAGTCAGGCCTTGTGACATCTTCAGCAATTTCTGTGATCTGAGGATAAGTTGCCATTTGTGTCTCCTCGTCTGAGTCGCACTGCTCCACCTGCACCTCCACCTGAAAGTACCGTCCCCTGTCTGTCACTTCATCAGTGCATGTCTCCTCCATCCCTCCTGGTGGGTCCTCCACGTGTCCTGGCTCCTCTTTTGTCTGTCCTGGCGCCTCCTCCATCTGTACTGGTACCTCCTCCGTCCATCCTGACGACACCTCTGTACTTCCTCCATCGTCCCTGAGCCGGTCCTCCACCCACCTCCTCGTGACCTCTACCACCTCTTCCTCCTCTTTGGGCTGGAGGAGCAGAGGAGGTGGAGGGGGGAAGCATAGGGATTCATGGTGGACAGAACAATCCTGAATAAGAGGATTAAAGCTTATTGGTAACTTGAACTTCGAGAGCATCTCAGGGATTAAACAACCGTTACCTGAGGTAGCTGTCCTGATTGGTTGTTGATGGTCAGGGTGGGGTCAGAGAGGATGCTGGGAATAAAATGGCTGCTGTCCAGAGTCAAGTTTAGCTGCACTCGAAACAAATAAAATCAGGTTAAAGAAAAATATTGAAAAATGATTGTAAAGAAACTCAACAAAGACAAAGAGATTAAAAAGAATAGAAACACTACATATAAAACAAAAAACTACGAATAAAACACCACAGACTAAAACAAAAATCCACGATAAACACCCAAAAACTAAAGCTAAAGTACAAACGAGATAAAAATCAAAGAGCTACCAAAGGACTATAGATAAAATAAAAGAATATATAAAGCCCAAAAACTACAGATTAAATGAAAGAAAAATCCATATAAACACACCAAAGAACAGAATAAATAAAACAATACAAAGAAACACAAAACTACAAAAAAGGAGATGTGATAAACTACAGAGAGAGTCGGCTAAATCCAAATGTAGGTGGTCTTGGCTTTTGGTGTGAACAAGTCATTAGTTTATATCATATTATACAGTGTTTATATGTATTTATTTCCCCAAAAAGTCAGGGATATTATGGAATCGCTACCGCAGCAGATACTTTGAGTTAATGCGATAAATCAAAAATTATGGATCATTTTCAAATTTCATACCAACATAGACCTTAGGGTGAAGAAGAACTGGATTGATTTGGGGAAAGGTTGATTGTATATTTTATTACACTAGAGGGAGCTTTATCTCCAAAGGTTTTCAGGGCATTATTTCTCAACTGTTGGCCAGAAAGTCCAAATTTGGTGCATATGAATCAACTCTGATGTGAATCATATTTTACTCTAATGGCTAATACTTTTTGGGTGAAAAATACTGTTCTTTGGACCGTAATTCCTGTCCAAAGAATTTGGTGCACATCAATTGCCTTGATGAGATCTATCTTGAATACATCAACTTACTCTGATAGTTATATATATATATATATATAGTCACTAAGGAGTCATTTGTTTTTGCAAAAAAAACAGGGGATTGTGTATTTTCGGGGAAATACCCTTTCTGTAGGGATGACAGCGTAGGCAGAGTTATATTTGTATTATTTTTGCCTGCATGTCTTTTTGTTACCTGAATGTTGTTTTGTTACTTATATGAATTGTTGTTACTTGATTATCGTTCTGTTACCATAAGGTATTTTTGTTAACTGAATGAATTGTTGTTACCTTAATGTCTTTTTGTACCTAAATGATTGTTGTTACTTGAACGTCATTTTGTTCCCTGCATGTATTGCGGCATTTATTTTTGTTACCGACATGTATTATTGGTAGCTGCGTGTATTTTTGTTACCTGAGTGTATTGCTGTTACCTGCGTGTATTTTTGTTACCTGCGTGTATTGTTGTTACCTGCGAGTATTGTTGTTACCTGCGAGTATTGTTGTTATCTGTATGTATTGTTGTTACCGGCATGTATTTTTGCTACCCGCATGTATTAGTATTACCTGCGTGTAATGCTGTTACCTGCTTGTATTGTTGTTACCTGCATGTATTAGTATTACCTGCGTGTATTGCTGTTACCTGCGTGTAATGCTGTTACCTGCTTGTATTGTTGTTACCTGCATGTATTAGTATTACCTGCGTGTATTGCTGTTACCTGCGTGTAATGCTGTTATCTGTATGTATTGCTGTTACCTGTATGTAGGTCCCAGTGGGTGGTCCTTCAGGAAGTAGCTGTCCTGCCTCATCGACCAGAGCCAACTGGAGGAACTTCACACATAAGAACATTTTCAACAACTTCATAGTTAAAGCATCAACACAATAACAGCTGTTCACCACCGTCCTGAAGGTGACAGGATCTGATTGACAGCTCTATTCTTCCTCACCTGTACTGTGTCTATAGGACTGATCTACCTGAGGTTGATGTGTCTCCTTCTTTGGCCCCTCCTCCTTCATCCAGCCGCCATCAGCTAACTTCCTTTTCCTGTTTTTTTTTCTCCACCTCTTTATCCACCATCTCCTCTTTCTCTTCTCCTCCTGAGGTGGAACAGCAGACCTCAGAACGACTGAATCTTAACTTCTGCGCTTGTTCTCAAGCCGAAAACTAGACACCACCCATCCATTAACTAGACAACGCCACCAACCGTGCATTTCCTTTTCCATTTTGGGCAACATTGCCGATCTTTTAGCTAGATACCATCCATCAATTTACTCAACACCACCCATTCAGTAAGTAGACACCACCCATCCATTCATAACAATCATGGTCACTCCTTTGTTCCACAAACCTGTGTTGCTGATTCTATTTTTTTTTGTCCATTCTTTTCTTCTTCTCTATTCATCCATCGACGGGCTGTTGGGTTTCTTCCCCACCTCCGCCCCCACATTCCAATCACTTTCAACTATAGGAAAAAAACATGAATCAATCGGATCCAGTAGAACAGAGCGGAGGACGATGGACGCAGTAAGTTGTACCTCCTTGTCCCTCCTTCCTCTCCTCCAGTGGGGGGGTTTAGTTGTCATGTATTCCATGGTCCCTCTCTCCTCTTCAACCTCCAAGGTATCCACTGGGGCGGGCCTTGCCTTGCTCCTGGTCATCTGAGGAGGAGGAGACAGAATCAGAAGTGCGGGTTGTCTCCTGATCAGTGGACAGCGACTACGAAGAAAAAAACTCACCACCACCAGACACACTCTGAAGCGACAGCGCTGCTTCTTCTTCTCTGGTCCTCCAAACTTCCTTTTATCCAGACAGAAGATACACTTCCCACAATCCTTCCTGAGACATGCCACGCACTTACCACAGGCCTTCCGACGCCTCTTCTGCAGGGACATTCAACGTTCAAAGGTCAGAGGTCAGAGGCACTAATATCCTGCTCGCTTCATGTTTCATTAATCTGGTTTAACATCTGAATAAGATTTCAAAACTTTGTTTGAGGCATCTAAAAAAATAGGGTAATAGGTTCATATGCCAACAATCTTAACATTAGCATTTTATTATTTGCCTTTTATAATTTTTCTCATCATTAGCAGATTTTTTTTATATTTGGTATTCATGGTTTGACGTTAGTAATTAAAAGTAGAAATTATCCATTTAACTACAAGCAAAATGAAAAAATTACTAAGAGGTAAAAAAATAAATCATAAACCTAAAAAACAAACACCAAAAAACGGCAGATAAAGACCTAAGACTATATAGAAACAAAGAAAACTACAGCTAAACCACCAAAAAATAAAACCACAAAACTGCATATAAAGCAAAAGAATTACAGATAAACAAAACAACTTCAGATGGAAGAAAATAAATACATTAGCAATTAATGAAAGGCATTATTGGCGTTATTCGTTTAATATTTGTATTAAGAGTTTTGCAATATTCTTTCAATATACCATAGATTTAAATAAACGTCTCTAACATGAAGGCCAAAGCTGGACTCCAGGGGTCAGAGGTCAAGGGTCAATGCTATATCACTACAAAACTCACACGCCCTGGTGTCGGTGAATTCTCCCTCGTCTGCTACATGCAGAGGACCAATCAGAGTCAAGCAGCAGAGTTGGAGTAGAGCACAGATTACTGGTTAGGAGGTCATGTGACTTGAGGTTATCTGATCTGTCGTTATTGAGACATTGATGTTGTCTACCAGTGAATCACATGATCACTGTCATCATTGTCACCTGGTCAGAGTTGACGGCGCTGTCCTCCTCCTCCTCCTCCATATTCTCTGCATCTTGCTCCTCTTTCATGACTTTTGAGCTCTTCAGAGCCCACTGGTCACTTCCAACCTGAAGGCAAGCAGAAATAACTGCAACAAGCAGTAGGGCTGGGCAAATTGTTATAAAAAGGCAGAGATTGCAGCATTTTAAATCATAACCTAAGCTGCAGCGAAACTATCAACATGTGTTCCAACTTGCCCCTGTGAGCCTGCTCCTATTAGAGGGTGGCCTAATGATTGCTGTGTACCTGTGGAGAAACTCTATCCCCACTAGAAGTGTTTTTCTGTTGTCACTAAGAACCATTAAGTATCCAGGCTGTGTATTTATTCTGGCTAATAAAATCAAGTTCCCATTCTCTATTTCAGAGTTTGTCCAGACCTTTCTCTTAGCTCTGGTTATGCTTAGAAAAAAATAGTGTAACATGGCTGAGAAGATACTTTTGTACAAGGAAGAAAGATGAATGGTAGTTTTCTCACTCCTAAACACCTTCTTGAGGTCACTTTACTTTTATCTTTTTACCAAATTATCTCTCCGTTGTTTCGGGAAGGCTACTCATCTCTCACTCGTAGCTACGTGGAGTACAGCTCCGGACGTTAACCCTTTAGTGCTCACGTTAAATCTATCTAGGTTCCACAGGGACTGCGCAACACGCTTTTTCCTTTCTGATGTTCGTAACAAAGTACAAGATGATTAATCTCCCAACCCTAACAATGTAATGCAACATATATCTTACCTTCCTGAAAACTATAGTAGCCCGATTCTTCTCCTCTGAAAACAAAGAAAGTGAAAAATAACAGTCACTACACACCTTCAATCCAGTAATTAGACACCTCCAATCACCTCCCATTACCTGTGGGACTGAGATTTCCATCTTGTCGTCCCAGGACGGACGTCGAACTGCCGAGAAGAAGAGTTGCAGTAAAATGTTCAAAAAGTTTCCGTCAGTTTTTCCTCCACATTCACAATATGTTATGGAAACGTTGTAATATTTGTGCTGGTTGTAGTGATACGAACTTGGGAGCTAATGGACCCCTATCTTAAGGCTCAGTGAGGGGAAATATGTATCCCCCCCCCCCTGTGTGTACATATGCTTGTGTTTACATACGCCTTTTTACCTGGCATCTTTGCATTGATCGTTTGGTTCCTCAGGTGTGTTTTTGTTGACGACGCTGTAGTTGTGTTCGTTGTCTGATTGTCTGATATCAGCGTTGGTCTCCTTCTTGCTGCACGTGAGTCGCTTAGAACCCTCTCTCACTCCTTTAATCTGAAGACCATTGCTGATGTGGTGGTGGCGGCGACGACGACAGAAGGCAGGGTCGGTGTTGTCATCAGGACTCTGTAACAGCCTCAGCGGACCTGAGTCCTCGTCATGGTTCTGCTGAACTCTGACCTCCACTTTCTTCACAAAGCTCGTGGAGCTGACCTTATTGTCACGCTCATCCAGCTCCAACGGCTGCATCCAATCAGATTCTGCTTCCTCTTTTCTCCTCCCATCTTGCTTCACCTTCAGCGGGTGGAGTCTCTGGCGGGTGATCATGATCACACACTTCTTTATATCCGGATACAGCTTTCTCCACCTCTCCTCCTCCTCCTCTTCCCTCCTCCTACTCCTGGTCTCCATGGTAACAGCTCCATTGATGCCGGCTCTTCTCTCCATCTTCAAGTCTACCAGGTTCGGATGTCCCGTCACCTCTGCGGGACAAACGGATCTCGGATCAGAACAAAATCTAAAAAAATGATTCCAATGTTTGAAGATTGTTCCAGGTTTCACCAATTATAAGGAGTATGTAAACCAAGTTGAGGGCGCAACTTCTTGTATTGACATTTTGATTACTTGTTATGGTTCTGACCCACAACAATAATAATAATACATTTTATTTACTAAGCACTTCACATTTGGATCAAATTTCAAAGTCCTACAAGGTAAACGCAGATATAAGCATTAATTTAAAAAAAATACAATAATAATAATATAAAAATATGACCAAAAAGCAGCAATGTTAATTAAAAGTTATAGGAACTTCCGAGGGAGATGTATTCTGTTCTGTTGGTGAAGTAGGATTGAAACCAGTTTAGGCCAGTGACAGTGAGTCCAGTGGTGTGATGTAGGCGGTGTAGGAGTGTTCCATGGTCAACTGTGTCAAAGGCAGCAGGCAAATCAAGGAGAATCAGGAGGGAAGGTGAACCAGCATCTGCTGCCATCCGTAGGTCGTTTGTGGCTCTAAGCAGAGCTGTTTCTGTGCTGTGGGCGGAGCCAAAACCAGATTGAACGTTTCACAGAGGTTGTTGTATTTGAGGTGGTCCTGGAGGTTGGCAGCAACTACTTTTTCCAGAACTTTGGAGAGGAATGGGAGTTTGGAAATGGGACTGTAATTTGCAAAAACTTCTGGATGGAGAGTGGGTTTTTTGAGGAGTGGTCTGATTATTGCGGCTTTTAGGGCAGATGGAACAAAGCCGGCCTGGGAGGATTGATTTATTACAGCGGTGATCAGGGGACTGATGGAAGAGATGTTTGTTTTCACTAGGGCTGTAGGGAAGGGGTCGAGGGCACAGGTGGAGGGTTTCGTCGTCCTGATTTCTGGGGAGCGCTTTAGAGGTTTGGAGATCTCAAACTGTGAGTACGCAGACTGGATAGGTAGAGTGGAGGTATCAGAAAGGACAGAACGATTTGAAGAAACCTATGAAATTATTACAGTGCTCTTCTTTAAAGTCTATAAGAGGGGGAGTTTGTGGTTTTAGAAGATGATTAATAGTGGAAACAGCTGCTCAGAATTTCCAGGACTGCTTTTAATAATGTTCGGGTAGAACAGTGACCGAGTCTCTCTAAGGGACTTTGAGTAGACCTTTTGGTGTTCCTGAAAGGCTAGCTTGTGGACAGTGAGACCTGAAGCCTTGTAACGCCGCTCAAGGACACGCCCAACTGCCTTCACTGATGTTTTTCAAATTCTTGAAGTACATTTGACGTTTGGGCTTAGTGAGGGAGGACATAAGCGACAATTCCGAAGACAGCCTTGTGGTCGGACACACCCAGATCGTACACAAGAAGATTGCTGTGAGGTACAGAGTCAGTAATGATAAGATCCAGAGTGTGACCCATGAATGTTCATATCTCCAAGTACTATAATATTTGCAGAGGTTGTGCAGAAGGTCCAGAAAAGGTTGCAGATCTCAGAGATGAAGGTTGGGTTTGGTTTGGGCTGTCGGTAGATTAAGTCTGGTCATGGAGAAAGGGGGCTTACAATTAAATGCCAGGCATTCAAAAGAAAAGATCTCAAGCAAGGGGCAGTGGAGACAAGTCCAAATCACTGCTGTAGATGACAGACAGACCACCACCACGACCAGTGCTGCATGCTTTCTGGAGGTAACAGTAGCCAGCGGGACAGGTCTCTGTCAGGACAGAAAAAACATCTGGTTGTTGCCAGATCTCTGTAAATCACATCAAGTCCAGACATTTCTCCAGGATGTGGTCATGTATGAGGCATGATTTGTTTGTGAGAGATTGTGTATTAAAGAGTTCAATTTTAATACTAGATGGAGCTGTGAGTCTCTGCATCGGTGGAAGAAGACTGAAATCCACTCCACGTTTTGTAATTCCCTCAGTGAGTAGCTCTATGGAGGAAACTCCAGTGCCACTAGAGGGAAGAGCGACAGCGTTCTGATGACGCGTCTGACAACTGTGGGGACGTCAGACCAAAATGACGGAATGAGTAATCGGAGCGGGAGTAAACAAACTTAGAACGGCAACCCTTCCGTGAACGTAACGGGGCCGGAGAAGGAGTGCAAGTTGTTAAATAACCGATATGCACAACGGATTTCTGTTGTTGTTGAATATCATCATTTGGGTGGCGGAATAATTTATCATTGTGCCGGTCGTGGAGACTAGCCCGTTATTAGTCGTTGGCCATGGACGAGATGCACAGAGGACGTTAGTAGCCGTTATTTTCATGGACATGATGCCCAGAAAAAAGCCGACAAACACAACCTGATCAACAGCGGCTTTGGGGGAACATGTCACGGTGGCAGCGATGAACAAGACGGATGAACAAACTGACATAAACGATCAACAAACAGATATGGAAGTCTTTAGGTTGATGGTATACTTGAAGCAACAGGTAGGCAGACAGTCACCAGAGCCGGTAGAATCCGTAAAAAGACAAATACAAAATAACAAATACATATACGGAAAGAAATCTAAAAGGTTTGCCGGTAAGCAACAATAAAGGTATATTTGTCGGCTTATAATATTGTATGCTGTAGAACTCTGATGGACAAGCGGCGAACAGAAAACGCCAGCGTCCTCTTCCTCCGGCTTCCAAAAAAGCAACGTTGACACTCAAATATAACATATTCCCAATGAAATATTTGTATTAACAGGCATCAATAACAGCCAGAAAGAAATTTTCAAATTCCATCTAAAATCAATCAGTATTCAATTAACACTAAACAAAAAGGAACTTTAAATGACCCTTGGTAAATAGCTGAGCTGATTAAGCCGTTTCTTTCTTCTGTCACAATAAACTAGTAAAAGTAGAATGCTGCTCCTCGTATATGTTCCTGCAGTCAGGAGCAGCTGCACCTCAAAAAACAGTAAGGCGCATGAACTGCCTACAGGTGCATTTCACATTTAATGTAAGCAACTTCATGTGCTTTCTTGTTTTTCACTAAACAGCACTGACACATTTTGAACGGCTTGAGGACATGAACGCACCTCACCAGTAAAATAAAACGTGCCTTCTATTTACTAATATGCACATGCAACTTAATACATTTATTCTTTAACGATTAAAAATGTATTTTTTCTCAGCTATATCCCCCTCCCTTGCACCATAGCATTTATTTAGCGATTATTAGATTGCGATAAATGCTGATATCTGACAGCAGAGGAGCAAAGAGAACTGTGGCGCTCTTGATTGACGCGCTGGCTATCGCAGTGCATTCTGGGATTTGTAGTGTCCGTGGTGTTTTTGCTGTATACCATGCCAGTTATTATAAAAATTAGATACTGTCTCATGAGCCGGATACAATTGTTTTGCAGGCTGGATGCGGCCCGCGGGTTTTGACCTTTTTTAGTCGTCCTTGCTGTTCAGTTGCTACCAGCCCGAACTGCACTTTCTACTTTATGACTTTTTATTATTTAATATCCACACAATGTGTCGTGTCGCCATGGCAACTCTGATGCTCAGTGGCTACTTCTCACAGGCTGGTCACTGGTCGGACACTGACAGATGGCCTGGCATTCCGTAGGCTCAAAAATAAGCACCAATTGGGCTCAAATTGTATAATGTACCACCGGCTTTAAGGGAACTAGTAGCAACTCCTTAAAAAGCAACTCTTAAAAACCTTAACTTATTGAACCTCCTCCATTGTCTTACCCTCCGCCCCGAGACACAGCTGTTCCAGATGAGCCTCATCCATCTCAGTCAGGACGGCCTCCTTGGCTACTGCAGCCAGTGA
Organism: Lophius americanus; assembly: GCA_037951165.1. Classification (NCBI taxonomy): domain Eukaryota; kingdom Metazoa; phylum Chordata; class Actinopteri; order Lophiiformes; family Lophiidae; genus Lophius; species Lophius americanus. The sequence continues at coordinate 1,824,434 of JBBDHG010000094.1, forward strand.
TGACGACAACTGTAGTGTGCAGGCATGGCCTGCAGGTTCATGCCGTTCAGTCAATGATTAGGAACCGATCGGATGGTTCCATCAACCTGACACAACAAAAGTTTCAACCAACCATTAGAGCAAAGATTAGGTAAATGTTAACATTAGATCAGAGCTAAAATTTGCAATAGCATTTAAAAATATCTTGAAATCTTACATTTGCTAACATTAGCCTGCAGCGGATAAGTAATATCTTGATTGCTAACATTAGCTTAGATTACCTCAAAACATTTATGCAAGATGTTGATTGCTGACATTTTCAAACAATAGCCCAGAACATTTTAACATGTTGTTTGCTTACATTAATGGTAATGGTAACTAATGTTACCATTGTAATGTTACCATGGTAGCTCAGATCGTGGTAACACACTGAGCACTAGTTACCATTAGCTCAGATCGTTTAAACATTTCAATAGATTACATTTACTAATGCTAATGGGGCGGTTGTAGCTCATTGGGTGGAGCGGCCATCTCCCAATCAGATGATTGGAAGGTAGCAGGTTTGAGTTCCACCAGGATCTACTTGTCGTAGGGTCCTTCAGCAAGACCCTGAAACCCTAGCTCCCCGGGTGCCCAATGCTCCCTCAGGGATGGGCCAAATTCTGAGAAATAGTATCACAATGTTGTACTGTCTATCGTTGCATGTGATCAACATCTTCTTTTCTTAATGTTAGCTCAGAGCGCTTAAAAAACATGTTGATAGCTGGCATTAGCAAACTTTAGCTCAGAGTACTTGAGCAATATGTTGATATTTGGCAATAGCTAACATTAGCTAAAAGCATTTAAACATGTAGATAGCTGAGATTAGTTAACGTTAGCTCAGAGCCTCTAACATAATGATTGCTTAAACTGGCTTACGTAAGCTCAAAGCATTTAAACACCTTGATAGCTTACATTTAAACAAGATGTGGAAAGTTTATATTTGTGTTGATTAAGAGCATTTTAAAATGTTGACTGCTTACATTAGCTAATTTTAGCTCAAAGCAGTCAAACAACATCTTTATAGCTGAAATTACTTAACGTTAGCTCAGAGCTTTGAAGCAAGATCTTGATAGATTAAGTTAGCTAACGTTCGTTCACAGATTTCAGAAGCTATCGTAATAGGTGCCATGAGCAAAAGCTCAAAGCATTTAAACAACATGTTGATGGCTGGCATTAGCTAACATTAGCCCAGAGCTGGCATTAGCTAACATTAGCTCGGAGCACTTAAACAACATGCAAATGCCTGACAATAGCCAGCATTACCTCGGAGCATTTAAATAAAATGCTGACTCTTGACAATCGCTAATGCAAACTCTGACCGTTTAAATAATGGGTTGATGGCGGACATTAGCTGATATTATTCCAGAGCACTTACGCAACATTTTAGTAGCTTATATTTGCTAATATTAGCTCAGAACATTCAAAACACATGTTGAAGGCTTACATTAGCTAACGTTAGTTCATAGCATTTGAATATAATCTTTATACCTTACATTGCCTAACGTTATCTCAGAGCGTTTGAACCACATTTTTAGAGCTGACATTAGCAAACGTTAGGTTATGGCATTTAAACGACATCTTGATAGCTGGCATTAGCTAGCAGGGCATTTAAACGACATATTGGCAGCTAGAATTAGGTAATGTTAGCTCAGAGCTTTGGAGCAACATCTTAACTTAAAATATCAAACGCTAGCTCAGAGAGTTTAAACAACATCTTGATTGCTTACATTTGTTAGCTTTACCTCGCAGCATTTTAACAACAAGTTGAAGGCGGACCTTAGCTAATGACAACTACCTATTGGGGCATTCATGGATGACCTCACTGTCACCACAGAATCCATCCCAGTCTGCGGTTGGATTCTGCAGCGGCTGGAAAAGCTGGTGGAGTGAGCTCGGATAAGTTTTAAGTAAGCCAAATCAAGATCATTGGTGCGGAGGAAAAGGAAGATGGAGGACGTGTTTCTGTTCAAAATTGCAAGCACTGCTATCCCAGCCATCTCAAAGAAGTGTGTCAAGAGCCAAGGCAAGGTTTTCAATAGCTGTCTAAAGGAAACTACATCCTTTAGTCAACCTGCACAAGTTGGATGGTTGGTTGAGAGCCGTGGACATGTCTGGCAGGGAAGCTAAAAGACTCAAGTGAGGCATGGCAGGAAGTGAAGAAGAAAGGAAGCTGTTCAGGAGGCAGAGGAGAGGCTGCAGCACAAGAGGCAGGTGGCTTTGGTCACACAAGGCCGTGCTTAGGATCTTTTCCAACTCCCTCCATGAACCATATCTGTGTTAAGGAAAGGTGCTGCCTAGTTCAGGAGGACACGAGAACAGCTATGGAGAAGGCAAGGATCTGTAAAATCGGTGGCCATGAAACAAAGAGCCTGGACCAGATGAGGGAATGTGGGAGAGAGGAAATTGACGTGGGCGGAGCTCTAGAAAGCTGAGCCTCATTCAATTCTTCATTCAGGCAGTGTACGATACTACGTACCCCAGCAAATCTGCACACTTTGGGCTAGACAGGCTCCCCATCCTGCCCTCTCTTTTCGAAGCAAGGAACACTGGTGCACATCCTAGTCAGTACCTGCAAGCTAGAGCAAAGTATTTTCCAGTAGAGGTGGGACGCAGGGGATTCGCAGTCTGTTCTTAAGCCAGGGCCTTCAGTCAGTTGGGGATTGAGGGAGAAAGAAAGAGAGGAGAAATCCATTCCACCACTGACGCAGCATAGAGTCTCCAGTCTCTCACTATCTGGACTCAAGCGGAGGTCTGGTCAGCCCTGGCTAGGTCACCTGGAGGAGGGTATATGATGTTGAAAGACCCGAAACACCCAATGACTCAGGGAACATCACTGAAGGTGTGTCCAGAGGCATGACTAGTTATATGTACACAGCTAACGTTAGCTCAGAGTGTTTAACAAAATACTGATTGTTGACATTAGCTGATAGTAGCTCAGACCTTTGATGATTTGTTGATAGTTGATTAAGCTATAGTTATTTCAAGGCATTTAAACGACACCTTGACAGCTGGAATTAGCTAACGTTAGTTCAGAGTATTAAGATGACATGCTGATATCTGGCATTGAAGAAATTTTGCTCAAAAAGAAAAGATGTTGATTGCATATATTAGCTTATATTAGCTCACAGTAGGGCTGGGAAGTTCTTTGTAACTTCTGACCGAGCCCGACACAAACACAGCAGACTTTCTGTTTCCATCTACGAACCCGACCGTGTCTGACACCGTTAACACTAGTTGAGCCACTGAGTTTTTACGCTGTCACAAAGTTTTGGTAACCATGGTTACCATTTATCTGTTGACCCTGATTACTCATGTCGGCAGCGCAAAACCACTGTAAAAGGCTCTGTTCTTGCCCTTGTAGCTTGTACTTTTAAAACACCAAATAGAAAAATTACAAACTACTACACTCCATGGTAACACTCCAGTTATCATTAACAAACTACTTTGTTAGAATCCAGAACTAAATCAAAATCCCTCTAAACCATCGGTTTCCCTGTATAGTTTTAAGCTTAACTGTAGACATGTTTGTCTTTGAGTCCTTCATGGTTTACGCTCGGCTGCTACATGAGAATTTATCACTGGAAAAGTAACAGTAAGCCTATGTTGCATTCAGGGGACCATTGCAATGTCACTTAAAAAAATTCTTCCACTTCCAATATTAAAACATTACATGGGCCAAAACAGAGAAACAAGGTGGGTTTACATGGACAGCTTAATTCCGATTAGAATCGTAGAAGACGTCTAATTGGAAAGAAAATGTCGCATGTAAACACCCCTTTCTGTGTGACGTAATCCTCCAGCTGAGTTTTTCCGGCACCATGACGCATTTTAAATATGGAGGCCACAAAACAGTACCGGCCTGCATCGGAGAGTGATTTATTCATTGCAACTTTGAAAGACCTATATATATTTGGACAATAAGATAAGAAAAGTCACTTAATCACACGCCCTCTTTGTCGTATCTTGGAGAATGTTGGCGGTTGGCAGCCAGCTCATCGAAGCATTATGGCAACCTTATGAACGGGAGTGTGGACCATCTGCGCATGTCAGAAAGCGTTTGCGACTAGATGAGTCGATGCATGTAAACACCAGGTCGGAAAAGATCACAAGTCATGTAAACAGGCGACCGACATTGCAATTCGGAAAGGTGAAATTCAGGTAGGAGAAAAGTGTCCCATGTAATCCCACCTACTGACAGTAGATCCATGGCGTGACAGAGCCCGACATGCACCCGAAAGCAATTTCTAAATATTTGTCCAAATCCGGCCAAAGTCCGAGAGACCATTGAACTAGTCTGGTCCAAACCATGTTGCTTAACATTTTTAACGTCCAAACCCAGCCAGGCCCATCGGGTTCCAATGCAACCTGACAGTCTTTGGTCGGGTATCCACACTTTAGTGCGCACCTCCTCGTATATTTACAAGAGGAAGGGATAAGCAGCTGTCATAAAATAACGAAGAAATGAAGGGGTCGATAGAAAAAAAAAAGATGACATTGAGAAGTTTAGGAGTTAAGAATCTGCCCCTCTGTTTCTGCTTGTGTTATCTGATATTAGCTCTCCAGGTACTCAGTAGACTTCCTAGTAAGCGCTAAGTAAGCGCTGTGGTTAGCACAAGCTAAAGTTAAATTAGCAACTCACATAATGCCCATGACGCTTTTAAAGGGTCTGGCTCATCGTAACAAAAGCTGCAGCTGAGCTAGCGAGTTTTGCTGCGGCTTAAGCTATGAATTTAAATGTTGGAGAATCGCTGTATTCAGAAATGGGATCGGATTCATGTCTGAATCAAGATCGCAATATTTTTCCAAGTTATTGCCCAGCCCAGGGTGTTTTAACAAAATCTTAGTATATGTCAGTAGTTAATGTTAGTTCAAAGCAATTAAACGACATCTTGGTAGATGACATTAGCTTCACTGAGCTCAGGGCGTTCAAAAAATATATTGTTAAATGAAATTAACTATCATTAGTTGAGAGCATTTAAATAACATGTTGACAGCTGGCACTAGCTAATGTTAGGTCAGAGCATTTTAAACCACATCTGACCATCTAACCCTCTAGCCTGATTAGCTAACATCATCACAACCTAACCTATGAAGTAATGTAGTTATATTATATTTTTTTGTACCATATTTGGTAAACACTTGGTTAGTTGACTATTATTGTGAACAGTTTAACCAATAAACAATAAAATGGTAGTGGGCGGTGGGAGTTCACTGTTGAGCCCTGCCCCCTTCCACAAGCATACTCAGGGAAAACAAGCCCCTCATTAACTAGTTTACTAGCCACCCTAGCATCTACATGAGTTGGCTGCCATGATTTCTTTACAAACAGAAAAACTACATCTGATTAGCAGCATCTTAAGGCATTTTTCAGTAGATGAGAAAGGCAGAGCATGCTGGGATATGCAGTGAAATCGGTAGGAGTGTGTTCATGGCGTGGTTAACTGTTTATGTGACTTCAGCGCATACTGGGATTTGTCATGACATCAGTATGAGTTGTAATGATGGCACAGTAAACTGTTCAGGTGACACGAGAGCATGCTGGGATATGTAGTGACAGCAGTATGAGTTATATTGATGGCACAGTAAACTGTTTAGGTGACACGAGAGCATGCTGGGATATGTAGTTACAGAGGGAGGTGTTCGATTGAGACACGAAGTTCGCGGTTATCATGCCGGGATACGTAGTAACAGAAGGAGGTTTGTGTTTGTAACTTAGTTCACGATTAAACTGACTCTACGGTGATGAACGGAGCCCCCCCTCCCCATTAAACACTAACGTACCTTTAAACATGACACAAACGCGGAGCTCTGTTTCTCCTACTCCTGCGCTATTAGGGGGACACCGGGAGACTTTCTCCTCAGGCACCGGGTGCTCCTGTCTGGAAGTCCCCTGTCCTCACCTGCCGGTCTCGCTGCTCACTCTGCCGTGTGGCTCGCGCTTCTTATAAGCTTTGAATTAATGCGAATTAACAGCGTTTTCTTCCGTCTCACCGCTGCACGAGCCCCCCTACTTCTGCCGATGCCTTCAGGGACGTGACAAAACGTAGAAAATCACATAACAGGACAGAAAAATTCCGGAAATATAGCTGGATTGTGTTTTTGTCTTATTTATTTGTAATTCTAATTTACAGACTAAAAAGATACAAGCACAGCAAGGTAATAGAACGTTATAAAACGTTAAATAAGCTTTATGCTGGATTAACTCAAAATTGACATCAATAACCCATACTGTTAGAACAATACAATCAAACTCTAATAAATTACATTCCAAATTACTTTAGGAAAATTATTAATATTACACAAATTGAATTGAACGTGAAGTGAAGCTGTACTCTTTCAGTGATCTCCAGAATCATGTGATCCTTAAAAATGATTTCTGAGGAACGTGAAGGCAGCATCAGCGCAGTGACGTAACATCTACTGAGTCTGCGCAAAGTGTATCTTCATTACTAACCTTAAATGCAGTTTTGATATGTCCTTAGACTTTTAATATAATAGATTTGTTCTTGATCTTTTAAACGTGACTGAATATAGAACTGTCAATTGTTTTTGTTTTATTTATGTGTTTTATGTACTAAATGTAATATCTAAGAATCTTCTATCATTAACTCAATAAGGGAGTTGGTGTTGGAAAGGCTTTTTACGAGCTTGTACCGTCAAGATAATCAAATCTGAGTAAAATATCCAATTGAAGAACAGGTGTGGTGACAGGTAACACTTTGGTAAGTCCACAAAGGCTCTGCACAAAACGCCTTGGCTTTTCCTACATTATGACAATCTGTTCAGCCTCTCGTAAAATGATTTAGGAAGATAATCGACCATATTCTTTTTGAAACTCAAAGTTTCCGAAAGATTATTCTCAGTAATTGAATTTTTTTGAAAGGGTTTATCTTTTCCTCAATAAAACATTTTTTCTCCCGTGTGGAATCAGGAGTGGATCCTGCTGAGAATGGAGTTGGCGGAGTTGGCGGCATTAGCGGTGATGGCGGATCCGGTAATGTAGTTTCGAGTTGCCTCACTCTAATTACCCCTGAAAGTCATTACGGAATTCCAGCACTTTATGAAAGAGCTAATACTTACAAAGGAATTGTTGGATCTTATCAAGAATTTTTTTTTTGTTTTGGCTCTGCTTCTTCCAGACTGATCGGAGTCGATCTAAAGAGACGGGTGCTGATGTCAGTTTGGTTACTCCCTTTTCTTTTGTAAAAAGTGCGCCAAAAAGTATTGAAGTGGTTGTTCATCAGGCGTTCCACCCTTGACATGTTTAGATTTGGGGGTCAGAGAGTTTGGGGGTGTGGTGCCTTTTATCGAACACTCAGAATCTGGTTGGATGTTTTTCGGCCTTCAGAGGAAGAAGGCATAATCAACATGTAGAACGCACCAACTGCTGGCGTGTTGTGGTTGTTATCTACAGCACGATGACATCACTGCTCCGCCTCAGACAGCCTCCGGCCTCAGACCACCAACCGTCCTCTCTCCATCTCTTCGCCTCTCCATCTGTTCATCTATACTTCGCCCTTTTCCTCTCTAGGCCTATTTTTTATGGGTCCGGAAAACCAAAAGCCTCCTGCATTGCACAACCTCGGCCTCCAGTAGGCAGCCTGGCAGTGGGTGGGGTGGGGTGGGGGTGGGGGGGTTTTCATACTGGTTGCTACATATCTGAAGATGATTACAGGCAAAGTTACTTTGCCTGTAATCATCTTTTAGCTGCTAGTGTCATTTTCCTGCAGTTCAGTCCCAGTGTTCCATGAATGGATGGATCATCCGACTGGTGTCCCCCAACCCTCTGCATCTTCCACTTTCACACCAACCAACTGCATGTCCTCTCTCAACACATCCAGAAACCTCCTTCTTGGTCTTCCTGTTTTCCTCCTGCCAGGCAGATCCATCTCCAGCATCCTTCTACCAATAGATCCACTATCCCTCCTCTTCACCTGTCCAAACCATCTCAATCTGGCAGGGAGGCAGGAGCATATCTGACCTGCTCTGTCCCTCTGATGTGCTCCTTTCTAATCCTGTCGATCCTCGTCAGTCCCAGAGAACACCTGAACAACTTCAGCTCTGCTTTATGTCTTTTGGTCAGTGCCACCGTCTCTAAACCTGACAGCAGTGCTGCTCTCAACACCATCTCGTAAACCTTTCCTTTCTGTTTGAGTTGTATCTGAACATGCCCAGCGATGTGACGTAATGCTCCTCTAAGTTTTTATAGCGTCGCAAAATACGACGACTTCAAGACAGTCCCGGTCTGCATTGGCGAGTGTTTATTTATTGCATCTTTGAAATATTGTAACATATTTGGAAGGTTAGTAGGGCGAAGAGTCACCTCCGCGCACGCCCTCTTTGTCATATTCTTCTTCTGGGCGCTTCTTGGCGGTCAGCACCTCAACTCACTGAAGCATTATCGCTTATGAAGGGGAGTGTGGATCGTCCGCGCATGTGTGAAAGCGTTTCCAATTACGTGAGGTGATGTTTGTAAACACCGGGTCGGAAAAGATCACAGGTCATGTAAACAGGCGACCGACATTGCAATTCGGAAAGTTTTAATTCGGAAAGGAGAAGTGTCCCATTTAAACCCCCCTATTGTGTCTTTGTGGATTTAGAGAGGGCGTACGACAGAGTGAGGGAGGTATTATGGGATTGCATGAGGAAGTCATGAGTGACAGAGAAGTATGTTAGAGTGGTGCAGGATATGCATGAGAGCAGCATGACAGCAGTGAGGTGTGCAGTATGAGTCATGGATGGGTTGGGTGGAGGTGGGACTGCATCAGGGATCGGACCTGAACTTCTTCTTGTTTGCTATGGTGATGGACACACTGACAGATGAGGACAGGCAGGAGTCTCCATGGACTATGATGTTGGTGGATGACATTGTGATCTTTAGTGATAGCTGGGAGCAGGTGGAAGAAACCTGGAGAAGTGGAGGTTTGTGCTTGAGAGAAGAGGAATGAAGGTCAGTCTCAGCGAAACAGAATACGTGTGTGTGAATGAAAGGGAGGCAGGTGGAACGGTCTTGATGAAGAAGAAGAGGTGAAGAGGTTTACAGGAGTTTAAGTACTAGGGGCCAACTGTTCAGACCAATGGGGAGTGTGGAAAAGAGAAGAAGCAAGTGCAAGCAGGGCTTAGTGGGCGGAAAACAGTGTCAGGAGTTATCTGTGACAGAAGATTACCAGCAGGAGTGAGGGGAAAGGTTTACAATGTGGTAGTGAGACCAGCCCTTCTGTGTGGCTTGGAGACGGCAGCTCTGAGCAAAAGACAGGAAGCAGAGATGAAGATGTTAAGATTTTCTTTGGGAATGTCGAGGATTGGCAGCTTTAGAACGGAGAACATCAGAGGGACAGCCCAGGTAAATATCGGAGACAAAGTAAGAAGGGCCAGCTTGAGATGGTTTGGACATGTGAAGAGGAGGGTCAGTGGCCAGGAAGGAGAAAAGTGGGAAGACTAAAGATGCTATTGCTAGATGTGGTGAGAGAGGACATGAAGTTGGATAGTATGACAGGGGAAAGATGCAGAGGACTGTGCAAGATGGGAAAAAAATGATCAGCTGTGGCGACCACTAAAAGGAACAGCCGAAGAGGAAGAAGAGGAAGAAGAGGAAGATTGGAAACAAACTGTAAACTTTTTGAGTATTTCATTTCATGGAGCTGAAGAGACAGTCAAGAAAACATTTTATTCCGTTTATTCAAGTAAAAACATACTCAGATTAAAATCATCAGATAACACGGCCACAAAGGGTCACAAGCCAGCGTAGCTCTTGTGTCGGTCCCGGGTCCTGGATAACAGGGAGGGTTGTGCCAGGAAGGGCATCCGCTGTAAAACCTAAGCCAAACCAATGTGCAAAACTGAATCTGATTCTTAAACCAGATTAGTTGGGGAACAGATGATCTGCTGTGACGACCCTGAAAGGGAACAGCCGAAAGATGAAGAGGAAGAAGAAGGTTGAATTCATCAGATGTACACAGGAAAAAGAAAAACAGGAACAAAGTTCACAGCGGACTGAAGGGGTAAAACATGGTTGGCTCCGCGGTAGAGTGAGCCTCAGTGGGCGGGGCCAGCTTAAATAGACGAGCCTCTGATTGGTCAGATTTCCTCCTCTTCTTATTAGTAACTTTACGCCTCCTGCATTGGATTCTGTCTTTCTTCAACGATAACGGCCTGTTGACCTGAATCATGAAAAAAACAAACTGGCGATTTAGTGCAGGTGTGGTACAGGTGTGTACATGGTTTGTACAGGTGTAGCGTTTGTGTTCTGCAGGTGTTGTAGAGATGGGGTAGAGGTCTAGCGCAGGTGTAGAACAGGTGAGTACAAGTTTAACACGGATGTACTGCAGTCGTAGAACAGATGTATTATAGATCAAGTGCATGTGTAGTACAGATGTAGTACAGGTGTAGTAGAGGTGTTGTACAGGTGTACTGCATGAATAGTACCTGGTGTAGCCTATAGTAGAGCCCACAGGCGTTGCAGACAGTTTCTCCAGCAGCGTTTCTCCTCCACAGAGTCGTTGTTTCAGTCAAACAGTTCACACACTCAGTTCCACTCCTCTGACTCAGAGTCTGAAAACGCACAACAGCTTAAGCTTAGCTTAGCATAAAGACTGGAGGCAGTAGGCACATGCTTATGGGGAGACCACAGCTCAGATGACGCCATCTGCTCGTCATTAATTATGTCCAATGATTACTGCTGCTAAAACACATCTTCTATTAAGAAAGGAAAATAGCAAGAGGGTGGTGTTAGCCTAGCTTAGCACAAAAAGGATAGAACTGTTCGCCTTGATTTGTAAAAATATTGCAAGCAGTGGAAACAGCTAGCCTAGCTTAACACAAATAGGATAGTGTTGCTAGCCATTATATGTAAACCTACAGCAAGCAGGGGAAACAGCTAGCCTAGCTTAGCCCTTGAGGCAGGGATAATTGTTAGCATAGCATAGCACAAATGGTTTAAAACGCCATAGTGTGCAAGTCTTACTGCTCTCCTCTTTGGTCCCAGCAGTGGTCTGTTGTTTGTTCCCTTCTGGAGGCTACAGCCATGACACAGATGACCCCCTGAAGCGTCTCTCCTCCACAGGGGGGAGCTGCTCGTCCCACAGCTCCCACACTCACGCTGTTCTGAACGCACATAAGAACGTGAGACACACTCTGACCCACAGCGAGCAGGTGCAATTTACTCACACACAGGTGCACATCTCACCTGGTGTCTCCCAATCAAAAGAGGAGGTACTGGAGGGGTTACTAAAGTAACTGCTCCATCCTGGAGCTGAGGGGAAGAGGCACATGGGGGGCGTGGCCAGAGCAAGGTATAACGGTGAAGAAGCAGCAGGTGGGAAATAAGCAGAGTTCCGTGATTGACAGCTTTGCTCCTCCATCCAGTGTGAAGAACTGATTAAGTCATGGGACATGCTTGTTGATTGGAGGAAGGTGTATGACGAAGGAGCGTGGCTAACCTGTAAGAAACGGATGTATATCCATTCAGACCAGAAAAATAAACTCAAGTTACTGTATAGCAGAAATAAATTGAAAGTCCTTGCTGAATAAAAACCCGCCCCTCTTCTGTGCCACGTAGCTTCAAGACACTTTAACATAGAAATGTGTTATCATAGCTAAAGTTAGCTAATGCTAGCCATCATAGCTTGTTTAATAATGTCAGTAACAAAATATGTGTAATAGCTGCAATTTAGCTGTAAATCTGCTTGTTCAGCAGCGTCACAATGTTCACGCTATAATGTGCTCATTTTAAAAGCAGGAGGTCCGGTTCCGGAGCCGCTTTATGATCCAGTTACACACAGCCGACGCGGATTGCTTGATTAATTAATTAATCCTAAAGTAATTATATATTCAAACCGATACAAACATCATGATTCTGACCTCTGCGGTGAATGTTTCGGACTGAGCCAAGGACCAATCAACTGCCGGCGAATGTCCTGATATCATCACTGTTGTAGAGGGAAGAGAAGAAGAAAGAAAATTTATTTTACTTATAAACAAAAAATAAATAAAACCACAATACAAAATGCATTAAAAATCTATGGAAGCAAAGGTGTTAGTATCAAATTTTACTGAAATGATAAAATGTAATCCTAATTCAGGCTGGGCTGAGCAGCTAATATTCTGTAATGATGAGTAATTTTATAACAATGAATATTTTACAAATTAATCACATCTTCAGTGAAAGTAACTAAACTGTTGGATAAATGTACTTCAATATTTTCCTCTGTGAGGCAGTGGGAGGTTAAAAAAAAGAAAAGAAAGACGAGTGTGTCTCGTTCGTATCTGAGTAAATGTACATAGTTTAATTACAGCCAACATGTCAAAATATATTAATATATTAAATAATAATACAGATATTAAATATAGAAATAGAAGGAGGAGACAAACTTTACTTGTTCTGTGAGTCCGTCAGCAGAGCCATCAGTGGAGATCTGAGCCTCAGGAGCCGCAGCAGGAAACATCAGAATCAGGCTGGAACAGGAAGTGGGAGGTGACACCGTCGCTGACATTGTCATTAATAAGAGCTTAAAAATAATTTGATAAAAATGACTTTTATCTTCATGAATGTGTCTGTCCCAGTGATGGAAAGTACGATCAATCAGGTTCTGTTTGAGGTACGTTTACTTTACTGTAACTGTAGACTCTTCATCTGATCATTGGTTATTTTAAGTTAAGCCTTATCCCAATTACCTACTCAAACAATTTACAAAATAAACATCCATCAGGTGGATTTGCATAACCTTGATGTCTGTGGGCAGGAAAAGACCTACAAAAATGAATTTTAAGTCAGTTACATTTTACCTGGTACTTTGTCTGAGCAGCCTGGAATAAACACAAAAATACCAATTTATCTATCCATGACTGTTTTTGTTTGTTTTGTTTTTAAGATAAAAAGGCCATAACGTTGTTATTTTAAAGTATCGCCATGAAACAAAATAATAAGTAGAGTTGCTCAGAAATGTTTGAATAATAATAATAATAATTTTTATTGAGACAGAATATCTATTTTATAAGAACAGGAAGACAATATATACATTAATATGAACATCTACAATGGGAAAAAGAACAAAGCACCGCCCGACCTTTCACCCCGCTCACGACCCTGGAACACTTGAAAGATCTTTCTCGACCACAGTTGGAAAGACTTCTTATTTTGTAGCATTCACTTTGGCGCTCTTCTAGCTGCACGTAATATGAAGCATTTAGCATTAGCCTCTGTGTGTCGACCAGAATCCAGACCTTTTGGATCAGATGGAATTTGAGCTTTTATAATATTTGAAATTATTGTAATTACATATTTCAAAGAAACTTACAGGTGAGAACAATTCCAACAGAATTGGGGCTATTTTGGGACACAGGCTTCGCACCACTGGCAGTTAGGAGAGGGACTGTTGTAAATTCGATGGAATCTATTTGGGGTGTAATATTTATCTCTTGAATAAATCCAATTGCGTTTGTCTGTGTTTGGTCCAGATTAATACAGTCTGATGCGTCACCAGAATATTACACCATTTGAGATCGGTGCGGTTACATTTACGGTCTGACTGCTTTTAAACCTCGAATTTATTATAAATTGGCGAGTTATCATTACGTTTAGTGTAAATAAAGATGGAGAAACATAGTTGGCACAAATTTGCTGTCAGATTTTGCACTTTCTTGATAAAGTTCTTTCGAAAATACGGTTTATTCTCTGTTTTCTATTCCATAACTTTGCTGCCTATCCTTTTCCTTTTTATGTTTTGCTTTATTATTAATACTATTTCTTTATATTCTATATTTTAAGCTTATATTTCTGTAACCTACAGGAGAGAAGCTGTGCCTGATTTTCATTATAGAATTGTATGATAACAATGAAGCTGATTCTGAAAAGAAGAAGTTAAGCGCTTTGTAGTAAATAAAGTTTCTACTACATCAAAGTTGATTGAAATTCCACAAAGTTCAAGTTATTCTAAAGTTTTGGAAATTGAAAGGACAAAGAAACCATTAAAACCATTGAGACTATCCCAAAAACTAATGACTGTGTCCAGCGACAGGCTAAACTTGGAAACGGTTTAAAAACCCGTATAAACATATAAAAAGGTCTTCGTGACCTCTGGAGGTCATCATCCTCTGAATGTATAGCACCTCTGGTTTATAAGTTGCCTGATCTCCAAACACTCCCCTCCTCTGAAAACCCCCCGGCCGGATGTTATTGGCTTGAAGCCTTCATCGTGGCGTCAAACAGATCTTCGGTGGGGGGTGACAATCAGTGAGAATATTCAGTCTGCATAAAGGGGCGTGGCCTAAAGAGGAAGCAGACACGCAATAATCCTCCAGCAGAGGGAAAACAGAAACACCGTAGACAACACGATATTCTGTGCAACGAATGATAACTGTTAGAAAAGAGGGCATTACATGGGATAAATAATTATTTACAGTATTTACAAAAAGGCTGTAAAAAATATAAGTCCTCATTAAGACCTGGTTTGTTTAGTAGCCTTTCATTTATCCATCAAAAAGGCGTCCCTTTGGTTAAACTTTCTTTGTCTGTCACTTTTCCCCATCAAGGATGGGATGTGGTCGACGCCACACACTCGAAGAGTCTCTGGGTTTCTGTTGCGATGGTCCAGATAGTGTCCCTCTGTTGGATAGTTAACATTTCCTGTGAGGATGGCATGTTTGCGTCCTGATAACCTGTCCTGTAAACTGTCTCTTGGTTCTTCCATTGTAAAAAACAAACAAACAGTACAGCTGGGGCATTCCAGTCTGTAGATGACAATGTGGTTTTACAGTTAATGAAGTGCTTCATGGGGAACTCCGTCTGACATGTCACATCCATCAACTCTTTGTCTCTGCTACGTTTGTGCAACGGTTACGCTGGTAACGCTAGTAGAAACCATTAGGTTACCATGTTTGTCGGTTGTCTGGTGGAGGTTCTGGAAAGATTTGATTCAGCACATGATCCCTTTTAATAATACCCCAATCCCCAATTTATAATCAGTTAGATGTTTTGTGTAGTGACAAAATCCGTCACATGACAGCTCCTGTAACGGTTCTGAAGATTTTCTTTTCCTTTCATTTTGTCTCTCTCGTATTCTCTCTGTTAGTTTCCGCGCTGAAATCCAACGATAGTTTCATGTTAGGATTAATATTATTGAAATAGACTCGAAAAGCTTGAGTTTCTGACTCGGATCCGGTCCAAAACAAACAGCATCAAGGTATCGCCACAGAATATGTCTAACAAATGCATTTGTTTCAGGATTAAACAACAAAAATCTAGAAATAAACAAACGTATAATTGGAAAGAGTCGGAACCCATGGCTCACCCTTCAGTCTTTTTAAACACTTTTCTTGGTGAACGTAAATCTTAAAAGTCCATTCCGTCAGTGACAATAGGAAATCTCTAGGTGCTACTTCATCAGATGCTCAAATTTTTTAAATAATGTTTAAGTCGTTTTCACATCAGTCTAAACTGAACTGAAGTCAAAATTCACCCTGAATGACCTTTTCTCTATCTTTAAACACAGAGTTCTGGTGATTTAAGTCCCGTGCAAATCAGCGATTTGGTGGCAAAATGCACCGTTGTTTCTTGCTGTCCCGATTGAATTATGGCTGCAGTGGAAATAATGTTACATTGTTTTGAAGGAGCCGATTGATCCAATGACAGGAGTGAGCACAGAAGGGTGTTCGGTGCAACACCAGCCCCAGGGTGCCCCGCGCCCAACGCTTAGGTGGGTGCAGGAGACACAGGAGGGACTGTCTCACGTTTAGATGAGGGGGAGTACGATTTCCAGCGGGTGGGCTTGCGTCCGGTTTCTGTTGATATGGACACCGTATCACAGCATCACAGCAGTAGCAGCTGGAGGTCATTTTGGAGGTCATTTTTGCTCCTCCTCTTCCTTCAGGCACAGAGAAGGAGAAAACCGGTGATGCTGCTGGGTTGCTGTCCTTCTCTGACATCTCTTCCGGTGGCGGTCCGTCGCTTCTTCTTTTCTCCTCCGTGCTCTTGAAGAACGTGCTCGAAGAAATCACAGAAATTTAACTCACTCTGTTACACAGTGATGATTCAGTCTTCCCGTCATTTTGTTTGAGTAGAGCGTTTAGACACTGGTTCAAACAGAACTGCTTGTGTCAGACTTTCAGATGTGAATTCCGGTAAAAGCTAAACAAGGCAATCTTTGTCTAAAATTCCTTGGCAGAGCAGGTAGGAGCAAAATAGTCCTACTGAGAGACTTTGTCTTCTCTCCTCACTCAGAGGTTTGTCAGAGATGTTTATCGCGGCCCATATCTGGATCTCCTCCACATGTATCTGAGCGCTTGAGGCCTTTCTTCCCCTTCTCGTCTTCCTCCTCTTCGGTCTTGTCCTGTTGAGCATGATAGTCTCAAACATTCTGGGATATATGGACTGCTGTGTCTCTGAGATTCTCCTCTTCTTGGATCTTTTCTTGTTTCGGATTCTGTACCTATTTCCTCAGGTCTGCGTCCAATGTTCCTTCATGTTATAGTCTGTAAATGGAATAAGTGTTCATCAACTGCCTGTCTCAGCTCAGATGACTATTTTTGGAAAACCTCTCTTAGAATTCTTTATCAATAGGAGTGTCAAATACAAGGAACATTTATTTACAATAGCTTCCCATCAGTCTTGTATCTTTCTTCAAAGTGTGTAAAAAGGTGTGTGTAGGTCTCGCCAAGAACAATGTGGGCTGGTTCTTCACCTGGTAAGTCGTATATAAATGATGAAGTGATGATCCGCTGCTCCTCTTTACAGTGAATAAGAAAAAGTGTTTCCCATCTTTGAGTGTACTTTGTTTAAAGCATTTCCTTGATGCTTGTATGAATAAAAAAATTTGAGCCCTTCCTGGACTGAAACTCTATTCACTTATTTTGATGCTCTTTGGATATGACATGAAAATCCGAGGTTCTCTCCTTTAACGGCAGCTAAAATGTCTTTTTCGACAAAGCGTTATTTAAAAAGCAGAAACCAGCCGCTGCTGAATAAAATCCCACCCCTCTTCTGTGTCACGTTGCTTCGCAATTTCTTAATGAAGAAGTGCATTTTCATTACTCACATTAGTTGATTTCAAGTAGTTAAAGTAGCTTAGGTTAGCATACTGTCAGCTATCAAAGATAAATTAGCTAATGTCAGATATCAGAACTAGCTAATGTCAGCTGTTGTAGCTAATGTCAGGAGAATAAAAGAAAACGAGTACCAGTGTGGAAAAATTACAACTGAGCGCTTGCATTTTTAATGTAGTTTTAATTTTAGAAGCTAATTTTAGCTAATGTAAGCTATCATAGCTCAATCAATCAATCAATCATATTATATTTATGTAGCGCCGGTTCACAATAAAAGTTGTCAAGAGCTAAACTGAGGCAATATCTGTTGTAGCTAGCCTTAAATTTTAATATATTTAAATGCTTTCAGTCAGCTATACTGAAATATCATCATAGCTAACGTTAGAAACAAGTTGTTTAAACTGGGCTATGAAATACCGTAGATGCTCTTTGTTTTGTCATAGGTAACACTAACCTATGTCAGCTATCAATATTTTGTATAAAACACTCTGAGCTAACGTTAGCTTGTTGTTTCTGCTCTGAGTTAGCATTAGCTGTCAAATTTGTTTAAATCCCCACTATTTAAATAATATTAATGCCATCATAAGTTTACAACATTTTACTTTGTAGAAAATGCTGAACTGTTGGCATGAGTGTTTACATCTGAGATGAATTTGTTGATCAGTTTAGGGTCACTGAAGACAATTGGTCAATCATTCAGAGGCAAGAACCGTGACCCTGGAGCAGGGCTGGGTCCACCAGGCTTCTGTGCAGGGGCAAATCCAGTGAGAAGTCAGTGGGTGGAGCCTGTATGCGATGGCGGGGTGGTCGACCCCCCCTCTTAGGGATGGGCAGCTCTGAGTGGTGAGCAGGAAGTGGCGAGGTGAAGAAGTACGGATGGAGGAGAGCCTGCAGAGGAAAGGATCTGTCAATCAGACAGTAAATGAGGCAAATTAAACAACAAGCAGCTGAAGAGATCCTGACTTTTACACTAGATTACTACATTACCCATGATGCATTTCCACCTGGAATATAAGTAAGGAACACTAGCAGTCCAGAACCAAAGACATACCCCTTGTCCAAATACTCATACTACACCCTTAAGGTCTTCGTGGAAGTGCAGGCTTGTTTTACGTGGAGGAAATGTGCATTTAGGGGCATCAGTGTTCACAGGACTTGAGTGTTTAAGCGCAGAATTAGGAAAAGTCTGCATACATCACGTACCTACGTCACTTCTGTTTGGATCACCTAAGAGACGAAACACAACTAACACATTCTGCCGCGCTGAACTTAATAAAATCAAACGTCATCTGGTCGGCCCCTAAAAGAAAACGTTTGTGAAAAAAGTTATTTATGTATATATTAAATAACTCTTTTTACTGTAATATAAGATATTTTGTGACGCATTTGTGCGTGCACACCCATTATGGTTATGTTTTTTAAGTGAATCTGGCAAAACAACACAGAGAGCTTCAAGAACATCAATTTCTGACCAAATAATTTTAAGTTACACTTAAAAAGAAATTTTCTTCTCCATTGTTCCGACGTCAGATGTCGCTCCTTGTTTGCCTGTCCAAAGGCCCAGCATTTGTTAGCTATTTGTAACGTCATGACAGAACAGGGGGATTCTGGGTAATAGCCTTGGGTGAAGAGCAGTCTGATGTGGACTTGCGGGAAGGGACATAAGGGCGCTACTGAGCACAACCATAGAAATGGGACACCTTCAAGTCTTGAACCTCTTAGCAGAAGCGCATAATTGAGGGGCAAAAGTGTTCAGGTACGCAAGCAGGAAAATTTGGACAAGGTTTTACCCCCCTCTCCTTCTGACCCTCATGGAATATTAAAGCTCTCAAACAGAAAACAGAGGACGCCTGAGAAACTCTGACTTCCTGTTTCCTACCTGTCGGGCGGAGCAGCGCTGTTTGGATGGATAAACCAGGAAGTTATAGAGGAGGTCGATGGCCTGCGGGGATGTATCCGGAACAAACTCTTCCAACGGGATGGGTGGGTTCTCCTTGAAGGTGATTTTATTGTAATCTGGCAGCTCCACAATCTCCTGGAGAGATGCATCAACCGACCAATCAGAGCGCACTAGCAGCCAATCAGGAAGCAGAACTCAGAAATGCTGTAATCCATGTATTTAAAAGAATACTAGTAGGAAGTTATTTGTTCAAATCATAACAACAGGCTGGTGAGGAGAGGAGGACGTGACCTCACATCAGAACTACTGGTCAGTGGAACCATTCTTGAGTACATACAAGAATAAGAGTGCGTGTGTGTGTGTGTGTGTGTGTGTGTGTGTGTGTGTGTGTCTCACAGGCCAGCTGTCATGTGTTGGTGTTCCTAGCACTCTGAGGACACAGCACAGCTGCTCAATGTCATTCTCTCCAGGAAACAGTGGGGACACGTTAAGAAGTTCCCCAAAAATACAGCCGACCGCCCTGAAACACAACACAGGTCAGACCGCTGCCCCCCGTTGGTGGAGCGTCGTCATCAAACCAAAACGGAGCGACTGATCTGGTCCCATTCTGAGGATACACAACTGTGTGAAATGCTCTCCTAGTTTTCTAAGGTGATAAAACCAGATTTTAGGAGGACGAGTTTCTCACCATAGGTCGACGCCCTCGTCGTACTTCCTGGCTCCGTAGAGCAGCTCAGGAGCTCTGTACCATCTGAACACACACAAACCGTTTGTAAAACTCAACAATTAATGTCAACCAAAACTGAGTGACAGACCTCTAAAAAGATCTAAATATCTATCTATCTATCTATCTATCTATCTATCTATCTATCTATCTGAGTTAGGACCCTGTTCTGTCTGTGATCACCACAGCAAGAGAAAATAACAAACAAATAAATAAAAAATATCAAAGGTTCTCCATGATGATATGTAAGTTTGATTTAGGTCTCAGTCCTTTTGAACCTGCTGTTGAAGGTTAGTTTAAAAGTAAGGTACTAAGTGCCTCGTGCTAATAATAGTAATAATGACTCTTAGTACAAAGTAAGGTGCATTTACAGATAAATACTTATTGCAGCAGTCGGTGGGAGTGATGGGTGGGGGACAGTGTTCATCAGTCTGATGGACTGTGGGAAGAGGGTGTTTTGAGGGTCTTGTTGTCCTTGACTCAACACTCCTGTAGCGCCTCACTGAGGGCAGAAGTGTGAAGTGAGAGGAGACTCTGTTGAGGGTTTGGACTGTCCTTGATGATGTTGTGGGCACTTCTTGGGAGTAATTCATGAAGCAGACTTAATGGAAACTCTTACTTAGTCAAGCCAGAGATGAGGGAAGCGCTATCTTTACCATTCCAGAGAGTGGGATAACTTAAGCCCTGAGTCAGTTACCGCGGCAACATAGATAGATAGATAGATAGATAGATAGATAGATAGATAGATAGATAGATAGATAGATAGATAGATAAATTAAGACCTACTTTATAAAAAGACATCTCACAGACATGTTTAGATAAACATTATAGTGCAGATTTTGCAGTAGTGCAATTAGAGGAACACACATGGTGTGTAGTCAGTTGATTATCAGATACACATGTAGTGTGTAGTGAGGTAGAGGAGTTCTGGGTTTCAGACACAGCACAGTCTGACAGGGATTTGTTGTAAAGTCTGACGTCAGTCGGGACAAAGGACCTGCGGTAACGCTCTGTCTTAGACTGTGGGTGTGGGAGTCTGCTGCTGAAGGAGCTACTCAGAGCTCCACAGTCTGTGGGGGGTGAGAGGTGTTGAAGGTCAGATCGGTCAACATTCTCCTCTCACCCACACCCTCCACAGAGTCCAGGGGACAGTCCAAGAAAGAGTTGGACCTGACCAGCCTGTTGACTCTTATTCTGTGACCCTAACCTGCTCACCTGGGGGTTTTACTTGAAAGAAGCCTGAGTTTGTTCCTGACTGAGCCAGCTGAGCCTGAGGCGGAGCTGTCAGACGTGACGTGTCCGTCAATCATTATTCCAGTTAATAGACTGACTACAGGAGAGGACTAGGAGACCCAGATGAACGTGCTTTCATTCCATGATTTATCTGAATGACATTCTGCCACCATACATCTCAAACATCTCACACTGTGGACAAATCTCACATTTGAGCAAAGTCCCTGCGTTTCTCCCCTTTTTTATTTAAATGGAAGTTTCTTCTCCGACATGGTCTAAAAAATTTTTTGGTTCCACATTTTATTTTGAGACTTCAAATTTAACTGAATATAACATTCATTCACAAAAAAACAAAAAAACACAAAAATAAATAAATGAATGAATTGTTTTAATTAGATATTTTTTTAAAAAAGGTTGAAATGGTCCATGGGTTTCTCTTCTATGTAAATTTTTGCTTGTGTGACCGCATTAAAACTTCCTGCCCAAATGGCGTGAAGAGCGTCCACCATAGCGTCTCACTGGTTGCCATGGTGAATCACAGTATCTGAGCTCCGTTGACGATGGCTTTAGATCGTCTTCCCGTTTGATTTAGACTCAGAGTTAACTAATTCTGATTGAACCAGCTCAGATCAGCGGATGTGAAACTGGAAATCCTGAGCCACTCATCTCAGACTTGATCAAGCAAGAGTTCGGGGATAAGGACAGAGTTTGATAAACCCGCTTTTTGAAATACCCCTCTGATGACACTGGATGTGTAAATGTCCTAAAGTGCTGGTTAGGCTGCCCCAGAGCTGAACTCTGCAGTTTTTCTTTTCACACACTAGAGAGCCTTCCTGTCCTGTATAATGCAGTTCCAAGGAATTTAAAGTTTTTCCCCCTCTCTACCTCTGTCTCAGAGATGGATTGTGGGATGTGATCCACACTCCCACAATTTCCTTGGAAAAATAATATTCTTGTTGGTTTTGTCAGCCTTTTAGAAGAGATTATTTTTCCTGACACCAGGCCGTCAGCCCAGCTGCCTCTCCTCTATATGTTGTTTTTATAAGTTTTTTCTAAAGTTCTCAGGTGACACTACAGTCTCACTGACTGTAGTGTCACCTGAGAACTTTATAATGCTGCTGTTGGACAGGGAGGACACAAAGTCATGAGTGAAGAAGGTGCATAGCAGCAGAACCCCAACCCCAAAATGACACGTCTCGTGATGAAACAACAGCGGTCCATCCTTCAAAAGGCAGGAACTAATCATGGCGAAATCATCCCCTCTTAAAAGGTCTTACAGGTGAGTGTATTCATATATTTAACAATTATGACCACTCCTCTTACCTGGTGGCGACCTGGTGGCTGTACAGCCTCTCTCCATCCTCACTGAACAATCTGGCCAGACCGAAGTCAGCGATCTTCAGATGACCGGAGGAGCTGATGAGGAGGTTGGCTGGCTTGAGGTCCTGCAAAAATAAGTCACAGCTTTTATTTTGAAGGGCTACATGAAAAGGGAAAGTCTGATATCCTTCCATGTTTCATAAATGTGTTATTGTATCGTTTACGTTCCTCCCTCTTAATGTAGAATGTAAATAAATATTTAGCTTCAACAGAAGAACAAGTACATATATATAAAACGTATAAACCAAAAATGCACTGTGGCACATTTCAAAATAAAACAATTGTGATGTTGATGATGAAGTGACGAGCACAACTCACGCGGTGCATGATGTTGTTGTGGTGCAGGAAGGCAACGCCCTTCAGCAGCATCATCATGTAGCTTTTGACATGAGCAGGGGTCAGAGGTCGCTCAGAGTTCCTGATGACCTCCGAGAGGTCAGACAGCATGAAGTCAAACACCAGGACGAAACCCGTGCCGTGAGGGAAGACGTCCTTAAGCTTCACCACCTGAAAAAGAAGTGGAGGAGGAGCGGTTTGAGGCTGACGTCTGACTTCTGCTCTGACCCGGTGCCTGATGTCTGACACTTACATGCTGGTTGTCCTCGATCTCCTGCAGGGCCTTGATCTCCCTCAGAGCCTGATTGGGGATTCCGTCCTCCAGCCGCCGCAGAGCCACTTTCTTCAGCGCCACCGTCTCTCCAGTCTGGCAGTCATCGAGTCATCAAATACATGATCAGTTGTGTATTTATGAATATTTATATATAGTAAAAATACCTCTCTATAGCACTCTCTCTCTTTCTTTACATATATATATATAAATAATGTATATATATATAATGTATGTATATATATATATATATATATATATTTATATATATATACACATACACACAAATATATATAAAAATATATATATACACAAACATATATATATCAAAATTATATATATATATTTATGATATACTATAGATATATATATATTTGCACACACATATATACATATATATAGATATATGGACATATTTAAATATATATATACACACAAATATATATATATATGGACCCAGAATTGTCTGTGATGCCTTTTTTATGGACCTGGGCTCCCGGCAAAGTTTTCTAAAATCCAACCCAAGGTTAAGACCTTTTTTATCATTTAATTATCTTGAAAAACTCACACACGCTTCTATCACAATCCGTAGGGACTGCAATGACCTTTAAATTGGCATGAGTGAGACCTCCCTTCAAGTCAGCTGCTGCTCCAAAACACTGCTACTAAGCCTAAACTGTCACATGGAAGCAAGAGCCCAACTCCCCGAATATGGCCTCCCTCCACTTGCTCCTTGTACATTTTAGTGTGCATTTAAGGTTTTATTGATTCTTTTTAAATCTTTGAATGGATAACCATTATATGAGACAAAGCTAAAAACAAGTGGCGATCAAGATTTTTCTGTTGAAGCCCCTTAACTGTGGAACAAGTTGCCACCCAATCAAATTCTCAATTTTTATTCTCAGGATGAAATTAGTGCACTTGTTTCTTGTTGTCTTACTGACTATTCTTAACAAAAGCTTTACGTTTTTATTATCTGCCTATACTATGTATTGGCTGAACAGCACTTTCGTAAACTACCTACCATTTTATTTAAAGTGATTATTAATAAAGTTGTAAATTAAATGTGATAAAATCGTAAAACTGGACGATATAAGCTTCCAGAGTCGATGGTTGTTTATTCCAGGGTTTTCTTTAGTCTGATGTTATATTAAATGTTAAATATTTAATCATTCATTAATTATCCGCGGCCTCTTATTCTGTTCAGGGTCATAAACAACAAACTAAAAAAAAAGAAAAAATCTCTAAAATGTCATCAATAAAATTTGTCTTAAATAATAATTAATACTACGTGCAGATCTTACCTCAATGTGTTTTGCTTTGAAGACAATACCATGAGCTCCTTCTCCAATCCGGCCGAGAATACTGTACTGCTCCATCACCGCAAACTGGACTACCAGTCCAGATCTGACCACCAGTCCTGACCAGAACACCAGCAGTGACTAGACCAACAGGCAATACTGAATCAACAGTCCACAGCAGACCCCCAGTCCTGACTAGACCACCAGACCACTCTGGATCACAGGTCCTTACCCAACCTTCAGTCCTGACTAGACCACCAGACCACTCTGGACCCCAGGTCCTTACCCAACCATCAGTCCTGACTAGACCACCAGACCACAGGTCCTTACCCAACCATCAGTCCTGACTAGACCACCAGACCACTCTGGACCACAGGTCCTTACCCAACCATCATTCCTGACTAGACCACCAGTCTTGACCAGACAAACAACATTAATAAAACCAAATAATCAACTATTTTACGTTTATTGGCAATATAAACATTTAAGTACCGAACAAAATTTCAAATACTTTAAATAATGAACCTTACTTCTTTAATTCTTTGCATAAAACAAGAAAAAAATCGAAATATTTGGGGGAAACTTATAGGAAACGAAGCTGAGCTAACAGCTAAAACCGCTAGCGGCTAACTGTTGGCTAACGTTGCCTTGGTAACACGCTAGCGACTGTAGCTCAGCTAAGACTTCAAAGATTGAGGCGGTAAAGAAAAGCTAATCTCGCTCAACACGTGTCCGACGCAGACACAATCATAAAACAAAATCGCGACGCCATTGTTCACATGTAAGATGGTTTAAAATAAAACTTTTACGACGCTTTAGCTTACTGTGGGGTCTCCGCAGCGTCTGTTTACAATGACGTCATTTACAGAACCAGAGCAAGCAGAAGATACTCTCACCTCTGTTGCCCAAATGGTGTCAAATATAAATTTTTATTAGTAGGCTATATTTTATTTGATTATATCAGTAAATTTTACACACGACTCAAATTAAAACAATCTCAACATCAACCTCAGTATAAATAATATCTCAATTTCTATAGGAATTTATAGAATATACAAAAACTGTCATTGTGAATCTTGTGTTTGGTTTAATCTATATTTACATTATTTGCATCCAATGTTAGCCAACAGGTTACCAGCGGTAACTATGGACTGAAACATATGGTCGGCCATAGCAATCCCGAAAGTAAACAGCCGAGAACAGCAAGATTTAGGAAAAACCACATGACTGATTTGCTTTGAAGATTTACCCTGAAGTAGGTTTCAGCATATTCTAGAGGCTGAATTTTGGCTGGCATAACTAAGACATTAATAGAGGAATCTGCATGGAATTTATCTAAGTAAAGCAATCTAATTGATCTTCATAACAATAATGTCTACCTTTTTATAAGAACACTGTTTCAGGACATAACTCAAAACATATTTCATGGATCATTTTTTAATTTTATACCTACATAGTGAGAGGAAAAACTGGCATGATTTTGGTAAAGGTCACATATACATTCCCGACACTAGGGGGAGCTTTAGCCTCAAAAGTTTTCGGCCCATAATTTCTCAATGGTTAGTCACACATCCAGTTGGAAATAAGTTTCGCGTTCCGTATATTGATTTGGCATAGGTTTTTACACCAGATGCCATTGCTAACACAACCCTCTAAATGTATCCAGGCTTGGGAGCAGAACTACAGGTACACTGAATTGTGACCCTTTTGTGGCAAGGTTAGTTATCAATATGGATAATAAAATAATTCTCTTTTAAGCATCCACACCTCTCTCTGTAATCAATAAGAGCTTACTAGGAAATAAATCATTTATCAGCATCTGTCTAATCAGACTGTTGGATTCGACAATGTTGATAGTGAACTGGTATGCGAGATCCCTTTTTCAGCCGAAAGCAAGAATTGTTTTGGGATCGATTTAGTTAGGATGTTAAAAAAAAGGAGTTCATACAGATGTCATGATACAGGTCGAGAACTGAAGTTTCCATTTATACCGCTAAAATAAGCTATTTCATTTTGTCATCCTTTTAGTATTCTCCATTCTTTTATTGTTTTATCCCAGGTTTAAATTGTTTTCAATTGTCTATTTTGTGTGTTACAAGTGCCACTGAATATACCAAACTAATAAAGTTATATCTTATCTTATCTTACAATCTAAAACGGACTAGATATTTTTTGTCCATTCATTCATTCATTATCATAACCACCCACCAAAACAATGATTTTTGTTTTGATGGGTGGAAAAGGAAAATACAGAAATATAGAATAATAATATGGAATTCACATGAATCAAGTACTAAAATAATTAAATAAAATAATAAAAATATTGAACTTAAAGAGCTTATTCAAAGAATAATAATAGAAATAAAGATTTTAGCAGATTGCTACTTTAATTTTTAAACAGGAAGTGTTTCCTATCATTGATTTTATATCCGGTTAACCTACTTCCGGCGTAGCTCGGTGTTTACATGAGGCGGTCGTAGGGCACTGGAGCGATGGTTACGTGGAGAAAGTTAAAGTCCGTGAAGTAGTGAAATACAGCATTTTGCTGACGAAGTTAGCGGAGGAGTCAAAGTGGAAACGGTGACCATGTCTCGGTCTGAAAATGCTAATGCTAACGTAGAAGAGAAGGTTCTTCAGTATGAAAACTTCATCAACGACGTCCTGAGGACGGACTTACAGTAAGTACCAAACAGACAGACTTGTTCTTTGGGATGTTTCCATTAGGGGTCACCAAAGCGGATCGTGTGTTTCTATCTTGCCTCATCTGTTTCCTCTGCATCTTCCTCTGTCTTATCAACCAACTACATGTCCTCCTTCACATCCAGAAATCTCCTCTTTGGTCTTCCCCTTTTTCTCGTGCCGGGCAGCTACATCTCCAGCATCCTTCTAACAACAGATCCACTGTCTCCTCCTCTTCACGGGTCCAAACAATCTCAATCTGTCGTCTCTTACTTTGTCTCCAAAACGTCCCTCTGATCTGCATGTTTCTAATCCTGTCCATCCTCGTCGCTCCCCAAGAAGATCTCGACTTTGTCAACGCTGCTACTTCCACATCTGGCTCCTGTCCTTTGGTCAGAGCCACCGTCTCTAAACCATCCATTTGAGCCGCTCTCACTACCATCTCTTGACACCCTTCTCCACCCACTCCAACCTGCCTGCACCCGATTCTTCACCTCTTTGCCACACTCCCTGTTTGCTCTGAACAGTTGACCACAAGAACTTAAACTCCTGCACCTCACCCCTACTCCTTTCCTCCTCACATTTCACCTGCCTCCCTTTCATTCACACACACATATGTGTTTTGCTGCGACTGACTATCATTCCTCGTTTCTGCAGCAAATATCTCCACCGTTCTTGATGCAGTCCCATCTCCACCTTGAACGCATTCATGACTCCTGCTGCTGTCATACCGCTTTCCTACATGTCCCGTTCTGCTCTAACGTGTCTTTGTCCCGCCACGCTTACTCTAAATCCACAAAACACAATGCAGCTCATTTTGGCCTTCTCTATATTCGATTTGGACAAATCAGCCGTAACAATCTAACAACTGACAGTTGAAGTCAGAATATTTTATAATAATAATAATTTGATCACCTGGTAACCATGGTTATCCGTAGGTGATAGAGATATATTAGGCAGGCATGAACACTTTGTTCTCAAGGTGATAATGGAAGCAGCGAGAATGGACCAGTGTGAGGATCTATGAAACTTTGATTGGCAGCACATAGTGATGGCTAGATGAACGGGTCAGAACATCTCCATAACTGCAAGTCACGTTGAGTGTTCCTGGTTCACAGGGACGGAAGGCTAACCCTGAAGTTTATTGTGATGATGTAACACTGTGTCTGTGCTTGTGTGTGTTTTGTCAGGAAGGTTCTGGATCAGCGAGATTCGGTCTATGAGAAAATCTCTCAGTACCTGCAGTTGAAGAACACTATCCAAGGTCTGCAGGTGAGATGACATAAAAATATAAACAACCTAAACATAAAAAATATTCAAATATAGATTGTGTTTAACCAATGAGCAATAACATAGTAAAAAAGATTAAATTATGACCTCCTTCAACCAGACCTACCAGTATTCCCAGTGGGGGCTGGTGAAAAGCTTGATGGTACATTCACATTTAACGCGTATTTTCTGCCTGGCTGATGTGATGCAAGTAAACTCAAATGGTCCGCTGGAGACATTTAGTGATTGTATGTTATGTTTTTGTTTTAAATGCGGCCTTAGTGACCGTTTACCTTCTGCTGAATATTCCTAGTGAGGTCGTTTCCTTTCCTGTGTGTGTTCCTGCAGGAGGCGGGCTCCCCGCGGCTGAAGACGGAGGTCGATTTGGGCTGTAACTTCTACGTCCAGGCTGAAGTGTAAGCGGATCAATAAGTCATCGATAGAGATTTGGTCACTAGAGCCATATCACTACATCACAGAGGCACTAGAGTCACGTCCTTATGGCTACTTCACACTGCCAGTCTTAATAATCTGTTTAGATTGTGTTTCTTAGACGGATTGTTTTTTTTGTAGCTGTTACTAACTGTAACTGACCCGGTTGCTCAAAACAACAATAACAAAGGCTTCACACGCAGCTTACTGTCAATACAGAGAAAAATGGAAGCCCCTTAAATCAGTGACAGAGCACCTGTTTATAGTGATATTAATAGTATACATAGTGTAATGTTTATTGTGAAGTATTGTGATAGTGTATGAAGTGTTTATAGTATACTGTTTATAGCGATGTTAATAGGGTTGCATAGTGTTTATAGTTTAATGTGTATAGTGATGTTTCATACTGTATATATTGTATAGTGGAATGTTTATAGTGATGATTATAATGTAGGGGTTTATAGTGTCTATGGTGTTTATAGTGGTGTTTACAGTGTATAAATTGTTTATAGTGTAGTGTGAATAGTGACATCTACAGAGACGTTTATAGTGACGCGTTGAACATGATGTTAAACCCCACGTCACGTTATACCCTACGTGATGGGGGTTTAATAGTGATAATATCACTATCCAATATAGTGATATTTATAGTGTAGTTGTTATAGAGTAGTGTTTATAGTGATGTTTATAATGTAGTGTTTATAGTGTAGTGTCTATGGTGTTTATAGTCGTGTTTACAGTGTATAAAGTGTTCATAGTGTAGTGTGTATAGTGATGTTTTTCATGTTTATAGTGATATTTATAGTGTAGTTGTTATAGAGTAGTTCTTATAGTGATGTTTATAGGGTTAATAATGATGTTTATAGTGGGTTAGTGAAGTTTTTCATGTTTATAGTGATATTTATAGTGTAGTTGTTATAGAGTAGTTCTTATAGTGATGTTTATAGGGTTAATAATGATGTTTATAGTGTTTATAGTGTATATAATGTCTATAGTGTAGTGTTAATAATAATAATAATAATAATACATTTAATTTATAATGCACTTATAGTGATGTCATGTCATGAAAAGGTAGTGTCACAGTGGCACTAGAGTCATTGCCCGACACGTATCCTGTTGCTTTAACTGCGCCTTTTCTTCATCTCCATCAGCGAGGACTTGTCCAGGATCTTTGTGGCGGTCGGTTTCGGTTTCTTTGTGGAGATGACCCACGTGGAAGCTCTACGGTTCATCGAAAAGAAGACGAATCAGCTCACCACGTCAGTTGAATACACTTTCTGCTTCTTGTCTGGTTTTAAATCTGATTTGAGCATCACTGACATTATTTTGGTAGATGACTGATGTAAACTTGTTTATTTGATGTTATAGCTCAATGCTAGTGTTCCCATTGTAATGAATTAAAGATGCTAAGGGTGCTAATACTCTCTTTCAGTTTCACGGAGCAGCTCACCAAAGACTCGGCCAAAATTAAAGCCAACATCCGGATGGTTCTGGAGGTCAGTTCATTAGCTGCCGCTGAAAATTTGAAAAAGAAACTGATCATTTATTTTGAAATGTTTTAAGGTATTTATTTTTGTATTCGTCGTCAGACGTAAACCCCCGGGGCAGCTGTTTGGGTCAATGTTTTTTGCAGATGCCTGTTTATTTCAGAGTTGATTTCCTACTAATTCCTGCTAATTTAGTCAATGTGACACCATTGGAAAAATAAAAATGTGCACATTTTTAAAAACATTTTGCAATACTTGAAAACAATCAATAAATTAAAAAAAAAAGCAAAAAATTATGTTATAGGTAACATTATATGAAAAACTGTAATACGTATTTTAAAAGTTGATTAAAAATAAATCACATTGAAATAGAAAATTATTTTAAGAATTACATCAAGAATTAAGTAGGAAAATTGTAATAAATCATTAAATTAAAAAGTAAAAAAATAAATACATTTTGTCAATAACTTTGGAATCTAACAGTTCTTTGTGATTTTTCTTAAACATTAAAATTTAATCTTAAAAATTTAATAGAAAGAATCTGTAAAATTAAGATTTAATCATTTCATTTGATTGGTGCATGCAGTGTTTTTACAAGATGATGTTCATGAACTGGAAGGTTTCTTCTATTTATTTACACTATAAATCAATATAACTCCAATTTTAAGTAACAGAATCACGCATTGTGCGATTATTTTTGTCCTTCCTCAGGTATAAACCATTTTAAAAAATAATTTTTATCAGATGAGGATTATGTTGTGTGTAAACTGAAGCCATGCTCACATGACGTGACGTCTTGATCTGATTGGCTGCCCTCCTATTCCTCTTCTCCTCCCTCTCAGGGTCTGCGGGAGTTGCAGGGTATCACAGACCACCCAGAGAACAGAAGAAGAGACATTTTCTAGATTTTTTTTGGAGGACGATCGACTCATGATGGACTCTTAAAGAAGATGGGATTTCAAGCTCAATAAAACTGTTGATGCTCAATCGTCTCCGAACAAAGCTTCAATGTCTGCGCAGGGGGCACCATTGAGTCAAAGAGGAACCAGACGTACGACAGGAAGTGAATCAGGATTTCACAAACATCCCGAGGAGTCATTAGCCGTGGATGTGTGTACATCCACGGCCCACATGAGCGGCTAAGGGCTAATTTAGCTCACTTCAAGTGACTTAGCTTCTTCGATGCAGAGTAATCTGGTTACTGCATCACACAGTGGTACTTCAGAGCTTTTTGATGCCCTACTAAATGAAGTCATACCTATAAAACCACTTTATTGTGTCGGTAATCGCATTCTTACTGGCATGAACGTGTATTTTATAGGCAAAGCAGAACACGCACATGACGATGTCAGCTTACAAATCATTTAAATAACCCTTAACAACATGGTTGATGACATCTATCGCCTACCCTCATTATTAACAACGAGACGGGGGACAGCTCTCTGAGGACTCCCGATTGACTCAGAGCTTTAGCTTCAACATGGTTCCATCATCACAAAATAGTGCATATGCAACGCTCCACATATTTCTGGCCATCTATGTTCTTTCCTGCTGTAATTTCCATTTTGTTTGACTCTAAATAAAGGTGGTGAATATCGATGACGTAATAAACACAGAGCTCAGAGCTGCTCTCTCTTCAAATCTCAGCCTGTTGCCATGGAAACTGGATGCACAGAAAGGCTGCTACCTCAAATACAGTCACACAGGGACCACGTTCAGTTTGTGTGTTAGATGAATAGAGCCCTGACAACGACCAACGCTGATCTGGTTTTGATTCCACAGCAGCTTGTGGTTTTTTCTCGGATGCACTTGATCCGCCCTCCTCCATAGTCGGTCATCTTGGTCAAAATTACTTTTTCACAGTCGTCATGAGCAGATACAGTTTTTGAGGTGTTCAACTTGGGTTTGCCTCAGTGGCCCCTTGGTAGTTGATTGTTACATTAAAGGAGGAGAGCTTTCAAAGTCACAATCAGAGCTATAAACAAAACTGGAGTGAAGTTTTATGTAGTGAGAGAGAAAAACACTACAGGAAGTTGGGGACCATGACTATGGTTGTCCTTCTTGAGGCCACTTTGGTAAGCAGTTATAACCAGACCAGGACCACCTAACAAGACCTGCAGTTCTGGAGATGCTCTGACCGAGTCCTTTAGCTATCATAATTTGGTCCTTGTAAACGTCGCTCCGTTCCTTAGGTTTGCACATCTTTCTAACATCAACATCAGGACAACATTTCTAATATTCCCAGGCATTGAGGGAAGCTATGGTTTCTGGAAAGTGATTCTATCAACACCTGTAAGGGGTTCTAATGTTATGGCTTATAGTTTGTATTGTTTGTATTTTTTCAGGCTGGAATTCTTTCTTTTTTTTTAATTCAATGTGAAGTTTGAGGCAGACCAGGACAATGGATAGTGGAGTCATAGAAAAAGAAAAAAAGATGTTTATGTTTATCCAAAAAGCTATCGGCTGGATTTTATTTCGAAATTCTCCATAGGAAGTGGGCTGTTTAGATTTCCGTCAACAGAACTAAGGAACAAACACTCGGCACAAACTGGAAAAACAGCCGATAAGTTTTGTCATTGAGTGGCGGAGACGGAGGCTCCTGGCCGCAGTCTACTCACCGACAACCGAACCGAGTTAAAGATCTAACCTCGGCCCGTTTGTTCAACTCCAGCCCGCAGTCTGGAGCACTGTTTGGGGACTGACGCACCTCCAGACTAGGTTGGCTGAAATAGCACGCTAGGCTAACAACAACAGAATCCATAAAACCTCCACTTTGGAATAACTTTATGAGTTTTAAAACACTAATTACATATTGGGTGACTTCTCCGGGATAGTAAAGGGGATAAAAACGATATTTGTACTTCTACAACGAAGTTAGAATCCAACGTTAGCATAGCTAGCTAGTTGGCGTTTGTCAAACTTCCGGTTGTAGCGGAAATAGCGGCTGTATTGACACAACAGAAACAAACTGAACTCTTATACTTGTGCTGTCAGTATTTACTTGACGTTATCAGTGAGCAGAGGCGCCCGCTGTTATCCGGACATAAATGAGGTGTTTGTGGACGGTGTTGGCCGTTGAGGGTTCCTATTAGCATGGAGCGACCGGAGCCCCGCAGCTGCAGCTCGGAGCCGTTACATAACACCTGCAGGTTGCCGGACAAGCTGCTGAACGTCGCCGCCGCCTCCTCCTCCTCCTCTTCCTCATCATCAACCCGACTCTGACAGCTCAACGCCGACAAAAGACCATAACCCAATTAAAGAATAAAGACCGACAAAAGTACAACAAAAAAGACGCAGCATGGGACAGGAGTGAAGCCGTCACTGACTAAAGGAGACTGACACGATGGAGCCAAACCCGCTGATCAACGGTAAGAGACGGAGCTCTTGAAGGCAACAGGTGCGGACCTCCAGCGGCCTGCAGCAGATCAGCTCTCCGGTAGATGGAGATGGATGACGGGGGGTTTGATGAAAGATAATTTGATGGAGCTGTAGAGCAGGTCGCTGAAGGCAGTAGAATACAATAAACAAACAAATGAGATAGGACATTGCAAATAAACATGGTCGAATACATTAATAATTGCAAACGCTGTGCGACAGAGTAAACAAATCCTTTGGAACACAGCAAATAAATGAATATTATGGTAACAAAATGCAGCAAAATAAAGTGGACAAATTCACTAGAATACAGTCAACAAACACTATGGAGTACAGGAAATAAATTATTTAGAAACAAGGTAGAATAGTGTAAACACATGGTCCTGAATAAAATGAACAAACATGTGGAATGAATGAATGTAGTTGAACAAAGTAAACAAGCAAGGTCGAATATGATAAACAATCGTTATGGAATACAGTAAACAAACACACTAGAATACAGTAAAGAAAGGATTTCAAATATGGTAATCAGACAGGACAGGAGGAGTCAACAAATGAACTAGAAAACAGTAAACCTCCGGCCTTAAAGATGCTCACCCCTGCTCCCCTCAGGGATGGGTCAAATGCAGAGAAATGATTTTCATTATGTTGTACTGTGTATGACTTTATGTTATCAATAAAGGATACATTATTATTATTATATACATTGAGCAGAATTCAGTAAATTGATGCGAAAGAATTTAGTAAACTAACTTAGTAGAAGGCAGTAAAAAACAATGCAGAGAACAATAAACAATGCAGTGGGAAATTGGAACTCACTCTAAGCAGGAAATAAAATAGAATTTATATTTGTCAGTATATAGTATCGATGACATCACCAGCTTAATCTGTCTGTCTGTGTCGATCCCAGCGATGGACCCCTCCATCACGCTGTGGCAGTTCCTTCTCCACCTACTAGAGGATCAGCGGCAGCGTCACCTCATCTCCTGGACGGGCGAAGACGGAGAGTTCAAGCTGTTGGATGCTGAGGAGGTGGCCCGGCTGTGGGGTCTCCGAAAGAACAAACACAACATGAACTACGACAAGCTGAGCCGCGCCCTGCGCTACTACTATGACAAGGTACTACTTTAGTATTTAGGGAGGACAAAATGTCAGGTTTTGGTGTCAAGATAAGTGTCAGAGGAGATAAAAACGGTTTCAAGGTCGTCATGATTATCAACACTATGGAAGGAATCACTAGGAGTGTTTACATGGGAAGCCTAATTCAAATTAGATCCGGGAAAGTCGTCAAATCAGAAAGAAAATGCTGCATGTAAACACATCTTTCCGAATGGAAGGAACCTTTCCGAAGCATTATCACCACCTTATGAATGGGAGTGTGGATCGTCTGCACATGTCTGAAAGCGTTTCCCATTAGGTCAGCCTATGCGTTTAAACACCGGGTTAGAAAACATCACAGACCCTGTAAACAGGCGACCGATACTGCAATTCGGAAAGGTTGGATAAAAGTGTCCATTATAAGCCCACCTTCTGAACAAGGGGAACGTGTAATTGCTGTCCTTTGGAGCTCCGGTAATCGATTAGTTTAGTAAGTGATAATGCGGGCGATTAATTAAGTAAACCAATAAGAATGAACAACTAATTTAAAAAAAAAAAAAAACGGCGTGTTTATTGCTTGAAGTGCACTCTGCAGTGTACACTAACACAGTTATAATAACAAGTCAGATTTTTTGTTTTGGGATCTATCCTTAGAATCTGCAATGTCTTCCAGTGCTTTTTTTCACGGCGTCGGTCTATCACGGCTCCTGACGGCTTTTCTTGGACGTGTTTCTAGAGTTAATTACTTCTTTATTTTGCACTTATTTTTTGTGAGTTTGGATTAATAGAACTGACTCGCAGCTGTGGTCTGGATCTCAATTGGAAAGAGAATTCTCATTGAGAAAGGGGTGTTTACTTGGAGCATTTCTTTTTTTCTAATTAGGCATTTCTTCCAATTTAATCAAAATGAGGGGGACCTACCTAATGTCTCACACATTCACCGACCCCCAGAGTCAATATCACAGTCTGTCAGCCTATGTCCGACTTTTTAAACTCCCCAAATGTTAGGCAGAGTGAGCCTCTGTTCGCTCTGGTCATATGCGTCTCCTTGGAGATGCCAGACCGTTGGGTGACGAGTGAGAGGAGATGAGGGGTCTTTTAATAATCATAATAATAATAATAACTTGAATTTGTAAAGCGCCTTTTAGAGTTGATCCAGTTTGAAAAGAGTAGATAGCAAAACACGAACTGCAACACGATGTCCTGGGTTAGCAGGCTACCGGCGGATAGTACGGGACGATGTAGGCCACTTCCTCGTTGAGTGTTGCGCCACTGAGTATCCGTTTCTGTATTAATCAGACAGCCATTCATTGTTTGTGGGTTGTGGGAGCGTGTACTTGATGTAATGGTTGGGTTAGGGAGAAGCGCGCCACAACTCAGGGCGCCGTATAGTTCTTCAGATTTAAATGAAATTTACTTTGATGATTTTTAGTAATCGAGTTTCTCGAATCATTCGATTAATCGTTTGATTAATCGTTTCAGCCCTACTGTCCGTGGTACAATGTCAACCTTTACAGAGCTCTATACAAAAACATTAGTGTTTATTGATAGGAATCGTGATATGACAAAAATTCACAGCCACAATGGATGATAAACAAAATTTAACGCAGTTCAAAATGTCATATTAATGATAGTTATTGGATGGAGTAGGATTTACATTTGAGCCATAAAAAAAAAGCACAGGTGGTTAGCTGTGTTGAACTGGTTTATGTTTTAGAAGAAAAAAAATATTTCAGGATTCCTCCCTTATTTCCTGTGTTTGCCTGAAACCTCGCAGGCATAAAAACATAAATAAATATTTCCCACAAACACCCAGGAACTACTGAACTTCTCTGACATGCTGTCGCTTCCCTGCTGTTAAATCTAACCTACTGCTCCTCCCTCATGGGAACCTGGTTTCCCTGCCGCCCCTCTCTCTTAAAACAGTAGTGATAATTTAACTTAATAATGTTTACAAATGAACATTTCATGATGAACCAGCTTTCTCCTCGGAATGCTGAAAATAATGCAGTCAACAGTCATAGCGAAGAGACTGACCGCTGGCGACATTAGCTAGCGTTAACACTATCCAAATTAGCTTATGTTAGCTTTCAGTGATGACTTGTTTTTTTTTCTGTCCTACATCAATAAATATTAAGATTATGTCTGGACTAGTGGGTAACTACAGTCAGTGGATGCTGTAAGGAAATTAACGTTACTTCAAACAACCTCAGATACTCACTGTGCCTTGCTTCGGATTTGCTCTCTAGCACTTCGTTTATTGCAGAATTGCTGAGTTGAGTCGGTACAACCAACTTTGAGTTGCTTTAACTCTGTGTTAAACTTGTACGTGTAGGTACTTGTACGTACTTGTACGTGTAGGTACTTGTACATACTTGTACGTGTAGGTACTTGTACGTGTAGGTACTTGTACGTGTAGGTACTTGTACGTACTTGTACGTGTAGGTACTTGTACGTGTACGTATCGTCACTTGTATGATGACTATCAATGGAGTTCTGATATTGTGTTGTGGTGATTCATGACCACCAGTGGAACGGTATGGTGGCGATACGTCATACTATTGGAGGTGGAAGATTTAAAGTCTCCTTCCCGATTTCAGATTTTCTTTTTTCATATTTGTCACACTTGAATATTTCCGATCAAAGTTCAGTTTTAAATGATGATTTTATTTATTAGAAGAAAAAAAAACGCCAAAAAACCCCACATGACCCTAGGTGAAAAAGTGATTTTCCCCCCTTGTTAAATCAAGAGTTAACTGTGATTAATCGCATGTTGTGGAAAATGTAGTTCAATTTCCCTGGTCACACCCAGGCTTGATTACTGCCCGAACTGTTGAATCAAGAAATCCCTTAAAAACAACCTGCCTGATTAAAAGAGCTCAAAAAGCAACACATCATGCCGAGATCCAAATAAATTCAAAAACAGATGAGAAGCAAAGTAATTAATAATAATAATAATAATAATAATACATTTAATTTATAATGCACTTATATTGAGATTAAAGCTCAAAGTGCTAAAAAGTGCTAATTGTAATCTATCAGTTTGGAAAGGGTTATAAAGCCATTTCTAAGGCTTTGGGACTCCAGCCAACCACTGTGAGAGACATTATCCTCAAATGGAGAAAACTGGGAACAGTGGTTAACCTTCCCAGGAGTGGTCGGCCTACTAAAATGATTCCAAGAGCACATTGACGACTCATCCAGAAGGTCACAAGAGAACCCAGAACAACATCTAAAGAACTGCAGGCATAAATAGCCTAAGTTATGGTCAGTGTTCATGACTCAACCATGAGAGAGAGACCGGGCTAAAATGGCAACAATGGGAGAGTTCCGAGGCGAAAACCACTGCGGACTAAAAAGAACACAAACCCTCGCTAGACATCTGCCAAGAAACAAATTGATGATCCCCAAGACTTTATGGAAAAACATTCTGTGGACTGACGAGACAAAAGTTGCCCCCTTACATCCGGTGTTAAAATAGCACAAAAAGAACATCATACCAACAGTCAAGCATGTTGGTGGTTGTGGGATGGTTTGGTGCTGCTTCAGGACCTGGACGACTTGTGATTGATGTAACCATGATTTCTGCTCTTTATCGGAACATTCTGAAGGAGAACGTCCGGCCATCCGTTTGTGACCTCACGCTCAAGCGCACTTCGGTTATGCAGCAGGACAGCGACCTGTGTTCATCGGTTGGTTCCGAGCATATATTTAGAAAAGAAGAGTATCACGGCTCCCGGCAGGAGCGCGGCCCGGTTGCATATTGATGTCCAGGTCTGGGAGAGTAGTGGCCGCGCCCGCCTCGAACCCAGCAGAGATTGTGTTTTTTATGAATGAGCCCGACCCGTGTCCAACACAGTTAACACTAGCTGAAGCACTGAGTTTTTAGGCTGT
Source organism: Lophius americanus (assembly GCA_037951165.1). Lineage (NCBI taxonomy): Eukaryota > Metazoa > Chordata > Actinopteri > Lophiiformes > Lophiidae > Lophius > Lophius americanus. The sequence continues at coordinate 1,862,871 of JBBDHG010000094.1, forward strand.
CACACAGTTGTTGTTTCCATGGTTACCGCTCGTCAGTAAAGCAAAGCAAAAATATAAATGGATGATTGAGAAACTGTTTTGTTAGGCTCTACGTTCAGAACTGAATCAGAATCCCCCCCAAACTATCAGTTTCCCTGGAGGGGTTTTGTTAGTCTTAAACTGTACTGAACACAATTTTTTCTTGAAGTGCTCAATGGTTTAAGCTGTACGCAACACGAGAGTTTACCACTACAATCGTAAAGTATAGCCTCTGTTGGGTTCAGGGGCTCCATTCGCTCACGTAAAAAACATCTTCCAATATTTAAAAATGACAGCGGCCAACACAGAGACACACAGAGATAGCAGATCCATCCGTTTTTAACTTAATGTCACAATGAGTCTTCACTATAGCTTGACTGCGTCGTGTTAAACTGGTTATTAAGACTGAAACCAGCTGTGGCTATCTCTGACATGACACAGCCCAACTTGAACCCAAAAATAATTTCTAAATATTTGTCCAAACCCGGCCCCAGAAACTAGTGATCTAACCTTCCCCGAACCCTGTAGGCTCTGTTTTTTTGTGTCCGAACCAAGCCAGGCTTCTGTCGGGTAACCAGACTCAAGTGCGCGTCTCCTTTTTCATTTACGAGAGACAGACTTTAGTAGCCTTCATGAAACAACAGTGAAATAAAGTGGTAGAAAGAAATAAGATGACATGAAGAAGGACTTTAAGGGAGATGAGGAACTACAATTTCCTGTTTCCGTTCTTCTTTCTGTGTAGCATAATGTTAGCTTGCCAGCTTCTTTGTGGACCTCCTAGTAAGCGCAAGCTAAAGTTAAGTTAGCACATAGGAACTCCAATAGAAGAGGAAGACTTTTTTTTAACACATACATACAAGCAGTACATCTTGGCAAAATTGGTTTTCTGCATTAAACCAATCCCTGAGGATCAGTGGGCAGCTATCTGCAGCATATTGGAGTTCAGGGTTTTTTGCTGAAGGGACCCTTCGTCATGTAGACTTGCTGAGGCTCGAAACTGACTACCATCTGATCTTCTGATTGGCAGACGGCTTCTCTACCCACGTAGCTTCAGTCACCCCCACGGCACGGATACACGAAGCCCCCAAGGTCACTTTCCACAAGTCTCGCTCATCGTAACATAAGCTAGCGAATTTTGCAGCAGCAAATCTTATGCATTAAAAGTGTTGTCTCGTGCACAAGTAGTGTGTACTGGTAGTGTGTTCTAAGTACCAGTAGTGTGAACTCACACTGTATACTAGTTCTGTCTACTGTGTACTAGTTCTGTCCAGTGTGTACAAGTACTATGTCCTGTGAACTAGTGCAGTGTACTAGTTCTGTGTACTTCATTCTATGCAGAACATCATCAAAAAGGTCAGCGGCCAGAAGTTTGTCTATAAGTTCGTCAGTCAGCCTGACCCTTCCCTCCTTGAGGGCGGACACAATGGAGAGGACGCTCAGAAGGATGACATCACCAGCCCCAACGGCCAGTTAAAATGTGTGGGGGGCGTGGCTTCAGCTTGTCCATCAAAGGGCTTACCACAGGTACACAACTTTATCTCTGTTGACCCGCAGTTATAAGAATGATCGACCAATTAAGTTATTCATTGATTGATCAGATCATTATTTTTTTTGGTTTTAGTGATTGGTAGATTGATTAATTGGTTTATTGGTTGATCTCCAGCGCTCATCACCCAGCGGCTCCCAGAAAAGCTCCCGTAATGACTATATGAAGTCCGGCCTCTACTCCACGTTCACCATCCAATCATTGCAGGCCACACCCAACCAACGACCAATCAAAGCAGAGCTGCTGCTCCAGCAAGACTCTGCCCACATGCTCGACCGTACGCCAATAGAGGTGAAAGAGAGTAGAAAGTACGCGTACGCCTGGGAAGATTGTTAATCGCTCACCTGACCGTTCTCCTCCTCCGCAGGTGTGTGTCCTCGCCTCCTCCAGCCCTCCCACGTCAAGAGGAGGTGCCTCTGACTCTGGCCTTCAGGTGATCGTCACTCAGCCGTCGCCGTGTCCGACTCCAGCTGTCAGCCCGCAGATACCAGCCATCAACTCCTGCCAATCACAGGTCAGTGACAGTAACCCTCTGTCAGTGGTTACCTAGAGGGGTTACCTAGAATACGTCGGCGTGAATAAACACGTTTCTCTAAACATTTAGTTTAGATTTAATTTAACTTAATTTTAGTTTAGCTTAGTTTATTTCCGTTTAGTTAAGTTTAATTTGGTTTAGTTTGGTTTGGTTTAGTTTTTCTTGGTTTAATTTAGCTTAGTTTAGTTTGTTCTTAGTTTAGTTTGATTTTATTTGAATGAACTTAAATCAGGAAAAGAAATAGATTCAAGGCTGACTTGAAAGTCTTCAGAGCAGGAAGAGGGCTTACTTAAAGCTTCCACCCATGAACAACATGAATTACAATCAGCATAATTTACACAAAATACAATAATAAGACCAGTGTAAGACAAAGAAGTAAAATGTTGTATTAGTAACAACTTTCAATAGAAAAAAATGGGAATTTTAAAATACAGTGTGAGCATGACATGTTGAGGATATGTCCTGTGTGCAAGAATATGTGTTTCTTTGTGAGGGGGGGGTTATGGGTTTAAAAACTTTAAGCAATAAAATGAATGATTATGTTTGATTGAGAACAAATTCAGATGAAAACCGTGTTCTCAAGAATTATTGGCATCCTTAAAAAAAAAATTGAAACATGAGATGAAGACAGTGTCTTAGTTATCAATATCCATGATTCAAGTCACGAGAAAAAAAGTAAAATGTCAGAAATCAGTCTAGAAGAGGATGTGTCTGTAAACTTACCCCACATACTATAAAAGAGGATAGTTCAACTGGTAAAAGATTCCAAAGTTTATAGCTGGGTAATTGCAGAGGTCAGGTGAGGGAAAAAGCTTTGGTTGTCATCCACACATACGCTTAAGCGCCTGCAGGTTGCCATAATACAGCCGAGACTTTCAATGCAACAAGGTCATAGGTCATATGAAACAAAAATATTGCTTTTGGGCAACGATGGATGCGTCGTAGCAAGAAGGAAATCTATAGAAAGAAGCACTTTGTACCCACTGTGAAGTCTGGGGGTGGATATCTGATGCTGTGCGGCTTCTTTTCTTCCAAAGGCCCTGGTCTAAAAGACATGACACCATGGATGGGAGGGTGTCAATAATTGTGGCTTGCACATTTTAGAGACAAATATTTGCTTTATGTTAAGAAAGTTTATTTTTCTTTAAATGACGTTACTTGAGTTCGAGGTTTGATTGTTGTGAATAATTTGAATCAACAAAGATACTGGGTAAAGAAAATAGAGACATTTTCTTTTTGAATCTCGTTTTACTAATTTCTTTTTAATGTTTGCACTGCACGTAGTCAGTGATCGATGGTGAAAGGCAGTTAGTAACAGCAGTTCAATTCTCTTGTAAGCCTTCTTTATAACATCTTATAGATAGAGGAGGCTGGTAATAAGTTTAGGAGTGTGGCGATGATGAGTTGAGTAAGACTGGACCTTTGAGTTTGTATTGTAGTAAGGCTTAAGATACCCTGGAATATTCCCTTCACTTAATTATATTTTATAATTTAAAAAAATCTATATTTGAAAAAACTCTGTCATAAAAAGTAAAGACCTTAAGTTTGTGCTTGAGCTTGAGGGAAGGAAACGTGTGACTTTGGGTTGCAATTGTAAGTAAACGTCAGAGGAGCAGCAATGTTTGGTGGAGAGTTGTTGGAAAAGTTCCTGGCCAAACTACATCACGACGTTAAATATAGATCAGACTATGATGAAGGGAGCAGACAGCTTGTGGTGAAAAAATGACCGACCCTCCTTATAATACCAAACCATGTATTTGTTTTTCTAGTTAACCCTGTCAATTTGCACTCTTTAACCTAAACTCTCATCGGCAAATATTTCCAGATGTTTTGTCATCGACTCTTGATGCGTCTCAATATAACCACAGGTCATTTTAGATGAGTCCTACGTTTGTTTTTACCGCCAAAAATGATAGTTTGATTCTCTGACAATCAAAGATAATTTCTTTAATCCAAGCCATGTATTTCCCAGAATGCTCCTGTTCCTCCTCTGAGCGACCCTCCTCAGATTTATCTCAGCAGCGTTTCGGATCCTTCCTCCCTCATCCCCATCGGTTCCGTGGGTGGTCCAGGCAGTCCCGTCCCCTCCGCCCACATAACGATGGGGGTGCAGCAGGGTGATTTCAGCCCTCACACTGCTCCTCCTCCACCTACGAACCATCACGCCCCGCCTGTGTTCGTCATCATCAACCCACCTCCCCAGCAGCAGGCCGCCATGACGGCTGCTTCTCCCCCCAGCCGTCCTCCTCCTCCCCCCATCGTCATCAAAGAGGAGAACCTACCGTCGGAGGAGGAGCTGCTGGAGATTGTGTCTCTGGAGGAGAAACAGACAGATGAAGTAAGGAGGACACAATGTGTTTTTAGACAGCTGGACGACAGTGGTGATGATTTCATCATTCCCTTCTCAGGTTCGTCAGCTGATCTGCGGCCCGGGGGATCCAGAGTCCCCCCTCACCATCGTGGAGAGCCCACCCCCTCCCTGCATAGAGGCTGGGGTCGGAGGTCAGCAGCCTGCTGGGGATGGAGACAAGAAGGAAACGCCAACAGGTAACAGAAAGTGACTCTCTCTCTCTCTTCCACTCTCTTTCTTCAACCATCTTGCTCACTCTTTCTCTCTCTTCTGTTCTCTCTCGCTCATCAAGCAGCCACGTCTCACTATGCACACTATGTCATTACTGTTTGGTTATTTCACTGACTTCCAGCTGTTTGTATGATTTTACGCATTTTTTTTTTTTATATGTTAAGAAATCTTTGGAGAATTTCTAGCCTTTGTTTTTAGCCTGGGACAATTGAACTCGGCGTGACAGTTGTCCCAGGGCTCTGCTCTAGGGATTGTTTAATGTCATTGGCAATCAGCTGAGCAGCCTCACTGAGGCCGGTTCCGTGCCGGTCACACACGGCGTGAACGCACAGCAAGCATGAGCTACCACGACTACAAACGTCACGTGATGATCGGTGTGATGGCCGTCTGTGCTGCTCTGTTCTTACTACTGATGTTGTTATAGATTGTGATTAAGCCAATCTGCTCGCTTCCTGCCGCCGTGACAGCTTTATCTCTGCATGTGCAGCGATGGACTACACACTGACTTTTTCATACAGTTCCGGAACATCTTTGGACGGGACCTACTGGACATTTTCCAGACATTTACTTTTTTGCTTGAGAGGCTCTGCCAGCTGACAAAAAGCATAAATGCCCTGGCTTTAGTAGCAATATTAGTGGAGTCCACTGTTCGCCAAATAGGTTGTGTTGAAAATCTTTTGCCCTCCCTCTCTCTCGCTCTCACCCTCTTGCTTGCTCTTTCACTCTCCCCCCCGCTCACTCTCTCTTCTTTCTAAACCTCTTTTTTTCTCTCGCGTTGTTTCTCTCTCTATTTTTGGGTCTCTCTGGAATAAAGGGTTGGTCTTGACCAGCTTTTTTGGAGAAAAGCCATGACATTACATTTGTTGTGATTTGGCGCCATATCAATAAGATTCATTTGATTTGACTTTTATTCTAAAATAAAATTGAACTTCTGATGACATCACTCTGATCATGTGACTTTTTTTTGCCATCAGATCCGTCCGTCCCTCCAGTAACCTCCTCCTCAGCCGTGATTTTGCCGCTAGACGTTGCTCCTCCCAAACCCAAGAAGCCTCGGGGCCTGGAGCTGCCATCATCCCCCTCTCTCCCCCCTGGTCTTTCCCTGGATAAAGTGAGAGAGATACGTTTATCGTCACTAATAATGTTATTACAAACTGATGATATCACATCCTGTCTCCTCTTCAGGTGAACGCAGCCGTGAACAGCTTATTGGCTCCTGGATCATCGACCAACACGCTCACGCCAACTCTAATCTCCTCCCACGCTCTGGTAAGCCCTCACCTGTCTGTCTGCACAGGTCAATGAGTTGATTCATTTATTCTGAGACATTTTTATCCGTGTTGCTTCCAGACACCGGTCCTGCTGACACCCAGCCCACTCCCCTCCACCATCCACTTCTGGAGCACACTCAGTCCCATTGCCCCGCGCTCGCCAGCCAAACTCTCCTTCCAGGTAATACACAAAGCCCACAGCCATGAAATTGAACGTTTGATTTATTTACAACTTAAGGATCATAAAGACGCTAAAATAAAATTGATTTCCTGGCAGGAACAGGAAATACCTTTCTGTGAGCTGACTTTATTGTGATAGGTCAACAGGAAACAATTGAAAAGCTTTATGCTACTTAAAAGTTTATTCTTTTTTGGACTTTGGACCTGCTGTATCTCTTTCATCAAACTATACACTACTGAGTAACTTCATGTCTATATTTCAGTCCTTCTAACACAGGAAACTGCTACTAGCTGCCTACTTCTACTCACAGCAGTTAATACCTGTGAACTGATAATAGCTGCTAACTGCTACTACAAGCTGCTTAATACTACTCACTGCTGTTAGCTACAAAGCACCGCTAGCCGCAAATTACTGGTTGCCAATTGGTTTTAACTGCAAACTCTTTCTGGCTATAAACAATTAGCTGTTTTCTTCTGCTAGGTGTAAAAAACTACTCGCCGTTATTACCATCTGTGAATTGCAACGAGCTGTTCTTACTAGCCACTAACAGCTACTAATTTGTAACCTACTACTCACTACTGCTACTAGCTGCTGCTAACTGTTACTTGCTCTGAATTACTAGTTGATGCGAACCGCTGCTAGCTCCAATCTTTTATAAACAGCTACTGGCTGTGAAATACTACTTTCTACACACTGTTGAAGATTTGGAGCAGCAAACTACTGGTTGCTAACTGCTACTAGCTGCTACCTTCTACTACCTCTGAACTAATACAAGCTTTTTATTGCTACTGACTACAGCTTACTAACTTCTAACTCCTACTGGCTGCCAATACGACATACTGTTGTCACTGATGCTAGCAGCAACTACTACCACTACTAGCGACAAACTGCTACTAGCTGTGAAATACTATTCACTGCTGTTACCACCTGCTAGCTGAATTCTCTAGCTGGTAACTTAAGACTACTACCTGCAACCTTGTCAAACCCTTGCTGTAACTGGTTCATATATCGTCTCAGAGGCAGAAGTTTGAGCCGCCATCACAATTTAATTTCATTCCCACAGAACCCTGAGGATAAAGGACAATCTGTCCGGTCTAGAATAGACTGTAAAAGATAGAAAATAAACAAGCAAGTTTGAGCTGGAAACTGTTCAGAGACTAGTCAGCTGATGCAAACTGCTACTAGCTGACTGCTAAAGTAGCAGCCAGCTAGTAGCAGTAGGCAGCTAGTAATGGTTTGCAGCAAGAGAATAGATTCAGCATCAGTTGAAGTTCCTGAACTTTTGGGTCACAGCAATCTGACATGATGACATCATCACCTGTGTCTGTGTCTCCAGTTTCCCTCCAATGGCAGTAACCAGATCCACATCCCAGCCCTGAGTGTCGACGGCCTCTCCACCCCGGTGGTCTTATCCCCGGGACCCCAGAAACCCTGAGCTCCTCGCTTCACACTGGTCCTCGTCTTGCCTTTACGAGGCATTGTTTTGGGGCTCTTATCAAACTGGGACATTTGGCTACCTATGACCCAGCTAGAGAAGGAAACCTCTCCGATTTGCTCCTCTGAAAGCTTTTAAGATGTTCCTGAACGCAACGCTATTGGAGACGTGGTATGGGATTTTTTTCCCCCCTCTCTCTTCTTTTAAAGAGAGCTTAATTTTTAACTGTTAAATGACAAACAGGAAACAGGAACATGACGACATCATCGATGACAGGTTGGCAAACTGTTTGTCCCAAACAGGAAGACATTTTTAACAACCCGAGGAAGTTGTTCTGTTTCGCTGGATAAGGTGCGTTTATTTATTTAAGCCTCTTCTCGGTGCATCATCGTCTCTATTTGCACTGACACAAACTGTGTGCCGTCAAACTGGTCGCCCATTGCACATGACTCTCCTGGAAGTACTAGTTTTATGGCTTCCGGTTATCGGACCTAGCTCCTCTTCAACATTTCTGAGTTGACCAATCAGAGGAGGGCTGACAGTTGTTCTGTATAAATGTGTGTATTTTCTAAAGGATACGGACACTGGAGGGGCGGGATCTATTTTTGATGACATCGTAACATTCCTTCAGCTTTAAAAGCATCGACAGAGGTGTTTATTTTACTAATGTGAAGTGTATCGTTTAACTGTATTGATACAAGCTGTATGTTTGATTTAAGCGTTACTCCTGGCGGATGTTTGTCAGAGCAGCTATGATCATTGTCTTTGGAGCTACTGCGTAAATCTTCAGCCATGTTGCCATGACGTTATGACCATCATGAAAGGAGATTTTCCCATTTTAACTGTTTTGATCCTCGTGAGGTCTGTCAGAGACAAACGTCTTTTTGAGTCATGGCTTCTAAACAATATGATACATTACATCGAACTCACTAGAGCCTCATGACAGAGGCACTAGAGCCACATCATTGCAACACAGAGGCGCTAGAGCCACAGCATTACAACACAGGCACTAGAGCCACGGCATTACAACAAAGATGCACTAGAGCCACTACAACAAAGAAGCACTATAGCCACATCATTACAACACAGGGGCACTAGAGCCACATCATTACAACACAGCGGCACCAGAGCCACATCATTACAACACAGCGGCACCAGAGCCACATCATTACAGCACAGAGGCACTAATGCTATGGCATTACATCAATTAGGCACTAGAGCCACTGCATCTCTTTGTCGATAATGAAGCTGATGCCAAGTTATAGTATCGTAGAATCCTGCAGAGAGGCCGTCAAATGTTGTGACGTTAAGTTTTACTTTGGCGGGCAGAGCTTCTGTGGACAGATGCTCACACTCGCCATCGTTTCTGATTATAGCTTAGCTATGGTTGACACGGTAAACCAGACGCCTGACTGTTGCTGACCTGTTGTTGTTGCTGCGGAGCTGACGCTCCTCATGTTTCTGCCCTTCTGTGTGCCAACGTATTCGCCAGGAACTGAGAGGGCGGAGTCTTAAAGAAAAAGATTAATTGATGGATAATTTTTTCAAGATTAATACATTTTAGATGACATTAAAATCTTCTGTGAGTCATTTGACCCTCAATCCAGAGGTCAGACACCAACTGACTCCTTCAGCCCAGGATCAGTTCCTGACGCTACGATTTCTTGGCCTCAGCTGTCACCTAAACGCAGCAACGAGCCATCCTGTTGGACTGTTCTCTCCTGATCACATGACTTTATTCTATGCTATTTTTCTACGGAGACATTTTATTGAGCGTGAAGTTTAAATGGCCTTAAAGAAGAAGAAGAAGGAGGTGGCGTCTTGTCACCGTCAGCAATGCAGAAAAAGCCATTTCTAGCGATGAACTTTCTCTCACCAGCAGAACACGAGAATGTTTTTGTATGGATTAGTAAGCCTGGATTCTAGGGAACGTCTACAACACCATTGGTGGTATACTGTAAAAAAAAAAAAAAAAATCAAAACAAAAAATCAAACTTAATGTTTTTTTTTCTGAAATGTCCTGTTGGTTATTTGCTGGTCCACCACTGCTCACCATGAGTAGCGGGTTTCTGCTGAATCATTCAATAAGTGACACAGCTGCTGTTGCTATGGAGACGATGCACTCTGGGACATTGCCATCAACTGATCACATGGCCAAATCAAGCAGCCAGAGCTGAATGTTTATCCCACGTGGTGATACATGATGATGTCATCGCTCACATTTCAGAGTGGTATTCTCATGTGGCAGAGGCACAATGGCCATATCATTACGTCACAGAGTCACCAGTCACCTTTGCCATGGACAATAGCTGACAAATATATTCTCCTACTGTTTATTGATGCCCTAGGGGTTTCATTGAGAGTGAACATGAGTAAAGTGTGACACTGCAGATTTTCTGGTCAGATCCTCGTCTTGAGGTAATTAAATCAATGGCATTGAATCAAAATTGTTTATTTCTGCAGCAAAGGCTCGTGGTGGAGATGAACCAGCTGGCTCAGTGCGTGCAAATCGCCATGAGCAGCTAAATGATCGATTATCTGATTCTCATTGAATGTCCATACGCTTTTGGCCATGTGATGTGTTTATGTTTGTAAAAAAAAAATTCTAACTGTTCACTTGAAAAAAAAAAAGTGTCTCAAAATCCTCAGCAGCATGACGTCATCAGACAGGAAGCTGGGAGGCGTATTCTAATTGTAAACGTATTTTCTAACAATTCTGTACATAGGTATAGTCAGATATATAGATAAATATATTATGTATGTGACACGCCAGACGTCAGTTTCTGTGGCCTGGTCAATATCAGATCTTGCATGGCTCCGCCCCTCCTCACCTCTGATTGACAGAGGAGTTTATTGATGTGAAGGGGCGGGGCCTGCTTTTATTTTTCTCAGAGAGCTCCAATTGGTCAATGTGTTACACGTGTTTCACGTGTCATTTACTGGAGAAAATAAAAGATATTTTTTACGGAAAAGTCTGGTGGTATGCAAGTTTCTCAGTTCTTCCTTTCTGTTCCAGTAGAACGTTCGTCTACACACTTCTAACCTCCGTAGTACTACTAGTAGACACTTTGAACCTCATGAACCTCACCAGCAGACACTTCCTGCCTCTCTTATACTTCTAGTTGACATTAATAATAATAATAATAATACATTTAATTTATAATTGATAGTGAGTGCTAATGCTAACTGGAGTGATTGGTCAGTTTCACCCTGGGTTAAAAGAGATATTTTAATCAGGATGTCATTCTTCCACCACACTCTTGATCTCACACATACTCACACACACACACACACACACACACACACACACACACAACACCCACTGTCGACAGAATTGATGTTTACTCTACCTTTAATCCAGACTAAGCTGGATTTCAGAGGATTGTTTTCACTCCGTGTTAGTTCATGCCAGAGGCATTTAGATCAAAGAACTGAATAAAGATAGACTGTTAACGTTCTATTTTATCTATTTAAAAATGATTCTCTACTATTGTGACATAACAAAAGTGTTTCAACCAGCAAATATATATGAACCTGAATGGACTAATAAAAGCCCAGTAGTGATGTGACCGGGGGTTGAATTCAAGCCAATCGGGACCAGCTGAGCATAGCTTACGTTAGCTAACGCTCGCTATGATAGCCTAGAGTTAGTAGATATTTAAAATCTTTCAAGTATAAAGTGTTTATTTTGTGCCTTCAAACCAAGCCTTTCACCTCCAGATTCCAGCAGTCATCCTCGTCTTCATCACTCTTACTCATCCCTGATTTACTGGATGGCTGTGGTGATGTCACTAATGATGTCAGCGGCTGTCTCATGTTACACAGGTTCTCTGAACCATTAGAGTCCCGCTGGGATCGGTTTAATGCAGCGAGCAGGCAAAGAGGTGCAGTGAGGTCAGCATCCACTCATGTCTGTGAACGCTCCTCCTATACGGGGGTCACAGGTGGCCGCCGTCACTGCTTACATTTGGCCAGTGGCGTTTTTCCGCCGAGTTGGAGTTAATCACTGCTGCAGGGTATTGGATTGTGAGAGGAAGTTGTGGAACGTGCACATAAACTGGGATAAGCAGCCGGGAGCTTCTTACTATGTGGAGAAAGTAAGAACCACCATGTGACCACCTCAGAATTTCCTCAGGTGGACTTCTTGTTGGGTTAGGGTCACGGCCGAAAGAGATGGTTTTGTAGATCTTGATCTCAGAGACGCAGGAACAAAATTGATATCTCACTAGATGGGAAGTCATTTAGTGACACCAGTCGTGTAATCAGATCATGTTGAGTACGTCTGCTGAGGAAGACTGCATGAGTCGCTCTTATCAGATTATCCAAATTTGTTTTAGGTTACTTGGGCTAGTTGTAGGCTAGTTTGTTGTGTACTTAGGAATGGATTTTGGATCATTCGGGATAGTTGTAGACTACTTAGCTCTAGTTTTATACTACATTGGCCTTTTTGGGACAGTTTTTGGCCAGTTTTACTCCAGGTCTATGTTACATTGGGCTAACCCGGCCACAACGAAGAAACAAGCCAGTTTACCTCTTGTGCCGTTCCCAAGCCCAGATAAATGGTGAAGGTTCTGTCAGGAAGGGCAAATTTATGCCAAATCCACATGCGGAACACAAAACTGATATCCAAACCAGAACAGTTGGGGTCGGGGTTAACTGTTACAGTTAGCCAGCAGGGTGCCGACCTATGGATGGAAACATTTGACCCGCTCTGGCTACCCCAAAAGGAAGAAGCCGAAAGATGAAGATGTCATATTGGGTTAGTTTCGGGATAGTTTGGACTAGTTTTAGACAATGTTGGGATAGTTTTGGTTAGTTTAGGCTAGTTTGGGAAAGTTTTAGACAGGTTTGGGACAGTTTTGACTAGTTTTAGACTGGTTCTGGGTACTTTTAGGCTAATTTGTGCTAGTTTCCGATGAATTCGGACTAGTTTAAGATAAATATATATATATATATATATATATATATTATAATATAATATATATATAATATAGATTAAGACTAGTTTGAGGTTCAGGTTAATTTTGAGTAGTTTAAATTGGATTTGGATAGTTTTAGGGATATTTTGGGATATCTAGGCAAGTATATCTTGGAAGTTTTAAGGGTAGTTTAGAATAGTTTTCTGATAGTTTGGGATAGTTCCAGGCTACTCTAGGCTAGTTTAAGGCCACCGTTGGTTAGTTTTATGCTACATTGGGCTAGATTTTGACAGTTGTAGACTAGTTTGGGATGGTTCCAGGCTCTCTAAGGGTAACTTTAGGTCTACTTTTTGGTCTAGCGCATCCCACAGAGGCTGGACTGGATTGAGATCTGAGGAATTCCTGCAGTCGTCACGGAGTATCATCCTGCTGGAAGAGGCCTTTGCAATTAGGGAACCTAATCTTCCCCACGCACACGCACCTGGCCGTCCACATGTTGGAAAAAGAGGTCAGAGGCCACTCCCCTTACGCAGGACACTTTGATGTCACTGTGTATTCCGACATTTATCGGAATCTGACATCACCTGTCAGCGGTTATAATGTTATGACTAATCAGTATGTTGCACTGCTTCATGTAGTTATAATAGGTACAATGTTTTAGTTTAAATCACATGTTCGGTCCAAAACAATAAAAGCAGTTTCTTTATATTCCTTTAAAATAATCTCCTTAAACCCTTTACATCATAATGTCATGAAGGCTGAGAGAAATGACGTACTGTCATGAGGAGAATCGGGAACATTACGTCATGCGAACAGCTGGCCCCCACCCTTCTTCCATAGCCTCTGAGCAGCATCCACCCGCTGATTGGTCCGTTACCCAGCAGTTTATTGTCCCATTGGCTGATCGACAGTCAGCTGCTGCGGACCTGATAGAGGACAGGAGGGAGAGCGAGAGATGCTCCAGATAAAAGCGGCGGTCGGTCCTCGACCGAATCAACGAAACCAGTCGTCTTCCCTCCTCCAGCCTCGACCAGAACCTGTGAGGGTCTCCAGCGGACTCTGAGCATCTCATACGGAGGAGCAGGATCTGCAGTGGGAGAGAGGTGGGAACAAGGGTATCCGTCCTCCGGCTCACCGTTACGTGCGCTGCTCCTCAGACTCGTTGCTGTTCTTCGTCTCCGAGGTCGGTTCTCATAAAGGAGTGTCAGAAGTCCGAAAGTCTTTAAACGCATCACCCCGCACGTTTTCTGCTGTATGAATACAAGTTCTGAACTCAGGTATGACGTCACGGGAGGTTGAGCAGTAAGGTAGAGGTGCAAGGGGAGGTTGTAAGGAGGAGGTGACGTCACAACCCTGTTCTGTGACTGGTCAATTGAAGCATGATGTAATAAGTATATGTAAAATTCTAAACTGATATTTCACTATTGAAAAAACTATGTATGTTTATCAGCAGCTGATTTAAGCTTTTTCGGAACTGGTGTACAAATGTTATTTTGAGCGAATGGTTTCGGTTTAGTTTGACTATTAAACTGGTCTATGAGAGTTGACATTTGGGCTTTTTTTAGGCTAGTTCTAAGTTTGTTTTGGATTTGGTTTAGCCTTGTTTTGGGTTAGTTATTGATTTGTTTTTCGGCTCATCTGGGGTTGTTTTTTGGCATGGAATGGGCTACTTTCAAGCTTATTTTGGTTTAGTTATAGGTTTGTTTTGACGCTGATTACAAGCTTATTTTTGGTTAATTTCAGGCTTATTTAGGCTTATTTTAGGCTATAGTATGCATACGTTCATCTTTTGAAATTCAAAGCCCATCGTCCTTTCTTTGTAAAATTTGTAAAGAGAGCGAGAGAGAGAGACGTATAGATGTTACAAATCAACCTGGAAGAGGAAAATACAGCAAACTGACCCTGTGCACTGTGAGGAAGAGAGCTTTGCTAGTAAACGACTCAAAGGAATGCCGCTAGAGCAGTGCAGAGGTCAGTTGAATTTCAGGGTGAGAAAGTCTCCCTAACACCATCAGACGGCAGCTACACCACCACCAGCTTGTTTGAGTCAGAGTCTAAAAGAGGTGGAGAGTTTCTGTGTGGAGGAATTGTCTCAGATCTTCTCCGTGTGTTCTGGAACCTCATCACAAACTACAGGAGGACAC